>OY039066.1:7795000-8405000 GCA_955850985.1 Elophila nymphaeata
TATTGTTTTCTTTTGAACCTCACTGTGGATTGATTCAATACAAGCTAAGCCATGAGAAAAAAGATTAGTAATCAGAGGAGCTCTGTACTCTATTTACTTAAACCAATTATTTCCAATTATTATATTCGTTATTAAAGTTCTTCATATCACCGAGTCAATTTTTTTATATACCTATCACATTGGTGGTAACAAGCCTACGATCCATGGCAAGCGGCAAGAAATTTATAGGTAGATCTGGAAGGAACACAACCCCCGCACATTATGGCCACTAGGTAGCGACCACCAGTGTTTTAGTCAGACCACTACACGCCGCCACCAGTGACGGCGTTTGTCAAAAACATCAACATCAAGATGAGGAATCGGCTCCGTAGACATCATGTACGTGCATTCAGTTAGCGAACTGAATGCAGCTGCTAGACTAGACTTGAGATGAGACGCGGGAGCGGGGAGAAGCCGGCGGCTGTGGCCGTGTGTGCGCGCGAGTCGAGCGATAAAACGCGGCCACAAGTAGCGAGCGCAGTCGACTCCCGCAGCTTGTGGCTCGGTCGCGGCCACTCAAACGCTCGGTGTGCGCCGATGCTATACGAAATATATGGAGAAACTCGTCTTCACTTGTGGCCGCCACCAGTGGCTCACTGTGCGCTCTAACAATAAAAAATTGAAGTCAAAAAAATTGTCCTTGAAACCATTTACTTAGTATTTGTCCCTTTCTAACCTGTACAGCACACGTATTAGACGTCACGTTGACCGTTGGACACTTTCAAAACCAAGGGTATGTATTACACGTGATCCAGCCATCCTGCGAACATGTTTAAGCTGATACATGGTAGTAGTTTCGATAAAATTTCGAGATGGTGATTTTATCCAATGATTTTTGACAGTTCAAAGCGATAAATGACTTTATCATATCGTATTTCGGTTGTCATGATAGGCGGGCGGGGTTATCAATTTAATTTACACTGCTTTTTATCAAGCAACCAATAAATTGACCTACTAGCCACACTACTAACAAAAAAGAAAAGTCAAAAAATTTGTCCTTGAAACCGCTTACTTCTTACCGCTCTTAGGCTCTTTCTAACTCCGTACAAGTAATATGATGAGATGACGTATGCGTCTAATACGTATGCTCTAGATATTAGAAAGGGACGAATAGGAAGTAACCGGTTTCAAGGAGAATTTTTTATCTTCACTTTTTTATTACCATTGTGGCTTCCAGTTTTACCTATAAATTTCTTGGTGTTGACCATGTGTTGACGGTGTTGACGATCAGTCAGCCTCAAGAAGCATAAATGGTCAGCCTATTCGCGAGCTCTTTGTTAACATTTTTTGACAGATGAAAGTGATAATCTGGATAATCACTAAGTGCTCTTATGCTGGGGCCGCACTTGCGCCTATCGTCCCGAAGTAATGCGTGGCGATACTTCGTACGATACACGCAAGTGCGGCCCGAGCAAAGTTATCGCGATTAAGCATGTGGCATTTCTTTATTTGCACGAACTATCGTGCAATAATCCAAGATGGCCGAAATCATTTCCAGACATGTAAATTGCGTAGTATTATTATCCTTCTTTGCGTTAAACGTATAGTATTATATTATCTGTGGTTTAACTATGCTTATTCACTTTCTTTACTTCTAAATTGTGTGCTAATAATTACGTAATGCATTTATTATAAAAAATAACTCAGCTGTATCGTATACTTAGTCACCCGTACGCGTCTGAACTAATGGAGAACAACCTTCGAAATGAACAACGCATGTCTGACCACGCAGCGCGATAGGTTAGCGCGCTAAAACCCTGACGTACCGCCTCCCGGCCGATAACGCACACTCAACCCGAATATTCGCGACGATAGCCGATAACGGCCGGTCACATCTGCGTGTATCGTGTCCTAGCACGAAGCTTCGTGACGATAGGCGCAAGTGCGGCCCCAGCATTATGATAATCACATATACAAAGACTCTTTGTCTAAGGATAATCACGTGTCTTATTCAGGTTATGTAAATCGGGAATTCTTTGTCTAAGACTTAGACAATTTAATACGGGACGTGGCAAGCGGACGCTTCCCCTCTGCCAAATGTGTGCTATGCGTGTTTGCCTCACCCCCCGCGAAAAACGGCAAAATGTTTTCAGTACTAAATCTGCGCTATGCCACATCCCGTGTTAAATGGTCTAAGGACTAAGATGTAAATAGTTTGTTTTTTGTTTTGTGCTAAGGTTTTGTGTGTGTGTGTGTGTGTGTTTTATACTAACTACTGCAAGTCGTCTTCTTCTTTTAAATGAATGGCGATCGCGACACATAAAAATTACGCATTGCGCCAATATCTAAGAACTTGGGAGAAACTCCTGCATGTTGTCGTTGATGACATTCCCTGCGTGTGAATGACGTTGAGAATTTTATAGGGGGAATTTCAACTGATAAGTCACCATCATGAGGACTGCTGCCATGCGTTTCTCGCTAAGCACTAATGCATGCATTAATTAAAATATGTGACACCACATTTTAATGCGAACATCAAGAAAGAAGACAGACAACTGAAGACATGGCTGTATTAGCTAGATTCCTTTTCCGTCTCGTAATATGAAAAATTTAAGAAAAAAATGTCTGGGCGACCATCGATAATTTTGATCATAAAGTAAAATTTTCTAGGAATTCTTCATATTCTTTCTTATCTGTGGAATTCTTTCCGTTTTCAACATGGTGAGTAGCGACGTCAGAAATTAGAAAAATTGTAAAATAATCTATTTCAATAATCACTTTTTACGTTTTCTAACATTTTTATTACCTACATAATTATAAACGTGAAAGTTATTAGTTTCATTCGAAATTACTGGAGTAAATAATGCGTGAAACAACTCGCATGGAACCTCGTGGTTATGCTTGTGATCTAAATCCCTAGTTTTCTTGTGTTTTAGCCGCCCAAGAAGGATACCAAGGCTTCGGCCAAGCAGCCGCAAAAAACACAAAAGAAGAAGGAAGGATCAAGCGGCGGTAAAGCCAAGAAGAAGGTAAACAACATTTTCACACATCTTGTTAGGTTATGTCTACTGTCACAGCAGCGTTGTAGACTCGTATACTCATTTTTAAATGGAATAATAGATAATATTTTTTTAAGTCAACATGAAACAAAGCCATATGATTACACATTACCACCTTGAATTCTATGAGAGCAAAATCTGATATATTGAGTCTGATGGCTACATAATTATTTATGTATTATGACTTTGTCTTGATTCCTAGTACTTAAGTTATAAATTTTGCATTTGCAGAAGTGGTCCAAAGGAAAAGTACGTGACAAGTTGAACAATCAAGTTTTATTTGACAAAGCAACATACGAAAAGTTGTACAAGGAAGTACCACAGTACAAACTGATCACTCCCGCTGTAGTTTCTGAAAGGCTAAAGGTCCGTGGATCCCTTGCCAGGCGGGCACTCATTGAGCTCAGAGAAAAAGGTCAGTAAACAGACTTGTTTATATTGTTACTATCCCTGCGGTCCAATATGCGCAAACACTGCGAACGTTACCAACAGTGCAAACGCCTTGGACCGAATTGAATACGGTGCTATGTGTACTATTTGCATGCAATCAATTTGATCCACGCTTTGTGTGTAAATGTCAAATGTCTAATAAGAGATTATGTAAGAACTATTATTTAAACACTACAATAGCCCTCCAGGGTTATTAAAAGTGCCAATAGTGCACATATGCGTATATAATTTGGACTGCGGTGTATGTTATAATTGAAATAACCAATGTTTTTTTAGAGATATTTGTAAGAAATTTTAATATTAAGATCTTTTGATCTGAATAAAGCCATTCAAAATGTGAGCCAAACAGTACACTAATATTATGTTACCTTACTGGGGTGTCTCAAACTGTTAAACAAAAACTATGAAAGCTTTTTTTTTGTCTGCCTTTTGGGCTTTATTTGTTAAATAAAGACCAACTTATTAATAAGTAACGACTTAATTTACTGATTAATAAGTTTGTCTCTATATTTAAAATATAGAGACAAACTTATTAAAACTTTGTCCAAAAGTTGTGCTATTTACAAAGTTGCAGTATGAAATAAAGCAAGTTCATTGGACAGTTTTTTCCTCTCTATGCTCAACTACTTCCCACAGCTCTTGAAACTTCCCTATTTTGGCAGATTTCATGTTTACTAAGGCAATAAGCTTTTCATATTGTTTTGTAAACTTAAATCAGAAAAACAAATATTAAGGTAGAAATTATGTGATGATCATTTTATCTGGATTTACTATGACAGCAAAAACTGATATATTGAGTCTGATTTTGAGAACTATCTATTTTGAATAGTGCTTACTTTCATGTGGCTCAGGCTGTCTGGACAAATCTTCAAAATAGCTTACATTTAAGTAGGTCAATAGGGCATTTTATGTGACGGCTAACCACCCTTACTTCAGAAGTGGTGACGCTACAGAATCTTAGATAATCGATCGAAACTGTGTCCAGCCAGCTTGAAAAACCACTTTTCGCTGGTCTCTCAATCTCGGTAACGGAAGTGATTTTGACGACTTTTTGCATGTCAACGGGCGTCACATAAATTTGTGACGGGCATCGAGCTAAAAGTTTCGTGATACGTACAGCGGTTTATTAGAAAAATGCAAAAATCTGTGTCCAGCCAGCTTGAATTTACGTATAAAACTTCTGGCTGGCACTTCTGAATCTCAATAACGGGAGCGTTTTCGAATATGGTTCCTCTACTAACTAAATGTGACGCAAGTTGTGACGGTAATAACGTTTGATTTATGGCGTCACGTGTAATGGTTTACGAGAAATCAATTAAAAACTGGTGTCCAGCCAGCTTGAAGTTCAAGCTGGCTGGACACACATATCTCCGCTGCCTGATGGTCTACGGCCTTCGAAATATGTTCAAGTTTTTGTGACGGGGACGATAATGATAATCTGATGTTGTGACGGAGAAAGTTTACGTAGTTTCAAAGATATTGATCATTAAATTATTTTCATACAAACACTGCAGTAGGGTTACCAATATTGTAGGTTTTATGTAGAAACAAGTATATTATTTTAAGGCTTTAATGAACGAAAATACGTGTATTGGTGATATTAATACCTACCTACTAACCTACATTTACAGTACCTAGATATTTTAATTGATAGAAGACAAAAGCGTAGAGGTGTTGAAAGGGGGTAATTTTTTGCGTAATTGATTATTTACGTGCAGATAACTACTCTTTTTAGTGGGTAAGTATTGGTGTTTTTCATGGTAAGCATAAATAATTAATGCTATTGCATAAATAATGCTATAGCAACACAGGATACAATGGTTTCTTTTTTCTTCTAAAAATTCTATTAAAAGTAAATACTTTCCGGCAAAGAGAGTCAAAAATATTTTAAGTATTTTTAGTTATATTTTACTGTAAAAATATTTTTTAGGAAATATCTTGGTCACGAAAAGATACTGAACAATTTCTGAACGTGCTCATACGCTGCCGCAGACCGACTTGGGTTCAATAGGTAGATAGTTGATGTTGGTGTCGCCATCTGTTGCTTAAAGTTGGTACTACTAGGACAACTGTTCGAATCATAATTATGTTCTCTTCCTCTGAATCAGACTCTTTCATCACCCGCATGCTATACCGATTATGGCGCGCCCTACGACTAGGTACTTACTCTGGGTTTTCTCAAAAAAATGATAGTTAATATTTTCTCATTGAGGTGGGAAAAAAGAAAACAAATTAACGACGGTAAAGCTTTTATTTTAATTAGGTACCTTATTTATTCTTTATTGCACAAAAAATAGTAGATGTGGGTACAAATCTTCATCCTAGCGAATATCCCAGTTGCATTTCGAAAGCTTTCACTTGGAAGCCTGGCCCCTAATCGGAGAGTAAGTAGATAGGGTCGGACTTCGAAACGAGTCGCCTGAATCTGAGGAAACTGAATGTGTAGGGGGCTCAAGGAAGCTCCGTAAGATCACCCTAAAACAATTTCGGCTGCCGGAGTTGCCTTTAAATATTTAAATTTTTTTTTAAATTCGTATTTATTGTATTGTGATTGCGTAAAACAAAACGTAATTTCTATACTTTTTTAGGTTATGATAAGATTTTAAAACTTTTGAAGTTAGTTTGAAGTACTAAAACGCGTGAAACGAAACGCCAATCCACTATTTTGATAATAGTTTTGACATTTCTGACAGCGTTAAATTGCGTCATTCCGTTGGTTGCTTTCGAGTTTTCGTGTCTAGTGTTTTATGCACCTACATGGCTGGGTGATAGGTAGGTTAGGGTTTTTTCATATATTTTGAGGTAATTTTTTTATAAAAAAAAGTAAGCATTTCCGGCATTCGAAATTTACGGGGGGCGACTTCCACCCCCTTCCACCCCCTTCCCCCCACCCTCCTCTACCTCCAAAAAAGGAGACTTATTTCGAAATTCTTACCAGTAGATATACAAATGGTGGACTTAATTAGGAAAGAAAACTATTCTGACAATCTGACTATTCAACTCGTAAAAACTAATGATGGGCAAAAAGTAACACAAAATAATAAGTGGGGGCTCTTTTTAGGCAGCGCTGGTAGTCAATTATTATTTTGAATTAACACTTATTTACGCTTTTTTAACCGAATTCAAAAAAGGAGGAGGTTATTAATTCGACTGTATGTTTTTTTAGTGTTTCTTACCTCATAACTCGTTACTGAGTGGACCGATTTTGAAGATTCTTTTGACCTTTGGAAGCTAGTGCTTGTCATGGGGTCCCATTTAAATTTTATCGACATCTGACAAATAGTTTTTGAGTTATCCCTAATAATGCCTATTTAATTGACATTGATGATATCATAATTTTATCACTTGTGTGTCTTGAGGTAATTCGTAGGTAGTAGGTAAGATCTTGAAGTAGTTTCCTGAAAATTTCTATACTTAAAACACAAAATGGAGGAAAAAACCGCCTTCAAAACTAAAAACGGGAAAAATAAAAATTTTGTTTATAAAAATCTAATTTTTTTTGAGGTCGGTGCCAACCTCAATATTTGTAATAAACGTTGTCACTTGTATTCGGGACCGACCTCTAAAAACATTTAGATTTTTATAAACAAAACTTTTATTTCTCCCGTTTTTAGTTTTGAAGGCGGTTTTTTTTATTTAATTTTTTTTTACTGCGGGAAAACCTATTCTCACGGAAAAAATCAAATACAATGCAGGTGTGGCCACAACCGGCCGATAAGTCGATTAAAAAGAAATCCTTTATTTGTGTAAAATTATGGTCACCTAACATTATTAATAGATGTTTGTATGGAAAAAATTAAATGATCAATATCTTTAAAACTACGTAAACTTTCTCCGTCACAACATCAGATTATCATTATCGTCCCCGTCACAAAAACTTTAACATATTACGAAGGCCGTAGACCATCAGGCAGCGGAGATATGTGTGTCCAGCCAGCTTGAACTTCAAGCTGGCTGGACACCAGTTTTTAATTGATTTCTCGTAAACCATTACACGTGACGCCATAAATCAAACGTTATTACCGTCACAACTTGCGTCACATTTAGTTAGTAGAGGAACCATATTCGAAAACGCTCCCGTTATCGAGATTCAGAAGTGCCAGCCAGAAGTTTTATACGTAAATTCAAGCTGGCTGGACACAGATTTTTGCATTTTTCTAATAAACCGCTGTACGTATCATAAAACTTTTAGCTCGATGCCCGTCACAAATTTATGTGACGCCCGTTGATATGCAAAAAGTCTTCAAAACCACTTCCGTTACCGAGATTGAGAGACCAGCGAAAAGTGGTTTTTCAAGCTGGCTGGACACGGTTTCGATCGATTATCTAAGATTCTGTAGCGTCACCACTTCTGAAGTAAGGGTGGTTAGCCGTCACATAAAATGCCCTATTGACCTACTTAAATGTAAGCTATTTTGAAGATTTGTCCAGACAGCCTGAGCCACATTTACTTTCATGTATATAAATAACTTTATTTTTTGTTGTTTTCAGGCCTTATCAAACAAGTTGTTCAGCACCACGGACAGGTCATCTACACAAGGGCTACCAAGGGTGATGACCCTGTTGCTTAAGTTAACATAAGTCTAAAAATAAAATAAAAATCTAAATTTTTTTGTTTTATTTCAATACACATTTACATGGGTATTACACGTTGATTTTGTGCTTCTCGTCTAAGTCAACAACTGCAAATCTAGCAGATGGGTACAAGTTTCTGACTCTGTGTTTGAAGTTTGTTGCATGTTCCTCATTGGCAGTCTCCACAACAACATTAGCCTGAAATACAGGGTGTAAAAGACATGAACAGTCAAACGAGAACCATGTATTCTGCTCACCACCATAACATTTTTTTTCCTTTAGACTATACCTGGGAAATTGATAGTTACGATTTTATTGAAGGTCAAAGTCATAATTTTTTTTTTCATTTTTTTATGAAAACGTATTCTATACGTTATTTCTAAATAATTGTCCTAAGAAACATTATCATTTTTTTTAGTATTTCATAACAAAAAATGGCTTCAAAACGTTAGCGTTCAATGTAGCTCACTCGATGCGCACGGACACTAACGAACGGGGCCGCCGTCTGGCAAAATCATCGCGGTTTTGCGAGTTGCGTGCGAGTTGAGCCCTTTACATTGCGCGGCACAATTTGCAAATTTTTTTAACACCAAAAAATAAAAATCATTTCCCAGCAATATTTTTTTTGAAATATGTCTTATTTTGATGTATAGAATACGTGGTTTTCGTTTGACTGCTCATGTCTTTTACACCCAGTAGAACAGATTGTGTTATAATTTTCGTAAATGACTATGATACTAACCCCTTATTCATAAAAACAAGTGAATTTATTAGAGATTTATAAATCATTTGTCTCTGTCACTCTGGCACGAGATAAATAAGACAAAAAACTTTTTAACAAGGTAATAACTAAAATAGGTTTATTGAGTGTTTAACTTGCTGTTATAATACTATGCCATACTCCTACCAGTAGGAGTAGTAGTCGTTACGTCGTACTACCATTAGGATTCCTAATTCGTTGACCTGGACCTGTATGCGACTGCGATCTGGTGTCCACAAATGTTTGATCATGACAGAAAAAGTTCTCAAGGGCGCACGCTCAGTCAGTGAGTTATCACAGCGCGCTGACAAAAACATTAAAAATCCGGACGTAACAATAAGTCCGGACATGGTTGTTATATCCGGACAAACAGATCCAGAACGTATGGCAAGCCTAGTTAGATGGCAAAAATCCGACATTTGCAATTTATTTATAAACAAATAAATATTGTATGACGGTATTTCACGTCCGCCACGTGGGATTTTAAATTCGTTGTGTTCGTAGTCAGCGACCCGATAAACATGTATGTTTTTCTAATCGTGTGTACAATAAAGAGGTTATTTTCTTATTATTATTTCCTCATATAATCTTTCATCCCGGTTTACCCTTATGGGCTGAATTTCGAGAAGTCCTAAAATATATTGTAGGTACCTACCTACCTACCTATTTTTATAGATTTAACTAAAAAAATGTAGTATTTCATAGTATTTAAATGAGTAGGTAGGCTAGAATACCCCTTCAGCGACGGACGCACTGTCGAAGCTAGCATCAGTATCCGTAGTGTAAGTTTTTTCGTTTAAAATACGCAACTATTGCAGTTGCGTTAAGAGCTCGATTTGAAAACGTGAATAGCGCCCCTAGCGGAAAGAAGCGCAAATCACAGATTAGAAAGAATATTAAAGGCGCAAATCATGTTTCCCCTACTAGTAACGTTTTTAAAATGAAAAAAACATAGGTACACTACGCCACAGCCGCGCCCATTGAGTCAGGCCATGGGGACCAGTGTTCAGGATGACTTAGACACTGGCTTAAACTGCGCCGAGCCTCATCCAAGCCACCCTTGGCACCACTGTGGGAGACCCGGGAAAAGACCATTTTCAGGGCCAGCGGAGACTTGGCTGACATATCATTTCACAATTTCATTAACATAAAAGATCAATATGTTAGTGGGTAGTGGGGGATACCTAACCCTGCATTTGCATCGTACTGCAGGGATGATAGAATTACTACTTACTACTTCTACTCTTGGCCCACAGATATATCTATCTAAGGAGATAGGTCGAATCGCCGAGTTCATAGGAAGACCGAGTGTCGCGATCACCGGCCGTACTTAACATGGTTCTAGTTGAGCATGCCGTAATATACACTATTTATTGCGCGCGTATATGGACTGCATATGGACTGCGAAGCAATGAAAGTTAGGCACAGCCGCAAAGGAGAGCGGTCAAATCGCTGAGTTCATAGGAAGTCCGAGTGACGCGGACGGCGAAGTGGCGGTAATGGCATACATTACCGCATCTTCACACCCTGGGCATACACTTGTCACAAGTTAAACGCCGGCTTGACCTATCGCCTTGTATTATTAAATCTGTGTCTTGGCCACTTGTCTTCCTTCCAAACATCCTGTAAAGTCTTAGACAATTTAAATGGTATACTAAAGTGTAAAGTGGAGGATATTGTTATCTGGTAACATCCTTGTTAACTTAGAGTGCGTTCCAAAACCAGGCGAAGCCAAGTAGACAGCGTAAGAAAGCTTTATAATTGGTCTAAATTAACTATAGTTTAACAAAACTAACCAATGGTGAAAGCGCTTCTTAACAACGACCAATAGTGAGCTACAAACTACTACAATTTACCCGAAATAAATTGAGATCAGGGATGTAACGGAGGTAGTTTTATCGGAACCGAAGTCGGAGTCGGAGTTTTTAAATTTGATTTATCGGAATCGGAGTCGGAGGCAGGGTCAGAAGTGGTGGCATGAGAAAGAATTTTTATCTACAGACAAATAAAACATTCTTAAATAAAAATTTTTTAAATTATAAAATAAAACACAAACAATGAAAAAAAACCTTTCATAACAGTCGACACAGGCCGCCGTCGCCGCTATGTTATGCTTCGACCTCCGATTAAAACCTCCGATTTAAAAGTGTCGGAACCGAAGGTGTAATAATAATCGGAAGTTCCGACTTAACGGAACCGGAGTCGAAGCTCCGTAACATCCCTGATTGAGATCGTTTTGGAACGCACCCTTAGTAAAAAATAGGTAGGTAGGTACCCAAGTGGTGGCGACGTCGCTATGCACCCACATCTGCTCCGTAACGAGGCTCTTGAGCATAGCATTCTCGTCAGCAATGACCTTGGCGAGGAGTTGGAGCCCGGCGCGGTGGTCCGGCACCGCCACGGCGAAACGCAGCAGCCGCCCCGTGGCGCCCAGCCCCCGTTGGATCGTCCGCGACAGGCGGCTACAGTCTATGTTGCCGCCTGTCAAATATTATAATTAGTAAATATTTACCTTATTTTAGAGAGCTCGTTGTAGATTAGAAGACTCCGATCGCGCTATTTACGAACGATAAAACCAAAACCAAATGATTTGGTTTTGGTAGGAGTTTCTCCCGAGTTCTTGTTCAAAAACACGTGTTGAGAGACTCCATATTGAACTCAATCTACCGTACAATTGTCGGTTACTTTAATAAAATTTTCACTTGATATTGGCGCAATGCGTAATCTTTATGTGTCGCGATCGCCATTCATTTAAAAGAAGAAGAAGAAGGTTTTCGTAAAACTCAGAGTTATTAGGTACCTACAGACACGGCTGGCCCCTTATCGCGCTAATACGAACGTTAAAACCAAAACGTTATGGTTTTCATTCGTCTTCTTTTTTTAAAACACAGACTACTTAGACATACTTCCTACCCTAAAAATAAGTTTATAATCTGACTAAGGTATGCACATTGCATTTAAATAACATATATGGCTCTGGCGCAGGCTTTCCCAGGGTTTGGGAGGTCAGACGGCAGTGACACCCCAGGAGTGTTCTTTTGCACGTGAACAGCTCGCAAGCGCGGTTCGCGTGCTGCGCACTCGCGCAGGTCTCATAATATGTCTGGTGGTTGGCTTTTGTTTGTTTATTGAACGCCTGTTACTTTTTGTGTTTGGTGCCCCTTTTGTGTAGGCGACAGGTTTAAATTAAGGAGTTAACCAGTGGCGTAACTATCCCATGTGGGGCCCGTGGCAAATTCATCCCATTCATTCCCATTTATTACCCATAGGTGCCCCTTTTGTATATGCGACATTGTCGCCTATACAAAACGAAAAATTCCCCACTCCGGGGCCTATATACGTTCTATATATTTAAAATTGTCAGTGACACTACCGGGGCCCCTATTCCTCGCGGGGACGGTGGCATTTTGCCAGCCATGCCACCCTATAGTTACGCCACTGTAGTTAACTTAGACCTAGTTTGCCAGCTGTGGCTTGATGTGTAACGAAATGTCACATAAGGCTCAGCTCAACCCCTCTTGGAACTACGATCGTGATCGTATGTACTGTTCATTGGTCTGAGTGTATTGTTTGTAAAATAAGTAGGTATTAAGACCGTTTCCCTCGCAGCTCTGGGACTAGGCCCTGCATGACCGCAGCGACGGCGCACACGCCCGCGCCGTCCGCCACCAGCCGCTCGCGCTCCAACATGTTTATTATTGCCCGGGCTATATACCCTTCTTCTACAACCAACTGGGAAAAGATTAATATATTTAACAATTTTTCACTCTCACTAGGTTTTCAAAAGGTCAATGAAAGTTGAAGTTCGCAAACGCGTAGTAGGGGTAACGCTTCATCTAACGCACGTGCGCTGTCTGGACAGAGCTTAAGGTAGATACTTAATTAATATCAAAGACTGAGGAATTAGCTACTTAGGTAGCTTCACTTGTAAGTAAATGCAGGCAGGTAAGTACCTACTCTTCGCATGCGCACTTCACTACCTACACCATGCCATGCGGTAAAAGGATATCTTCTGCATTAATGTTCCCCAAGTAGGTACCTTTGTACCCTGCGCATGACAGTCTGGTTTAGAGATCCTTGGGGGAGGACTATGTCCAACAGTGGGCGTCCGCGTCTCTCGGCTGAAACAATGACGATGATAGGTACAGTGGCGTAGCGTAGGGGGGGCAAGGGGGGCGGCCCGCCCCGGGCGGCACATATGAGGGGGCGGCAAAATTTCACAATAATTAAAAAAAAATTGAAACCATTTCATATTTTTATTGCAACTACAAATTCGGACCAATTGAAAAGAGTATGGAATTTTTCATTAGTTATTCTGTGACGAATTCCCTTTCTTTGAATGATATTTTGTAGCAACTGCTGGCAACACCGTCTATTCTGACTTGCGGCGATTCCCCGTAGTTTATTTTGTGTTCACGAGGAATATTTTGTACTTAGATTTCGTGCTTTATTTGTTTATGACTAATAATCAGCGATAATGACTGACTATTCAAAGAAAGTTTTATGCATAGATCACCTACTTAATGATTAGGCAAACCCGTTATTAGAAAGGGATAAATTTAAATACCCCATGAGTTACGTATTGATTGTTGCTTAGTGCTCCTTGGCGAGAGCGCGCACCGATACCGATAACAGAGAATATACATACGCGCACTTTTTGTGAATGACAGTTAAATTGAATAAGAAAATTTAATTGAAATTGTTTTTAAGACAAGAAAAAATATACACTGAAAAAATCGTCCTGTCCCAGGCGGGAATCGAACCCAGCATCCTCCGCAATCCGGGCGACTGCGTTAACCACTAGGTACGCTACCAGGGCACTGCTTTAACCGTCGAAATTTGTCAGTGCTTGGTGCTTATGTTTTTATATATATATATTTTATAAACATTTTTTTATCAAATCATTGAAATTTCGGATCTTATATTAATATTTTTGCAAATATTTGACGTCCAGTTAAGATGAAACTCCCTTAAAGTTACAAACGCGTAAATATTTTTGAGACTGGAAAAATACACTGAAAAAATTGACCTGCCCTTTTTTCGGACAAGCGGAGGGGTTTTCTAGTGTGAAAAATATTTACGCGTTTGTAAAGCCAAAAAAAATGTTCCATATTAAATTGTTTTGATAAGAAAAATATATTTGTCAAATGAAATGACACCTTTTCATGTCTCCAACAGTGATAATGTACCTAATTTGTACTCTTTTTAACAACACAGGAAAGCTTTTTTTTCGAGCGATTACCTACTTAAAGAGTTGCAATGATGTGCAGTCGACCAGCCGAAATGCGAGAGCGTTCCCGATTCTTTTTTCATTAGTTCCATATTGAATGTAAATCCGGCAATTGCCCGACTTTTTCGTTGCCATTTTCGAGCGAGTGCAACGCATCTATACTTTTTGAACTTCTTAGTGTGTAATGCATAGTACCTATACATTAAATTGAAATACCTAAATAAGAGGGCGGCAAAATTATCTTCCGCCCCGGGCGGCCGATACCCACGCTACGCCACTGGATAGGTACTTACCATTACTTTTTGTAGTTTTCGTGTATGTTTCAGATGAGTACGTACCTACCTACCTATAACTTAGGTATTTTTAAATAATACATGGTAAGTACCTACCTAAGTATTTTTGAAGCGTGGTTGTAAGAAAACCTTAAGATAAGGGATCTTCGAAAACATTATTTATGTCTACAGTTACCTATATGCGGCTCTGTTTAGCACCTACTTGGTGCGATAGATATTACAGCGTTAAAAAAGTATGTAGGAGTTTGTTTATTATTGTGAAAGTGATTTTATAGATACCATTCTATCAAGTCTACCCTTGAGAGTAGCGAAGGCGTTGGCGCCAACAACTGGTGCGTTGAGCCCCTCCGCCAAATTGGGTGCGACAGGCACAGACACCGGCCGCCCCGCTTGCAGTGCCTTCATCATTTTGGGCATCTTTGCGCATTCCGCACCCTGGGAATATGGCAGACTTAGGAGCACCGCACATCGCACCACGGCTGGCGAATTTTGTATGCGTGTATATGGAGCACCACACATCGAACGCGGCGCGTCAACACGAAGTGTAGGTAAGCAAGTATTGCCGATAAACCGACTGTCCAGCCCGCCTAGCATGACCACCGAAACACGATATGATATAGCCATTTATCGCGTTGAACTGTCAAAAAATATTGGATATAACCGCCAACATGAAATTTGATCGAAACTGCGAACATGTTTAATCGGCTTACAGATAGAATAGAATAGAATAGAATAGAAATAATCTTTATTGCACATCGACATAAATACAAAAAGATTACAGTAAACATTTACAGTACAATGCACAATGGGCGGCCTTATCGCTAGGCGCGATCTCTTCCAGGCAACCTTTGGATGGACAGGATTAAAACAAATAAACAGAGGGAAGATGGCGATGCTACAATTCAATAATAGCTAAACGTAACAAATAATAATACATAACTACACTAAATACCTACATTGCATATATGTATAAAATACGTAATAAATAAATATAATATATATACATTAAATAAATATAATATATAACGATATGTATATAATAAATAACAACAATTACCATAATATATGTAATTATAAATTTATACTTAAATAAATATATATACATACTTGATACACTATTTACCGTAAGAATCACAATTTTGCAGTGATAGATAGTGCTCCTTTACCTGCCTTCCGAAAACACTGAGCGATTGTGCCCGTCTGATTTCAATTGGCAAAGCATTCCATAATCGCACAGCCTTAGTAGTGAACGAATTCCTATAGAATTTCGTGAAATGCATTGGTGTCGCTAAGCTAAGATTTTCCGATGACCTTAGGACACGTGAATGGGTATCATGGAGGTATTTAAATCGGTCTTTAAGATAAGAGGGAGTATTTGGATGAAACAGAATGGTATATAGGAGGGAAAGAATACGAGCATCCCGGCGAAGACGAATTGGCAACCACTTGAGTTTTAAGCGAAATTCGGAGACATGATCAAATTTACGTAAACCAAAAATGAATCTTATACAGACGTTTTGAAGGCGCTCAAGTTTATTTAGTTGCTCTTCAGTAAGGTCAGGATAGCAGGAATCAGCATAATCAAGGATAGGTAGAAGGAGGGATTGAGCTAGCGCAATTTTGGTAGCAGTGGGTAGAAAGTTACGAACTCTTCGGAGAGATCCAGCAGATGCAAATAATTTCCTGCTGACTTCTTGTAAGTGAGGAGCCCAAGACAAATTTGTATTAATTAAGACGCCAAGATTTTTAACCGTCTGACTAAATGGTATGTGGGTTCCGTCAAACATTACGCGTGGCACCTCTGCCCACTGAATTTTTGACATCATCCGTTGGCTCCCGATGAGTATTACTTGTCTCTTCAATGGGTTGACTTTTAGTCCAAATGAATCGCTCCATTTACAGATGGAGGCTAGGTCTTTGTTTACCGCGGTCACGGATTCAGTCAACTGTTCCAAAGGCGTCTGCAAGTATATTTGCAAATCATCTGCATAAAGGTGGTAGGATGAAGATAAATTGAGACTAGAAATTGCATTTATAAATATTGCGAAAAGTAATGGAGATAAAACGCCGCCCTGCGGAACACCAGCAGATGTATCACACCAGGATGAAAATGAATCATCGATGCAAATCCGCTGCCGGCGCCCAAACAGGTAACTTCGAAACCAGTCGATTGCCGTTGGAGATATGTTAATAGAGCTAAGCGTGCTTAAAAGTAAATCAAAATCCACAGCGTTAAAAGCATTGCTGAAGTCAAGCAGAGCTAATATTGTAATGCAACTGTTTTCTAAACCTTGCCTGATATCATCAGTTACTTTTATTAGAGCAGTTGTGGTACTATGGCCGGACCGGAAGCCAGACTGGAAGGGATTCAGGAGATGGTTTTTGCACAGGAACAGATTAAGTTGGTCATAAACAAGACGCTCCAGAATCTTGGACAAAAATGGGAGGATAGAGATGGGACGATATTCTGAAAAGGACTCTGGATTACGGGTTTTAGGTACGGGTATTATATGTGCATCTTTCCATGATGTGGGGAAAGTGCCGCTTGCAACCGAGTGGTTGAGGATATGGGAGAGGATTGGCAGAATTTGGTCTAGGATGGGATGGATCATTTTCCGGCTAAGTGTATCACAGCCCACTGCGTTCGATGTTATGGATAAAATGCTCTTTTTAACATCACAATCCGTAAATCGACTAAAGAAAAATAAAGGATGATCGGGGAATGGTAGCGAAGATAAGTAGTTTAAAGTACTACTTTTCGTATTGGAATTAAAATTAGAAGTAGCTGTGAAATGCACATTTAAGGAATTGATGTCTAAATTACTAGACATCTCAGCTGTTCGGGATTTCCCGATCCCCATTGTACGAAGAAATTTCCAGACTTTCGCTGGATCACCGTTTTCTACGGAACTGTGAAAGTAATGGCGTTGAGCGTTTCTACACACCTTATTACAGTGATTGCGGATGGTTATATACTTGTCCCAATTATAAGAAGTGGGTCGACGATTGTACTTTGTTTTATAGGCACCTTTTTTTGTAATTAATTGTTTAATTTCGTCAGTTAGCCATGGTGAGGGAAAATGTTTCAATTTAACTTTTCGAATTGGTGCATGGACGTCGTACAAATTGATAATATTAATATTGAATTGGTCTACTTTTGTATCAATAGTCTCAGAGGAGTATAGTGTGGTCCAATCAATCTAGATGTACGCAGTTTCGATAAATTTTAAAGATTACGGTTATATCCAATAATTTTTGACAGTTCAACACAATAAATGGCTATATCATATCGTGTTTCGGTGCTTGCGGTGTTTGCGCAAGATGCTGGGTTCGATTCCCGCCCTGGACAATCGATTTATTTCTGTGTATTTTATAATATATTTTTATGCTGAATCTAGCTGTTATCTAGGAGAAGAATTTTAAGACCAAGAGTCATCAGATACTTAGTTACCTACCCATAATAGATGGCCATTACAACACCACTGGTCGAGTTATCACAACAAACTTTTTATTTACAGGTAGGTAATAAAAAGTTTACTGTGGTAAGTCGAGCAATTAACTTAGGTACTCGCAAACCAAACAATATTATAATAGCCAATGATAATATTATAATATCATTGGCATGGCAATAGCCATCTACGGGCAAAAGCTAATGGTCATTCATAAAGAATCGTGTCACTGTCCAAGGAGCGTATGACTGACGTTCGTCATTATACGCTTGATGTACTCTACAGGTACGTCTGATGCTAGCTTGCGTATAAAAGACGCAAGCGTGCATTGCAGCTCCGTCGATAATGTTTCGTACGTTTGTATGTATAGTGACGAATGCGCGTCTATGACGATACGCCTCCGTGTAGCTGGACAATGACCTTACGTAAACTAAACAGGAGCACTTAAGCTTCTTGCAGGCGACCAGTACGCCGGCCAGCAGGCTGCCGGAGGCGACGGGCACGATGACAGCGTCGGCCTCGGGCAGCTGCGTGATGACCTCTACGCCCACCGTGCCCAGCCCGGCCATTATCAGCAGATCGTCCGGTCTAACATAGAGATAAACTATAGCATAATTCATAGTTTATCGAATTTATATCGGTTTAGCGAATGGCGGGTCCATTAACAAATAAACCCGACCAGGAATTTGCGAACCAGTTGTAAGCTTAGGTACTCTTTTCAATGCCAATTTTAATTAATCTTTGGTACCTTAATGGTCTGTAGATAATGCGCCCATCGAATTAGATTAATTAACCCAAAGGTGATCAGATCGCGTTTGGACGATAATAGTCGATGTTGCAAGATCTTAAGCCTTAGTTTGCTTGGCGATGTGAACTTTACATCGCCGAGCGACTTTGGGTTCATACTTACGTTCAGTTAATTGTTATTTAGTGGATTGTATAGTAGGCAATGAAAGGGTTAACACCCGCCACGTAGTCGGATGCTGGACTTTGTGAATTTAATTTTCTTTAAGTACATCGCACCCGCGACGCTTCGCGGGTTTTTTTCGGAAAACCAGACGAAACAGAAGAAAATAGCTGACGTTCACTCCCAAATGTCCGCGCGATGTCAAACAGCACGAAGTTTACACGCTTTTGGTGAGAAAACCTATGCTCATACCAGAGGTTGCCATCTTCACTAATGTTAAAAAATCTGAGTAACAAACGGCATTTAGCCGTACGACTATTACTGTTACCATTCCGCGCAGTCGCTCTAGCGTTGCCGACGACATCATTGTCTGCTCTTATTGGCTCAATCCGGTTGCCAGACGACCCGCCTCCCTAATAAGTGGGCGGGTCGCTGTCAATCAGTCAGCGAATATCTTCTACAAGTGGAACACTGAGAACTTTGTCGATTATACAAAGTGTTACTGTGCTAAGACCGGCCGTGCGATGTTAGAGCGACTGTTTTAAGTCCTGCTGCCATGGTAACCACTATGGTTACATTGAGCGCTGACGTTTTAAAGTCATTTTTTGGTATAAAATTCTTAAAATTTTGATACCTAATGTTTCTTTGGACAAAAATTAGGAAATAATGTTTACAATTTGTTTTCATAAAAATCTAACTTTGACCCTATAACTTCATAACTATTAGGTATATCCCAGGTATAGTCTAAAAGAAAAAAGTGGTCCTAATGATGAGCGGATTAGATACGTAGTTCTCGGCTTTGTCATAGGTCTTTTCACACCCGTTATAGTCGTCTCAGTGGCAGAGGGTCCGATTGAAGCTCGTTGATTCTACCCTTCGGCCTGATTGTCGTCAGGTGAGAAGCAGAGATGTTCCCCATGCACTAGGTTCCCCGCCAAGTTAATACATGAATTTAGGCCAAAACTAAGTAGGTACCTAACTCTATATTACATAACTAAAGTAAAAAGGTACCTCAATAAAACCTGTTTGCTGTCCCGCTGTAGTTTCTGGGCGTAACCGACTGCTTGGTCATACGTGTCGCCGCTAAGCAATACTTCCGCGCCAAACTCGGTGCAGCGCTGCGCCTTCGCAAGCGGCGTGTGGTCGGGTAGTACCACCGTCACCTGACAGGTATTTTGAAATATAGGTAATGTTAATATGTTGAATTATTTTCTAATGCGCAATTAGGTACTTTCTACTGCTCGACTATTGCTCCCTATTTCGGAAATGTCGAATCTTAGTAAAATCACACACTATAAATATACCGTACCTAGTACCGTAATTGAATTAAGTGTTTTTTCTATTCTATTCTTTGGCTGGACGATAAGCAAACGGCCTGCCTGGTGGAACCTAAGCATTAGGTATACCGTAGCCTATAAGTACTTAGTATAGACCAGTGTTTCCCAAACATTGTTCTGCCGTGGTCCGGTAATTTCCACACTGCCCCTTCGTGTCCCGCTTAATACTTTTCAACCCAAGCTGGTTCCATTAGGTAAATTAATACACATTTATTAATAGAAAAAATGTTTTATTAATACTACTTAGTAACTTTGGAGTGCGAAGTATGGAGCTGCTGCTATTTTTCTACTAAAGAATCTAAGTTCGCGGAAGAAAGTCCCAAGGTCTGGTTCCACTTCAAGTCGGTTTCTAGATATTTATTTTTAACGTAAACTAGTGTTGAAAAACCAACCAGCAAAGGCTGATGAAATGAAAATATGAAAATGTTGCGACCCGGTATTTTATTTTAATGGCCCAACAATGCAACTTGCAACACAGATGCAATACTCGTTCGCTGCCGAACATAGTAGTGAGTAAGGTTGCCAGAGTTCCACTGGGGTAGGGTAGGGCTACCCCAGTGGAACTCTGGCAACCTTGCTCACCAACAGAAACACACCACCACAAAAATGTAGTGTTATTTGACAGTGGTCTCCTGTAAGGTAGAGGTACCGCTTCAAATTCGAGCTTCTAGTTCGCTGTGTGTGACTTACCTCGTTTAAAGATACATAATATAAATATCTATAAATAATTAATAAATTTTGTAGATAATATTTAGGCGAACTTACAGGAACACCTAATGCTCTTCCATGATAAGCAGCGGCTATTGCTGTGTTCCCGTTTGAAGGAACTATAATACCACGGGCGCATCCCTCTTCCCCGATAGCTAGTAATGCATTGCAAATACCACGCTCAGCGCAACTGTAATTTTGAATAAAATATAGATAGGTAATATGTGAATAAATATATGACTATGATTACCTAATAATAACTGGGAGCCCATAAATATTTGATTATTTTTGAGCACTGGAAAAAAGATAGATCTATATGAGATAAGGAATAGCCTTTGTGGTGAACGGTAGGTAGTTGACGAGGTAAGTAAAGTTAAACAAAATAAGGAACACACCCTCAGTTCCTCTTTGTTACAGTCGAATCATAATAAAGAAATATTTCCCAAATTACCTGCCTGTGTATTGTAGATTTTCACACTTGAAGTAAACATCGTAATCCATATTTTTACTCAATTTCGCTTCCTACAATAAATATTTAGTTAATTAGTTCAGCTCAGGAGACATCGGGCGCGACCGCACCCGGGGGACATCGCTCGCGGTCGTGGCCCTGAAAAGGGCCGTCCGGAACTAGCCCTGATGGGAAAACAAAAACATCTCGACGATGGCATGTGACTTCGAATGCCAAGGGGATACACTTGACATCAAAAGCCACACACCCGCCTAGAAATTTTCTCCACCACGTTACCAGGGTCCGCCACGAGGAGGCTTCCGGACGTGGACCACAAGGCCTCATCGCCCCTAATGTGGAGTAGGCTCGAGCCCCTCGGTGGGGACATTGAGCTGTTGACGAATTAGTTCAGAAGTGAATTGCATTGACGAAAAATGATATTTTCTATGGGTGAAATTGCCACGGGCCCCACTTGGCATAGTTAGGCCACAGCCGCAGGCACAGGTAGAACGCCTCCTTTTGATGCACCGGCACTCATCCACTACTCCGTAAGTAGTATTAAAAATTTCACGTAGGTACCTAAGTAATCGAGCCACATGACATAACATTTACGTACACAAAGTGGTGTGTGTATTATGCCGTTCTCGATTCTATCAACCGCCTGCTTTATTTCTGTATAACATAAAATACGCGGATGCTCTGCATCGTCAGGTGCTTCCTGAAAATTAAAGAAAATTCACACTATAGGCTCTAATCGAAATCATTATGTTACAAGCGAAATACAACTACATCTTGAACTACATGGTGATCTTTGAAGAATATTTTAAAGTAGGGTAGGTATGTACTAAAAATCTTACCATTTTTGGTTTAGACATCTAAGCTACAGCTTTAAGTATAGGTGTTATTTTCACAGGAAATTTGGTGTTGGCGAAATAACCAAGGATTTAAATTTTCGGAAACAACTGTAGATTTATCGTTTTTCGTAAATGTCGTTATCAGTAAAAAAATTGACAAATGAAGTAAATTTTGAATTTGTTTTTTTTAGGTGCAGAGCTCAGGTACAGAGTATAGTAGGTATATTAGATGAGGATAAAGATAGACATTCTTCTATCATATCCATAGATTTATAATTACTAATGTTTATCCTACATCTATGATCATATCAATATATTTTGTTAAAACATAATATTCTCGATAAATAATATTCAACGTAAAAACTGTGTTATTTATTTGAAAGACATAGAAAGACAAATAGACAGAGAATACATCAAAAATATTCAAAAGTTTCTTTTGTGTCCAGTAACCAAAGAGTTTACTATCCACACTTCAACATATTTGCTCTTAGTAATATATCTACCCTCAGATTATTTATCTGATATCCACCACAAAGTACTTTATGTATTGGAATAACACAATTATCCAGATATTATAATGGGAAAATATTTGTATGTTTGTTATGAATAGGTACAAAAACTACTGAATCAATTTTTTGAATTGCTTCATTGGTAGAATATTGCATTTTTACATAGTAAAGTAGGCTATTTATATTTTATAAAAAACCTTGCATAGGAAGTTGCGGGCGGAGATTGATATATAGGATTATTAGAATTTGTATGCAGTTCAACAGCTTTGAGAAATTTATTTTTTAACATTCTGTTTAGTTAGCAAAGTAATTTTATATACCTAATTAAGCACAGCTAGAAAACTATACAAGTTATTGCATCACACATACTGTTTGCATCATTTGTATCGAAGACATGGGTTATCTCTGTAGTTTGCAGTATGAGCTGAAGTATGAAGAGGTGAGACTATGCTCGCCATGTTCGCTCGCTATTTAGTGGTGTGGCCTGCACCTTAAATTATTAATCATACTAAATGGATAGTGCCCATGCATATAATAACCCAAAGGGATAATAAGGCTGCAGCTGCCAGTAAGACACATTTCCATAGAAATCACAAAAATATATATGTATAATAATATAGAAGTGCTTCGAAAGGCAGTGGAAGCTTGTGAGCCCCAGTTGCTATTGAAAATAACAATCACTTCAGAGGGCAGAAATAGTAACATGTAAAAAGTCCTACACCAGGCTATGTCATCATCACCAAAGTAGGTGAAATAAACGAAACCATAAAATTATCTGTAATTTATTTATATAGATATTGAGAAAAGGTATGACCATCACTTGTTTTATTCTACTACTAATACAAATATTAATTAATTGCTAGAGCATCATTCTGTGCCTCTTGGGCCAACTGTACTTGAAGATTCAAAAGCTTATTCTTTAAAACTACAATCCCCATAAGCACTATATTCTCTGGTTTCAATGCCCCAGCAGACTCCACATTATAAAAGAACTTGTTGGGTTTAGCTTCCCAATTGAACTCCGCTTCATATTGATCCTCATCTAGTTCTGTGTGTTCACTCTTGGGCCACTCATCAGGCTTAGGATACAGTGTGTGTCTCATAATATTATCAGGATCATACTCAAAACAAACTCCAGCTGTTGGATTCCATTTTGCATGTTCTTTACCAAATCCTTTCTTAGCATACGCCTTTAACTTTAATTCCTGACCTTTTCGTAATTTTATAATCAGAATTTCATCAGCTTCACCATAGTCTGCTTGATCTTCATCTCTATGCCTGGAGGTAGCCGGTACCACTCTGGGATCGCTTGTCTTTAAATCAGCCGTTGTTACATGTCTTGTTTGGTCATCAGTACATTTAACATCTAATGTAAATTCGACACTGCACTCTGTACAGAAATCAGCACACATGCAATCTCTGGAGTAACGAATTTTATCAACGACGTCGTCTGATATGAGTGGGATAAGACCAATGCGATGAGCCAAAAATTCATCGCTGAGGACAGTAGAATTTGCTTCTAATTGAACCCAGTCGATAGCCATTGTTGGAGTTTCAGCAATAAACACTCGACGCATACTGTTAGCGACGCTTAATTCTGTATCTTCCACGACGAATTTAACATTGTCGTCCGTGAGTTCAGTAATATGCACCGAAGGTTGATTTGCATACGGCATTGTGTGATGTTAGTAACTTAAATTAGAATTTAAATATTGGACACAATTTCATACGGTGCCCTTAAATGTACTTGTTATAAATTTAATCAATTTCACATAGATATATAATTTTATTAATTCAAATGGCAAAATGGGTCGAAGACCGAACTACCGAAGCGTTGTTTTTTGCCATTTGTCTTTGCCTCATCTTGTCACTGTCAATGTCAATCTCTCTATTTGCCCGGCAAAAGCTAAATATTATTTTATTTTACATTTCTTCTGTTTATTTTACCGTTCAAACTAGAAAGTAAAACTGGAAGGAACACTAACAATAAAAAAGTGAAGTCAAAAAATTTGTCCTTGAAACCGCCTCCTTCCTATTTGTCCCTTTGGTTAGTAAGGGACAAATAAGAAGTAAGCGGTTGCAAGGACAAATTTTTTGAGTGTTCCTTTCAGTTTTACCTATAAAATTTCATTCAAATCTTCTTCTTCTTCTATAATTAATGGCGTTCGCGTTATTCGCCAATGTCAAGTGAAAATGTACTTTTAAAGTAACAGACAATTGTACGGTAGAATGAGGTTAAAAATGGAGTCTCTTAACACGTGTTTTTACAAGACGAGAAACTCGGGAGCAAGGAGCTTATACTAAAGAAAATATAAGCTCCTTGCTCGGGAGAAAGTCCCATTCAAATGTTATTCTTTGTCTAGATTCAAATAATGTTTTTGTGTCTTGGTTGTTTTTAAATTAATCCCTATTATTATAAGGCAAAGAGATCTAGTCTATGCAGCCCTTTCTTCAGAAATCTTCTTGATCGCAATAAAATGTAGGTGTCACACATTTCAAAAACAAAAATAGAGTCTCAGAATAGCACCCCATCACTAGTGTTTATTCCTGCTGGAATGTCTCTAATCTATAAGGAATGAATTCTAGTAGATGGGCAATGTCGTGGAACTCCACGAATTGCAAATTTCCCTTGAGTAATTATTATGTTCAGTTGTAATGATAGTCATTCATCAATAGTAGTAATGGCGAGAATTAGAAAGAGACAGCTAGGAATCAGAAACATTCAAAGGTTACTTGGGGTCAAAAAAGTTGTCTTCACCTTTTTATTAGTAGTCAGGCTTCCAGTTTTACCTATCCTTGCTCTCAACACGTGTTTTTAGTGTTTTTACAAAAGTTTTAAATATATCTACTTCCTATTACAGGAAGGCAAAGGGATCAAGCCCGTATAGCCATGGCTTCAGTATTTATCTTCTTTCTTGATGTTAGCATTAAAATAATAATATTACTTATTGATGTTACTAACAAATGCTTGGCGTAAATTATGACAACAGACCTGATCACGGCTTTTTTATTACATTTCATTCATTAATAAGAAATTTCAAAGCTAAATTTTGTCTTCACTTATTGTTCGAGTCGTAGCTTCCAGATTTACCCATTTTCTTGGTTACGGGATTCCATTTTAAACTCATTCCATACAATTTATTGTTACTTTATATAGGTATATTTTCATTAGACATTAGCAAAATGGGTAATCTATTAAGTCTCTCGACGCCAGTAGATAAGAATAGTATTGGTAACTAAGGTCTGGATGTCGATCTTTATTTCGATAGTTCAAAATTGCTTCGGAGTGGATTTTGTGCAGTGAAAGTGGTGTCGTTTCGTTGCATAAGCATCCGTGTTGACGAACAGTTATGAGGAATCATTGAAATAAAGATTTTGTGTATGTGGCGTTGAGAATTGTATAGTGGTTGGAAATCCCACTACAATTCTCATCAGTCACCGTCATGAGGTCTGTACCATGCATTTCTCGCTAAGCACTCCCTAGATGCATTAAAAAGTGTGGCGCCCACATTTTAATGCAAAAATCAAGAAAGAAGATGAAACTGAAGACTCGGCTGTATGGGCTAGATCCCTTTTCCGTCCCGTAACAGGAAACATTTTAGGAAAATTTATACTAAAAAAATCTAAAAAAAAATGCACTGAAAAAAACGACTTGCCTCAGGCGGGACTCGAACCCGCATCTTCCGCAATGCTGGTGCTTATGTTTTTATGGTAAACATTGTTTCATCAAATCTTTGAAATTTGCACTTCTAAGCTAAGACCCGAACGAAATATTTTTGCAAATATTTGACGCCCAGTTAAGATGAAACTACTTAACATTATGGAATAATTTTATTTTTGCGTTTACAAACGCGTAAATATTAATAATAGAAAAATGCACTGAAAAAAATCGACTTGCCTCAGGCGGGACTCGAACCCGCGCATCTTCCGCAATCCGGGCGGCTGCGTTGACCAATTACGCCACCGAGACACTGCTTTTCGCTGTCGAAATTTGTCAGTGCTTGGTGCTTATGTTTTTATGGTAAACATTGTTTCATCAAATCTTTGAAATTTAGAAGTGCAAATTTCCACATGGAGAAGGTAGTTACTTTGGGCCGCATTTTAATTTTTTACTAATTTAAATAACACATTTGTATTTTATTTAGACTAATTTAAAATTTTCATGGCCTTATCTTTGATATTAATAATAATAATTTTATTTTCAAAAATCATACAATTCATAAACTATTTTGCGTTAACAACTGTAATAGTCAAAGACTGTGTCACAGTTATTAGCGCCCACCTCAATTTTTACAATCATTAGGTACAGTATGATTAGAAATAAACAGATAAACGTTTTAAGTTATACAAAATATAAAGTAATAAAAAGAAAAACTTCTAAATAAAAGCAAATATATGATTCAAGACCCATGTTGATTTTCAGACTTTGTCACCCCATTTGTCCATTTTAGGGGTTGAATTTTGAGAAAGTTTCTTAAGCGTCGGTGGCGTAGTGTGTAAGAGCGTCGTCTTCCGCCCGGGAGGCACTGGTTCGAACTCCGCCACGTACCAATGTGCTTTCGAATTTTGAATTCATATCGTTTAATCGACGCTTTTACGGTGAAGGAAAACATCGTTAGGAAACTGGCACACACCTATGAAGAAATTCTTAGGTTGTGTCTGTGTGTGAAGTCGACGAACCCGCACTTGGCCAGCGAGGTTGACTAAGGCCTAATCGCCTCTAATGAGGGGTAGGCTCGAGCCCCTCGGTGGGGACATTATATGAGCTGTTGATGATGATGAATTATAGATACCTATTTAAATTTTTAATTTGTCGATCCTATCCACCCATTACCCGGACTGCTAAGAAGTTTTTGAGTGTTACAATATGGGCTGGTTGTTGGCTTTTGCATTAGATTGTTTACTGAAGGATTGTTACTGATTGGGTTTGGTGCCCCTTTTAGGCGACAGTCTGACAACCTGTCACTTTTTGAAGGCACTGCATGGTCCATACTGCCGATGTGGCTTAATGTGTAACAAAATGGTGCCTATGGCTCAACTTAACCCCTCATGGGATTTCGAGCATATATCTCCATCCACTTGGACTTAGCTCACCAATTAATAATTTTGTGTGTGTGTGTGTTCCCCAGATATTTATTAGTTTGTAAAACCACTGCGTTTGTTTGTAAACCGCTCTAAAAATAATAACCAACATTGTTACGGATATCAAGATATATTTGTTTGTTTTATTTTTCATTCACAATATCTGATGGCAATTACCTAATGCAAACAAATTTTTATTCCAATTAAATAATGGTATTGGCATACAATTAATTAATGGTCTACCTACGACAGACACCGTCGTGGTGGAGTGGTCAGTATAGCTGGCTACACATCAAGCGGTCCGGGTTCGAATCCTGGTAGCGGCAAATGTTTGTGTGACGAACACGAATGTTTGTTTGCGAGTCATGGTTGTTTATATATTTATTTAAGTTTATTTATAAAAATATCTAAAATTATTATGTATATTAAAAAAAAAAAAAATGTCCGTTATCTAGTATCCGTAACACAAGTTCTTAATGATACTTACTTCGGGCTAGATAATTGGTGTGAGCGTGAAAATATATTATTATATTATTATTATTATTATTAATACTACAACCTACGACAAAGTTGCATTTGGATTCAAGTTTTTCATGTCATAAATTAAATACCTACTTAATTGACAATTTAAATAATTCTAGTAGGTAATTCAGTAGGCATAGAATACCAAAATTTTGTAAATTTTATTTGATAAATAAAAAAATGTTCCTGATAAATTAATGGTGCTTTGTTTTGGAATCAAATTACATGAAAAATCCCAAGACCTCAGTGCGAGTAAAATAACTAAAATACCTTACTTTACATAAATATTATTAACAAGCATTTAAAATGTATCTCAATTTAATACAAAAAATATATACATGTAGGTACCTACTACGCCGTTGTTCTCGTACGTAATGATGAGCGCCTTATTAACTGCTACTTAAAATATTTTTGTTTACTTTCAACTCGTTTGCAATTACACGCAGTTAATTGCTCTTATCCGATACATAAGAGTTTATGTAAAATCGTCATTTCTCACAGTAACAGTTACGGGAGCGCACGAACATTATTTTTTTGCGTGATTATTTATACACTTTGATACTATGGAGCGATACGAGTTTAATGTGTCTGTAAGTTAACACAATTAGTTTATATCGAGTGCATTATCATAAAGTAATTGCGGCATATTCCTTCATTCATATATTATAGTTTACGTTTGACCTTATTAATTTCATCATTATTAGATATACTTTGCGAGTTTAGAAATTATCGAACCTAGCAATCACTCGTGGGCTGTTGCGGCGAGTGGTGGAAGTATTATGTTGTGGTGTCGGTATATGGTAAACCGAGAATGGTGTTGCAGACGGTGGAGTTCGACCCCATGTGCGACAAGGAGAATCCTCAGAGGATCTCCTTCGAAGACGTCTCCGCTGCTGCATTCCGGATTCAGAGCGGGATTGTTAAGACACCATGCGTGGTAAGTAAGATTTATTTTTCTTAAACTGTACCTTTTTTTGCGTCAGAAAATGCTTTACGCATACTTTGTGGCAGATGCGGCCACCTCAAAGTTATGTAGGACTTACCCTGTCAGGGTATACGCACTAAAAACTGACGTGTTCCTCTAGGTCGTGCGCGGCTTTAACACACACAGGGTACTTGGCGCAATCACTATGTGCGTCAAAGACGGGACGACATACCCGCACCCAGGTCCACTGGGGGAAGGGAACGTCTACGGAACAGAATAGACGTTCTCCCGCAGGAAGGATCTTAAACTGTACCTACATGAGTTTTGTGGCCCTTGATCATGCGCTGTCGTGATGGAGTAGTCAGTAACGCTGCATACACTGCTTACATATCAACTGTGCGTTTAAATCATGATTGGGCTAAATGTTTGTGTTAGGAACACGAACAATTTTTCACGAGAATTGTTAATTTAATATTTATTTTGGTTTATTCATAACCAGTTTATATTTTACCGCTAAGTATAGGTAATTAGGTACCTAACCTAGAACCCAAGTTCTTAATCATACCTACTTAATTAGGGCAAGATAAATTGACGTGAGCTTGCAAAAATTTCATGTCCCGCACATATCTCCTATTCTAGTTAGGTTGGAAGAGATTTCTTTTAGAAATAAGCCACAACATTTATTGTTGTGTTTTCCATTTTTGTTTCTATGTGTACATTGAATAAATTATTAAATAAATAAATAAGAATATTATTGTTACATTTTAAAAGGCTATAAATACCTATATGTATAACCTGTCGCATTTCCGAAATTGGTAAAAATGTACTCTCATAATTTATTGTTTCTTTACAGAAATCTCACATGTCCGCATTCTCGGGTATGGATATTTACCTCAAAAATGACTTTTTGCAACATACGGGAAGGTACGTGATGTCGTCAATAGTATATAATAGGTTGGGGAAAAAGTTTCTTCGCATTTTTTAAGAAAATTCAAAACATTTTTTAATATAGATTATTTACATTTAACTAAAGTATGTAAGTACCATTTTGTTCGATAACTTTTTGCCATCTTGTAGGTAAGGACATGATCCCATTGCTATAGAAATTTTGGGACTTCTGGTCAAAATACCGCGACAAGTGGTTTTGGCAGTCCTCTCGTGATGTTAACCTGACACTGCCTAAAGAATTCTGAAGAGACCGAAACAGGTGGAAATCTGAAGGTGCAAGGTCAGGACTATACGGCGGATGCATTAACACCTCCCAGCCAAACTCTCTTAATTTTTGCTGAGTGGCTAAAGATGTGTGAGGTCTAGCGTTATCATGATGAAAAACCACACCCCTTCTGTTGATTAATTCCGGCCGCTTTCTCTCAACTTCTTGCTTTAATCTCATCAGTTGTTCGCAGTAGAGTTCAGAATCGATGGTCCTGCCTGGTGGTAACAGCTCATAATGAGTTGCGAGTTAACCCGGGTTTCGCCACAGTCTGTGAAGCCTGACCGGCCTTTGACCACGACCTTTTTCGCACGTTCTTGTCGTACGTGATCCACTTTTCATCACCAGTTATCAGCTTCTTCAAAAATGGTTCGGTTTCATTACGTCGTAATAAAGAATCACAAATGAGTACACGGTTCATTAGGTTTCTTTCAGTGAGCTCGTGAGGTACCCAAATGTCGAGCTTTTTTGTGTACCCAGTTTTTTTCAAATGCGCCAAAACTGTTTTGTGGTCAATTCCCAGTTCTTCAGCTACGTCGTAACTACTGACATGCCGATTTTGCTCCACTTTTTCAAAAATGGCATCCATTTTATCTGTAATAGGGCGACCAGGTGGCCTATTCCCTAACTTTTTTTGACAGTTGAAAGTGATCATCACCGAGTGAATTACATATCCATTGCTGTTTTAGACGACACGCTATTATGGCACTTGTCATGTAAAAACAGCAATGGATATGTAATTCACTCGGTGATCATCACTTTCAACTGTCAAAAAAAGTTAGCGAATAGCCCCCAAGAGCGACGTGCATCTTTGACATCAAAATTTCCGGATTGAAAACGCTTAAACCAAATTTGTGCTACTCTCACAGACACTGCACTATTTAGGTCCATAAACATCGCAAATTTTTTTCGCTGCTTGCGTTGCATTTTTACCTTTTTTGTAGTAAAATTTTAAAATGTATCGAATTTCTTCATTAGATTCACTCATCTTGGCGGTACGAAAAACAAATGAAAATCACACATTTTCCTAATTTGAATTTGGAATTATGTTCTTTAAAATTTAAACTTTCAATGATACCAAAACCAGCCAAATACAAATAGTATAGCCAAAGAGATTTTATTACAAGTTTATAATACTATAATGCGAAAAGACTTTTTCCCCAACCTAATATTATTATCTCGTTAATTCTATGGAAATACTAAATACATATGAAGTAATATTAAATACGGTTTACCCTTGATTGGTATAACAACGATTAGTCGAAAATCGTTTCAGCTAATTTTAGTTACAATAAAGTCATTTCGCATAATCATTCATTTGACCGAATATTTAATTGGTAGAATTTTATTTAGCATAATTATTTCTTTGACATAATGTCATTTCACCGAATTTTCAAATGCACTAATTTCATTTAACCTAATGTTTAACTAGACTAATAATGATTTGGTCGAAAGATCGTATTGAATATTCAGTTCAGAAAACGTCCTAAAGTCGCTTCTGGCACTTGCCGGCCGCTGCCGCGGCACGCTCGCTTCGCTCGCTCGGCTCGTGCGCTGTGTTCATGTCAACCTAACTCGCTCGTCGCTAACCTATTGTTCAATTGAACATTCGATGAAATGAAAATTATACCACCTGAACAATACCTACATCAAATGAACATTATATTTTTTGATCAATAGCGCAATCGTTGTTATCGCAAATGAACATTCGATGAAATGAAAATTATGTTAATCAATATTATTAAAAGTGATTATTTTCTTAAACGTAGTTCGAAGAAGTGATTTTCGACTAAACATTGTTATACCAAACAAGGGTGAACCATTAAATACTTACATAATTATGAAGTCTGCAGACTTGGTCATGGTCACCACCAAGAATTAAATTTAACTATATTTAATTCTTCTGTAAGTAAGTAGTCTTTATAGTCGGAGTATCATTTGTGATTAAATTTCTTAATTTTATGATAAAAAAAATCTTCACGTAATACTACCAAAACTTTTCAAATTTCTTCAATACTCTTTGAACTTTATAGCTTCAAAAATATACAAATTTGGGTTGGTTGGTAGGTAGGCAGGTAGCCTGATTTGTTATATAAAAATGTTTATTGTAACAGCTTCAAAGAGCGCGGGGCACGGAACGCGCTGCTTCTGTTGTCTAAAGAAGCCAAAGAGGCTGGCGTGATCTCAGCTTCATTAGGCAACCACTCGCAAGGCCTCAGCTTTCACGCCAACCTGCTGAAGATACCCGCCACCGTGGTCATGCCCACCATAGCGCCCCTCATGAAGGTGCAAAAGTGCCGCTCATTTGGCGCTAACGTCATCATCTACGGCAACGACATGAAGGAGGCCAAGCATCACGCCATGACTTTGGCTAAGGAGAGAGGACTCACATACATTAATGGGTAAGCGCAATCAGTTTTACAGCAATAAAAATGTTTTTTTTATATGTTATGAGATGGCAAACAAGCTTGCGGCCCACCTGATGTTAAGTGGTCACCGCCGCCTATAGACAATTGCAATATTAAGTGTAAATCACTTAACACCGCAAGTGCGTTTGCCATCCTGGGGACTAAGATGATATGCCCTCCATGCCCAGTAATTACACTGGCTACCTTTCCCTTCAATCCGAAACACAGCGAACTGCTTCACGGCAGAAATAAGAAAGGCGGTGGTACCTATATACCCAGACGACCCTACATATGGGTTTACCACCTAGTAATAGATCCTATAGGTACCTATTTACTCTCCTCTGTATTCTGAGTTACTCTCATACGCTTTTGCTCTTATAGTTACTAGCGGTCGCGACTTCGCTCGCGTCAATGTCGGCTACCGCTCCAAAGAGTATCCTAAATAATTCCCAGGGTCTCAAAGGTCTCAACCTATCTTCATACCAAATTTCATCAAAGTCGGTTCAGTGCTTTAGGCGTGAAAGCGTATCAAACTAAACAAACTTACTCACTTACGCATTAATAAAAATTCGTTATGATTATGAATGTGTTACTTAATTTCTAAAGAACAAGTTTTGTTTTTGAATCGGTAATTATAAAAAATATAGTCTTACCTACCTATGAAAAACAGGATCTACCCCGTTATTATTTTTAAGACCGATTATGTGTAAAATATCTACGATATGGATAATTTGGTAAAATTGTGTAATTATTTGGCAACACTGAAGTATTATTGTTGTTACAATTGTCGCGAATCGTAAATCACACCAAGATCCTTTGAAGAGTTTGAAGATATTTTTTTATTTAATTAGAAACTTTACTGGCTATATGTACCTATTCACGTACCTACGGTATTACGAACAGATTACGAATAATCAGAAAACACAGATTAGAAAGAATATGTCAGAAAATAAAGTACCTAACGTTAACTGGTGGTTCTGCTGCAGGTGGTCCTGCCCGCAGGTCCTACCACATAAGCAGCTATAGGTAACTGTCCGTATTTATTCGTGCGGTCCTACTGGCCCATTCGCTAAATTTTTACTTTCTCGTATACGTAGTATGTATGTAGGAAGTCTTGTAACCGTCAAAAAATTCGACCTCGAGATTTTGACGGATTTACACGTTTTGGACCTCCCTGAGTCCAAAAGTACCGTTTTTGGAATTATGTGTGTGTGTGTGTGTGTGTCTGTGCGTTAGCACGATAACTCGAGCATGCTGTAACTTATTGCAACCAAATTTAACATGCGTATATGACATCAAAATATAAGGTTTCTATCAACTTTTGAGCCGTCGATCACGAAAGTTAAGCAACCAAGTGCGCGGTTGGTACTCCGATGGGTGACCAAAAAAAAAAGTAAAACACTAATTCTCTCTGTAACATTCTCGTTCTTGTTTTTAATTAACAGGCAGCGTTATGACCACTCCACCAAGACGGCGTCAAAGAAATAACTAAGTAAAAAAAGAATGTGGATTTTTTTAAATCAGGAGGTAATGGACATAAGAAATAGGGAATTAGGTTATGTGGTAGGTGGTAGGTAATTAATGTGTACGTAACATAAATTCTTTTAGATATGACCATCCGCACATCATGGCAGGGCAGGGGACGGTCGGCCTGGAAATCATCGAACAAGTTCCCGACGTGGACGCCGTGCTAGTGCCCGTGGGAGGAGGAGGCCTGCTGGCCGGTGTCGCCACGGCCATCAAACATCTCAAGCCCCATGTGCTTATTTATGTACGTTCAACTTCTATTACATTTATTTCCACCGCCCGCTCCCAAGAATCCTTTTTATGTCTAACTTAAATCAGCTCACTGCTTATAATTCCCAACCCAAGTGATTTTACAAAAGTTTTGGGGAGAAATTATAATCTTCTTTTTTTTGGCCAATTTTGAAGTTTTTTTCTGGCTTGTTCTTAGTATTTTTTAATAATATTTTTTTCTCTGTAACATTCTCGATCTTGTTTTTATTTAACTTAAAAATAAATAAATAAATGGAATATTGTTTTATAATAATATTTAGGATGTTGAAAATATTTGCTTTTGCACAGATAAAAGTTCAACTTCGTTACTAAAACAGTAATGAACGTCACAGTTTATGAATGATTTACGATATGAAAATGAGATATTGCAAAGTGAATTCAGTTCAAAGTTCCGATTGATTATGAAAATAGGTCACACGTGATGATACCGATGTCAGAATCGGATGTTTAATCGTGACAAAAGATGTTGCCCATATGCTTCCCAATACTGGCTTACCTACTCAAGATAAACTCCTTTAAACTGACAAATTAATTGGACTATAAAATACTCAAGGGTTAAAAAAATGTGAAATGTGCGAAAAAGAACTTTTCGCGTACATGATCCTAAGAAGACTCACGAAGAAAGGCTTTTACAGAAAAGTCCATAAAATGAGTAACTACTAGCCTCCATACAAATACGACTACCACCCTCCATACAAATACCGAATATCTACTTTGAACTAATATTATAAATGTTTTAAGTCCACGGTCAAATAACACTACATTATTGTGGTGTCTTCAAAAAAAGGCGAAGGTTCTCAATTCGACTTTTTTTACCTCATACATAACTCTTTACTGGGTGTACCAATTTTGAAGATACTTTTAACTTTTGGAAGCTGGTGCTTATCGTGTGGTCCCATTTAAATTTGATCAATATCTTACGAGTCCCTACATAGTTTGAAAAATCAAACTTTTTTTTAGGCCAGTGCCTACCTCTCTATATTTGGAATAAACGTTCCTCAAAAACCATATAGATTTTATTAAACAAAATTATTATATATCCGTTTATAGTTTTGAAGGTAGTTTTTTTATTTTTGGTGAGTTAGGTCGCCAGAGCTGCACGGAGTAAGGAAGGAGTTTAGGGTTGGCAGCGCGCGAGTGTCACGTCAGTGATGCAAGCGTCTATAGGCTACGATGGCTGATTCACCACGCAGACCGTATGCTTGTCTGCCAACCACTTAAAAAAATAAGAAAGTACCTATGTCTGTTACGCTTTCAAGTTTACCACGGAACCGATTTTGATGTAATTTGATATGGAAATAGTTTGACACCTTGGGAAGGGTATACGATATTATTTAGCGCGATAACCGATATTGACGCGAGCGAAGTCGTGGGTGACCAGTAGTCAAATATATAAGAGCTGCGATAATCTTCAAACGGCTCAACAGATATACTGGAATCAAGCTAAGAACACTTTTGATCACATATTTATTTAATAATTTATTGTATGCATAAAAATAAAAATGGAAAACAGAATAATAAAAATGTACAAAATGACAAAGGTAAATAATTTCTAAAATAAATCTCTTCCAACTCACCTACAATAGGAGATGTAGGTAGGTACTGCGAGACGTGAAAGTCGTGTGTACCTAACCTGGTAAATTAAATACATTAAACATAAGTTAAAAATAAATACAATATAATACAATACAATATATTGATACATATACTAGCTTCCGCCTGCGACTTCGTCCGCGTTAAGGGTGGAATTTCCAAAAATCCTTTCTTAGCGGATGCCTACGCCTACGTCATAACATCTACCTACCTGCATGCCAAATTTCAGCCCGATCCGTCCAGTGGTGTGGGCTGTGCGTTGATAGATCACTATGTCAGTCAGTCACCTTTGAGTTATATAATTTAGATAACATGAACGAACATACAAGGAATAAGACTAAAATTAAGAAAGGAATTTAGCTCAAAGAAAGGTATTATTCTATAGCTCTCTTATTGAAAAGTGGAAGTGACGAGATTTGTTGTATGGCTCGCGGTAAATACCTTTCCAACTACATAATAAAAACTAAATGAAAATCGGATCATCCATTTGGGACCTACGGTGCTACAGACAGATTATGGTTAAAAATTATTTTCGGTTGTAAAAATATAGTAACATTGTGTCGTGAAATAACATCAGTCAATGACTCAGTTTGCAATCACTTTGTTGTTAGTTTCGTTTTTAGATAAGAACAATTAAGAAAGATATAATTGTTGTACGGAATGACTTAATCATATTAGACATAATGAGCTTAAAATACTCTGCTGTCTCTATGTGAGTAAACGTAAATTTATCTGACAATTCACATATTGTATCTTCAGTCAGTAGGTACCGATTGAAGCTTTTTTGTCTAATCTAGTGCTGAGTTAGATTTGTTGCATTACCTACTCATAAGTTTATTTCAAAATGGCAAATAATGGCATAATTATAGACCTCTATAAACGACTTCACACTAAAGTGCCACTAGTGCGATGCACTCCTTCAATACTTACCTACTATGGATGGCGGAACTAACAAGTAATTTGTGCCCGAAAAAATCAGTTTTCCCTTTGTGCCAATATTCGAAAGCTATTAAAGTTCTACCTATGTACATATCAAAGACTGTAATTCAAGATTTAACTCTCAACTTTCCTAGGAACACACATTAAGCTGGTGTTTCCGGGTGCTGTCGAAAGAAAGCAGTCGTTCCCAAGGGTTGGTCTCAGGCATGCAGGCCGTAAAAAAAATTTGGTATTACCAAAATCAATAGCAGTATTTTCGATATCAATACGTACTGCTCTGATCCCAAATAAATTGGGAGCACTCGATGACAAGAAGAACACCGAAAATAAGGGCTGTCATCCTTGGCTATGGCGAGCGGAGCATCCTTAAATAAAATATTTAGTTTTCTAACATGATGCTACTTTTTCTATATATGTATATAAAAATTGAAATTATCTACAAGATGAAAAAAGTTTTATGAAAATATCTCCAGTAATTTCGGAGCTGTCACTTTTTATTTAGCTTTAAAAAAAACTTGAAAATATGTATTTTCAAGATTTTTGTTATTCACTAGAATGTAAAAATTTCGAAATGTTTTCACACTAATTTGTTGTGTAGTCTATATTCAAGAGCATTTTTTTTTCAAATTTCGAAAATTGGTAACCTCACCGAATTTACTTCGTAGTACTGCTGCTACGTGCTACGAAATTCGTAGCATATCTGCTGAGAGAATGACGTCGAATACTATTTTTTTAGGGCGTGGAAACTTAAAAGACCCTTTTTTTTTCAAAATTCAAAAGTCGATAGCCTTACCAAACATACTTCGTAGTACTGCTGCTACGTGCTACGAAATTCGTAGCATATCGACTGAGAAATGACGTCGAATACTATTTTTTTAGGGCGTGGAAACTGAAAAATGTCCAAGCTTAAAGATGGCCATGAAGTATGACGAGCCCACCTGCGTTGAGATCAGGTCCACGCTGGCCGATGGCCTGGCTGTTCCTACGGTGGGCTACAACGCTTACCGCACCGTCAAACCTATCCTAGATAAGCTAGTAAGTGATTTATTTCTCTTTAACTTCTATACTGTTAGTACTGTATTATGTACTCGTACATATAAGTAATATAAAACTAATTGTATCAATATATCTAAAGAGTGCTTTAGGCAATCAGTTCATCACACACCATTTCCCATTTATCGTTTAGCTCACAGTTAATAGATTTGTATAATAGGGGTTAAAGTATGAAATTGACGATTTTCTTCCACATTATTCATTAGTGTATAATTCCTTTAATACAATAGCTATGTCCATTATTATTTTTTTATTTTAAACTTCATCACAAGGACTAATATTTATGTATAAAGTTTTATTCTTATTTTTTTTAGAAATACATCTTCAAAAACAGCTCGTCCTAAGAGGTGCCCGTCTCCGTTATAAAAATATGAATATTTTTTTACAGGTATCAATTCTCACATTTTTTCTCAAAGTACCCTAAAGCTTAATGTTGTCTAAATATATCCACAAAATTAAACAAAATTTAGATTTGTGGTTTCTTAAAAAATCGCAAATATATTTGTATGGAAAAATTAATTTTCCTTAAATTCTCCATACAAAACGACAATTTCATAGTTAAACCCCTAATATTTCCGATGTTTACCATATTAGTTTTACATAACAAAGTAAATTGTTGTTTACTAAACTAGTTAAGGTTCCGATAAGCAATACGTTCCAATTTATAAAAAATAATTACCTACGTATAAAAATGTTAATTTGTCAAAACAACGGATGCTAAGGCCCACAATACGTATACTTTTTGTCTGTTCCCGTGACATGAACTTTATCTTATCACTATGAGAATAGGGTCGTTTATTTTTAAAAGCAGACAAGGGCAGCTTTATGGGCTTTGCAATAAAGGTCATGTTGCAGACTAGAACGCACAAGAAGAACTTTGAGCTTTTTTGAATTAACCCGTGTTGTAGTCCTTTGGAAAAACCTTGGCATAGAATCCATTAAAAAAACGAAGCTTACATTTTACGTCATAGCTATTAATTGTTACTAACTAATAATATCTACGTATATTGTTTATAAAGAACTATGAAAACAAGTCAAACGCGTATTTAAGAATATTAAATATTTTGTTTAATTTTACATATTGCGTAATAACAATCGATGTGTTGCTATTTATAAACTACGCAATTTATTACTGTGACACAAAATAAATTTAAGATCAAGATTAAGATGTTGTACCCTTAGTGCCTATAAGTTTTAAGTGTTAAAAACCGTAACTATTTTGTTGCGTTATGAGGTGAATTTGTATGGGAGGCGTGATTTGCACTTCACTTCGCTAGGGGCGCTAATCATGGAATGCTATGTTCAGAAACCTCCAGGCGGTGCACTCTAGGCAAAGTCTGGTGCCCCAACATACGCCTGACGTCGGAACACGGAAGGCGCCTTTTCAGGGCCAGCGCGCGGAGCTTTAGGGTCGTGGGCAGGGTTGCCAGGTCTTTTCCAAAAAAATTGATTGAACCGAACAGTGACCAAAAAAAAAGCTCCTTACTATTATGTATTGCCGATCCTTTGACTCGTGCACAAAAAGCCGACAAAATATGGTGCGATGGGCAGGACGAGGAGCATGACGAGGCCAGTTGCCATATTACGTCTGCTTCCTATCCTCGCTACTTCCACGCCACTCGACGAGTGGGTGGCTGGCCCATAAGTAGTAGGGATACTACGCAATATCGATTGCCGATTGCGTAAAACTTGATAGTCAATTCGTTTATTAGGGAGAAAACTTAATCAGAAAAAAATACCGAACCTCCCATACTTCGGTATTTTTGTCATACCGAACACAGTGCTAAAATACCGAACGGTTCGGTAGAATATCGAACACCTGGCAACCCTGGTCGTGGGTTGGCTGGTCGAGCCGCTCTCTCGTGCGGGACCGATATTATGGATGGCTACAGCTTTTGGTAGGGACGCTAAACTGCGCTAAGTTTCACCGAAGCTACTCTTGGCACCACAACGGGGGACGCGGAAAAAGGCCCTTTTAGGGCCAGCGGAGCTTTGAGCTCGGTAGGGACTGGTCTCTAAGACCGACGCTCCTCTGTTCTGTATTTATGCCGGATCTCAGACGCGACAGAACAATGCGCCGGTTGGACCCCAAACCACAAATGGCTTCTCGGTAAAAAGCGAAAGCCTCGCGATCCCGGGTCGCCATCATAGTTTGCTTTGGCGGTATGCCCGGAGAGGATGTTAATGTTAAGAGGCTGTATAATTTCACAACTTTGTCTAAAAAAAATAAATTAAAAAACAACCACCACCATCTTGTTTTGTAGATAGACGCATAGTATCCAAAAATTATGTTGTTGTAAAATCATAAAATAAAAAGTGCTTGTGCAAATAAAAACAAATAAGTTCATTCAGAAAGTTTTATTTAAACTAATATTAAAAAAGTTTAACATGGTAGCAGAGCGTGGTTGCGCCAAACAAATCTGAAGAACGTAAAAACATAAAAACCGAAGAAGCATTGTAACATGGATAACCTAAAAAACATAGAAAGGTTAGTTGATGAGAAAACATTTCCATTATGGAAATTCCAAATAAACATTTTATTGAAAAGCGAAGGGATAATAGACCTGGTGCAGTCAGGCATTTCCGCTCATAAAAGAGATGAAAAAACAATCCAACTAGATGCACAAGCGCAAAGAATAATAACTAGTACTATTGATGAAAAAACAATCCAACTAGATGCACAAGCGCAAAGAATAATAACTAGTACTATTGATAAAAAACTGTTGTCTACATTATTGTCTTGCGAAAATGCGAAAGCTATGTATGATAAATTACTTGCCATTTATGAGAGAAATTCCGACCAAAAGAAATGTCAATTGCTACAAGAATTTTTCATGTACAAATACGATACAAATAAAGATATGACGCATCATATTGGCATTCTAGAAAACATTGCCCACCAACTTAACAGCTTGGGTGAAAAAATCAATGAGAAAATGCTCATATCAAAAATATTATCAACATTGCCAGACCAATACAGACATTTTTTGACAGCATGGGAATCCACTCCACTCACTGAACAAACTATAGTAAATTTAACTGCTAGATTATTAGTAGAACATCAGAGATCTAGAGACATGAATGAAATCCAAAATAGTACAGCATTTAAAGTCACACACAAAAAATTTCAAAATAATAAAAAACATTGCTCAATTTGCAAAAAAGACAATCACATGGAAAAGAATTGCTACTTCAAGAATAAAACACAGTGTACAATTTGTAAAAAATATAACCATAAAGAACGAGATTGCTTTTGGAATAAGAATAAAAATAATAATAAAAAGGAAGGAAATGCGATGTCGTTTTATACACAGTCTGAAAATTTTATTGTTGATTCCGGATGCTCTTCCCATATGACCAATAATAAGTCAATACTCACTAAACAAGAAAACTGTGCAATACAAATACAAACAGTGAAGAAGGACAATACACTTGAATCTAATACTATGGGAATAATAAAAACAGACAATGTCAACTTTACAAATGTGCTTTATGTGCCTAACTTAAAGAAAAACTTACTCTCTGTACATGGAATTACTAAAAAAGATGGAGAAGTTACATTTACTAAAAACGAAGTAATAATAAAGAAAAATGATAATATTTTACTAAAAGGTACTAAAAATATACATTGCCTATACAATATAAACTTATTAACTAATATTGAAGATGCCCTGCTATTAACCAAAACTGAAACTGCAGAAAATTGGCATATTAAATATGGACACCCAGGAAAAGAAACTCTAAAAAATATAATAAAATCTGTTGATGGTATAAATGTAACAAACAAAGAAATAGACTCACTTACCTCTACATGTGATGTCTGTATGAGATCCAAACAAACAAGACTGCCATTCTATTCACGCCATAGAGCTGAAAGAAAAATACATACCATTCACACTGATGTTTGTGGCCCAGTAACACCACCCACCTGGAACGAGAAAAGTTATGTATTATCATTTATTGATGACTTCACTGACTATACACAAACTTACCTGATCGCGCACAAAAGTGAAGTATTTACCTATTTAAAGGAATATGTAATAGAAGTTGAGTCTCATACAAACCTAAAGGTCAGTATAATTCGTTGTGATAATGGTGGTGAATATACCAGCTCTCATCTCAAGGACTGGTGTAGATCCCGCGGTATACGGCTTGATTATACAGTAGCATATAGCCCGCAACAAAATGGAAAGGCTGAACGTTTCAACCGTACCCTGATGGAAAAAGTACGAGCTATGTTGTTTCAGTCAAACCTAGAAAAGGAAATGTGGGGAGAAGCTGTACTTGCTGCCACTTACCTGCTAAATAGAACACCAAAACATAGCGAAATGAAAACACCTATAGAAAAATGGACAAACAGAAGACCTAACGTTAAAAATATTCAAATCTTTGGTTCCGAAGTATACACAAAAAATCTACATCCGTTGAAGAAACTGGAAGAAAGATCTGAGAAGATGATCATGGTTGGTTATGCGCCAACTGGATACAGACTCTGGATACCTGAAAAAAGAATAATTACTATTAGAAGAGACGTCAATTTTAAAAACTTTGAAAATAAAGATAAAGAACAAGAAAATAATAGTACACCTGAAATACTCATAATACAAAATACAAATAACGAAGACATAAGTTTAGAACAAAACAAACAGTTAGAAAAACAAACTGAAAATGAAGAATTATATACAGAAGAAGAATATTTAGAAGAAGAATATTTAGAAGAAAATTTAACTGATAATGAAATAGAAGACTATAATATCATACAAGAAAATGAAATAGAAGAAAACCAAGTAGAAGAAAATCAAGAAGAAAGAGAAAATTTAGAAAACAGAGCAATTACAAGAACAGGTCGAATATTGAAAAAACCTAGATATTTAGAAGATTACGAAACAAATATAGCCCTATGTCAAAACATACCAAATACCTACAAAGAAGCAAAGGAAGATAAAGACTGGTCAGAAGCCATAGATAAAGAACTATCAGCTTTAATAAAATTAGAAACTTGGACAGAAAAAATGCTACCTGAAAACAAAAAACCTATAGATACAAAATGGTTGTTTAAGGAAAAAGAAGATGGCACCAAGAAGGCCAGATTAGTAGCCCGAGGATTCCAAGTCAAGAAGGATGATAACTACCAATACCTATATTCACCTGTGGCAAGAATGTCTAGTATTAGAATGCTAATCTCAAAGGCTCTGAATGAAGACCTACCAATAAGACAGATTGATATTCCCACTGCATTCCTAAATGGAAAGCTGAAATCAGATATTTATATAAAACCACCTGAGGGTTACGTACCAAAAAACAAAAATATGGTATTAAAATTAAACAGAGCTCTCTACGGTTTAACCGAATCACCACGTTGTTGGAATGACACTATCAATGAGTTTGCTATAAAAAGAGGATTTAAAAGATCAGAATATGACTCCTGCCTATACTATAAAGAAGACTGCTGGATGATAATCTATGTTGATGACATATTACTGATAGGAAAGAATGCTGGGAAAACAATAGAAGATTTAAAAACAGAATTTAACGCAAAAGATCTGGGGGAAGCAAAAAGGTTTTTAGGAATGGAAATCGAGAGAAACATAGATACCATATCAATGAAGCAAACTAAATTAATAGAAAAAATACTAACTAAATTTAACATGCTAGAAAGCAAGGATATGAGAACTCCTATGGAAGTAAATTTTAAGATAAAAGGTAATGAAGAAAAGGAAGAAGGAGAAAAGAAAGATTTGTATCGAGAGATGATCGGAAGCCTACTTTATTTAAGCATGATGACAAGACCTGATATTACTTACCCAGTATCATATCTCAGCAGGTACCTGGATAAAGTAGATGAAACCGCCTGGAAAGCTGGAAAAAGAATACTGAGGTACCTGAAAACAACAAAAGATAAAGGATTAATTTTTAAGAAATCACAAAATAATGACTTACTTGCTTATTCCGATGCTGATTGGGCAGCTGATGAAACAGACCGTAAAAGTGTAAGCGGAACAATAATATTTCACGGCAAGAACCCTGTAGCATGGTCGTCAAAGAAACAACCCTGTGTGGCATTATCTACTGCTGAAGCAGAATATGTCGCAGCAGCAGTAACAGCTCAAGAATTACTAAACCTGAAAGGAGTTGCCAAACACTTAAAATGCACTGGAAAAGAAAATACATTACTAGTGGACAATATAAGTGCTATATCTATGTCTAAAAATTTCGAAAACTCAAAAAGAACTAAGCACATAGACATAAAATATTATTTTCTGAAGGATATAATAGACAAAAATATAATCTCCATTATGTATGTGAACACAAATCAAAATCATGCAGATTTGATGACAAAAAGTTTATGTTCTGAGAAATTCTATAAACTGTTGGTAAATATTATAAACTAATTCAATAGTGTTTTCTTTGTAATTCAAAATTGTAAAATTAAGTTCTTTTAAATTTGTATAACTTGTTTATGACTGATTTTGTAAACAATTGCTAATATTTTTAACTCTTTAAATATTGTATAACTGAAATAAAATATGTAGTATGATTTAAAATATTGTAAAACTTTAATATTAATTAATTAAGATTGTAAAATTAAGGGGGTGTGTTAAGAGGCTGTATAATTTCACAACTTTGTCTAAAAAAAATAAATTAAAAAACAACCACCACCATCTTGTTTTGTAGATAGACGCATAGTATCCAAAAATTATGTTGTTGTAAAATCATAAAATAAAAAGTGCTTGTGCAAATAAAATCAAATAAGTTCATTCAGAAAGTTTTATTTAAACTAATATTAAAAAAGTTTAACAGTTAAGTGGGTAGTGGGGGAACGCCTTCACCCCTGAGTCCCACATACCACTGTAGTTACATCGCACTGCAGGGATGATGTATAAATGACCTATCTGTTAAAGAAAGAGGCGCTGATCATGATTCCTATACAAATTGAACTCATAACACAACTAAAACGGTTTTTACATTAAAAAATACTTACATTACGGGTACTATTGATCTAATTATGAAAAGGATTCAGAGAGTGTGACATGACACTTTACACTCTGAGACGCCTCAGCGATATTTTCGAATATGGAACGCAGTTGCAAGTCTACATTATTTTAATATTAAAAAATTATAGAAATCATTAATTAGTTACATACTATTTTGGAATTATGCTGCTGGTATTTCTTATAAGGATAGATACTATTAACTTTTATTTGAATTTATCACCGTTGAATTAGGACTCACATTCCCTATTCTAATAATTATAGCGGCTATTATTTTGCTAAAAAAATCCACTAAGAAATTCTCATCTGATTTTTACCTATTTTTTCATGAATAGCACCAGTAGATTTCATCATCATCACCATCATCACAACAGCCTTTATAATTCAACCCACTGCTGAGACACAGGGCCTTTCCTTGTCATCGAAGGAGGTTTAGGCAGTAGTCCACCACGCTTGCCCAGTGCGGATTGGTGGACGAAGTATAAGGTGATCAATACCCCTTTGCTAGTCCATTAGTCGCCTTCTACGATACCATTGGAAGATATGGGTTGACGCTATTGTACTCTCCCGGTTTCACACGGCTTGCCAGCGCCAGTAGATTTATGGTTATTTTATTTATGTGACCGAACGGAGAGATGAATATTTCAATTACCAAACGGATGCTATGCATGAAAACAGTAACTAAATGTCGTTTGGGTATTTGTTAATGGTGTTTTTGCGAATAGAAAATAATTGCGCCATTCATCCGTAGATCACAGTGAACGAAGATTGGATAGCGCGTGCAATCTTGCGACTGGTGGAACAGGAGAAATATGTAGTAGAAGGTGGTGGTGCGGTGGGAGTCGCCGCCATCATGGCAGGGTTGGTGCCCGAACTAGCCAACATGAAGTAAGATATATATTTTTTTCTTTATTGAGGGCAACACACGTACATAAGGTTTAAACATAATAAACATCACAGATTGACAACAAAGTTTCCACTGATAAGATTTTACATGTATCGAAGTAATACAATGAATACAGTATCTAGAGCGATAATCAATTAAGTATTAACAGGATTACAGCAATGTTGTTTAAAAATTAAAAAGAAGGAAAATCAAGTAATACAAGATAAATATCCTTATTATTAGACACAAAAATACATTAATTATAAATATTTAATAAATTTTCTGTTTGACTGTCGAGATAAAACCTTTGGAATTTTGTTGGAATATATCGATATCTAAAAAAATATATTTATAAGTTGAACAAGCACGAACTAGAAAAGGATCTTGGCGTACCTTGTTTTACATAGAGGTTAGGCAAATGCGTCACGGAAACGCGTCCTAAAGCAGCGTCCCCACTAGAGCCGCGCGGCTTTTTGTGGCCGCGAGGCCGGGCCTCGCGAGGCTTATTTGTTATGTAGTTTTAGGCCTCGCTCACGTACACACTCACGAGGCTTGGCCGCGCGGCTTTGCCTCATGGAGCCGCGCGGCCCTAGTGGGGACACGGCTTTACACCACAACATCTTGAAAGAAATTTGACTAGTAAGATAGGGCGATTCAACTAAATTATTAACAGAAAAATTGTTAACATTCATTTTGAAGTGGAAGCTTCTGTAGGCGTTTTAAGGTCGTAGCACACTTATTAGCTCGGAAAGGGAACGTGGGCGTATCGCCTCATTTTAAGCGTCTGTTATACAATATACAAGGAGAGTTTCTAGCATGCGAGCGGCGATTTCTTCTAGGCAATATATGGTCTCCTAGTTAAGCAAATGCTCCGAGTTTCACCTCTCGAATACAATTCTCGCTATATAAGCTCTCCTGCGGCCGCGAGCCGTGTAAACAAACTGTACGAGTTTCGCTATTCGATAACACGACTTTTTTTATTCAGTTTAGTAGTGTCAGTGGTGGTGCTATAATGTAAACTCAACAATAGTTTTTCGCATTTTTGAAGACGTCCTGCCTTTAAAAAATTAAGGTCACGAATGGCGAGTCTCGTGTCGCCCTCATGTATCCGGTAAAATTAACTACCAACCGATAGATAGAAAAGCATGCGCACATTGACTCCATGTGAGAACTCCGTTTATTATAAAAATATTAACATATGGCTGCCTGAAAGGTATAAGTTTTCAGTTATAGATTGACCAATTAAATATCAACGTGCATCTATATTTAGCGTTATCCCTAAGCTCATATGACGTAATTACAAAAAATCTACTTGAAAAAATTATATTTTATCGAGTAAACGTGTTAACGTTCCCATGCAGAAGTTAAAAAATATAATTAAGCAGACTTTACCTCCAAACCTATAAAAATTCGCGGTGTAGACGTCCATCGTTAACTGCTCCAATTGTTATTGTAGGGTGGTATGCATTCTGTCTGGCGGTAACATCGACACGACGATCCTGGGCCGGTGCCTGGAGCGCGGTCTGGCGGCGGAGCAGCGGCTGGTCAAGTTCAAGGTGACGGTGAGCGACCGGCCCGGCGGCATCGCCGAGCTCTGCAAGCTCATCGCCGCCATGGGCGTCTCCATCAAGGACATCATGCAGGAGCGCGCCTGGGTCTACGGAGACATCTTCAGTGTGCGGGTCAGTCACACATGTTATGTCAACTTTAAACATTCTCCTGGCTAAATAATCGCGCATTAGTGCGTCTTCGCGCATTTTATTGAACTTTTATCACAGTTCATAAGCCACTTTCAGATCATTATTATAATCAAGTCATTAAACATGTTAAACATCGAATTAAATTATTTAAAAAATGAAAAACAGGATATAAATCTGTCATGATACTTAAGTCGAAAAAAGTGTAAAAAAATCCGTCACGGTGGTTACCATCCGTCCGGATTAGTCCGGACTTCTAGGCTTTTTAACATAATGTCAATATGGGTATAGTGTTTGTGGTTTTCAGTGGTCTCGATTACAACATATAACATATATTTTATAATGTTCTCTTAGATTTGCGCGAGCACTACACATTATAAATAAAACAACTTTTACGGATTTAACTCGCGTGTAATTAGATTTTACATGATGATATTATTGCCCGACGTTTCGTAACACTTTTCAGCGTTCGTGGTCACGGGATGACTAAAGATGTAGGTTGTCAAACTTTATGAAATAGTTAAATCTACCGTCACTTTAATTATTAATTTGGAGTGTTCCGTTTCACGCAAACGGAGCTCACGGTGTCATTGGGTCTTGCTGTGTGGTGGTTTGCCTGAGTTTTAATAATTTTAATTACTGGATCCCAAGCAGGTGGTACGGCCCAACCATCTTCTCTATTGAAATTTGGGTGTTTCTTTATTTCAATAGCCTCGCGCAACATCCTTGGGATGTATCGACGTTCCTTGGCGAGAATGTGTGGTTTATCGAACCTTATATAATGGTTGGGCCCTTCTTGCGTATGTTCACAGACTGCAGACTTCGTTTCGCGCCTATGTTTTATGTCAGCTATATGCTCCTTCACCCGGGTGCCTATGCTTCTCTTTGTTTGACCTATATACGAGAGCCCGCAGTCGCAGTCCAACTTGTATATACCTGCATCTTGAAAGGGTATATTACACTTGACGGGTCGTAGAAATTGATTAATCTTCTTTAGCGGCTTAAAGTAAGTCTTAATCGAAGCTCGCTTCAAGATGTTCCCAATCTTGTCTGTGACTCCTTTCATGTATGGTAAGACTGCAGGTTGACGCTCAACTGTGGCTGCTTTTACTCGGCGTGGGTGACGTGGCCTTGGTACTTGCAGTTTATTAGCTTGCAGTACATGCTTGACATGAGTAAGCTCGCCAGAAAGATGTTTGTTGTCACAGATGCCGTGTGCTCTCTGAAACAAAGATTTCCCTACAGTAGCAAGCTGACTAGGATGGTGGTGAGAGTCACCATTGAGGTATCTGTCTGTATGTGTTGCTTTCCTATACACAGTATGGCTTAGGCTATGATCAGGATTCCTAACAACCAAAACATCTAAAAATGCTAGTTTATTATCTGCCTCTAACTCCATAGTAAATTGAATTTTAGGGTTTATGGAGTTAAGATGGTTAAGAAATGCTGAAACCTTATCGGTTGGTAATATTGTGAAAGTGTCATCTACATACCGTTTGTAAAAGCGTGGTGTTATAGGTGCTGTGCTAAGAGCTCTTTCTTCGAAATCTTCCATGAAGATATCAGCAACAACGGGGGACACGGGAGAACCCATGGCTACCCCGTCTACTTGTACATAGAATTCATCATTCCACAATAGATAGCCAGATGTTAAGCAATGTTCTAGTAAGTCAGCATATTCACTTGGCATTTCTGCGTCAAATAGCCTATTATTGACAATTTCAATGCACTCCTTGACTGGTAAACTTGTAAACAAGGACTGTACATCAAAACTGACCATAGTTTCATGTTCAGTAAGATGTAGCTGTTTTATCTCACTGACAAATTGATAGGAATCCTTCACATATGCTCTGGTATTTCCTCTAAGTGATGAAAGTACTTTTGCTACGTGCTGAGCCAATCTGTAAGTTGGAGAATCGATTTGACTAACTATAGGACGTAGCGGTGCCCCTTGTTTGTGTATTTTCGGCAGCCCATACAGTTTTGGTGGTTTGGTGCAGGTAGGAATTAGGTAATTAACGTCAAGTTCTAATTTGTCGGAGTGTTTTTTGACAAGATCACTGGTTTTCTTTAATATTTTGTTAGTTTGGTCGTTTTTAACATGTTTGTATGTCTTGTCATCCGATAAAAGACAACACTTTTTCATTATAATCTGACGTATCCATTACTACCGTTGCGTTTCCTTTATCTGCCCGGAGAATAGTTAATTCTGGTTTGGATTTAAGAGTTTTTAGTGCGATATACTGGTCACGAGAAAGATTCGATTTCGGTACTTTACTACGACGTAACACAGACGAAATGTCTTGACGTATTGCCTCTAAATCATCTTTCTTCATATTAGACTTCACACACAACCTAAGAATTTCTTCATAGCTGTGTGCAGGTTTCCTTAAGATATGTGAGCTGTTGATGATGACTACGAAATCAAATCATGAAAATAACGTATTATTTTTTAATTAGCCCTGATATCCTTAATGTACGAAACCACAGAAATAATAATACTAAAAGGGGATATATTTCTTCGTACGTGCTCTTCTAAAATGAATTCGTATACATCTAGGTGAAAGTGGTGTGCGAGACACGAGGACCTGAACACCTGGAGGAGCTGCGGCAGATGATAGCGAGCTCGTACCGCGAGTACTACTTCACCAGCGAAGAAGACTCCAGCTCGCGACACAACAGCTGTGACTCACTCGCTGCTTCACATTGACGCGTGTAACACTTGCTTTGTGGATGATTTGTTCTCGATATATCGAGGTATTCTATTCCACAAAATCTTAATTTTTAATACTTAAAGTATTCTTATTTTTTTTTACTACAAATAAAAAAGAATATTACCTATCTACAACATGTAACAAAAATTGGTTTGTTTGGTCGTTACAATTGAATGTGATTTTGCTAGTAACAAACTAATCAGTAATTCATTGTTGACTTTATTTCTTTTAAAGTGCGGTCGCCCCTGTGTGAGCGTGACAGCAACATCGACTAGGGGTGCGTTCCAAAACGATTTAATTTTACTCGGGGTAGAGTAAATTATAGCTCACTATTGGTCGTTATTAAGAAGCGCTTACACCATTGGTTAGTTTTGTTAAACTATAGTTTTTTTATACCAATTAGAAAGCTGTCTTACGCTGTCTACTTGGCTTCACCTGGTTTTGGAACGCACTCTAGGATGCGTAGCGTGGTGTCAATGTTTGAAATTATCTCTTCTCGGCGACCGCACTTTACACGTTGTATATAGAAATGTAGCCCAAAATAAACTAATTTAATAAATACCATTGGTTAGGCCTTATGCGAAAACAAAATAAAATAGTCCGTTTGATAAAAAATAATTGTAAATATTGCACTGAAAAATTGCGCACATTGCTACGAAGTTACGTAGCACAACCAGGTAAAATCACAAACAAGTAGGTAATTTTTTTCTAGTAAAGAGAAAAACATCGAATTTTAAATATAAACATTTTATTTGGTACACCTTCTAACATTTTATATAATTTAAATATAAACATTTTATTTGGTACACCTTCTAACATCCCTATTCCCTACTAATTCCCTACTAATATTATAAATGCGAAAGTAACTCTGTCTGTCTGTCTGTCTGTCTTTCTGTCTGTCTGTCTGTCTGTCTGTCTGTTAAGCTTTCACGTCTAAACCACTGAACCGATTTTGATAAAATTTGGTACAAATATAAATTAAATATCAGGGAAAGACATAGGCTACTTTTTATCGCGAAAAAAAGGTTGTATGGGTTGAAATAGGGGATGAAAGTTTGTATGGAAGTTCGTCATTTTTGAAGATAGAACCATGAAACTTTGAATTTAGGCACTTAATAAGACAAAAAGAAATATTAGTTCAAAGATTTTTGAAATTTTTACCTGTATGGGGGTGAAATGGTGGATGAAAGTTTGTATGGGAGTTCGTCATTGTTAGAGATAAAACCAATCCAAGATGGCGGTTGCTACTTTTTAATATAAAATCGATATGGGTATCATTTTCGTGGTTTTCGGAGGTCCCGATTCCCTATACACCATCCATTTTTGAGATCCAAGATGGCGGACGCGACTTTTTACATAATGTCAATATGGGTATCGTTTTCGTGGTTTTTGAGGGTCCGGATTGCGAATAAAACATCTATTACGAAATCCAAAATGGCGGACGTGACTTTTTGACAAAATGTCGATATGGGTATCATTTTCGTGGTTTTCGGGGGTCTCGATTACGAATATGACATCTATTTCGATATTTAAGATGGCGGTTGCGACTTTTTAATATAAAATCGATATGGGTATCATTTTCGTAGTTTTCGGAGGTCTCGATTCCTACTACACCATCCATTTTGAGATCCAAGATGGCGGACGCAACTTTTTAACATAATGTCAATATGGGTATCGTTTTCGTGGTTTTTGGGGGTTCTGACTCCGAATAAAACATCGATTTTGAGACCCAAGATGGCGGACGTAACTTTTTAACTTAATAGGACTATGGGCATCATTTTCGAGGTTTTCGGGGGTCCTGATTCCATATACATCATCTATGTCGATATCCAAGATGGCAGATGCGACTTCTTAACATAAAATCGAAGTGGGTATCATTTTCGTAGTTTTCGGGGGTCCCGATGCCAAATACATCATCAATTTCTAGACCCAAGATGGCGGACGCTACTTTTTAACTTATTATTAATATGAACATCATTTTCATGGTTTACCGGGTTCTGATTATCCATTTTAAAATCCAAGACGGCGGACGCGAATTTTAAACATGATATCAATATGGGTATCATTTTTGTAGTTTTGAATACAGCATCCATTTTGAGACACCCTCAAAATGGATGCTATATTCGGAATCATGATTCAGAATACAGCATCCATTTTGAGATCCAAGATGGTGGACGCGACTTTTTAACTTAATCGCTTTCACGCCTTATACCTGAACCGATTTTGATGAAATTTGGTACAAAAATAGACTAAACCTCGAAATGGAATAAAAGCTACCCTTTTTTTTGTAAACAAGGGAATGAAAGGGTTGAAATGCAAGATGAAATTTTTTATGGGATTCCTCATTACCAAAGATAAAACCATGAAATTTTTAATAGCACGCGATAAGAAATAAGCAATATTTTTGTAGCGGTTTTGAAATATTGACCCATGTGGGGATGAAAGGTTGCATGTAAGTTAGCAAAAGATGGAAAAACATAAAATGTGTATTTTTTGCAAAATAATTACCTACACAAAAAAATAAAATGCTACCTAAAGTAACTATTCTACGCGGACGAAGTCGCGGGCAAAAGCTAGTTTTATATAATTTAGGGGAAACTAATAGTTTATACTTACTTCTTAATTTATTGCCCTATTGGTAGGCTTGCCATACGCCCGGATTTACGTGCGGATTTTTGTATTTTTATTATGTTTATTTTGAAATGAGGGGGGGGGGGCTGGAAATTTCGCTGAATCATAAATTTTTGGCGTCTTCCTTTTATACGTCCGGACTTCACTTTAAAATATTATGGCAAGCCTACCTATTAGCTCCATCTCTCACTGATCAATAAACCTTAAATTGCTGAGTTTAATCGTTATACCTAAATTATACTTGTAAATATGTATAAATTTAAATAAAGTTGGTTTTTAAGAATAAAGAATGTAGATACCCTAAATTCCTTTTGTAAAAATAACACAAAAGACGTACCTATGTATGTTGATAACAAATGAGATATATGTTAATAATTAAGAAGTGTATACTACTAGTACACGTTTTCATTCAGTTTTAGACTAGACATTTTTATTCCGTCAATTCATAAATTTATCTCACGAAAGCGGTCGAGCCATGGCTGTGTGTAGATATTAGATGTACTGCTATGGCGGTCTTCCGGGCGATTCAAATCTATAGCCAATCAGTTACGTTGACTCGTCAGTTCGTATTTACATTCAATTATTATTATAATTATAAATTTATAACTAATAGCACAATTTATACAGGTGGAAACTTTAAGCGGGGCAGTAGCGGAAGTTACCTTAACCGTAGCAACTACACGAAAATGATCTTAAGAGATTACTTAACTGTAATTTTTTGTGAAATTTTGATCCCCATTCAAGAGATTTTCAAAAAAATGTAGGCAAAAAAATGCCTATCGATCGTGTTTTTAATACAGATGAAAAACTTCTATGAGACCAACCCAGGTTGGAGTAAAAAAGTCAGAAATTGCTAAAATCTTTTCCCATACATTTCTTAGGAAATCATTGTTGGTCTTAAGAACTTGAGCCTAACGTTACGATATCCTACCGATATTATAATCGCGAAAGTTTGTAATGGATGTCTGGATGTATAGATGTGTGTTTATTACTGTTTCACGCAAAAACTACTGAATGGATTTTAATGAAACAATAATAAAGCTTATACATCAGAACAACATATAGGTAAGTAGGCTATAATTTATTATACTTACCAATCCTGCGCAGATGAAGTCGCGGGCAGAAGCGATCGTGTTGGGTGAAAAAGCAATCTATGATCCTTTGCCTATAGTCTTATAGTATAGCATGAAGCTCTGTAGAGCTATGTAGTATTAGTATAGTAAAATGTCTATAGTATTAAAAAAAATTACCAAATTGTCTCTGATCTGATGAAGTTTACCTTTTCTTGACACCAGAAGGCCACCTTCTATGGATTCTGCCCTTTCCTGTCTAAGACTCGGCCCAAGGACTCTACCGAAGGACTCGGCGTATCAAAACTGTCTCTTTAGACATATATCTAGTCTCTAATCTGAGGTTATGTCCGCCATTTTGACGAATGAATGCTTATATTGGTTCGTTGCTGTACCTACTGTATCGACTGGCTGCTGATGATTTTTCTCAATCCTAACAAGTCCTTTAGGTTTTTAAACTTTATCATGTGGCTTGTAAGCATAACGTTATTTAGCTCTCAATCAGTGAACGCATATAAAATGCGTTCACTGGGTCTCAATAATAAAAAAATTAATTCGGTTTCAAGAACAACTAGGTACACGTACACATCATGTCTTTAATTTTATTTTTTGTGACTTCAATTTTACATTATTTTTTTCATAAAAACGGCAATGATTTCCTGAAAAATGTATGGAAAAAGATTTATAGAAGTTTTTGATTAGTAAGTTAAATTATAACAGGATCGACAGACATAAAAAAAGGGGGGAAAAAATCCTTGTTTTTGCTATACAGTGCCTATATATCAATGTTGCTAATTGTATGTACTTACATTTTTGATTAGTAAGATAAATCAGTTATAACAGGATCGACAGACATAAAAAAGGGGGAAAAAAATCCTTGTTTTTGCTATACAGTGCCTATATCTCAATGTTGCTAATTGTATATACTTACATTTTTGATTAGTAAGATAAATCAGTTATAACAGGATCGACAGACATAAAAAAGGGGGAAAAAAATCCTTGTTTTTGCTATACAGTGCCTATATCTCAATGTTGCTAATTGTATGTACTTACATTTTTGATTAGTAAGATAAATCAGTTATAACAGGATCGACAGACATAAAAAAGGGGGGAAAAAATCCTTGTTTTTGCTATACAGTGCCTATATCTCAATGGTGCTAATTGTATGTACTTACATTTTTTGAAAATCTGTGAATGTGAATCAAAATTTGAGAAAAAATATATATAGAATATCTCTGAAGATCATTTTCGTCAGCCACCTACTACGGTTAAGGTAGGCACTTCCCTTACTGCCCCGCTGAAAGTTTCCATCTTGTTATTCGCCATAATTAACATATTATAACATAATTATTAGGTACCTATGACTTTATGATTAACGAACTATTAAAACAGTAATAAGGTTTTTTATTCAATCAATTACTATAAGTGATGAAAGTATGTAAATAGATAAAAAAATATATAATATAATAAAAAAAGTGTTTTCTTCCATTTTTTTCCTTATCTTTCTAATAGTTTTAATTATTAGTTCATTTTAATTAATATTTTATTTTTTGAGCTACGGATAGGTACCTACAGCATCAGAAGTAGACTAACACGCAAGTACTGTGTCATAGCAATGCCAGCGCTTTTGCAGTACCTACCATTTTAATTTTTTTTTGTGGCGATGGGAAATCCATTTACGAACCATACCGCACGCTGGCTGAGGCCTTAGTACGAGTTTGTTAGTTTTCGTGCTCGATCAAACGTATCGTCTCTTTTCATACATTGCCCACTAGCGCCCCTAGCGTAAACTATTAGAAACAGTGGCCAATGTATGAAGAAAGACGATACGTTTGATCGAGCTCGAAAACTATCAAAACTCATACTAAGGCCTCTGGTCGCACGGCGTGTGCGGAAGTTACCGGCGCGGCGCGGAACACCGCCGCCCGGACCTACTCCGCTGAATAAAACCCAACGGTACCCTCCTAAAGCCCTTACACCAAAACGCCTCCAGGAACCTATGTACCTACCTAATAGTTTTATGGTATTAGGTATGTTATGTATGTACCTATAATGAATATGACAAGGTTAATCTACTTGAGACGCTGTATCCCTAAATAAAATATCATGTATAACAGATGAATTTACTATTTTAAAATAACAGCCCCCGATCGCGCTATTTACAAACGATAAAACCAAATCGTTTTCGTTTTCATACGTTTTGACAGCTGACAGATGTCAAACTCTTGTCAAAATGTATAAAACGATAATGATTTGGTTTTGGTAAAAACGTTGTAAATAGCGCAATAAGGCCCCAGCCCGCCTAGCATGACCACCGAAACACGATATGATATAGCCCAAGGAGCTTATATTTTACCTATAGAAGCTCCTTGGATATAGCCATTTATCGCGTTGAACTGTCAAAAATTATTGGATGTAACCGCAATCTTGAAAATTTATCGAAACTGCGAACATGTATAAGCCATAAACATGTTCGCAGTTTCGATAAAATTTCAAGTTGACGATTATATCCAATAATTTTCATAGTCATAGTCATATCATTTATTGCCACATGTTGGTATACCAGATGTTACAAAAAAGCAATGTCCCATAAACATGACCCTGTAAGGGTATCGCAATACACACAAATCAACAATATTATGTGTGCTAAAAAGTCTAAAAATAAAATATAACATCTAAAAATATGTTTATCTAGGTATTTGAGGTAATAGTAATAAATTAATTCCAACATTTTAAATCAAGTACATTACCTACTTATACAACTTCAAACATCGAAAAATTCTTTTAATGAATAATAACATTTTTCTATTAAATATTCTTTCAACTTATTACTAAACTGTATCTTTCTGTAATTTTTGGATATCTTTAGGTATTTTATTATATATCTTAACTGACATGTGATAAGTTCCTGAGCTCACCATATGTAATTTAGCGAAAGGTAGAGCTAGTCTATTTTTATGTCTTAAATTATGTTGTTGATGGCAAAAATCTTTTGCTTGTGCATACATATTTTTTCTTGACAAGTTTACATATTTCAAATATATATTATTTACATATTTTAAATATATATACGTTAGTGTTAGTATTCTAAGCTTAACAAAATGAGGTCTACAAGTTTCCCTATCATCGATATTGACAAGAATCCTGATACATCGTTTTTGTAGAACAAACAGTTGGTGTAAATGAGCGCTGTTACCCCAGAGTATAATCCCGTAGTTCAGCCATGCATTAGCGTAAGCATAGTATGCACTCATGGCAGCACTTAAGTTGGTACATTTCTTTAATTCATACAAAGCGTATGTAAATTTCGAGAGCTTAGCGGCAATTTGTTCAATATGTGCTTTCCAATCAGCGTTTGTATCTACTTCTATTCCGAGCAAAGAGCATGAGTTTTCAAAATCTATTTTATGGTTGTTATCTATTTTATATTTTTGACAGTTCAACGCGATAAATGGCTATATCATATATATCGTGTTTCGGTGGTCATGCTAGGCAGGCTGGAATATCTAGATTATATGTTAGATAAAAGAAACTCTAAGAATTTCTTTAACTGCCCAAAGATGAGTGGTGCAGATCTAAGCTGTGTAGCTGGCTGAAGTAGAGCCGAGCGGGGCTGAGATAAGTTGTTGGCTTTTTTTGAACTTACCATTACTTAATATGCAATAGTGTAATTTTGGTTAGTAGGTTCAATAGTCAACACAAAAACTATGACAAATTATTTTATGAACTTACGATAAATAACTAGGTTCTCTTCAAGTTATAATGAATTCTGAATGAATGTAGGCATTTGTTACGAGCTATAGGACCGAGACGTTATATTATTTATTAAACAACTTCAAAAAAGGAGGAAGTTGTCTACCTATTCGTCTGCTTTTTTGTGTGTTTTTTACCTGATTACTGAGTCAATTATAATTATTAGGTATGACCTAAGAGCAAATACCTATATTATGACTCGATTTTAATGATTCTTTTTTTAGGTAGATCTCAATATCAGAGATGGCCCCTATAAATTATATCGATAAGTATAATTTCGATGCTTTTGAACAAATCATTAATAACAAAATAATTGTTTTAGTTTGTTTTTCCTTTAAGTTTCAATGAGAGCTTAGTAGGCCTATACATTTTCAAAAAAATATATTTAATTTCCACTAAAAGATAAAACATTTTTAAGAAAATTAGGGAATTTCCTTGATTTTCTTTAGCGCTCTTTTCAACTATTTAATACAAATATTATTTCTTTCTTTCTATCTATTCTATTCTTAATTAATGGCGTCGCGATGTCAAGTGAAAATGTAACTAAAGTAACAAAAATTGTACGGTTGATTTGGGTTAAAAACTCGGGAGAAAACTTTTTTTGTTTTTAGTTTAAATTTGAACGTCTTTCGTAATTATTATATCTTTTTTGCGAAAAATATTTTATTTTATTCACATTAAAAAACTCTGGTTGGGAGGCGTAAGAATAAGAAGCTCTACATGGATAGTCGAGGTAGGGCACAAGAGTAGACGCTCGAATTTGGAGTGCCCGAGCTGGAGTACTAGATCTTACAGAAGACCACAGTCAAAGAACACTAAATGTTTTTGTGGTATTGTATTACAAAATCATGACTGCGAAATAAATATGAATTATTAATAATTATTAATTAATTTAAATGCTGAGACTGAATCTGAAGGTAGCACAAATAGTACGAGAGCCCACGACCAAAACCATGTCTCATAGCAATACGGCAAAAACCCTATAAAATCGTTAGATTGTATGATTCTGAACCCGACTAGGTGTGTAGTAACGGTCGAAAGTGTAGCAACTGCGTGGGAGGCCATTTCTGCTGTGTCAAAAAAAAAAGACAGTCGGTATTATAGCAATACGTCTGATGGTGAAAATGTACATAGATTTTATAATTGTATTACGAAAAAGTTTGTTTTCAGACATTTTGCGCGTAGCATATAGCCTGAGCGCATTTTTGAAAATGTCAACAAATTTAGCCGACCTGTATCATAGCAATACGGATAATTTTTTTTTCAACTTTTCGTATTGCTGCCATGATTACCAAAAACCTGTTTTCAGACACTTTAAGTGTAGCATATACTCCCAAAAACGAAAATTAATAACGTCGATTTAGCTCGACTCAACATTTTTTCGAAGACATAAAATTAAAAACGACGAGGCTTCGACAACTCTGAATCTCCAGTTATCCAATTACGACGCCTGCAATCTGCCACCATGCAAAACGGAATTGGAGAAACATTTATTACGAACAAAATATATTGCACAAGTCTGGAGCAACGCTCATACCAAAACGCCAACCGAACTGAACCCTGCAGATTGCGGATGGTATGAAGACAAGGGACGATTTCAGTTTTCGTGGTTCTCTGGCAACCAACTACCTGAGTTGAGCAACGTTATTTTGGACGACAAATCATCATCCACAACAGGTACAGTTTACATGGCTTTTGCTGTTAATTTCATAAATAAGTTCGTGATTTTCACTAACGATGTTTATTTTACAGAAGAGGACGTTGAAGATCTCCCGAGCGACGTCGAGAGTGATTTCGAAGACGACGATTCCGAATCCGACAGCGATTGAATACGAGAATATTTTGTAACTTTGAATAAACCGTTTTTTTTTTCAACTTCATCCCAGTTTCATTTTGTGAGATTTATTTCAGTCCTTCAACTTCAATGTTACGGTTTCGGGTAAATTCTTTGTTAATTATCATCTAATAAATTCAGGGTCGCAACGTATTCATTGGTTTGTAACAGAAAATTCAAGATGCCTCAATACGATTTTTAAATGATATCTGAGTATCGAAAAGTTGTCTGATAGAGAAGGTGCTACACTTAATTTGTCTGATATAAATTTTTTGCACATGTGGACAACTTATTTTATCATGTCCAACAATTTTCAGACATATTGCTATGATACCGATCGGTAAAATTTGTTAACATTTTCAAAACGGTCTCAAAATTTAATGCGTTCACATGTCCGTCTGAAAATTGTTTTGTTCGCATCAAATAACCAAAATTTACTAATAAAAAAGATTTTCAGACGTATTGCTATGAGACATTTTTTTTGTCTCATTTTTAATTTTTTTAAGTGATTTTACGGGTTTGCGCTACACCACTAACGTCTGAAAAATATGTTTCCGGTATCTCAGAACTATCATTCAACTACAGTCTGCAAATCAGACATATTGCTATGATGCAGTTCGGTAAAATTCTTTGACAATTTTGAAAATTCGGTCAGATCAAACGCTACGCGGAAAATGTCTGATATTGGTATTTTCGAGTTCAGGATAATCGTATCTATCGATTTGATGCGGTTTTGGCCGTATTGCTATGAGACAAAAATTTTGGTCGTGGGCTCTCTAACTAAAAGGAACTGAGCAGTTTTATGCAATTTTTTTCATATTTAGCATCGAAATATACAATATTAAGTCTGTTTTGGCCTTATTTATCTATTCCATGGTTTTGGCGATATTGAAGATTAGACATACATCATTACATCATGCATGGCCGTTGTTGCTGATGTAAATAAAAAAGAGATTAACTTCAAGTTGACATCTGTTAATTTCTATTTACACAATAGTCGCGAAAAATGTTCGTCGACATGGATTTTTAATAAAATTATTTTTCAATATCAATATCAACATTATCAACAATGTAAATATAGTCAAAATATGACGGTATTCAAATTTTAACTAAAAAAATATTTCCAATACACAGAGGCGGATTATCCTAAAGGCAAAAGAGGCATCTGCCTAGGGGCGCGAGGATAGAAAGGGGCGCGCGGGCGGAATTGTTAGAAAAAAAAGAATTATAGCATAAATTACACAAATTAAAACTATTATTTTTGCTTACAACCTCAATTTGACATATAATATAATAATATAACAAAAGATGACTGACTAAAACTTACCCCTACAAAGAACCTTTTTTGTGACGATGGGAAATCATTTACGGACCATACCGCACGCACTGGCTGGGCGTACGGCGGGCGTGTGCGGGACTCACCGGCGCGAAACAGCGCCGGTCCTACTCCGCTAAAACCCACCGGTACCCTCTTATGCCCATAAGGGGTTTTGGGATCGTCGCAGTCGCACATAGTGTGCGCCATTACACTAAAACACGCCTACAAAGAACCTTGCCAATGGTACATGATCTCTGATTGAAGTTGGAAAGATACGACTGCAATGCTTCGTCGCGTCGACCGCGTCGACCGCGAGTGAGTATCGACTATCGGATGTTCCTGCTTCTAAAATTGCGGGGATGAGGGTAGGGCACTTAATTTTTTTTAGTTACCGAGTATTAATAAATTCTTAATATAAAAACGCTAGACAATTCACGACGACGTTCGTTTCTCACATTTGCCGGACCGAGAAAGATATCCGGGACCTTTCGCGCTTACAGCAGACACCTAGGCCACTATCTATACTATCGAAGTCGAATTAAGTAACTATAATATATTAAAGTTAGTTAATTATATAAATTAAATATTAGATACACTGATTTAATTTGTTTTATCCTGTTCAATAACTTAATTCAAACCACTGGGGTGTACAGGCGGGTCCAGATAATGATGATTTGCCCGATATCCGATCAGCGTATCCGTATCAGCGTATCATGTATCAAGCCCCGTATCAAGTTGTGGACGCCTAGATTTGCTCCGTATGACAATCGTATGAAACCAAATATAAGCTCCTTGTATGAAACCGACATGACATGGGACGAGCCGTATCATAACGGCGTATCAAGATCGCGTATCATGATACGCGTCGGCGATACGGATACGCTGATCGGATCAGGCAAATGATACATATCTGGACCCGGATTTCAGTAGCTTAAAGCTTAAAAATATTGTAAACCGGAATCGTAAGGACCAATCTTATTTGTGTTATATATAAATGACATTACAAAAATGACAAATAACAAATGTATATTATTCGCGGATGACATTTCAATAATTGTGACATCAAATAAAAATAGTAATTCCTTAAATGACCATGAAATAGCGATTAATAATACTATTGACAACATTATACGATGGCTAGAAGAAAATAATTTAAAAATAAATTTGAATAAATCAAATTATATACAATTCAATAGATCTAAGCATCCTAAATATAATTTCCAACTCAAAATAGACAAAATAAACCAAGTAAATGAAACTAAATTCCTAGGTGTAAATATAGATCAAGACTTAAATTGGAAATTCCATGTTGACAAACTAAGCAATAAAATAAATAGTTTCGTATATGCTCTTAATAAAGTAGTAAAAGTAACTGACAAAAAAACTGCCATTATGACATACCATGCGTACGTCGAATCAATCCTTCGTTATGGTTTAATTATATGGGGCAACAGTACAGATAGAAATAGGGCATTCATTGCGCAAAAAAAATGCATTAGAGCTATTTGTGGTATACCTCCTGACGTGACCTGCAAACCTTTATTTAGGAACCTTGGACTACTACCGTTACCGTCTCTGTATATATATGAAATAAGTATTTTTGTGTACAAGAATTATGATTTATTTAAGAAAGCATTCGAGGCCAACACGAGACTTAAAAGGAACCCTAGCAGACTTGTATTAAGAGATATTCCCAGGTCAGATAAATATAATAAAAGTTGTCTTGCTATGTGTGTAAAAGTATACAATAAAATTCCAAATGATATAAAAATACTAAGTTTTAACCAATTTAAGAAAAATATGTTATCATGGCTACAAGAAAATATGTTCTATGACATTAACGACCTTTGGAAGTATAAGAATTTATAATTTTTAACATTTGCATGCAATAGAAATTTGCAAAACATGTGATCGTATGAATTTTGTAACACCTTTTATACCATGTTTTATGTGAATAAAGATATGACTATGACTATGACTATGACTGTCCGACAATATCGATCTCATGTAAACTCATGCTCATTTTTCCTTGGCCCCATGTCACCCCTTTTTTGTAAGGCGCGGTACAGCGGTTTCGGTCATACTATGGTAAGATTTGACCCTAATAATTAATATTATAAATGCGAAAGTAATTCTGTCTGTCTCTCTGTTAAGCTTTCACGTCTAAGCCACTGAACCGATTTTGATGAAATTTGGTACAAATATAGACTTGAGCTCGGGGAAGGACATAGGATACTTTTTATTGCGAAAAATAGGCATGAATGGGTTAAAATAGGGGATTGAAGTTTGTATGGAAGTTGGTCATTGTTGAAGATAAAACCATGAAACTTTGAATTTATTTAATATTTATTTCTTTCTTACTACTTACTTGTAAAAATGGTTGAAAGAAGGGATGAAACTTTGTTTGGAATTCCTCATCGAAGATAAAACCAATAAACTTTTTTTATTTAAGCACGTGATAATAAGTAAAAAAAAATGTTGTGGCGTTTTTGGCATTTTGACACGTGTAGGGATGAACTAGGGAATGAAAGGTCGTATGGAAGTTAGCATAAGATGAAAAAACAAAAAACTTAGTTAATAAAAAGGTATTAAAATAAGCTATTTATAGTAATCAAATAAGTACTGACCCTAAAAAAATAAAAATGCTACCCAAAGTAACTACTTATTCCATGCAGACGAAGTCGCGGGCAAAAGGTAGTTTTTAATATACCTAGGGGCGCCGATGAGATGCTTGCCTATGGCGCTTTCAACGTTTAATCCGCCTCTGCCAATACAAGTACTTAAATTTTCTGCCTCCAAAATGAACGACGTAAGTACTTATTTTTGTTGGGTTATAGCTACTAATGTAACCAATTATTCTGTGCCAATACAGAAACAATAAGAAGTAACTTCTCATTTTAGATTATAGGTTTTGATGAAAACTGTGATCCTAATAATCCAAGAAAAATAAAATATGATGACATACTGGCCGCCTCTCGTCGGATCGCTGGCGCTGTTATGCGAACACCTTGCACAGTAAGCAGCATTATGGCATTTACCTTATTAATTTTAACCGATCCTATTTGTTAATGTCGACACAACTTCGCCCTCTCCGCTGTCAGTGGTCAGGCACAAAACTGAAGTACACCTAAATGGAGAGGGGCGAAGTTGCCAGTATATCCATCGAAGTTGTGCGGAGGCTGGCTGCCGTGCCTAGATTTATAATACGCTCGCATCACATAATTATTTTATTAACTACCAGCAATGGCGGAAAATCACGTACCTACCTATACGTTTGTATAGCTGAGGGCGTAGCTGGTATAGTAATGTTATAAAGCTCGAAAATTTAAAGAATTTGATGCTAATATGTAGTATTTTATGCTAATAGAGAGGACACATGTCAGAAAAGCTTGGAATGGAATTGTTCTACAAACAGGAATTTCTTCATTACACTGGCTGGTAATATTTTTTCAAACCACTTTTATATTCCTTCAACTCGTCTGTCGTCTTCAATATCTTTTATATGTTGTTTAGTTTCAAAGAGCGCGGTGTCCGCAATGTACTAATGCAGCTCAGCGATGAACAAAAGAAGTACGGGGTCATATGTGCCAGTACGGGGAACCACGCTATCGCTATGTTCTACCACTGCGGCCAACTTGGAGTGCCCTGTATCAGCGTCATGCCGTTCAATTGCTCTATTAACAAACGAGAAAAATGTGAAAAATTAGGAGCTAAGATAATAATACACGGAACTAATATTTTTGAGGCAAGGTTACATGCTCTGGGTATAGCCAAGGAGAAAAAGATGCTTTACGTCAATGGGTACCGTTTATTTACAAAAGCAGTTTCTTAAATGAAATTAATTGCTTGTTTATTATATTTCATTAAGCTTATGTTTAACATGCAGATACGATCACCCGAATATAATTGAAGGGCAAGGAACCACGGGAATAGAAATAATAGAACAATTACCTTCAGTAGACGCCATTCTTGTCCCAGTTGGTGGTGGCAGCCTCATCGCTGGTATAGCCATAGCAGTTAAACACTTAAAGCCAGACACAGAAATTTATGTAAGTATTGTAAATCATACTAACCTAATATTAGATTAGATATACTTCAGAAGTTGAGAAAGTAATCATCATCGTCATCATTTCAGCCGAGAGACGCCCACTGTTGGACATAGGCCTCCCCCAAGGATCTCCAAACCGGTCGGTCCTGCGCTGCCCGCATCCAGCGGCTTCCCGCGACCTTTACTAGATCGTCAGTCCACCTTGTGGGGGGCCTACCAACGCTGCGTTTCCCGGTACGTGGTGAGAAGTTAATTATTTCTGTGGTAATAGCACTTTGTAGACATTTCGGCAGATAATTTGAAATTTTCGCAGGACGTGTCTCGTTAGTTCACATCCCGCAAGACAGCACACCTTCGTAGCATATAGATCGACGGTTTTCTCTAGTTGAAAAATACTCTTTTTTGCTAATCATTGGAGTCATCAAGCGGTGTGTGATACCTATTACCTCAATAAATTTTCAGTTGCAAAATTTATTACAGTTTTTTATGAAAGGGTGCTTTTTTATTTGTATCGATTTAAATTTTTCATAGGGCGTTACCACGGATAAAACATGTAGTATGGTAGAAGCGCTACGAAAAAACGAACGGATAAAATTGGACATCGAAAGCACAATAGCTGATGGGCTTGCTGTAAACATGGTTGGAGTTAACACATTCCACAATATAAAAGGAGTGGTTGATAAGATGGTAAATATAAGAAAAAAAAAAGATAAATCTTAATGGAATACAAACCAATACGGTGATTTGCTATCCTTTTAATACAGGTCGTCGTCAGGGAAGATTGGGTAGCACGAGCTATAATGCATTTAATTGAAGACGAAAAATTTGTTGTGGAGGGTGCTGGAGCAGTAACCATTGCAGCTATAATGGCTGGATTATTTCCGAATCTTAAAAGCAAAAGGCAAGTTATACAACAGTAGTATCTTTTCAATTTTCATGACAGTAAGAATTCTTCTTCGTGACAATAACGATTCTGCGATACCTAACCTAGCAGTATCAAGCCAAGTCATTAATATCAATGGGTTCTTATTTAGTGGACATTGATTAAATTCGATGGTTGTTACAGAGTAGTATGTGTGTTATCCGGAGGTAACATAAGCAGTACCGTTTTATCACGTACACTGGAACGGGGTATGTCAGCCGAGGGGCGGCTGGTAAAGTTCCAAGTGAGCGTCAACGATCGGCCTGGAGGGATAGCAGAACTTTGTGCGCTACTCGCCAGCATCGGCGTCACCTTGCGAGACTGCGTGCCAGAACGAGCCTGGGTTAAAGGGGATGTATTTAGTGTAGAGGTGATATCATTACTTTTATTGACCCAGTGGTAGAAATTTTGATGTTGAAACCAGTTACAGATTAACCGATTATGTGTGAAAAGTTTTTGAAATTGGCACCGTAATTTTTATGCTATGTGATTGGCATACAAGCACTGGTACGGTTCGCCGGATGGTAATCAGTCAATGTAGCTTATTTTCATATCAGTCAAGAGACGCGTACTGGTGGACATAGGCCTCCCCCAAGGATCGTAGCTTATAAACGATAGAAACATAGATGTGTTACTCCCGCGCTGCCAACCCAAACCCTATAAAACTTGTTATAATTATTGATTTTTTTTAAAAAAATCGGGTGTGGTCTGTCCTTGACTTTCTCGTATACTGGAAACGACTCAAAGGTGGATAGCAATCTTATATTTTGATGTCATACACGCATGTTAAATTTTGGTCACCCATCCGAGTACCGACCGCGCACTTGGTTGCTTAACTTTCGTGACCGACGGCTCAAAATGTGATAGAAACTTTATATTTTGATGTCATACAGGTATGTTAAATTTGGTTGCAATAAGTTAAAGCATGCTCGAGTAGACATAATTCACCCAGACATAATTTCAAAAATAATATTTTTGGACTCAGGGAGGTCCAAAACGTGTAAATCCGTCAAAATCTCGAGGTCGAATTTTTTGACGATTACAAGACTTGCTCTATACTACGTAGGTATACGAGAAAGTAAAAAAGGTCACACATACTCTATTCCACTTATTGGGGGCTCCATTCAGGAGTGGGGAGCTTTTTCACGCCTTGTCCAAATCAGCCAGAATTGTAAGAAGGAGGAACTCAGAAGAGGACAAAAACAGACACTACGAAATTTGTAGTTTTTTGAGTGCAATATTTTATATACTTCCCAGTTAAGACGCTCCAAATTCGACAGCCTAATTCGCTGTATTCTACCTCTGTAGTGGTAATGTAACTTGTCTTAATTGAATTCTAGCTGCAAGTGATATGTGAAACTCGAGGCTGGGATCACACTAAGGAATTAGTGGAACACGTAAAGAAGAACTTCAAAGAGTACCATTTCGAGCAGATGAGTGAGCGGACAGACAAGACGGCAGCGACCCGACGCGGACCCTGTCTTGCACCGAATCCTGTTTGTATGCAAAGATAAAGCGGTCATTAATAATGAAAAGTTTTCTTTTTATACAAACTTTCAAGAATTTATTGAAATTGTCTTATGTATACATTACTAACAAGCAATAAATTATTTACCAACTTTAAGCTTTTGATTTTTACTCTTTTGAATATAATTAGCAACCTTACAAGAAAATAGCAATTAAAATATTTGAGTACCTAAATTATTTGAAAAGAATATACAGAAGTTTTGATTTTGTCATGTGTCTCTTAAATAGCTTAAAATGTTGGTTTTTATTTAAATTTACCTATTTCTTTTAATTAAAATGTTAATTTTGAACCTAAAAGCACAGAAACGCGTAGCTATAGCACCTATGAGATCTAAGCCTTACTGTCGGGCTTTTATGAAACTGGAAGGGTGGATGTTTGTAATTGTTACATTGTTATTGTTACCATCTCAATCACGCCAGAACAACTGAACTGACTGAATCTGTAATAGGCTAATAAGCACATAGGTTTTTTTATGCCTAAAAATATACTCTTGTTGTTCTCGTGGGATGAGTGTGAGATAGATTTTACACATCAGAATTCCCTCCCTCTATTCAAAAAAAAATCTATACAAAAAAGAGTAGGAAGCGTCGGTGGCGTAGTGCGTAAGAGCGTCGTCTCCCACCCGGGAGGCAGGCACTGGTTCGATCCCCGCCACGTATACCAATAGTTTTCAAATTTTGAATTCATATGTACGTTTAATCGACGCTTTTACGGTGAAGGAAAACATTGTGAGGAAACCTGCACACTCCTATGAAGAAATTCTTAGGTTGTGTGTGAAGTCGACCAACCCGCACTTGGCCAGCGTGGTTGACTAAGGCCTATTCGCCCCTAATGTGGGGTAGGCTCGTGCCCCTCGGTGGGGACATTATATGGGCTGTTGATGATTCAAAAAAGTTACAGTTACCGACGTTTATAGATTGACAATAGAGATAGAAAAAAATAAACCCATGTGTGCGTGAAAAATAGCAATGCAATCTGACCGTTGCTGTCTTTTCTACGTGACTGACAGGCCGACTTGGGCCGCCTGCGTGTACGTGAAATGGTCTCGTCTATCTATCTCGTTCTAATATACGCGTTAGTATGCTCTTTCCCTCTCACATTGCCGATCTTTAGTTTCCTATATCTATGTTTACACCACACAGATACTTTTTTCATGACTAGCATCAGTAAGTTTTTGGTAGGTACCTAAAACCACAAACTTACTGATGCTATGCTGACGCTGACGCTTGCTGATGCTGACTTGATAATTAATTTATATTCAAATCTCCGCTTGATCATAAAAAAAATATACACATTTTTTTATGCTACTGACCTTAGATCATTTATCATAACTTTACTGAAATGATCTGAGATAGGTAGGTACCTACTGACCATAGATTTATTATTACTGACCTTTACTGACGTTTCCTAGATCTATGGTACTGACTGATGCTAGTGCTACTATTAGTACCTAATCATATTTCTATTCCATATGATACTGTAGGACTGATGCTACTATTATCAAAAGTACCTACCTAATAATACGGTGGATATTTTTGGAAAAAGCTTAAACCTGCTGAAACGCGATTAAATTTACCTTTTAAATGCCAGACGGGCGGTATAGCCCGGCTGAAACGTCAGGCATTTAAAAGGTAAAAATCGCGTTAATTCCCGTTTTCACTCATATTAATCATGCAAAGCCAAAGTTTAAAAGTGATTATGAGTCTTCGTTACGGGCAACGGACAGTGAAATGCGTACACTGGCAACAGATCTACCTAGATTATTGGTCTGAGGCAGGTATATATCTAAGGTCTAAGGCTTAGATCTGAGGATCTACCTATTTACTTAAAAAATTATAGAGCAGGCGCGCACTGGTCAGTATCATTGGCACTGGTGACTTTTGTCACCGTGACTATTTCGTCTTGATTTCGTCGCGTCAACATCCCATATCTGTGGTCTTAGACAAATAAAACCTCTAAGTACTCTTTGGGTAAAACTAACAAAAGTCAAAACAATGGATTTTATTTCGTATACATAATCATAAAATTTTAACAAAGATGAAGCTATAGTAACCAATTTGCTGCAAATTATACAAGACATGATGTTGTAATAAACTCATGGAGTCCAAAATACCACTGGGGCCATCTCCGGCCGTGCTAGCAAATCGAGATGTAGTGAAACCTGACCTGTGGTGTTCGGTATGACAATGTTTTCCAAACGATACAATTGAATAAAAAACTACTTCCAACTACTTTTTATTTTCTACCAAAAAATATATTAGTTTGTAGTTTTTGCTATAAGTTTAGGTACTTTAAGTAAAAACTATCACCCTACCTACTTCCATTTATTTTGGTTTGATGATCACAAACCATTATTTAGGTAAACAGTTATTATATTTTATAAATTTTTATTTTAGAAACCAGATTTAGAATTTGATTACTTTTGTGATCCAAAAAACCCAAAAACCATATTACACACAGATGTAATTAAAGCAGCTGCTGCCATTAAAAATGATATCCCTAAAACTCCGCTTGTGGTTTGTATATTTATATTTTCTTACTTCTAGAACAAACATTAATTTTATTAATTAAATCAAAATTATTAATTCAATACTGGTCCTACTTGTCAATCTCTCCATAGATCAGATTAAAGGGAAGAGTTCCGAGGTAATAGCAGATATAGCTTTCAAACGACCGACGCGACGTTGCCCAATTTCGTAAATTATTTCTTACTAGCGACCCGCCCCGGCTTCGCACGGGTGCAATGCTAATGTAAATTTGCATGTATTATACATATAAACCTTCCTTAAGAATCACTCTATCTATTAAAAAAACCGCATCAAAATCCGTTGCGTAGTTTTAAAGATCTAAGCATACATAGGGACAGTCAGACGGCGGAAAGCGACTTTATGTAGTCATTATATTTACTGATGCAAAAAATACTTTAAGTACAATGTTATTAATTTTAGAAATCATTAAATAGCAAAAAGTTTGGATTGGACTTATATTTTAAATATGAAATTTTTCACAAGACTGGGAGGTATGTTATGGAAATTGCATTTATAAATTTGATTAAAGTAAACCTATTTAATTATTTTTCCTTTTCAAGTTTTAGCGAACGTGGTGCGTTATACTCTTTAAAGAGATTAAGTGATGAGCAAAGAAAAGTCGGTGTCATTACAGCTTCCTTAGGTAACTGGGCAATGGTTAGCTTACTTTACCTGATTACTTAATTTGATATTATTTAGTTTTGGTAAGCACTATTATAGTCTCATTGATCTTATTTTAGGCTCTTGCATATCACGGTCAAAAGCTTAACGTTCCAGTAACTGTGATTTTTCCCATTCACACTATGATTAGTATTGTAGATAAATGCCAAGACTTTGGTGCAACAGTAATTTTATTTGGAACAAACTTAGCTGAAGCAAAACGACAAGCATTTGTTAGGATCGCTGAAAAGGGTGGAATATACATAAATGGGTATGTATTATTTATTGAACCATTTTATTAAAAGTTCACACATACATATACCTTCTTACAATATTGTTTGTTTTGTCTAGTCTTGAAGTTAAAATCAATGGTTATTTGACCCCTTTGACTCGGTACAAGGATATTTTTTTATAAAAACGTCTAGCAATAGCACTCCGTACCTATCACTTGATAGAAAGTGGAAGAGGGTTCCAAATGCAAATAGCTAGTGCGAGAGATAATATAATTTACTAGTCACACTAGCCACAAACGCCTCCGTCTCTTTTGAATAACCCATTATAATGAGAAAGAGGTAAAACTCTAGTCAGAGAAAAATAATTCTTGATTACGTATAAATGCCTTCGCTTGGGTTGGAATTGTTTCAAACACTTTATCGGTGACAACAAAAACCAACACGCGTTGTCCGAAAAAGGAAGGGAGAAGATGGAATCAGAGAAAAAAGCTTCACAGAAAACACGATAACGACTTTTTAGTCACAATCGTCCACAAAAATCTTCCGAATATAGTCGTATTGACTACTTGGATAATTTAACACTTTTCCAGCTATGATTATCCGGATGCGATCGCCGGGGCCGGGACTATTGGGCTTGAAATACTACAACAGCTGCCACAAACAGAAGCTATACTAATACCCGTTGGCGGTGGAGGGTTAATTGCCGGAATTTCAACGGTTGTGAAGCACTTTAAACCTGATATCAAAATTTACGTACGAGTTCTTGATAACTATTATTAGATATTGACTTGTCGTATCGGCAAACAACACAGGAAAAGCGGAATCGAAAGTTTTATCCCGCTATTTTATTTTTTAATGCTCTAATTCTCCCTTTCCTAGCAGACTCTTACGACGACGCGTATTTTCAGGATATTTTCCGCTCTCTGTAACTGACTTTGGCTGGTTTATAAATCTATTTGTATATAAAATTCAAAGACCTGAATAATTGACTGAGATATCAACGCACAGCTCAACCGCTGAACCTAGACACTTGATATTTTGCACATAGATACCTTATACAGTGGTAGGCATCCACTAAGAAAGGATTTTTGGAAATTCCACATCTAAGGGGGTAAAATAGGGGATGAATGTTTGTATGAAAGTCAGACAGTTTTAAAGTTAGGATCTTCAACTTTTGTTACATGTGTCAGCGTTTTTAACCCGCTTGCTGAGGCTGCTCGCTTGGTGAGGACCAGCCTAATCACGTAAAAACGGCTGATCTGATTTTGATTAAATTAAAACAGAGTATACTTTTTATCCTGCTTATTGGTCCCCTAATGATTTTCTCGAATGTCCACGCGGACGAAGTCGCGGGCGGAAGCTAGTTGAAAATAAAATTGAATTTTTCTTAGTATAAAATTCAATTTAATTTTTTCAAAGTTCAGGCCCCTTGCTTTCAAATGTATTAGTTATGTAATAACAGGGTATAGAACCAAACAAAAGCCCTTGTTTCTATGAAGCCATGCAAAGTGAACGACCATGTCACACAGCTGTATCAAGAAGTATAGCAGAAACATTGGCAGTCTCTACTGCTGGTTTTAACGCATTTCATACGGCACAATCTCTGCTTGATAAAATGGTAAGTATAATGTATTCATTTCAAAATAAAGCTGCTGTATTGCTACTCACTCTACAAAAAACAACAAAATGAGAAGAATGTTCTTGCGAAATTAAATTATTTTTACAAGGACCAAGTAGGTTCATTATATTCTGGGGTCCACGTCCGGAAGCCTCCTTGTGGCGGACCCTAGTAACTTGGTGGGGAAACTTTCTCGGCGGGTGTGTGGCTTTTGATGTCGTGTCCCGTGTCCCTTTTCAGGGCCACGATAGCGCCCGGCGTCCCCCAGGTGCGGTCCAATGGCAGCGTTGGGCCGGTATCGGTGTAGTTGCGCTCACGTGCGCAGATCCCGAGCCGTCCCGCAATAGCGCACTGGAGGTCAGGCCGGGGAGGATGTTTAGTGGGTATGGAGGGAACGCTTTTACCTCGAGTCCCACATATGGGTTGGCACCACCCCGCAGGGACGATGCGTAAATGCATTTGACCTCCTCGACAACAATAAAAAATAGGTTCATTATATTCTACCATTATAACGCGTAGCTAACCGGAGCGGAGCTGATCCCACTCATCTACACTCTCTCACCTATTTATGACTATGCGCATAACCTCTAGTCTACTTCTATATTAATTAGCAGTATAGATGGGAAGAAATATACCTATAGGTATTTCTTCCCATCTATACTGTTAATCATGAAAACTTGTCATAGATTCTTGTAGATGACGACTGCATAGCTCAAGCTATGTTGCACTTAATAGAAGATGAGAAATACGCAGTAGATGGAGCTGGTGCAGTCAGCTTGAGTGCTCTGTTAGCAACTCCTGATAAATTACCAGAACTAAGAGGGGAAAAAAAGTTAGTACATATATTAATTTGAGTAGTTACTAAATACATATTACCTAATTGTTACAATACAATACAATGTTTTGTAGAGTGGTTTGTTTAATAACCGGGGGAAACATTAACCAAATGACCCTCCCAAAATGTCTGGCACGAGCTAAAGCTGCTGAAGGTCGACTGATTAAACTCACGGTAAAACCAGTTATCTCTAAATAAAATACTTACTACGACACTCGGGATATTTAATTTAGTTCTTTCTTTTAGATAACACTGCCAGCCGACGGAATAAAAGAGCAGCGAAGGGCTCTGAGCATGGTCGCTAATGTTGGTTGTAATATTCTAGATTGTTACATCGCTCGTGCGTGGGCGACGGATGATGATTTTTTTACTATCTACGTACGTTACCATGCAACGCCTGATTTTATTTTAATCAGTCTCGTAATACATTTTACACAAATTAAAATAAAAGTTCTTTCAGCTTACACTCGTTATTGAAACAAGAGGTATGGAGCACACATGTATGCTCAAACGAGTAATGGAGCGTCTATTTCCTAATTTATGTGACTTTTTAGAAGAACCATTCTGTCCTTTACCAATTTGTGCCTGTTATCCGAAGAGATTTGCGTAAAAAACATTTGGTAAAACACGTTTTTTCAGCCATAAGGTGTTATAATTGATTATAATCTCACGAAAGCGATTCAGTCATGACTATTTGCGTAGATATAGATATGTAAATGCACACTGACCTTGTGTGCGTTAATGCCGACACTTACTGTAATGTTTGTGAATACGGGTGTATTCAAAAACATTACTATGAGATCTCTCAACTCTTGGATAAGAAACGAACCAATCACAGAGCTCTATTCAAGGCCATTGCGTTGAATAGATGTCTGTGATTGGTTTGGTGTCGGCAATACGGGTGTGAATGAGCGCAAACGGACCTATAACACAGTCATAAGCTCACTCACGTTCATGAGATAAAAATACTTTAAGTAGCACCAAGTAGCACTTACGTATGAGACGGACAAGAGACGGGTCATATGCAACAAGAAAGAATTGAACTCTGGAATTGTTTCTGGTTTGTTCGCATACACCCAGATTTCTAAAACGCGAAAGAGAGAAATCGTACGGCGGGCGTTCGATTGCTTTTTTAAAAGTTACAGTGACTGTGAAAGTAATTCGTTACAGGAACGTATGTTAGCGGAGTTCTTTTCGTCTCCACTGGATGGTTTGGATCTGGACGATAAGGGTTTCAACAGGACTAGGCTCAAATCAATTATCTCACAAAATTCAGATGTCAATTGGCCACCAAGATCATGCGATTAAACGCCCTATGATTTCTTTCTTTGGGGTTTTGTGAAATCTCGAGTTTAATGTGAATAATTCTACCGCTACCGTAATTGACTATAATACAAAAAAGTTTCATTCAAAGAGAAGCATTTTAAAAAGTTTTTAGTTTCACTTTTTTATGTTAGCATAAATTATGACATTCACATGCCAATGCAAGATTGTTAGAACATGGATAGGACTTTAGAAAAACATGAAACCATTATGAAGAATAAAGACACGAACAAAATTTTATAAAATACGATGAATTCATATCTCAATCAAACTATGAATAGTTAAATCCAAAAACATAAATTTTCACCTGCAGTAAAAATTTATGTAGTTAACAGCATGGCGCGAAGAAACGTGAGTATTTTTGCGACCAAAAATCAATACAAGCGAACATTGAATAACTTTGCTATCATTTATAGGAAGATTTTGATGAGTATTGTGATCCTGAACATCCTAAACAAATTAAAATGGCAGATGTCCAGGACGCAGCAAGCCGACTGAAAGCGCATCTCGTGAATACGCCATGTGTTGTAAGTAAAGCGCATAAGAAAAAAGTATTTTATTATTTTTTAAAGGATAAAAAATATTAAAAATTTTGCAGCCGTCACATTATCAAAGGGAATTCGTTATGAATTTGTATTACAAGTTAGAGGTTCTGCAAATATCAGGAAGGTAAAATTAATTACTAACATAGTAAGGTTAAATAGCATAGTGAGACGCAAACGACCGTAACCAAAAACTCCTGTTATTTTGCCTAATCGTACGACAGTGGTTGCTATAAATGTGTTAAAGATACAACGACAACATCCTCCGCTATTAGTGGTTACTAAACAACAAGTCTGTTATTAGGAGTCAGCAGATTTTTGACCATTCTTCTCCATTTGCTCGCCCTTATGAATCTATCAGATAGAAGGCGGTCACACGTTCACGTTTTGCCTTAGTGCATGTAGTTGCTGACGAACCCCGCTGATGAGGCGGGTCTACGCGTTTCCACTACTTTCACCATGTTTAAAGCGAACTCTTGCGTTTAGGTTGTCCGACGCGTTCAGAATCACAGATTAGAAAGAATATGGCTAAAGAGTCAGAATAACTGCCATGTAACAGACTGACTAACACCGCCGCAAAACTGGCCGCTTGTATGCTTGACCGCGTGACAGCCTTCTGTCTGATAGATCTCTTAGTATTTATAGCTAGCTACACTTTCATTTCATATTTTAAAGCTATAAAGATATGATTACAGTTTTAAAGATAGAGGTGCTTTAAATATGTTGCAACTACTACCGTTGGATAAGAAAAAGCTCGGAATAGTGACAGCTTCCATCGGAAATGAAGCCATCTCCATATGCCACCATGCATCCAAAATGAACGTTCCAGTCATCGTTGTGATGCCCAACCACGTTTCAATAGCCAAGTTACAAAAATGTCACAGCTTAGGAGCAAAAGTAATAGTGCAAGGTGGAAACCTAATGGAGTCGCAGCGTTATGCGCGTGCTATCGCAAGGGATAAGGGACTCGTCTTTATCAATGGGTATGTCAGCTATTGCAGAATTTGCTTAAATACATTAACACTGGCGTTTGGCCTCACTACGTTCAAACCATTCGAAATGCTTGCTATAACTACATGCATAATGCGCCAACGGTGAATACCTACAACGTGTAACATAACACTTTTCTGAATCGATTTCAAATAAACGGATCGAACCCTCGACCTCCATATCTAATTCCGGCGAACCGCTACAACCACGGAGGTGATGAAAGTGAAGTTGTTGTTTTAAATTCTAAGCGGGTAAGATCTTGGCATTGATCTAACCTGATGTTGGCTGCCTGTCCACGAACGCGGAGTGAGGCTGCGGAGCGGAGAAACGAGGAAATATTAACCAATAGGATTGCATAAAATTTTCGCTCCGATATTTTATGCAATCCTAGGTATTGGTTAGTATTTTTTGACAAATAAAATGTATTGTTAAATTTTCTTTGTTTCTCCGCTCCGCAGCCTCGCTCCGCGGCAATAGACAGGCAGCCTAAGTTGTGACATGGCCGAAGCTAGAGGCGAGTTTTCTGAGGGACAGGCTGGGTGTGATTCCATTAGGCAAGTCTTATGTAAAATAGGGAATATGCATGATTTTTTTATTATATTTACTACCTAGTTTACACCCCCTTTATATATTCAACGTCGGAAAAATACTGTCTAAAAAAAATTATACATAGAAACCCTGTTTTAAACGCTCGTGTCGTCATAGTCTATCTATATCAACTAAATAAACAATATTATTGTTTTAGATTATATTACTTTATATGCGATTTTTTCAGATAAATTAATTATGTAACATTTAAATAGTTACAAATTCTTGAAGTCCTCGCCCGACGCCAGATTGGTGTGCTTCGCGCCTAGCCGTAGTCCGAGCCTTTAGAGACCCTCAAATGCACCACTCCTTTCTGACTCCCCGAACGCCCTACACTCTAGAGACTCCCTCACGTCACGGGAGATGCGGCTGGAAATCCTCTCTTTTGTGGCTAGAGGACCCACCAAGGGTCTCGTTTTAACTAAAACCCCTGGATTTTTTATGCTTGACAGGTAAGCTTTTTGCCTTTATCTCACCTGATTTTGAGTGACGATAAGGCCGAAGATGGCATCAAGCTTCACCTGAACCCTCAACCACAGAGGAACTGGCTATCTTATCATTGATTGTCGGAACACAATAATGCTGTTAACATTATTATTATGGCGACAGATTTTGATATGATCTTGACTTGAAAAAAGTCCTACCGCAATCCAAACAGAGTACAAGTAGATACTTCGCTGGGGATAGAATCCGTGACCTCTGGATTTAATTCCGGTGGACGAACCACTAGGAAGATCCAGCGACCACCGAACTTGTCTAAGAAAAAAACACATTTTGTTTGCGTAGTCGTGATCACCCACACATGCTGGCCGGCTATGGCACGTTGGCGCTGGAGATGGTGGCGCAAGTGCCCAACGTGGACGCCGTGCTGGTGCCGGTCGGCAGCGGCGGGCTGGCTGCCGCCGTCACCACCGTCATGAAAGCCGTCAAACCAGACTGTTTAGTTTATGTTAGTATCTCAAATTTAATTTGAGGTCAGTAAAGTAAAACGTATTTGTTTATAAGATAACTATAGTATAGTATATCTGTGGGTATAATATATAATACCTAGGCGAATGGCTTTGAAAAACTTTTAGGTCCAAACTATCAAAAATTATATCACTAAGTCTTCACTATGGGTACTTACTATAGGTAGTCTGTAAAAACTCAAAGGTTAACCAAAAATCAGAGGTACGTGGTTTAAATCACGTTTTCTTTCATTTAAATGATAGTGACCAAGTTAGTTTAAAACAATACACAGTCTGCAAAAGTTCGAAATAATCCCTAAGGTGTTATTATGTTCCTTGTTAGTGTTTGACTCCTTTCAGACCACTTTTATTTTTCGATTAAATTAATAAAAATATTATTTATACCAGCCCAATGACAATGACAAACAACCTACACAATTCCACGGTAATAATAAATAACATCACCGTGACAATGCTTGCAATAATTCATTTATCTCGGACCAAAATTAATCCATAGTAGTGTTGTTTTTTGTGATCGGAGGTAGTAAAATGACTTATATAAAGTAGTGATACTTAATATACAATAGAGTTCGGATCGGACTTTCTTCAAAATCGAAGAATTGTAATTCTCTGATACAGTTTTTAGAATGTTATAACCTAAAAATCTTTTCGTTTTAAATGTTATTCAGTAAGTAATGGATTATATTTTTATACTTATAATTATTCATTTCACAGGGAGTCCAGCCAGAGGTGGCCCCGGTATTTTTTAAATCGTTGGAAATCGGGGATCCTACGATGATACCCATACAATCATCTATAGCCGACGCTTTAGCCACGCCTAATGTTGGAACCAATGCTTTTAATAACCTCTATAAACACCTCGATAAAATGGTAATTAAAAAAAATACTGATAGTTTTTTTCTCTGGAGTAGATAGCTACTATCGTATCACTAAGAAGGTAAGTATTTTTGATCAAGATTTGACGATATTAGCACGCAAGATAACCCTTGGAACGTATAGGCTATATATTTATAATTATGACCCAACCGAACCAAACCTTTTACGTGCAATGAAATCGACCACCGGTAAAATACTGATAGTTTTTTTCTCTGGAGTAGATAGCTACTATCGTATCACTAAGAAGGTAAGTATTTTTGATCAAGATTTGACGATATTAGCACGCAAGATAACCCTTGGAACGTATAGGCTATATATTTATAATTATGACCCAACCGAACCAAACCTTTTACGTGCAACGAAATCGACCACCGGTACGCTCAGAACTCCCTAATCAAAATCTACAATTAGATAATTAGTAAATAATAAAAATGATTATTCCTATAACTCCGTGTGTTAAACAAGAACCTAAACTTACATTAGAGCAGTTTTTACTGCGATAGATTTTAGTTTATTGATTTTACAAAATGAAAACCAAATACATTTAAAAGAGCTAAAATTTTTGTGGAAAGCAGCTGAATTTTAAGGGTCAATAAATCTGTAAGATTAAGCAATTATTCAATAAACAATGCACTCTGCATAATCACAGAAATGGCGTATGACGTAAAAATGAGAAACCAGGGTTTCCGAAGAAATGAGTCTATTATGTCACCAATACTTTGTTTATCGATGTTTAGAGTAGATTAAATAAAGCTTATGAAATATACATTCAAATTATATTTATATACTTATATATGTTTATCCAATCTTATTTTTATATACCGATATTATTAAGAATCGATACCTACGAGGTGAATCGATTTCATTGCACGTAAGTGTAGTTATATTAAAAAATATTAAAAGATTTTTATTGTTACAATAGTTTTCAAAATTAAGCAACTTAAATAAACTTACAGAACAACATAAAGAAACTTAAATACATATATAAACGACGATGAGCCGTGACAAATGTTCTTGTTCATCATCACACAAACATTTGCCACTACCAGGATTCGAACCCGGACCGCCCGATCTGTAGGCAGAGTTAGGTACTGACTACTCCACCACGATGGCGTCAACTAATGACAAATTGTTTTTGTTTCAGCTATTGGTAAAGGAAGATTGGATAGCACAGTCAATTCTACACTTGATGGAAAAAGAACGATATGTTACCGAAGGAGCTGGAGCGTGTCCGCTTGCTGCCGTCATTGGGAATCTGGTACCAGAGTTAAAATTGAAAAAGTAAGAATTTTAGTTTGCAAATAGTAATGTATTATTATGACTAGCCAAACATGTATTCAGCTATGTGAGGAAAAATCAAGCCAGTATCTAAGTTTAGAACCTCATAAAACACAAAATGTCTTGAAAGTCAGAGACTACTTACCAAAAATACTTTAAAAAATCATAACTCGAAAGCTGCAAAAATCGTAAAACATACATATAATATAATATATACATATAAGGGTGTGTGTGTATGTCTAGGGCTTCTCTATCTCTGAGCTTCAGCTACACAATTTTTGGGACAACCTGTATATAAAGACAATAAAATTATAAGTCAATATTTCAATGGCGTATCGGCAAGACATTTGCTTTGATAAAGATATGTGTGACATGTATTTTTAGCCGGCTTAACCATTATGGTGTATGGCTTAATAAAGAAAAAAAAAGTATTTAAGTATTAAATATGTATTTTCCTGCTTGGGTTACACTTGGATTCATTCTCTTCAGTGAAGTATCTTGTGATATACAACAGTTTTCGTTTTGTTATCAGGCGCAAAAACAAATAAAGCGGATGGTTTACCGACACGTGAACATGCCACGTACAACTTATCATGTGAAAAATATGCATTTTCTAGATTCAGACTACAAGTAGTCCAGCATTGGCGTTGTTTTGTTTCGTCATGGTGAATGCAAGGCTAATCTGAAATTGAAATCGCTTAAACGCAGAGGGCATATCGGTTGCGATCATCAGAATCCTCGGAATGAAAACTTCCTCACTCCTTTGAATTTTTGAATTTTCCTTGGAGTATCGTGTCGAAGTCGTGTAAATGACATTTATCATCAGTTTTCTTATCATGAAACGCGTTCCATTACATAGTTTTGGTTGGTTTAGATTTCGAAGCATGATGACTACTAAGGTTTACAACCTTTGGTTGCAAATTGTACGGCGGTAAGCCAAGCATATCCAAGGAGCTTAAAAACACATTTCGATAGATTATTAGGAAATATATTTGTCCGTTATCTAGCATCCATAGCACAAGTTGTTAAAGATACTTAATTTGGGCTCGATAATTGGTGTGAGCGTAGAGATATATTATTATTATTCTTAAAGTTTAATTCACTCTCGTCTTTCTTTTTAGCCGCTAAAATTGATCGCTAACTCAACCATACGTTATTTTCGTGGTTAGCAATGATGTTGAGAAATACTTTGTTGATTAGCTTGTCTTTCAATAAGAGAAAATTGCCAAAATTCGAAAATGAAATCAACCCGTTCAATTCGTTTACAGTAACACGGCCATTACCAGCAATTGCTTGGAGAAATCTTGAACAGATCGATCGTTCAGAAATACAACTCTCATGTTTGCTGCCAGCTGAAGTTTCTTTACATAACGCTACAGGTTTGATGATTTGAGGCAAGTTTTTATTTCAGGCAGCAGTCAATCTTGGAAAAACTGACAGTGTTTGGCGGCAATCGCCAGACAGTAAAATCATTGCGACTCCTAAACATCTCTAGTCTTTGCGCAGATCTTTTAATGTTCAGTCAAGTGCTTCCAATTCGCGTTTGTGCGCCATGCATTCGTCCCAAATGATTTTAGACGCTACTAAAACATTTTCTGTCTGTTGTTTCAATACTTTTTAAAGTTTTAATGGCAATTTTAAGACTGAATGGCATACTTCTAACAATGCGGCCGCTATTCCAGAAGAAGCAACTGCTAGCGCAATGTCGGTATTCGCACGAACCGTGGCCAAAATCAATGACATGAGGAATGTCTTCCCAGTTCCACCGGGGGCATCCAGGAATAATAAGTCACAATTTTCATCATCAATTGCCCTCATTTATGCTATATTTTTTATTGCGTTTCGATTCGAGTATTGGCTATCTATTTAGATGTAGGTTATTTTTTTTGTTTATTTTTTTACGACATTACCAATATTTTAATGCTTATTCTGCTATTCGGAACAGAGACGAATCCAATAAATCCAAGATCATCAAAATCGGTCCAGTCGTTCTTAAGTTATAAATGGTGTAACTAACCGGACTTTGTTTTATGTTATAGAATTATAGATAGAAGATAGATTTTGGACAAATTTAGGTCATCGGCCTTTTTATCTTTTTGTTGAAAAAACCTACAAAACAAGTACAAAATATTAATTAGTGATTTTTTAATATGATCTGCATCTGATGTATATCATATTTATGTTCATTACTTCTGTACTATTTAGAACAAATAAATAAATCATATGTAAATGAACGAGATTTTTTAAGAAAACTACTAAAAAGAAGAGACATATTTTTTTTCTAGTCAATAATTTTGAATCATTAGGTAACTAAAACATTTTGAAAAGCCCTTTTGAATTAATTTATTGCCTGAATATTTAGCTGTTAATAAGACCTCTCAGCTGTTTATGGGGGCCTATATCAGATGATTTAAAAAATCAACATACACATCCATATTTTGTTGACAACTTTTTGATTTTTCAGGTGTTTATAACTCTTGAACTAGGTACCTACTAAAGTTAGCACTTTAATTTTGATATCGATTTAAAGGGAATAATTTGCACCTTCAAAAAAAAGATAAAATAATAGATCGATGACCTAGTTTTGTCAAAATCCTAATTTGTTATGGAAAAATACAATTTTTATGATAATTTTCAGTTTAATTATTATTTTTCTGCTTCTATTAATAAATTTTAGGTTATATTTTTATATGCCAGTACATGAATTCATATTACAAATTCATAACTCGTGATTTATCGATGAATTTTGTTGGTATGTAGGTTGTACTTCATAGTATTAAAAGCTCCGACCTCAGTACACAAACACATTGTTATCTGTTGTTAACACCAAATTGTCGGGTTATTGTTACATCACGTACGAGTATCCGCAGTGACCTTTTTATCTTACGTTAATTTCATTTTTAATTATATCTACAAAGCGTAGGTAAATGAATTTATGATTGGAGTTACTTTTCATGTTTTCGTTTCATATTTCTTAATAGACTTGAAAGATATTATGAAAATCATGATGAATATTACTGCACACTGTGCACACAGGTGAACCGTCTGCTCGTTTGTCCCCTTTCCCATAAAAAAAGTTGTATTAAAAACAGCTCCAGTCAGGCTCCAGTAGTTTGCACACAGTGATTGCGCCAAGTACACTAAGCAAAATTTTAATGCGAAGAAAAAGGTCTGTTTCATGTTTTTGATGATCAACCTCAAAATAGACTTAATAAATACGTTAATTTAGTCCCTTTTTCATAATAAAGTATTGACTTTGAAACTTCATGTTTCTAAAATATATCAGTGTAGGTACTTTGTTTGACTTTTTAATATAGACTGTGGTACTAAAGTGATGAAGCTTTTGAAAAAACTTTTAGAGGGCGCTTATTGCAACTACAATTTATTGTAACGTATTTTTCACACCACCTGCTCGACAATGCCAAATTACGGTTCACTAATGTTTCGCACACAATTGATTAGCAAATTACTATTTCACAAGCAACATTTGTCAATGTTTCATTACGCAAAATAATGCTTTAACAAGGACATCAAAACGCAAACATGCATATGACAGGCAGGTATTTCAAAAATGCATTATTAAATAATTTTTTAAAAGACATACTGACATATCAACAATTTACACAAACTGAAAATAATAATTCACAAATAATTTGTTTGACTAAATTTCAATTACAAACTTTTTGTTTACTAAAATTTCAATTAGCTATTTTTCAAATTAAATATTAATAATTTATAAATTACCATTAAAATATAATGGGGGGGGCCAGCCCCCTGCACCCCCCGGCAAGCATCTCGCAGGCAGGTATACAGCATGCAATGCAAGTATTCATACAGCATGCAATGCAAACATGCATACACCATGCAATGCAAACATGCATACGGCATGCAATGCAAGCATGCATACATCATGCAATGCAAGCAAGCATACAGCATGCAATGCAAGTATTATAGTACTCGATATTATGACATTATAGTTTTAGAAGTAAAAATAATTACCTATGTAAAACAACATTTTCGAATTTTCAAACATTATGGTTACTGAATTTTATAACAAACGAGTTATGGATATTGATTTTCGGACAAACAATTTTAGGAGATATAAGAGAGTACCAACCTAACCCGCTCGTCGCTTCGCTCCTCGCTAACCTAAGAACAATTTCTTTGTGTTTTTATAGGTAATTCTTATATTTTTAGTATGAAAATTTAAGAAATGATACGGTGCCATACCATAAATTGCCTAATGTCTTTAGACTAAGTAACCATATTATTAAAGAAAAATTGGTCAATAGATCTTTGTCGTTTAACGTATTTGTGTTAGGACAAATTGACTAAAGTTCTTTTGCAAAATGACAATTATATGAAACAATTACTTGGTGAGATGTAAAGTTTGTGAAACATAAAGAAATGGAACGTTGGTTTGCGAAATGATCACTTTGAATTTCGTTGCTTGTCATCTGTAAATTTGTTTAATAACTGTTGATCAACCAAAGGGGAACCCCAAATTACATATCATGCAAACCTTACGTAAAGCAAGTCATTAAAGCCCTTGGCTTTAGCTGGGGTATAATGTTGGACTGAATCTCATTATAACCCGCTGGGTTATAATATTTTCACTTTTCATAGTTCTTATTGCAATGACCTTAAAGTCTAATTTCGTAATAATAGATCAACTAATCCTCGAAAGCCGGGGCCGGAGCGTGCTCCGCGGCGCCCGCACCAGCGCGCTGCGTCGAACTTATTTGAAAATTGAACGTAATTTGAAAATCGAACTTTTTCTAAAATCGAGCTGGCTAAGGCAAGCTGAATGGAGCACATTTGAAATTAAACAAAAGCCGCGAGCGCCGCGAGTATTGTAAGATGCTGTAATAATATAGGTTATAACTGCAAAGATTTTATAAAAATATAAGTAGGTAGGTATCAAAATAGAAGAAAAGTTCTGTTAAAATGTCGAGTGACGAAAGTGATTTAACGTTAGGAAGGAATTTAACTTACGAAGTCCATTAAATTGAATGCCTTGGGCATTGTTCATAATCTACTCCCAGAGAAGTCAAAGCAAAAATACCTGAAAGACAATTTCGACAAATTATGGAAAACTGCAAAGGTGCAAAGTCTGTGTCTGAATCAGTGCTTCTAGTCTATTTCCAGCATTTATCATCCACAAAGAAGTCAAACAGCCTGTAGATTAAGCGAAGTGTGAAGTGTCTGAAGCTGTGAACAATACTCAAATAAAATCTATTTCAACTTTGATAAACGTACCAAATAAAAATTAATAACTTTGTCTTTCCACAACTGGACTTAATGTCTCAAACGTCAAAATTATCAATTTTACTTTTAATTTAATATAATAAAACGCTGTTTTAGTAGCCTTGCTCTCCTATTGTCTCGCAAAAGCTGTGGGATAAAACTGTTTTCGTCTTGGGCGCGCTTGAACCTCTCACTGCGCTCAGGACTCGTCTTAAATCCCTCGTTTTGCTCGGTAATAAATCTGGAGTCCTTTGTTACGTTCAGGATTCAATATCGCGCCCGAGACATAAAACAGTGCTTTATCCCCTCGGTGTCTAATCTACTATTAAATGAGAAAACTTACACTACGGGTACTGAGGGCCTAGACAAGATACTCGCTATCGCTAAAACAAAAAATGTATGGGATATCATAAGCAATCGAAAAGTCACGTGATCAAAATACTATACTATACTATTCTTAATTAAATGGCGTCGCGTCGCATTAAGCGTACGCATTTTGCCAATGTGAAGTGAAAATGTAACTTAAGTAATAAAAATTGTACGGTTGATTGAGGTTAAAAATGGAGTCTGAGAGACTGTTTTTACGAGACACGTGTTTTTACAACAAGAACTCGGGAGAAACTCGTGATCAAAATAATCTATGCGAAAATTGCTAGCCAAATGTCATTTTTCGATTCTATTGAAACGAAACGCAAGCAATAGAACGCATCGCTTGCTAACTTCGCATGCATAAGGTAGCCAACATGCAGCTTTGAAATTAGAAATTGACAACCTAGCTATTCGATCGCTCGCTCAATGTAGATCACCGAGACTATGTAGAAAACGCTTGTGAAACACGATTTCATATCAACTTAACTGAGTTTTAATATCAACGAAAAAGTCCTACAAAAGACTAACGTCGGCGAACAGTTTTGTAGACTTTTTAACCGACTTCAAAAAAAGGAGGAGGTTCTCAATTCTTCTGTATTTTTTTTATGTGTAACTGGGCGTGCCGATTATGAAGATTCTTTTTAAGTTATCCCTAATAATGCCTATTTAATTGACATCGATAATATCGTAATCTTATCACTTGTGTGTAGAGCAAAAAAAATAAAAAAAAAACCCTTAAAAATTAAAAACGGAGAAATAAAAATTTTGTTAAAGACCTCAAAATATCATTTAATTTTTTTATACAAAACTATTTCTCCGTTTTTAGTTTTGCAGGCGGTTTTGTTTTAGCTTCAAACTAGGTCGTGGTTGAATCGCAAACAATAATAATTGCATTAGTATCTATTTGATTTCTCACGTTTTTTTTTGTTGCTATAGTGTGGTTTGCGTTCTCAGCGGCGGCAACATTGACCATATAACTTTGAATCGCTGCATTGACAGAGGATTAACATCTGAAGGACGACTAGTAAAGTTTAGTGTAAGTACAATATGCCGTAATGTTAGCAGAAAACTACAGGGATCGACTGATTGATTGATAGTAAAGGAGCTCCAAGACGGTCAGGCGGTTTGACGGCAAGCCCGTGATTTTGCTTTACTTGCTCAAGCAGCTTGATTCGTCCATCAAACAGCTTGATCCAGCAAGAGGCATTTTTTTCGAACCTAGGTGATTAAATAAAGTGAACGGGTAACGGGTAACGCACAATAGGCATAAAGCTAATGACTTGTTTTGTTTACGTCACTTAGTAAACAATTAATTATGCTAATATTTTTACCTACTTACTTATTACTTCGGTTTTCTGTATACGTTTCTTTTAAAATTAATTAAATACAGTGTTTGAGCAAATGCCATTGGATTTATTTTGTACAATAACTTGCCGTCACCTCTCACTCATCTTATAACTGTAGGCACAATACAGTTTTTGGTCCTTCGAGCCGATATTTTTTTCCATTTGTTTGTGAAATGGTTTTAAATATATCGTTTTTAGAGAGCGAGATCTCCTGGCACAAGTATATTTTCACTTAAAATGAGATCTCATTGTATTTATCTACTGTATACATATTACGTAAAACTAAAAAAAAAAGAGAATAAAATATTTTCATTTCATTTTTATCAAATTCGCAACAGGGGCAACCTGAGCGTGTTGATTAGGGCTCTGACTGGCCACTGCAAAGCTGAACAGACATCTCTATAATATGAGACTAAAAGATACTGATGCTTGCAGATTCTGTGAACAGGAGCGTGAAACACCAATGCACCTCCTGTGCTCTTGTGAACGTCTCATTCACAAAAGAAGCCGACATTTGGGAAGACACATTCTCGCTCGGACGATATCAAAACAATCCAAGCTAGGAATATCTTATAATTTTCAGATAGTGCCCAGCTAAAGGAGTACATATTAAGCCTCAATAGGACTTACTTGGAGGCTAGTCACAATAGACCTTTATAGGTCGCAGTGACGCAAAAAGCCCCGAATTGGCTAAATAATAATAATAATCCATTTTTATTTGGTGTCAAGAATGATACAACCTAAGAAATCGCTTTACTCATAAACATTTGTAAAGAGTACTGCAGACTACAGCAGCAAATGATTACAAACTTTCCTATACTTGATCAAGCCAGCCACGCAAACTGAAAAACATCGCGTGACCTTACTTTTTAAGCAAAAAATATATAGGTAATTTAATCAAGCAACGTCACACACACGTAAATGCTTGACTCAGCATCAAGCAAACACTGTAAACTCTCAAATTGCTTGGTTGAAGCAGAAATCGACGTGTTTGCCGTCAAGTCGTTTGACCCCTTGAGATGAGGTGGTCGTCAGGGTTCCGAAATTCTTCATGGGATGCACCCAAGGGTTAGAATATGCCTATCCGTATGAATATAACTCGCTGATAGAAATATGTAATCATCGTTTTCGCAGTGGCATTTATCTATGCATTTCCCTGTTATTATTTAAATAGCCATTATATTTTCAACCACTTTTTCCAACAGGTAGGTATCAAAAATACACTAAACGCGAATGCAGAATTATTAAAACTTGTCTCAAACGGCGGCTACAACATCATACGACACTTTAGCAACAAGTGGTGGACCGAGGATGAAATTTATAATGTGGAGGTATTATAACTATATAATTACCTACTTTATCATCAACTAGGTATCATATATTCGTGAATAGCGTGATATTTGGTACAGGTATTTTTTTTCAGACTAACCTAACTGAAACAAATAATGACACTTGCAATCAATTAAATGGCACGAAATGACAACTGACAACGTAGGTAATTTTAACATGTGTGAACTAGCGTAAATGAGGTCGCGTAATCAAACCGGTTTTATGGCATGATATCGTGCCATCCGAGTAATATGCGGTTTCGTCTGTGAATAGTACAGACAATAGCACGTTGGGCTACCACAAACTGTCAAATTTTCCCAATCGATTATGCACTTTATATTGAATACCCTTAGGTTGAAAATCGTTTGGAGAAATTTGACAGTTTTGTATAGCCCGACGTGCTGTTGACTGTACATACATTATGAGGACAGTAATCTAAACAGCCCACGTCACCTAAGGGTAGGGAGGAAAGCTTCCGAAGTGGGTTGGTAATATTGTTCCAATTTCCCGGAACTTCGGAAGCGTCGGTGGCGTAGTGAAGCGTCGGTGGCGTAGTGCGTAAAGACGTTGTCTCCCACCCGGGAGGCACCGGTTCGAACCTGTACCAATGTGTTTTCAAATTTACAAATGTACGTTGAATCGACGCTTTTACGGTGAAAGAAAACATCGTGAGGAAACCTGCACCATCTATGATGAAATTCTTAGGTTGTGTGTGTGTGAAGTCGACCAACCCGCATTTGGCCAGCGTGGTTGACTAAGGCCTAATCGCTCCTATTGTGGGATAGGAGCCCCTCGGTGGGGACATTATATGAGCTGTTGATGATGATGATGAACTTCGGTATTCCACAAGTCACTAGCTTAAGTGAGGAGCCACGCAGGGAGGTTTAGGGTTTAGTTGGTAGGTACTCCCAGAATTAACACTGAGCCAGCAGTAAGCATACCAGTACCTACGCGGACTACAGCCTGTCAAGAAAAAAGACTGACGTGATGGAGGCGCACATTGCTAAACCCTGTCGTAATGCACATTGGGAAGCATTTGGAAAAAGCAGTAGTTGCAGAAAACGTTCTCGCCGGTTTCTAGTTGAAGTTATTCTTTATTGTTAAAGCGGGTCATAAAAAATTATATAGGCGCAAGTAGGAGTAGGATAACTCCTACTTGCGCCTATATAAATATTGTTTTCTGCGTTGCAGGTTAGATTAGTCTGTGAAACTAAAGGATTAGAACATGCTTTGGAATTGAAAAGGATTATTGAAAGAGCATACCCGTGCACTTCAATGTTTGAGACAGAGCCTTTTAATATTAAAAGAACATGCCCATGTTACGTGAGGAAATAAATGTCATGAGCTTCTTTGTTGCAATAGAACCTTATTCATTATTTCAACCGTGTATATTATTTATAATTAAAGTAAGCTAGAATATATTATCATGTTAACACCCCACCCCACGTGGGGTATGTATGAAGGGTTGATTGTTATGTCAGACTCACACAAGAAGTAATCGTACGCCAACCTTTCTTTTTCTTCGAGCACCTGTGCTGCTTTGATCAGGGCCTTCATACTACTTCTGTTTTGGATCATATCCCAAGTGGTTCTTGAGATCCAATATTTCCTCGAGATGGTTTTGTACCAGGGCCGTCTGGCAGCATTCCTGCATGTTATTCTTTATGCTGTCCCAATGATTTTCCAAACATACCTTTGCGACTAGAGCTTTCGGCTCTTCTTCGCAGTTCTTTAACAATTATGCACTTTCAACATGCGGGTCTTTCAACTTGTCGATGTCAAATCTCCGGGTGGCACGGTTGGTCTTCTGCTGGATTTTTGCAACTTTGAGCCTTATCTTAGCGACTATTAGGTTATGATCGATATTAATATCCGCTCCTCTTTTGTTCCTAGTAGGGAGTGTCACTATGATGATATGGTTTTCAGTGCGGTGATGGATCAAAACCCATGTTACCTTATGACACCGTTTGTGTAGAAAAATTTATCCCCCCACCACCAAGTCGTTCTGAGAGCAAAAGTCAATGAGCATGTCCCCATTCTCAGTTCGCACACCCTCAGCATGCACACCAATCCATGACTCTCCTATCTGAGCGTTGAAAGTCTCCCATACAAATTATTATATCCATGGTGTGTCCAAACAAAATTTCAGCTAGCTACATCGACGAATTTATATTATTTAAATTCGTCGATGTAGCTAAAGTAGAATTTTTAATTAGACGAAGTAAATTGACAGCAGCTAATGTCACTTTGTGAAATAATGTTGCCATCTTCTGTGTAATAGTGATGGGTTCAGTTTTCGTTCACTCTCAGGAATGAATGATGATATGAATGAGTACATTGTTAATCTTATCTTACTATACGAAAAAAATAAACTATTTCTATTTTACTGTATAAAAGTAGGTCGATATCTGCTGGTATTTAATTATAATCACTTTTTTTACTCCCCTCTTAAAAATAAGACAAATTCGGACGCGTCGGTCGCCATTTTGTCTGTGTCATGCGTCTTCTAACCTCTGGTCTGACTGCTCGAATATTTTCTCTGCGCATACGGTGTTTACTTGTTGTTTTTGTTAAGTTTTTTTGGCTATAAATGCACCAGCGTGTAAACACGTCGCTAGCGCTTACCGCACGCTTCCTTTGATCTGTGTTAAGAAACCGACACTAGTCCAGATCGGCGCAAGCCGAACCAACCACAGCCAAACATCCCTGGCACTTGTGGAGGTTTGCGAAGCCTCGGCAAGCGTGTAAATGTAGCATTAGAGCACTCGGTAATGGTAAATGTAGGTACCTACTATACGCAGTCGTCGAAAAGTACGAAAACTCTTTCGTACCTACTTACATGGCACGACTAGGATTCGAACCCGGTACCCGATATCGGCAGCGCGGCGTTCTAACCACTCACTAGGCTACTTTGTACATACATAATGTTCTCTTAGATTTGCGCGAGCACTACATATTATAAATCAAATTATTGCCCGACGTTTCGTAACACTTCAGCGTTGGTGGTCACGGGTTGACCGTCATCCCGTGACCACGAACGCTGAAAAGTGTCACGAAACGTCGGGCAATAATAACAAAATGTAAAATCTAATTACACGCGAGTTAAATCCGTAAAAGTTGTTTTATTTATAATTGTACATACATACATGTTATTATTTCTTTATTTGCATAATGCATAATTGCATACATATGTCTTAATGCTATGTTTTACAAAACATTACCTACACATGTACCCTGTTAAGGCATAGCAAAGGATAAAATATAGAATTATAATTAAAATCGTTAATAGTTATAAATATTAGTCATTATGAGAACAATTTTATACCGAGTTGCGATTTTTTTCATTCATTCACTTTGTCACAACACTATTTTTGTTTTATCAAAACCTGACAACCCAGTAAACGTCACTTGACTTCGTCTAATTAAAAATACGACTTTAGCTGAAATTTTGTGTACGTACTTTTGATATAGGGCTCTAATTATTGTTAAAACATTGTTATACGCCAGCTCTTAGAGAAAGTAGTTTTTTCGGAGCTGGAAATAATTCACCTTTAAGAAATCAAAATTTAGTAACTACTCGCCAATTACTTACAGTTGGATGTCGAAATTTTACTTGATTATGTGGTTAGACACGAGGTACAAGCTGGTACTACTGCGAAGTTTCTAGGTGTCTTCGTTCAAGACCTAGAGCATATTTTTGTTTTTTTGAAAATATTTTATAACTCACAAACCATTCGTTATTTTAACGAAATTTCGGGCACAGAAGGCTCGAATTCAATCCTGCATATATACAAAAAATCTTGATTGTATGTCTCAACAGTTTCCGATATCCAGCAATCGGCCAAACGTTACGCCAGCAAAAACTGAAATAACTATGGAATTGTTCCGGCTCAAAACTTATTTGAACCTTCGCGGCGATGGAGTTATAGATGGCGCTGCCAGTCTTCGGAACTCGTCGGACTTTCCCGCTTATACCCAGCGTCGCCCTCTGCAGTTTTTCTCTTGCAACCTTAACTTAAAACTAACTGTGCGTGTTCCCAATAAATGATATAAAATAATTGTAATTCTGCTGTAATTAAACAGTTATAATATCAAAAGCACATTATTTCACCGTGCCTACCTTAGAACACCTCATACAATTAAGCAAGAAGCAACATCTCGAAAGAGAGGTAGCCCAAGCTAGCTACCTCCGCTACATGGTGACCCCAGACGTGATTTCAAAACCTTCACTGCAAGCCTCAAGCTAAATCCAGTGGCAGACAACATATTTACCAGGGAAGTGGACCAATCCTTTTGTTTTTTCAAACCCTATTCCTTACTCCCTTCTCAATTGTCTATTCAGTGTTGTCTCCCTGTTTTAAATGTTTGGTGAACCTATTTGTATGTGCCTACTTATGTTAGGTCGTTCTCCAAATATAGTACTAGCTCAGTAAAGGTCAATTTACATAATTATACATTTACAAGTTAAGCAGTCCACTAAAACCCAACTACACAACTAAAACTTTTTAGTCATACTTCATTCATTTTTGTAAACTGCTACATACTTATAAATATTTAAATATAATAATTACATCTATAAATAAATAACTGAGTAAACTGTAATTAATTACTTAGTTTCAGTGATTAAAAAATGACATTTCCCTATTTTACTAGCCATAATTTGAATTAAAAGTTAATTACATAATTACTAATTAAATTATTACTTAAACTAAAATTGAAACTAAACATTTAGTAATGCAGCATTCATAAATACATGTCAAATTGCCATTTTCAATTAAAGTTATTGTCATATAAACTAAAATAATAAACTAATTATTTCTTATTGGGTGGAGCACTTGCTCCCTTTCAGCTGGTTATGTGAATGTTCCTGTCTTCTACTCAAGTCTCAATAAGTTCCCCGCTGCCCTGTACTGCTACAGTGCTGAGCATAAGCCTAAGTTAAGTATTCTTCAACTTCAATATTATTAGTTCAGTGTAACTATTTAAATTTATTTGATTTAGCTCTGTTATTTGCCAACATTCTTATAAAACAACTAAAGTAATAAAGTATTGTCTATTTAATTGCAACAATGAGTAAAGGAAAAAGAATGGAAGAGTTAATCGCTAAGAGATCTAGTATTGAACAACGGATTCACTTATTTAAAAATTTCATGGAGGACATAACTCTCTCTAAACATCCAACACAGAGCCAGTTCACAGAACTTTCTTTAAGATTAACTAAATTTGAAACTTTATTTGACTCTTTTAGTGAATTACAAACCGATATTGAGGTTGCAGATTCCTCACAATTTTTGGTAAGAGAGGAAATAGAACAGTCATTCTATACACTTATAGCACTAGCTAAAGATAAACTTTCTGAGAATTTAAAGATTACAGAACAAAATATTATTGGAAATTGTATATCCGGTAACACAAACCCGATTCGATTGCCACAAATTACCATACCAAATTTTGATGGTAGCTACTTTAAGTGGCTTGAATTTAAAGAATTATTTTGTTCCCTTATTCATAATAATAATAATATAGTAAACATTCACAAGTTCCATTATCTCAGTACATATCTACAGGGTGATGCTTCACAAGTTATAGCCAATTTGGAGATTACCGGTAAAAATTATGATGAAGCATGGGCTCTCCTCTGCCAGAGATATGACAACAGAAAACAATTAACAACACAACATTTAAATGCTTTATTGTCTATCCCAAATATTAGTAACACAACAAAATCTTTAAGGGGTATAGTTGACCATTTGTCAAAAAATCTTAGAGCACTTTGCAACTTAGGGACTCCTACTACTAATTGGGATCCATTGTTAGTACACCTTATTGTACCTAAATTGGACCATGAGATAGCCCTTAAATGGGAAGAACATAAAGCATCATTTGATTATTTGCCTACATTAGAAGATTTTTTCAAGTTTTTAAAATTTAGAGCTGACATTTGTGAAAGTTTTACTAAGCCCAAATTATCTGTGAAATCTTATACAATTTCAGCTTCGACTGTCACTCTGCCCAAACCGGCCTCGCCACTGCCGCAGCCGGCTAATGAGTTCACATGCGTCTTTTGCGGAGGCAGCCATCGCATTTACAAATGCGCTGGTCTCCGAGAGCTGCCAGTGGAGGAGAGGATTTCTGAGGCGGTCAGGTTGAAGTTGTGTCTTAATTGCTTAAGAAAGGGACATCCTACGCGCCTATGCAGGTCAGGTCCATGTTTTACATGTAAAAAACGTCACAATACGCTCTTACATAGAAATGTTTCTCAGTCTAGCGATGCATCGGTTAACATCTCGAATATAACTGCAACCGATCATACCCCTCTTAATAAATTACAACAAAATGCTACTGAGGCCGCTGTTAACATTTCATGCCAATCTCTCTCCACTGCTAATAATATATTGCTTTCTACTGCTCTTATAGATGTTTATAACCCTAATACCAATAAATGTAAAATCATACGTGCTCTTCTTGACAGTGGAAGTCAAACATCTATTATTACAGAAGAATTGAAACAAACCCTTGACCTTATCTCTCTTCCCACTCGTACTAATATAGTAGGTGTAGGAGATGAGACTATCGCATGTGCAGTTGACCGTTGCTCAATTCGCATACAGTCAAAACTCACTAAATATAATAAAACCTTATCTTGTTTAGTACTGCCTAAAATATCTAGTGATATACCACATTCACGAATTGACATATCTCGACTAAGCTTACCAGGAAATATACTATTAGCTGATCCTAATTTCCACCAACCAGCACCTATAGACATGCTCATAGGAGCAGATATTTTTTGGCATTTATTATCTGGAAATAATATTAATCTAGGGGCTAATAGTCCTATAGCCACTGAAACTCATCTTGGTTGGATACTAGCTGGACCAATACCAGACAGTTTAAAAGGTAAATTTCACATCCAAACCATCCCATGCAATCCCATCTTACTCAATGAACCAAACAATTTATTGTGAATAGATACTTATAGAAAAAATCTATTCTGAGTGTGAAAACCACGTTATTTCTAATATTCAATGTACCTACAGATGTGGATAGGTAATGATGATATGATTAATGCATTTATACAAACCATAATTAATTTTAGTAAGTATTCCTATTTGACAAAATACATGCTCTGAGATTTCCAAAATTCTGTAAATTTAATTAAATTTCCCTTTGCATTCCAGACAGAGGAATTAAAAAAAAAAATTTAAATCATTAGCGTATTTACCATACTGGCCCCTTTATAGAATGACACTCAGGAATCAATCATTTCCTGAGATTCGTGTTTTAGTTTCTATCAAGCACAAATAGATAGAGAGGCGTTGATTCTTGAGACTCATTCTGTAATATGAGCCTTAGAACATTCTCTATAGGAATTTAAGTTATTAAGACACAACAAGCCTTAAATTCTATAAACAATCTCTTACGTTTGAGTTCCTTGCTACATAATAATATAATCCGTATCGACGGCCGCCTCAAGGATTCTCTTCTCGCTATCCATTTGGCAAACGGCATCCCATTTTATTGCATGGCAAACAAACTGTTTGTCGTTATTGAACTTATAAGGATGTTTTTTTTTTTTTTGCCCTACGTCATTTTATCTCTCTCAGAGAAAAGCCTACAGGTGTATACTGGGATAACGGAACAAATTTTTGTTACTACATCAAATAGCTTGGTAATTTTTATATATTTTATTATAGCACATTTTATTCGAGTTAATTTTAACTACATTTGCAATATTGCATCTAACTAAGGTATACAGTTTCATCTCTCTTCGGTTTATGCTCCGCATTTTAGCGGTCTACGGGAGGCGTGAGTTAATCTGCCGAACTTCACATAAAATGGACTTTCGGTATAATACATAATGGTCACCTTACATTTGAAGAGCTAGAGACACTGTTTAGTCAAATTGAGACCATCCTAAACAGCCGCCTTTTATGTCCCATTTCCTCCTCCTGTCCACTCACACCAGTCCACTTCCTTATTGGTCAAGCCCTAACTTCACATTACTGCCTTCACCGGATTTCAATGCTGCACTGCACTGCATCAATTTCAATCGTCTGCGGCGCTATCATGTCTTGGAGAAATACCAACAACCTTCTAAAGAAGATGGATGAGATCAGAGGTACCGCAAAGAACAAAATGGCGCTTACCTTCAAAACCGCTTCGTGTTGGAGATCACGTATTAGTGGATGAAAACGCTGCTCCACTTCAATGCAAATTAAACCCTAATTCTAATCTGTACGAGGGACCTGGCAGAATCAATGGCGTGGCAGATGTTACCACGAGGCATTAAGTACCCTTGCCCTCTTCTTGATCCAGACGAAGACCAGTAGTGCCAGCATCAGTTCCCGGGCCCCCAGTATGTTCCGGCTCAAAACTTATTTGAACCTTCGCGGCGATGGAGTTATAGATGGCGCTGCCAGTCTTCGGAACTCGTCGGACTTTCCCGCTTATACCCAGCGTCGCCCTCTGCAGTTTTTCTCTTGCAACCTTAACTTAAAACTAACTGTGCGTGTTCCCAATAAATGATATAAAATAATTGTAATTCTGCTGTAATTAAACAGTTATAATATCAAAAGCACATTATTTCACCGTGCCTACCTTAGAACACCTCATACAATTAAGCAAGAAGCAACATCTCGAAAGAGAGGTAGCCCAAGCTAGCTACCTCCGCTACAGGAATCATGAGGCTCAAATTTTATTTTATAGGGCTCATTTATGCTCGAATTCGACCTATACTTTACTGCATACTTACTTTTCAGATAGACCTAAAAAATCAAAAATTTTTTGCTGGAGTAACGTTACTCCAGCAGAATCAGTATTTCTTAAATATTGCCAAAACGGCTAAGGGCTTAAATTTAAAATTTCGGGCTCATTTACACCAGGTAGGGCTCTAATTATCTGCATTATTCAATCTTTGAAAAGAGCTAACATTTTGCTGGAGTAACGCACACGTCCGAAACATGTTGCTAATCCAGAAGACTGCCTCTAGCCTTATGTGCCAAAAGATATCCCACAATGATCTCATGCTTTTCGTTCTCATCCTTTCCTGAGGAAATAAAGGTCATCCCATCCACCCGGTGCTCACCAAAGCCTTTCTTTCTGGTCTCTGAAATACCAAGAATTTCAAGGTCGTATCTGTTCATCACTCTTGCAAGCTGATGCAGCAGACTTTGCAGCATCCAATCAGTGTCCGTTGTTTCATGCCAAAGTAGGATATGGGGTGATTTTATTCTATCCAACCGTCATTACATGGCTTATTATGATTTTTAATGAAGATTAAAGCAATGTTCAAAAATAAATTCAATACAACTACTTTTACATGTTTAACGGAAATTTTTCATGTGAAAGTAGCACCTACGAAATGTCTGGCTAAAATATTAAAAATCGAAATAATACAACTTATACCAATAATACAACTTATTGGCAAAAATGGGAAACGAAATCAGTGTCTGTTTTATAAGACTTAAGTAGGGCTTATAAATAAACACAAAATATCAAGCATAAATTATATTTATAATTTGTGTAACATTTGATTTATAACAACAGCAATTCAAAAAACAATAAACTATGAACTCGAGTTTAAAGAAGTGAAAAAGAAGTAGGTATTTAGTAGGTAGGTATTTGATTTTCTGCAATGGGCAATAATACTAAAAATGGGTGTTTCACTCAAGTTCTTAGTGAAACACATGTTGTGAGACTCTATTGTTTAGTCAATCTACAAAACAATTTATTGTTAAGATTATTATTTGATCAACAATTTTTATACTCATAGTTAGGTTATTTTTTCTGAATTCCTAACTAAAATTCTTATCCATAAATGTAGCCATCCTGATATCTCTCTTGCTAAGACCATTCACATCGTGAGATGATAGTGTTACCTAGAAATAAAAAAAGAAACCTATTTAACACAATCATGATAGAAAAGCACTGGTTCAGGTAAAACATAATGATAAATTTCCCTTGTTCAAAAATTATCACATTCAAACCGTGTTTATGTTTGTGTTATCTTATAAATATTAAAATCTTACCTGAAGTTTATTATAAACATTGAACCATTCTGGATGATGGTCCATTTTTTCAGCAAGCATGGCAACTCGAGTCATGAAACCAAAGGCTTCATTGAAATCTTTAAAGAGGAACTCTTTTTCAATAGCATCTCGGTTATTTTGCAACTTCCAACCAGATTGCAGCAGTGGTTGCAACTGTGCTTCACGGTCCTCTTGTGTTAATTTATCTGCCTGGAACCCAAATCAAATGTATTAATGTTAAAAGAGGTAACTAAGAATAATGAGTAAAAGTTCTGAATTTAAATCTTTATATCCATATCATTAGTTTATTCTTTAAAAAAAAAACTTAAATCTATTATTTACTATAAATTTACTAATAACTTGAAGGTATCAATATAAAATTCAGTCACAATACTCATATACAGTAATATCTACTTACCATTTTCCTCTTTGTGTATAAGACCCGCGTCAAAGTGGCAAAACCAACAAGTGGATTGATTGTGATTACATTGATTGGTGAACGTACGTAGAGACTCGCCGACCTCGCGGGGTGAAAGTGTATCGCCGCCGAGCCCGCCATATACAAACTTCGTAACATCATTTTATGACTCCAAAATTAAAAATGTTAATTCATAATATAAAATGTTAAACAGAATTAAACTGAAATATTGAAAATATATGTTGTATTCATATTTACTTTTGTTTTAAAAAAAAATAACAGTTATTTTAATTAAATTATTTAACTTTATAGTCCTGAAACTTATCAAGAAAGAAAACGAGATGCCTTTGGAAATGATTAATGCATTTTATACTAATAAAAGTGACACACAGTTCAAATATTTTTTTAATTAATTTCTAATCTTCTCACTTCACTTTTTACAACAGAAAAAAAATAAAATAGCAGAGGCTTTAGACAAATAAAATGTATGGGTTTGACATAAGCAATCGATCACTTTTCGATTGCTTATGTCAATCCCATACATTTTTTTACTTAGCGATAGCGAGAGCGATTGCCGAAATGCATGTTGTCTAAAGCCTCTGGACAGCAGGGGCGCGTTTCAAGTCTACAACTTTTTACTCACAGATTAGCACAAACTATAATCAGATTAGAAAGAATAATTTTTATAATAAAAATGGAAAGAAAGAAAACAAAAGAACCTACTGAAGACGTAAGACAGATTATAGTCCGCGAATTGTCCGCGAAATTTATTAGGCCCGTTTTGACACATGTCAAAATATCGTAAGTGGTGGAGTTTCTCCCGAGTTCTTGTCGTAAAGCACGTGTTGAGGACTCCACTTTTAACAACCTCAATCAACCGTACAATTTTTGTTACTTTAGTTATATTTCCACTTGACATTGGCAAAATGCGTACGCTTAATGCGTAGACAGAGAAAACTCTGTCTACGGCTTAATGCGACGCGATGCCATTAATTACGAATAGAATTGTAAGTGGTGATGCAACCAAAATAATCGATTATTTTAGATATATTTAGATATTTACTTACACGATTAACATGAGAAATCGAGTCACAATTATATGAGCTTTGTAATCGTAATAATTTAATGTTGTTAATTTGAGAACTTATTATAATAATAAGAACAGAATAAAACTTGGGTAAAAAAAACAATAATGAAAAAAAAAACATTTACGAATACGCTTCGAAATATTTTGCATGAAATTTATTAACTTAATTTTTTTTTTCTTTTTTTCACCTGTTTAGCAAAGGGGTACAGGACTTAAAGAAATTCAACGGATTTAGTATGGAACCAGGGGGGCTATTCGCTATCTTTTTTTGACAGTTGCAAGTGATGATCACTGAGCGAATTACGTATCCATTGCTGATTTACGCGACAAGTGCCATAATAGCGTTTCGTGTAAAACAGCAATGGATGTGTAATTTACTCGTTGAATTGAGATTTGATCAATTCCCTGTTTTCGTCATATACACTTGCATTAAAAACGTGCAATTCGCTATTTTTGAAAATTTCAATTTATGATTTAATTCTACTTTTACCTAGAAATCTTGTTTTTCAATTCCGATACAATATATTCGTATACTGCATCGAATATATTCGTGAAATTAACGATCAATTTAAGTCACTGCACTATCACTAAAGAAAAAAAGATTAAGCAGTGTTTGGCGGGAAACAATGGCGTCTGGATGTCGATCTTTATTTCGATAATTCAAAATAGCTTCGGAGTAGATTTTGTGCAGTGAAAGTGGTGTCGTTTCGTTGCATATGCATCCGTGTTGACGGACAGTTATGAGGAATCATTGAAATAAAGGTTTTGTGTATGTGGCGTTGAGAATTGTATATTGGTTGGAAATCCCACTATAAAATTGTCATCAGTCACCATTATGAGGTCTGTACCATGCATTTCTCGCCAAGCACTCCCTAGATGCATTAAAAAGTGTGTCACCGACATTTTAATGCAAAAATCAAGAAAGAAGATGATACTGAAGACTTGGCTGTATGGGCTAGATCCCTTTGCCAAAGAATGTAACTGTTTTTATGTAATTTCGGAAGATTAAGGGTGCGTTCCAAAACGATTAGGGTAGAGTAAATTTTACTCTAAGCCGTTCTAAAATACACCAGAGTGAAACCGAATGTATGCGAAAATTTACTCTGATAGTATCTTAGGGTAAAATTTACTCTACCTTTACTCTACCCCGAGCGTTTTGGAACGCACCCTAGATAATTACTTACGAGTAAAAAGAGTTTTTATTTTTATTATGACATATTATTTATTTCGATAAAATATGATTGTATTTGTATTACTGAAAAATGCAATAATATATTTTTATTTTTTGCTTGCGTCTGTTTTGATTACGTCCCAGATGTAACTGGGATATATTGACGTATCTATCTGTCAAAACGGGCCTATTAAGGGTGCGTTCCAAAACGATCTCAATTTACTCGGGGTAGAGTAAATGGTAGCTCACTATTGGTCGTTATTAAGAAGCGCTTTCACCATTGGTTAGTTTTGTTAAACTATAGTTAATTTACACCAATTAGGGGTGCGTTCCAAAACCACTGACGCCAGGGTAAAATTCTTCTAATTGGTGTAAAATAACTATAGTTTAACAAAACTAACCAATGGTGTAAGCGCTTCTTAATAACGACCAATACTGAGCTATCATTTACTCTACCCCGAGTAAATTGAAATCGTTTTGGAACGCACTCTTAAAAGCTTTCTTATACGCTATCTACTTGGCTTCACCTGGTTTTGGAACGCACTCTAAATTGCGCGGAGAGTATATTACTTATTTTTACATAAACTCTTTTCTGTGATTAATTATTTTCGTTCGAGACGTTCAACATCATTGGTCTGAGCGTTCAACGCAATCAACTGGCCACTTGTTTAGGCCCTCAGTACGAAAAATTAATAATGCATACACTAGAAACAATTTTACCAGTGAAATTTTTTGAAATATTAGTTAAAAATAACATAACGACACCAAAACAAATACTTGTTCTATCAATATATGACATAAAAAGATTAACGCAAATAACAAGTGAAGATATTAAGTTAATCAAAAACCTGGTCAGTGGCTACATGCAACCAAAATCCATAACATCTGAAAGAATAATATTCTCAGAAACTAAAGAAAAAGTTTGTACTGGATGTAATGGAATAGACAATATTTTAAATGGTGGTTTTAGAAGAGGTTCAGTAACAGAAATATATGGCGAGAGTGGTACAGGCAAAACCCAAATTGCAATTCAAACTACAGCATTTAACTGGGCTACTGGTTGTGTTTATATATGCACAGAAGACTCATTTCCTATTAAAAGGTATGAACAAATACAAAAATATGTACCCAGTTATAACTCACTTATCGACTGTGGCAAAAATACATTTGTAGAACATATTACAGAATCAAACCAATTAATAACATGTATTAGAGCTCGTCTGCCAAAATTACTTTCTCAATATAATATTTCTTTGGTTGTTATTGATTCCATTGCTGCGCCGTTTAGAGTTGACAATACTAACTATATACAAAGAGCTGAAGACATACGAGAATTAGTATATATATTAATAGAATTAGCTCAATTACATAATTTTGCAATACTTTGTATTAACCAAGTTACAGCTGCTGTCAATAGTCCTACAGAACAAGTACTACCATCACTTGGGTTGGCCTGGTCAAATATGATTCACACAAGGCTAAGATTACAAAAAATTAGCAATATACATATTAGTGATCTATCACTTGATAATAAAGGATGTACAGAAATCAAAAATATTAAGATAAGGGAGCTGTCTGTTGAATACTCACCTGAATTGCCTAATTCTATAGCTCAATTTATTATTACACCAAATGGAATTAGCACCATTTGAATATTATGATAGTGTATTGATATTAATCTTCAGACCTATGAGATGTAAAAGAGAATTTATGGGGCATTGAAATCTGGAACCTTTTAAAATGCCTTTGAAGATGTGCATTTCATTAAATAATATTTTGTTGCGGGTCTACGTCACACTACCTTGAAGATCTTTTAAAAGCCTTACGGGACTGGGATGCATTATTTTTGATAAAAAAAATACTTCAGGGTATTTTGATAGTTTTATTTCTGTCACACCCATATGTGCAATACTCGTACTAACTCTTTTCACTACTGAGAAAATGGAATAACTATTATATTTTTAAAAATAAAATGACGTTATGTGTCTGATGTCAAGTAGTAGTCTGAACCTGAACAAATTTTAAAAAGCCATATTTATTAGACACTGTCAGTGTCTAACAAATTGATAACAGGTTCGTTACTTAGAAATGTACGTTCAAGCGAATTTCATCCTACTTTGTATAGAGTGACTGTAGGAAAATGATCTTAAGGTGGGCCATGATTCAATTTGGTCGACTGTACATTTCAATAGTTTTTGTTTCATTAAAATCGATGCAGTATTTCCAAAGTTATTAACGCTGAAAGTTACGGTCGCTATTTAATTTTTCAAGTACGCGCGCTCTAAGTAGGTGACGTCACACATCGACAGCCGACACGGCAGCCGCTCGCTCGCTATACTAGTCGCAGGTCATTCAAAGTTGCTCTGCGTTTTGTGTCGTACATACCTACTGCACAAAACGCGATACTTTTCGAATAGAAGGGATGAAAAATATTTTTTCATCCCTTCTATTCGAAAAGTGTCGCTTTGTTCCTCTATAAGTGGGAACAAAATAGCTCTTTTCCGATAAGAACTTTTTAGCGGGCGTAAAAGTGATTTGAATTTAGAACATATATCATTCATAGAAATCGAACGCAAATTGTATGAATTACTGGCTGGTACGTGTTGGCTGCACGGCACTAACTAAAAAAAAAAACAAAAGCGCGCGAATTACTTTTCTGCGAATTACCTTGCTCGAGAGTGTTTGGCGGGAAATCATGGCGTCTGGATGTCGATCTTTATTTCGATAGTTCAAAATTGCTTCGGAGTGGATTTTGTGCAGTGAAAGTGGTGTCGTTTTGTTGCATAAGCATCCGTGTCGACGAACAGTTATGAGGCTTCATTGAAATAAAGGTTTTGTGTATGTGGCGTTGAGAATTGTATAGTGGTTGGAAATCCCACTATACAATTCTCATCAGTCACCATCATGAGGTCTGTACCATGCATTTCTCGCCAAGCACTCCCTAGATGCATTAAAAAGTGTGGCACCCACATTTTAATGCAAAAATCAAGAAAGAAGATGAAACTGAAGACTTGGCTGTATGGGCTAGATCCCTTTGCCGTCCCGTAACAGGGAAAATTTAACAAAAAAAAAATTACCTTGCTCTGAATCTAATTCTCTAATTTGAATTTGGAATTATGTTCTTTAAAATTTAAACTTTCAATGATACCAAAACTAAAGAGATTTTACTACAAGTTTATTCATACTATAATGCGAAATCTATTAAACAAATGAAATTAAATTTTTCTTTTGAAAAATGCTACCATTCCATCAGTATTTTCTTATAGTCTAAGATCCGAACCTAAATCGACCTTCACCGAGCTGATAATAGAATGAAACATATTTTATTATTAATTTAGTATATTAGAAAATATATTAAAAATGGGTTGTCTAAAAAAATCCTGGACAGACTATTTTTAATTATTTTTTGAAAAATGATTTTTAATAAAATATTGCAACATCAAGATAATAAGAAAATTTTTTCGCGCGCTTATGATGATATAATTTTTTTTCTATTATCCAATCGAGTGAAAGTAACTGATATCGACATACCTGTTCATACCTGACAACCCAGTAGTTCGCGCAGGTAAATAATAGATAACCCAATGCCTGCACATTCTATACGGTTTCTACTATCAGTCAGAACAAAATTTTCTTATTATCTTGATGTTGCAATATTTTATTAATTTTTTTTTAAAAATCATTTTTCAAAAAATAATTAAAAATAGTCTGTCCAGGATTTTTTTAGACAACCCATTTTTAATATATTTTCTAATATACTAAATTAATAATAAAATATGTTTCATTCTATTATCAGCTCGGTGAAGGTCGATATAGGTTCGGATCTTCTACTATTAAGACGTTGTCACGTTCAACTATCGTCACTAAACCGACTTTACAGACAACCAATTTTTTTTCATTCTCGTATAGGTATGTACGTAGTTTATAGGAAGTCTTGTAATCGTAAAAAAATTTGACCTCGAGATTTTGATGGATTTACACGTTTTGGAACTCCCTGAGTCCAAAAATATTTTTTTTAGAATTTTTTCTGTGTGTGTGTCTGTATATCTGTGTGTCTGTGCGTTAGCACGATAACTCGAGCATGCTTTAACTTATTGCAACCAAATTTAATATGCGTGTATGACATCAAAATATAAGGTTTCTATTAAATTTTGAGCCGTCGATCACGAAATTTAAGCAACCAAGTGCGCGGTCGGTACTTGGAAGGGTGACCAAAATTTTTAAAATAAACCTTGTAAGTCGTATTTTATAGTAAAAGGAAGTAGGTAGGTACATACATAGGTAAGTAATTTATTGGTCATGAACTCATCTCGGATTTTTAGGATTTTAGTTATTTTTTCATACTAAAATCTGTGAGAAGGGTATACATACATGCCATAATACGGGCTTCTGGTCTGCAAGTCGTCGGTTTTTAAATAGGTACAATCATGGACCTATAAATATATATATGGAAGGTAAGCGTCTGGACAAGAAATACATTGAATAGTCCATATTGTAATATTTAGTGTGATGTTTATACTACTATTCGTCGCGTCGCCAGAAGGCGCTGCTGTGGCGCGATAAAGAAACCAAACACCAAGCGGGTGAAGCCGCGGGCGGCTGCTAGTTTATTTATAAACTTGGGTACCTATTTTACTACCTTCATTTTACCGTCAAGAAAAGTCAACTTACTTAATCATACATAGGTACATACACCTCAGTTTAAAGAATTTATTCTCATAAAAGACATACATATCACTTATTAGAGAACGAAGACACAAGACATGTTTATAGTTTATGTCGCGCCGCAGACACTGCAAGACAAAACAAGTATACATAACTATAGCAAGTAGCAACAAATCGTAAATAACAATAAAATGAAACATAATGGAGGCAATCAAATAAAATTTAGGTAATGTACACTAGATTTACATATAGCTGCCAAACAAAGACCAAAACCATGTACTCATTTGCGCAACAGGCTATGGTCAGATAACACCTATGTAATATAAAGAGTGACAAAATGAAGATATTGCACCAATAACCTCATACATAATACAACTTAGTTATAGGTATTTCCTAGTAGGTAATAGGTACCCCAAAGCTTAGAATATCTAATTTCATATTATCTTATTTAGATCTAAATGGTCTTCACAAAAAATCCAACGGTCTTAGGGTCAATTGGATCAACCCGTTTCATAACATTCATCCACTTATTAGGCCTTTTGGCATCCAATGGCACTTGAAAAAATAGTTTTGTAGGCGTTTTAATGCTTGAATTTGTACACATAGGTACTTCACAATATTATTATATGGCATAATGTTGATTCACACCTGAGAGCCACATTAAATTAAAGACAAGCGCGCGCTGGTGCGCTTCTTCACTTCTTTAGCTCTGTGCAACTGGTGTTGCACAGAGCTAAAGAAGTACGCGGCCGCGAGTACCACTGCCCGATCTGTCGATGTGTGACGTAATCAACTTTCCGCGACTCGTTTTAAAAATCCGGACGGCGCGGCAAATTTGAACGCTTATATCTCGGTCACTTTTTAAGATATCAAAAAAATAAACACACTGTCGTATTTGTCTAGTGACCTATATTATGGGTATATCGTTAACAAAAATCGATGGTCAGATTGATTCTGATATTCGCATTTAATCCTATCTTATAATTTAATGAATTTTCATACATAATTTACTTATTCAAATATTTGTAAACAAATGACTAGGGTGACTAGGATTTCCGGAATTATAAGGAAATAATACCCTTTCTTTCCATTCCTTTTATAAATGGCAATCAAAATTGATAGATTATTTTATTTAATTCTTTGAAATAACTGTTACGTACAGGGTGTCAAAGACATGAACAGTCAAACGAGAACCATATATTCTGCTCACCATCATAACATTTTTTAGGGTTCCGTACCTCAAAAGGAAAAAACGGAACCCTTATAGGATCACTTTGTTGTCCGTCTGTCTGTCTGTCTGTCTGTCTGTCAAGACCCTTTATCTCAAGAACGCGTGGACGTATCAAGCTGAAATTCACATGAAATACTCAGGTCTATTGTCCCTTTAAGCTGTGAAAATATCAAACTTCTAAGCCAAGCCAATCAAAAGATACAGCCGATTATGTCGATATTTTCAACAAATTTCCGACACTCGCAAAGGAATCAAAACCTACAGGATACTTCCCGTAAACTCAGAATCTTGAAATTTGGCATGAAGCATTGTCATATAATGCAAATATAGGAAAAATTGCGAAAATCACATTTTTTTAGTTATATAATATAATAAAAATATTTTAATAAAATGAAACTTACTACCTTATTTCTCACGAACGAATAAATGTATCAAATTGAAATTTATACCAAATACCTAGGTCTATTGTCCCTTTAAGCAGTGAAAAAATCAAACTTCTAAGTTAACGCGATCAAAAGATACAGCAGTTTATACCGAGGAACCCTCGGTGTGCGAGTCCGACTCGCACTTGGCCGGTTTTTTTTTCCTTTAAGACTACTTATACCTGGGAAAATGATAGTTACGATTTTATTGAAGGTCAAAGTCATAATTTTTTTTTTATTTTTTTATGAAAACGTATTCCATACGTTATTTCTTAATTATCGTCGAAAGAAACATTACCATTTTTTTTAGTATTGCGGAACAAAAAATGGATTCAAAACGTTAGCGTTCAATTTAGCTCACTCGATGCGCACGGACACTTACGAACGGGGCCGCCGTCTGGCAAAATTATCGCGGTTTTATAAGTTTCGTGCGTGTTGAGCCCTTTACATTGCGCGGTACAATTTGCAATTTTTTTTTAACCAAAAAATAAAAATCATTTCCCAGCAATATTTTTTTTGAAATATGTATATTTTGATGTATAGAATACATGGTTCTCGTTTGACTGTTCATGTCTTTTACACCCAGTAGATAAAATATATAAATAGTTTAACCCATTTTTGGTTGGAAATGGTTATTTACAAATAAAATATGTAATTTATGTAATGTAAATTATTTTATTTGAGAAAAAGATAATGAGAGTATTGATTGAATTTTAGTAGTGTAATAGTGTTTATCTGTCAAATTTTCATGTATGTACTAACATGAAACGCACACAGACAGACAGTATTAATGAACTTGTGGCTGTGCTCTTCGAGCCTATCAAATGATAGTTATTAATATGCTATTTGATTACAAGTTAAAAGTGTCTGTCTGTATACATAAAATTTTATTTTATTTTTAGATTTCCGAAGCGACGGACCATATGGTTGTCTATTGTGCCTTTAAAAACAAAATTTTATGAAAGTTCGAAAATATGTAGCCTGCACTTTCAAGACACCGATTATATAGGCAACTGCGGTAGTAAGTCTGGTAGTAAGTTGGTAAGTTGCGCATCATTATGGCCCTATTATCATAACTCAAGAACGGCTAGATCGGTTTAGGGAAAAAAAACAATAGGCTATCGATTTATTTTTCAAAATAAAAAATATTAAAATGTTCGGAAAATATAATTAAAAAAAAAACCATAAGTCGACACTAACATAATAAATTCAAAACTATTCGACACCATTCGATGGGAATATTATCCAAGATTCATAAAAATACCACTTGACCGTGTAATCATAAAAACCCTTACGTATTTTTAAGTTTTTGTGCCGCCACCCCGCGCAACCCTCTTGAGTTAATGAGGGCAATAAATCACTCGGCACAATTCACGGCCAGCTGACAGCTGCGGCCGGATCAACAACCACGATCAAACGGGTATACCACACATTGTATTTTTATAGCATTGCTAACCGGAGGATCTTAAATGTGTGCTTAGCACCTAAATTGAAGGGAATGTATTTAAGTACCTATCTAACAATAACATAAAATGGCGGTGGGTATCAAAATTTAATGACTAGTTTATTAATATGAGAAAAAAATACACTGAAAAAAATCGACCTGCCTCAGGCGGGAACTTAATTATTAATATGGAAATTAAGAAATTATTAATATGATTAATTGAATTATATAGAAAAGCTTTTTATAAGATAAATAATCCAAATGCGTGGGAGTAATAACTACCCAAATTTTACGCATGTAAAACTGTAACTTAAATTATATTGATAATTATTTTTGACTTGTATTGATGTTTTGAAATCATTACGAAATTGAAGCTGTGGAGTCACTTTTGCCATTTCTTCTCCATCTCAGCATAATAATTATCATTTCGTCGGGCGAAAGGGTGGTAGGGCTTTTGACGATTTAAATAAAAGTACTTAGCAAAGTCCATTTAAATGAAGAGTATTTTCATTTAAGCATTTCGCCAATGTTAAGTGAAAATGTACTTATAGTAACAGACAATTGTACGGGATATTGAGTTTAAAATGGACTCTCTCAGCACGTGTTTTTACAACAAGAACTAGGGAGAAACTGAAAAAAAAAGAATTTAATTTTTATGAGTTGACGTGACATGAGATAAGCTATATAATAATCTGTAAAATTCCTCTTAAAATTAAGAGTCGCAGAAGCGATAAATCCTCGAATTTCGGCTGCTGATTTTTTTCCTGGGAGCCTAAAATAGATAACATTACCGTGCTAAAAGGCGCCCAGGAAAAAAGTTTTAAGTAATTATTATGAATTTTAATTCTTTGTCATGGAAAATTCAAAACTCATATTATTTTCAACTTGTGGTTTTATTAACTTAACGAAGTCCAAGACTGTCCGTGATTAATTTGTGCTACAGGCACCATACTAGAAAGAGACAGGGCCTCTCTAGAAATGTCGTGTTGTAAAAAATTTTGCCCTCACTTTGTTCATTTGTGTAATGACTGCATTCTATAGTTAATATATACTCTCTAATCTGTGGTTACATTCTACTGACGTATCTATCTGTCAAAACAGGCTGAAATCAGGTATATAATCTAAGGCTGAAATATTTATTTAAAAAATGGCTTGTAACTCCTGTGCTAAATCTTATACTTTGTTTCGTAAAGAGGTATAATCATTTATTATTTTGAATATTTATGTACTGGATATTTATTTAGTTTTTTTTATCAATATTTTACTTGTAGAAAGGGTGTCCACATTGTGGATTCAGCTATTGCTCTTCGTGCTTAAATCATAAAGTATTTGTGAAGAAACTTAATTATGAAGTAAAGGTATGTTATATAATAAGTTGGCTATATAGTAAAAAGCAATCAGTTGGTACATTAATTTATATTTTTTAGGTATGTCCAAAATGTGTTGTTAAAAATTCAAGTGACCTTAACAAAAAACAATGTATAGAACCTCCTGATGCTTATTATAAGTAAGTAGATACGAAACCAGTCTTAGTTCATGCCCACAGCTTTAGAATATTATCATAAGAGTTTATTACTTTATTTTCAGGCGAATTGGAGTTAATAAATCTGAATTAAATGACCCTAACTCTGCTACAATTAATGACTCAACACATGAAATAGAAAAGAGATTACAAAGTTTAAAAGAAGAGAGATCTGAAGCTACAGACAATGAAACAATCAAAAATCGCTTGCATAATATTAAAGGCACCCAGCCTTCTACTTCTGATGCTGACTTGCAATTACGTTTGGCCAATCTTAAGGGTGTACCAGTAATTGAAAATCATAACAAAGTATGATAATGATTTTTTTATTTAATGTGGTTTACTTGGCTTATCACTTCACTTTACAAAAATGTGGCACAACAACTATAAATGGGTTGCTATAAACACAAACCTGGTATGGCCACATAGAATATACTTAGATCCATATTTTTCTTGACCCCTTCGTGTTTTGTATGCATTATTATTTCTACACAGTTTCAGATTTGTTGATTTAATACTCATATTACAAAATAATACTTTTTTTATTATGTTCAGTCTACAGTTTGGACACCAGACAATAGATCTGAACAAGAACAAGCTGATGAACTTTTGAAGCGCTACATGGAGCAGACATCTATTGACAAACAATACAATGATGGATTGACGAAACAAATTAATGATATTGAGTCAAGATTGCTGGCATTAAGAACAAATACAGGTGTTAATGATACCAGTAAAGTCAATCAGTCTGAAGCTGTTGAGGAGTCTGAGGATGAAGAAACTGAAATAAAAAAGATAATTGAGAAGGTACTTTAAAGACATTTTTTTTTTTGCATGAATTGCAATTTTGATCATTTTAATGTTTTTTTTTTCTTTGTAGGTTAATGCAGAGTCTCTCTTAGATGATGTCAGTGATTTAAATTCTGTATCACATAATGATGAATTACCATTTTGTGAAATATGTAATGAGGATGCAAGAATGAGGTGTTTAGGATGCCGTTATTTGTTCTGCAAGAGATGCTATCTAGATCACAAGGATGATGATGATGGATGTAACAGATATGAATCCTATCAGCCACCACAACCATCATAAATGCAATAGATATAATGACCTTTAAGAGACCGGCGAAACATGATCGTACTTCTCGAGTTTACATTGTCGTTGCAATAATATGTCTTTATATCCGAATTAGACTATATAATAAATTACATAAGTTTATCATTATTTATGTTATTGCTTAAATGGGACTGGCTAAGGACCAGAAATGGTCTGGCTGAGGTGCCAGTCTTGAAGGGACGCTAGAAGTTGGTGGTGGGGCGAATCGCTAGGTAGAAAAATTTGGTTAAGATAGGCCCTAATGGCGGTATTTAGGATCGGAAATTGAGCGCACCTACCTTGAACATGTTGTTGTGGAACTCCTTGCTTAATAGAAACCCTCAAGGTGACGCGATTCAACTTCTTTCTTCGCCGACCGGCTTTATCTTCTAGTGTCTCCTGATTATAGATAAGTTACACAAAACACAATGTCACAAAGCATGTATGTGACAATTCATATACAGGTCAATACCATGGGACGATTTACATGCACAAAGGACGAATAAAATCACTAAATTCCCATGGGAGCAGGCTCACGCGCGACGCGATGTGGTCGGGCGGCTTATAGTCTCCGACTGACCTGCGCGCGGCAGGCCAAAATTGTCACTAGCACACTCAAAGGATATTTGGAATCCGGGAAAGAATTAAGAAAAAAAAAGAGGGTGTTAGTTCGCTTATTCCAAATAGATAGCATTAACATAAATCATAGCACTATATTTAATAAAACTAATTAATTATGAAGTTGGTTTATTTTGTTTATCAAACTCTTCAATTATATTTGGTATATGTTTAACAAGATCATCAGTTGATTGTTTGTATTCACTGTTAACCCAAAGTTCTTTTAATTTTTCAATGATAACACTGTACTTCTTTCCAGGAGGTACACCATTTTCTTTTAAAATTTTTCCAGTTATAGGGAATCTAGGCACTTCCCAAGCAGTAAATTCTTTCAAAAGCACTTCATCTCCTCTATATTTTAATACTTCTTTTACATATTCAATTGTATTCTGTTGTTTTATTTTTGAGGAAAACACTAGCTTTTCATATGGGCTAAAAACAAAAATGTGTTACTATAGTACTACATTACACATATACCAATATAATAATGAATTCACAATACTTACAGCATTGGTCTATCACCCACTTTATCTCCTCTATGTTCCACAATAAAGTAAGCCAAGTCTCTGTCATAGCTAGAAAACTTTAGCCTACTGTGTAGAACTGTCACTTGATCAATATCTCTCAACAATGCTGCTAAATAGGTGATTGGACTCAACTTTAAATGCTCTGCTTGCTTAATTATTCTATCTAACTCTTTCATGTTAGGATCTTTTGGCAGCCCTAGTTTAAAGAAGGGGAGACAAAATTACTACATACATATAATATAATTTTTAGCAAATAAGCTAAGCAACATTTATATGCAAAATGTATTATTTTCCTAAATTAGACACTGGTGACACTTCAGCACATGTACCATTGAACACATGGATATGGTATTATGTGGCTCAGGCTGTCTGGACAAATCTTCAAAATAGCTTACATTTAAGTAGGTCAATAGGGCATTTTATGTGACGGCTAAACACCCTTATTTCAGAATAGGTGACGCTACAGAATCTTAGATAATCGATCAAAAACGTGTCCAGCCAGCTTGAAAAACCACTTTTGGCTGGTCTCTCAATCTCGGTAACGGAAGTGATTTTGACGACTTTTTTCATATCAACGGGCGTCACATAAATTTGTGACGGGCATCGAGCTAAAAGTTTAGTGATACGTACAGCGGTTTATTAGAAAAATGCAAAAATCTGTATCCAGCCAGCTTAAATTTAAATTGTGATGGTAATAACGTTTGATTTATGGCGTCATGTGTAAGGGTTTACGAGAAATGAATTAAAAACAGCTTGAAGTTCAAGCTGGCTGGACACGTGTATCACCGCTGCCTGATGGTCTACGGCCTTCGAAATATGCTCAAGTTTTTATCTATTTACTCTCCGATAAGGGGCCAGGCTTCCAAGTGAAAGCTTTCGAAATGCAACTGGGATATTCCCTAGGATGAAGATTTGTACCTACATCTACTATTTTTTGTGCAAAAAGGAATAAATAAGGTATGTACCTACCTAATTAAAATAAATGCTTTACCGTCGTTAATTTGTTTTCTTTTTTTCCACCACAATGAAAAATATTAATAATCATTTTTTTTTTTTAGAAAACTCAGAGTAAGTTGTCGTAGGGCGCCCCATAATCGGTATAGCATGCGGGGGATGAAACAGTCTGAATCAGAGGAAGAGAACATAATTATGATTCGAACAGTTGTCCTTGTAGTACCAACTTTAAGCAACAGATGGCGACACCAACATCAACTACCTATTGAACCCGCGTCGGTCTGCGGCAGCGTATGAGCACGTTCAGAAAAGGAATTGTTCAGTATCAGCTTTTTGTGACCAAGATATTTCCTAAAAAAAAATTGGTTGTCTGTAAAGCCGGTTTACTGACGATAGTTGAACGTGACAACGTCTTAAGAAAATACTGATGGAATGGTAGCATTTTTCAAAAGAAAAATTTAATTTCATTTGTTTTGCCGGCCTTACATGGAACGCCTCAGAGCGAGGTAACGCCGCATGCGACATGTTTTTTCGTGCGTGCAGCCGGCTCTATCGAATTATAAGACGTTGTCACGTCAAAAATATTTTTGGGGCCATCCATAAATTACGTCACACGAATTTTAGGACTTTTTAACCCCTCCCCCCGTCCTTGTCACAGGTTGTCACATTTTTAGAACCCCTCCCCCCTGATGTGACGTCACACATTTTTTAATTTTATGCATGTATTTAGAAATGATCAAAAGAAAACAGTTATTTAAATTTTTTCTTTTTTTTTTTCTTAAACCTACTCAAACCCTTACCAGAACTCTCGTGAATTTTGTGTCTAACTTGCATTACAACGCCGCTCTAGAAGTTGATTGTTATTGCAAGAGAGATAATCTCATAGCGAGAGTGCTAAAGTATTAAAAATATAGATCGAGTTCGAAAATTTTTAGATTTTTTTATTCACTTATAAATTTCGCGTTTTAGTACTTTAAATTTTAATATGTAACGTCACAAAGCTTTTGCCCCCCCCCCCCCCCTCCCCCTGCCCCGTGTCACACAATGTCACATTCTGGTGATACCCTCCCCCCCCTTTAACGTGTGACGTAATTTATGGATGACCCCTTTACAGGAAAATATAACTAAATACTTATACTTAAAATATTTTTGACTCTCTTTGCCGGAAAGTATTTACTTTTAATAGAATTTTTAGAAGAAAAAAGACACCATTGTATTCTGTGTTGCTATAGCATTATTTATGCAATAGCATTAATTATACTGGGTGTAAAAGACATGAGCAGTCAAACGAAAACCACGTATTCTATACATCAAAATAAGACATATTTCAAAAAAAATATTGCTGGGAAATGATTTTTATTTATTGGTGTTACAAAAAATTGCAAATTGTACCGCGCAATGTAAAGAGCTCAACTCGCATGCAACTCGCAAAACCGCGTTAATTTTGCTTGACGGCGGCCCCGTTCGTTAGTGTCCGTGCGCATCGAGTGAGATACATTGAACGCTAACGTTTTGAAGCCATTTTTTGTTATGAAATACTAAAAAAAATGATGATGTTTTTTTGGACAATAATTAAGAAATAACGCATAGAATACGTTTTCATAAAAAAATGAGAAAAAAATTTATGACTTTGACCTTCAATAAAATCGTAACTATCAATTTCCCAGGTATAGTCTAAAGGAAGAAAAATGTTATGACGGTGAGCAGAATACATGGTTCTCGTTTGACTGCTCATGTCTTTTACACCCTGTATAATGCTTACCATGAAAAACACCAATACTTACCAATTAAAAGAGTCGTATCTGCACGTAAATAATCAATAACATAAAAAATTACCCCCTTTCAACACCTCTACGCTTTTGTCTTCTATCGATTAAAATACCTAGGTACTGTAAATGTAGGTTAGTAGGTAGGTATTAATACACGGATTTTCGTTCATTAAAGAAAATACCTTAAAATAATATACTTGGTTCTACATAAAACCTACAATATTGGTAACCCTACTGCAGTTTGTATGAATAAAATTAAATGATCAATATCTTTGAAACTACGTAAACTTTCTCCGTCACAAATTCAGATTATCATTATCGTTCCCGTCACAAAAACTTGAACATATTTCGAAGGCCGTAGACCATCAGGCAGCGGAGATACACGTGTCCAGCCAGCTTGAACTTCAAGCTGGCTGGACACTAGTTTTTAATTGATTTCTCGTAAACCCTTACACGTGACGCCATAAATCAAACATTTTTACCGTCACAATTTGCGTCACATATTGTTAGTAGAGGAACCATATTCGAAAACGCTCCCGTTATCGAGATTCAGAAGTGCCAGACAGAAGTTTTATACTTAAATTCAAGCTGGCTGGACACAGATTTTTGCATTTTTCTAATAAACCGCTGTACGTATCACAAAACTTTTAGCTCAATGCCCGTCACAAATTTATGTGACGCCCGTTGATATGCAAAAAGTCGTCAAAATCACTTCCGTTACCGAGATTGAGAGACCAGCCAAAAGTGGTTTTTCAAGCTGGCTGGACACGGTTTCGATCGATTATTTAAGATTCTGTAGCGTCACCTATTCTGAAATAAGGGTGTTTAGCCGTCACATAAAATGCCCTATTGACCTACTTAAATGTAAGCTATTTTGAAGATTTGTCCAGACAGCCTGAGCCACATATGGTATTAGTAGATAATAAGAAAACACTAATCAATTGTATAAGTAATTAAAGTCATATTCCATAGCTTACCAATGAAAGGGCCTACTCCCACCTCCAGCATAGTTTTCAGCAAACTGCCAGCATAATTTCCCTGCAAGGTCTTTTTAAGTTCAATCCAGATTCTTTCACCTGACACAACTTGCAGTCCATCTATATTTCTTTTTAAAACTTCAAGAGTTTCTTCTTCATGCCTGTCTGGATGCTCTGCAATTTTTCCGTAGAAACGAAAGTACCGCATTATCCTCAAATAATCTTCCTTAATTCTTACATCGGCATCACCTACAAATATTACTCTGCGCTTTTGTAAATCTTCATATCCAAAAAAATAATCGTAGACAGTTCCATCAAAACCTGAAAGTTATCAGGACATGATATTGTATCCTAAATTACATATATGTATTTAGTTACTTTATTTTAAATGTTTGTGTACATTACCTAAAAACATTGAATTAATGGTCAAATCTCTTCTATTAGCGTCTAGTTTCCAGTCAGTAGTAAATTCAACTTCAGCATGCCTCCCATCAGTAACCATATCTATTCTTAAAGTGGTCACTTCAAAATTTTCCTTATCATTGATTCTAGGAGTAATTGTTCCATGCTTCTCACCATTCATATTAATCATTCTTACTTCCTCTTTTGTAAACATATCGTTCATTTGTTGTGGTGTAGCAACAGTGGCAAAATCAACATCTTTAGGTTTTATTCCAATTAATAAATCTCTAAAATAGATATCATACAATTTTTAATTTGTAAAATATTGTTGGTTATGAGGATAGCACCTTAGTGTCATAGTTCTCAAAATTTTGTAATGATAATCTAGTTTTGTCTATAAATTGTTATGTAAACAAATCTAGTTTTGGTAAATGACAAATCTATTATTTCTTTTGGGAATAAATTTAGTACCAACTAAAAAAATTGCATATAAAATATAGACAGGTTATACACAAGCATAATTGTATTTTTAAGTGCCGCAAGTAGTCCTATGTCTACATAGTAAATAATATTATTTAATCAGATACTTTGTGAAAAGAAAACGACAAATGATAAGGCACACCTGTTATTAAAAAGAGATAGCTATACCTCATGTATTAGTCAACAATGGTCAAATTGAATAATTAAAAAAAACAGCTTTTGAATGAAATGACACATTAAATGTAATCTGTACCACCTAAAAACACAGGAAATAATAATAATAATAATAAAACACTTTTATTGCAAACAAAACAAATTAATATACAGGATAAGTAGACATAAAGAAACAGCACAAAGTAGACGGCAAATATAACTTTTAGTGGGAATTTACACTTTTGGTGAGTAAATACTCACAAAATTTATTCTTTTGGTAGGTTAGGTTTGTATGGTGCTAATTTATATACAAGCCATTTGTTTTTCAATGCAATTATAGTTCTCAAAAGTACAAATTATTAAAATTCATAAGGGTGTAAAATTAGAAGTGTAGAAACTGTACTAACCTCACTGCTCCACCAGCTATCCTGATCTCATAATGATACTTATCGAAAAACTTTTTTAATTCTTTTATTTCAGGTGTAAAAATACTTTTAAATTCTGGTGTATCTAATTTTGTTACTACAGGGTTTTCACGACATTTCAAATCCATGTCAACTGTTGAACGTAGCCTCGTTCGCCCGTTTAGTTTACAATATACCTTAAAAATATACCATTAATAACAAAAGGTTCATGAAATTTCGAAGAAAAAACTATTTCATTGACACGAGGCAATGTTTGTTTAATTCTAAAGCTTAATACATTAAATAAATGTTTATTACCCTTAGTTGATAAAATCGTGAAAAACCTATAACACTGCTGTTCATAACTTTACAGCTTTTCAAGCATTAATTCAAGGAGCTTATTTAATTCTATCTTCATGCATTAATTACTATTTTTGATTTTTCTCAATCAAAAAATATTTTAAAATTTCTGGAACACCTATGACATCAATGACATTTGAATCGGCAAAGGAATGTAGCCCATACAGCCATGTCTTTAGTTTTCTATGTTCTTCCTTGATGTTTGCATTAAAATGTAGGTGTCACACTAATTTATCTAGCATAGATGTAGAAAACGCCATGAAGCTATATATAGCTTCATGGAAAACCTTAGATTATACCTGTAGATGGAGCCATATGACGTCACCAAACTTAAAGTGAGATCGTTAGGTATAAAATATAAAACCAAGTGGAAAACGCCAGTTTTCCATATACAGAAATTTACAAATATGTCACGACAAGTCGACATATTTGTAGATTTTCCACGGTGACAAATTTGTCAGTAATAATCTTTATTAAACGATTTCTCTTGACAGGCGACAGGTGACAATTTGTCAGGAAAAACTTGACAAATTTGTTTTAATTTGTTACTATTCTGCCTTTTAACCACCTTGTTACACCTAATATAATACTACCATTATAACGTTAATATTACGATTAAATTGTTATGAAAGGTGGACATATTTGTCGAATTGTCAGACATTTGCGACAGCATCCATACCCAATGTCAAGACAATTCGATAGTGACCTAATATTTAGAAAAAATGTTTTTAAGGGTATTGATGGATATTAATAGTAGTGTTGATGAATATTTGGTGCAAATTGTACGACGACGTACATTTAAACCAAGAATCAACTTTTCTTTCGATGTAATTGATAGCATATTTGTAGAGCGCTTTCGAGTATATAAAACTACCGGTTTGTTCTGTAACTGTGTACTTATTATCTGTGACTGTGTTACTCTCTGTGTCATTGATAGTCTGTGGTTCTTCTTGATCTATGACTCAATGTAATGTGTGTGTGCTCTAGTTTGAATAAACTTAATTATTATAAATATCCAGTGTTTAACTTAAAATATAGAATAAAACATGGCGCAGTCGTAAAGGAAACGAATTGGAGCAATCATGGAGGGTCAGGTAAAACTCCCACCTAATTTTGATGTCCGAGCTGCAAATGCCGGTACAGAATGGCGTCTGTGGAAATTATCTTTTGAAGATTATTTGGTTGGCATAGGCCAAGAACAAGCTAGCGACAAAATAAAACTGTCGCTTTTAAGAAATATGTTGGGCATGGAGTCCACAAGAGTAATTTTAACACTACCTATTTCGGCTAAGGACGCCACTGACTATGGGAAAGTAATGGCCGCCATTGAACATTATGTTAGCCCTAGAATTAACCCGGTGTTTGAACGATTTAAATTCAATGAACGCAAACAACAACCGGGAGAATCGTTTGATCATTTTTTCACTGATGTTAAACAACTTTTAGCATCATGTAACTACCAAGCTGATGTAAATTGTATTGAGGATAATTTATTACGAGACAAAATTGTACAGGGAGTGCTGGACAAGTCGTTACAGGAAGCATTGTTACGGTTTGATAACTTGACGCTGTCCAAAGCTGCTGATTTTTGTAGGACCAGCGAGCAAAGTAAGCTCCAAGTAGAGGTAATGAACCCCAAAACGGAAATATATAATATAAAAAATAGTTCCCATAGGTATAATCCAGAGAAGAATAGAAATATGGTGAAAAGAAATTTTGAAAAAATAAAAAGTGATATCTTTGACTGTAAAAGATGTCAAAGAAGACATGGTAAGAGAGAGTGTCCAGCTTATGGTCAGAAATGTAAAAGATGTGGCTTGTTAAACCACTTTGCAATTGCATGTACAGTAAAAATAGCCAATGTACAAGAAAATGACAGTGCAAGTGATGACAACAGTAATTCATCCATTATATGCAACAATGTGAAACTAATTAATGACAAAAGTAACTGGATGGAAAATATATGTATAGAGGAAAAGAATATTAAGTGTCGTCTGGATACAGGTGCGGATGTAAGTGTTATGGGTCTGAAATTGTTTAAAAGTTTGAATTGTAATTTAGAATTGTTAAAAGTTAAAACTAATTTAGAAGGATTCGAAGGAACTAAAATTAAACCTATTGGTATGGTAAATTTAAAATGTTCTTATGGAAATAGAGAATGTTATGAAAATTTTATGATTATAGAAAATGAATGTATGCTGTTAGGGTTACCAGGTTGTTTAAAATTAAATTTAATTTCCAGAATTTTAAATGTCAATAATACTACGATTGTTAATGATGCCAAGAATAAACTTGTGAATGAAAATATGGACATATTTAGTGGTCATGGTAAGTTTCCTCGTATTTGTGATATTCCAACTTTGCCACATAAGCCCATTTGTCATGCTGCATCTAAAATACCATTTAGTTTGAGAGATGGGTTCAAAGCAGAACTGGATAGATTAATTAAGAGGGGTGCGTTACAAAAGGTTGATGAAATTAGTTCAGAAGCTTGTATCAATAGAATTGTTATTGTTGAAAAGGCCAATGGTAAAATAAGACTATGCTTAGACCCATCTGACCTCAATAAATATATCATAAGGAAACCTAAAGATATTTTGACAGTTGATGAAATTGCTACTAAGTTAAGGGGAAAGAAAGTGTTTTCAGTTTTTGATTTATCTGAAGCTTTTCATCATGTATTACTCACTGAGAGTGCATCGTGGAAATGTTGTTTTGCCACACCATTTGGTGTGTACCGTTATTTAGTTTTACCGTACGGTTTGTCAAATTCTCCAGATGTTTTTCAAGATCAAGTAGAATTCTACTTCGGGCAAATACCAAACGTTATTTCCTGGTTTGATGATGTACTGGTGATGGGGAGTACTGAGGAGGAACATGATGAGGCAGTAAAAAGAGTTATTTGTAAAGCAAGGGAAATTAAAGCTGTTTTTAATAAAGACAAGTTACAGTATAAACAAAAGGAAGTAAGGTATGTAGGTCAAATTTTTAATGGGAAAGGTATGACAGTAGATAAAGACAGAGTAGAATCATTGTTGAAATTAAAAGCACCAGTTAATAAGATAGAACTTCAGAGAATTATAGGGTCTCTAAATTATGTTAGACGATATGTCCCAGAGATGGCAGAATTAATGTCACCATTGTGCAAATTGCTAAAGAAAGATTGTGAATATCAGTGGTTACCACACCATGATAAGTTATTTAATGACATAAAATTAAAAATTTCTGATGCCCCTGTATTGTGTCCATTTAGTTCAAATAAAGAAATTGTATTGCAATGTGATGCCTCTCAATATGGTGTAGGCTGTTGTTTATTCCAAAAAGATGACAATAATTCAATGAGATTAGTAGCTTGTGTTTCAAGAACCATGAATAGTAGTGAAGTTAATTATAGTCAAACAGAGAAAGAGTTGTTGGCAATTTATTATGGAACTCAAAAATTTCACAAATATGTTTATGGTCATAAAAATGTTATTGTACAGACTGATCACAAACCACTTTTACCTATAATGGAAAAACCCATCAGTCAAGTTGGTTCTCCACGTCTTAGACGACTTAGAATTAAATTGTTAAACTATCAATTAAAGTTAAATTATATACCCGGTAAATTAATTCATTTTGCAGACATGTTGTCCAGAAATTGTCGTCCTGAAACTGAGAAAGATTATGAAATGTTAGAAATGGTTCATTCTGTATCTGTTCACATGCCAATGACTCCTGAAAGGAAAGCTGAATTTCGTTTAGAAACCAGCAAGGATCCTGTGTTGTCTGAAATTTCTAAATATTATTATACTGGTTGGCCTAATATAAACAAAATTTCTTTAAATTGTAAACCATATCATAAATTAAGAGATGGTATTTATGTAGAGTCAGGGTTAGTTTTTATTGACAATAAATTAATAGTTCCTAAATCTTTGCAACTGTATGTATTAAGAATAGTTCATCAAGGGCATCCAGGCATAAGCAGATGTATAAATAAAGCGAGACAATTATTTTATTGGCCTAATATGTCAGATGATATCTATAAGTATATTGTTAATTGTAGAACATGTGAAAAATACAGACCACATAATCAAAGTGAAAACATGTTACCTCATGACATTCCAAAACAAAGATTTAGTAAAGTAGGTACAGATATTCTTGAATTTGCAGGTAATGCCTATTTAGTCATTATAGATTACTTATCTCATTGGTTAGAAATTTTGCCACTTCAAAACAAAACTTCTAAATGTGTAATCAATAGTATGCAGGAAGTATTTAGTAGATTTGGATATCCTATGTTGATTGTAGCAGATAATAATCCATTTTTGTCTTATGAATGTAAGCAATATTACAAATGTAAAGAAATGCAAATTGTAACCTGTAGTCCACATTATCACAGAAGTAATGGTCTAGCTGAGAAGGCTGTAAGCATTAGTAAAAACATATTAAAGAAGTCTCTTGAAGATAAAGTGGATTATAGAGAATCTTTGCTACATCATAATAATACACCAATCTCGGGACTAAAGATATCGCCAGCTCAAATTTTGCACAGTAGAATCCTTAGAACTAATATACCTTGTTCATTAGCAGCTTTAGAACCTAAAATTGAAAAGAATGCATATAAATTATTAAATGTTCAAAAATCTATAACTAAAAAATTTTATGATAGAAGGGCAAGGAGGAAAACAAGAGATTATAAGATAGGGGATGATATAGTTTATAGAACTGGAAATGATAACTATTGGAGGAAAGGGAAAATTGTTAAAAAATGTAAAGAACCCAGGTCATATTTAATATCTAGTGATAGTAACAACTCTAGATTACTAAGAAGAAATACAAATCATTTGAATAAATCTGGTACCGATGTCAAACATTATTCCCATAAAATACTTGAACATGATAACAAATTAAATATAAGTAACCCTGTATCTGATATTGATAAGGATAATAATTATGTTAATATTCAGTCAGAAAATCAGAACTCAACTTTGTATCAGACCCGTTCAGGGAGATATGTTAAACCTTTAAACCGCCTTGATTTGTAAGGGGGAGGTGTTCTGTAACTGTGTACTTATTATCTGTGACTGTGTTACTCTCTGTGTCATTGATAGTCTGTGGTTCTTCTTGATCTATGACTCAATGTAATGTGTGTGTGCTCTAGTTTGAATAAACTTAATTATTATAAATATCCAGTGTTTAACTTAAAATATAGAATAAAACAGGTTTATACTCAATAAACCAAGTTGGACAGCACACACAAAAGTAAAATTGTTATATTTTTAAAATTACCCTGATATTTCTCATACGCATAATTCGAAATCGTGATATGACAAATATGTCAAAAAAGTGACAAATTTGTCAATTTTCGTGACAATTATGTCAAAAAATATGACATTTGTTCGTTTAATAAAACTGACAATTATGTCGAAATTGCGACAGGTGAAATCTGACAATTGTCGCCTTTATTAAACAGGATTTTAGGCTGACAATTATGTCAATATTTTACCTGTCACATTTGGACATATTTGTCAGTTTTTATTAAACGACAATTGTCGCAGAATCCGACTTATTTGTCAAAAAGTGACAAAATTGTCGGATTGTATCGTTTAAAATAGGCCCCAGGTATTCAGCCTCTGTGTGTTACTTGGGGTATTACGCTAAAAATCTTATTAAAAACAAATCTTAGCAAAAAGTGTAAAACACTGTAACCTGACTACGTAAAAAAAAAGGAATGATATCGGTTGAAATCTGGGCTTACGAGGTAACATCGACTCCTTCCACTGTTAAAGTTGGTTAAAATGAAGCTTATGTTACCTCGACTAAGTATAATAACGAATCGATTGACACCTTATTCATCAAAATTGGATTAATAGTTTAGGCGCTTCGGAGGAACATACGTGAATACTTTTGACGATTTAAAAGTACCTACTTAAAGTCACTTAAAAAAAAGTGATTTTCATTTCATTTCATCAAAAAATCGAAGCGTTGTTGGTGTAGTGCGTAACTCCGCCACGTACCAATGTGTTTTTAAAATTTGAATTCATATGTACATATGAATTCAAATTTACATACATACCTACGTTTATTCGACGCTTTTAGGGTGAAGGAAAACATCGTGAGGAAACCTGCACACACCTATGAAGGAATTCTTAGGATGTGTGTGTGTGTGAAGTCGGCCAACCCGCACTTGGCCAGCGTGGTTGACTAAGGCCTAATCGCCCCTAATGTGGGGTAGGCTCCCCTCAGTGGGGGCATTATATGTGCTGTTGATATATACATAGACTTATAAAATCAAAACCCTTCATTTTAAATTCGCATAGTCGAATAATTAAAAGTAAAATTCTGCAATTATTTTATTTGTACTATGTCTTGTTTCCAGCTCGCATCAAAAAGTATTTTTGCTTCGAGATTTTATACAACAAAAGAGCTCTTTTGGCGCTCAAAGGTGAAAATAAGTTTTGAATCAGACTTCGAAATTTGTTTTCGTTGTGTTCGTAAAATACAATATTATTTTAGTTTTATTATACAAGAAATTCCCTCACAACAAAAATCGATAAAATATAGTTTCCGAACAATACCTCTGATTGGTCACCTCCTGTACAAGTACTTGTAAAGGAGGTGACCAATCAGAGTTGCTTTGCTTCGGTCCCCCGCGCACCTAAATAATCGCGCGAGTAAATTGAAATCGTTTTGGAACGCAGTCGCACCATAATTAATTCATGGGTAATGTGAAAGAGAAAGAGCATAAGTACTAACACGTATATTAGAACGAGATAGATAGATGAAACCGGTTTGCAGCTAAAATGATGAATGAGAAAAACTCCATCGAGACTCCATCATTAAAATGGATTCATTCATTTTGGTATAGGTCAACCGGTGGTTAACAATAAGTGGTTAACTGGTAAACTGAAGAACGCCACCGAATGTTACGCTATAAGTACGACAAAACATTCGTGATCAAACTGTTGTTGATTATGTGTTGTGCTTATGTGGCGTGTGAAATAACATTAAAAAACCACATAATAACGTGAAATAATTATAATTTGTAGTAATACATTTCTGTGAAGCGACAAAGCAAAACAATGACAAAATATTTGTGTCATAACGTGACAACCTATTTTAAAACAAAATAAATTCAACTAAAGAGTTCTAACATATTCCCGGGCCATTTATTTAGGCTATTGGCAGCGGACATATTTTAGAAATCGGTCTCTTTAACACCTTACCCCCGGCTACCTTTACTGTTACCACCCTAACTCTACTATCTTTGCCAGGATGAACAGTTAATATCCTTCCCGTCAACCACTGGCCAGATGGCAAATTTTCATCCTTCAACAGAACCACATCATTTTCCTTTACATTTGGTAACTTGTAACACCACTTGTTACGTGTCTGTAAATTTGTAATGTAGTCTCGACTCCAACGTGTCCAAAACTCTTGCAACTTTCTTTGTATCAACTGCCATCTGTCCAATCGGCTTAGTGGGACGTCTAACAAATTATCATCAGCTAACACAATAGTAGGCTCTCCAATTAAAAAATGACCTGGAGTCAATGGTACTGAATCATTAACTGAATCACTAATTGGCATTAATGGTCTACTATTCAAGCAAGCTTCAACTTGTGTCAAAATTGTTACATATTCTTCATAAGTAAAATTACTATTCTGTAGTACACGCTTAATATGAAATTTAGCTGCTTTAACGCCAGCCTCCCATAATCCTCCAAAGTGAGGCGAACTTGGTGGAATAAATTTCCAAGAAGTACCTTCATTTGCTAATGTGGTAAAAAAGTCATTTGAAATATTTTGTGAAAATAATCTATTTAATTCCTTAGCAGCTCCTTGGAAGTTTGTTCCCATATCAGACCAAATTTCTGTACATTTACCACGTCTTGCGATAAAGCGTCTAAAAGAAGCAATAAAAGCGGGCGTTGACAAATCACTTACTAATTCTAAATGAATTGCTTTTGTAGATAAACAAATATATAACGCAACATAAGCTTTTGCAAATCTTTGACATCTACCTTTATAACTTTTAAGATTAATAGGGCCAAAATAATCGACTCCACATTTACTAAATGGTCTGGACGGCGTAATGCGTTCTTTAGGCAGATCTCCCATCAACTGCTCTATAGGTTTTGCAGACTGTTTAAAACAAGAAACACATGACTTCACTATCTTTTTGGCTAATGCCTTACCCGAAATAACCCAATAATTTTGTCGACTAATATTTAGCATTAACAGTGGTCCACCATGAAGGGTTTTATTTACATGAATATGCTTCATTATTAAATAAGACAAATTACAAGTTTTGCTAAGAATAATAGGATGTTTAGTATTAAACCTAAAAGAAGCGTTATCTATACGACCCCCAACCCTCAAGAAACCATCCGTATGAATAAATGCATTGAGAGATCGAATTGAACTACTTTTACTAACTTGTCCACCATGTTTAAGTATTGCAATTTCATTAGAGAAATGAACAAATTGTGACAATTTGAGACAAATATTTAAAGAATGTTCAAGTTCGTCTGTCGATAAAAATGGAACTTCATTTGCAATATTATTCATATCAATGTTTTTTCTAATGCATTTCTTCTTACAGTTAAACATAAAACGTAAACAAAAAGCTATAACTCTCACTAACTTATTCAAACTAGAAAACTTCTTAAAATAAACAATACAATCTTCTTGTACTACCACATTTAGACATATTGCTTTCCATTTCATCTCTAAGCTTGTATCACTAATACTACTTTTTTCATTGTAATTAATGATTGTCTCTTTTAAAAATTCGGGTCCATTAAACCACACATAAGAATCATGTAATTCTGACGGCATCAATCCTCGTGAGGCCAAGTCTGCCGGATTGTCTGTTGATTTCACATACCGCCACTTTTCACTACTTACAATATTAATTATCTCTGTACACCGATTTGCTACAAACACTTTCAAGTTATTAGGATTTTTACGTAACCAAGCTAACACTATTTCCGAATCACACCAAGCCGTAACACTCTCACTAGTTAGGTTCATACTGTTTTTCACTTGTTCCATCAACTTTGCTAATAAAACTGCACCACACAGCTCTAGTTTTGGCATTGTCAAAGTCTTGACAGGTGCTAACTTCGTTCTAGCTGCGATAAGTTTTGTAAAGACTTCATCACCTCTTATGATCCTCAAATATATTACAGCTCCGTATGCAAAATTAGATGCATCTGAGAAGCCATGCAATTCTAATTTATCTTTCTCGGTTGTGATACCTATCCATCTATCTATTCTTAACGAAAAAACTGACAATTCAGTTATATATTCAATAACCTTCTTTTGTAAATCATCAGGAATTGATTCGTCCCAATCAGTCCCTGCTAACCACACCTTTTGTAAAAATGACTTTCCAATTACTATTATCGGAGCTAACCAACCCAACGGATCATAGATCTTTCCTATATCCGATATCAGTTTTCTTTTTGTATAATTTTGTCTAGGTTCAATAGGCATCTTAATTTCAAATTGATCAGTTTTCGGATTCCATAAAATTCCTAAAGTTTTAAATGCTTCTTCTGTCTTTATAAATAAAGTATCTGAATGATTTTGATTCTCTTCTGATAACTGTTGCAATAAATCTTTACTGTTAGATGCTATCTTATGTAATTCAAAACCTCCATCTTTAAGTAATTGAAATAGTTGCTTTTGTGTTTCGATTGCCTTATTTATGTCATAAAATCCAGTCATGATATCATCCATATAACAATCATGCTTTAATATTTCAGCTGCAGCGGGATATTTATCTTGTTCATCATTAGCTAGCTGCTTCATTGTCTTATTTGCTATATATGGAGCACACGAAGTACCATAAGTTAATGTTAACAATCGGTAATGTTTAATTTCACTTGTCTCCTCATCTCTCCATACAATTCTTTGATAATCAACATCTTCTTTAGCTATCAAGATTTGTCTGTACATCTGTTTTATATCTCCTAGCAATACTATAGGATATTGTCTCCATTTCATAATTAAAGTTCTTATATCTGCTAACAATGATGGTCCAATCAACAATTCATCGTTCAGTGATTTTCCATTAGAAGAACTAGCAGAACCATCAAACACAACGCGTAGCTTCGTTGAAAGAGCATGTTCACGAATGACTGCATGATGTGGCAGATATATACTATATGGTTTATCAATTTCATTGCAAGAAACCTGCTCCATGTGATTCTGTTTTTCGTAATCTTTCATAAATTTGCAATAGTCATCTTTTAGCTTCGGTTTATTTCTTAGTTTATTCTCCATCTGCTTCAATCTTTTTATTGCCATTGGTAATGTTTCTCCTATGTTAGGTTTTTCATCCCGAAACGGCAACCTAGCAATATATCTTCCCTCTTGTGTACGTCTATGTGTATTATCATAAAATTCATCAGCCAACTTTTCTTCATATGTTAATTTCCTTTCAGTTATTGTATCTACTTCCCAAAATTGCTTCAATAATATATCAATATCTGTTTTTGTGTGTAATACTACTAAATTGTTAGGGTGACTAGATTGTGAAAACTTTCCAAATATAATCCAGCCTAACTTTGTGTTTTGTGCTATCAGTGAATATCGCTTGTGTCTTATCACACCATCTTGTAAAATATTTGCATATACTTCTGCTCCCAACAATACATCAACCGAACCAGGCTTAAAATATTGTGGATCTGCTAAATCGTTTTGTGTAATACCTTTCCATGTTATATTATCAATATGTTTAGTTGGGGTTGTGCTTGTAATCTTCTTCAGAACATATGCTTTAACGAATATCTTAGTAACATCATTATTGTTGAGTTGAATATCAAAATTAACCTCTGCCTTTGTAAAAAGTGTTTTCGAATCTATACCCGTAATCTTTCCATACACGTTAGTCTTGTTCAAGCCTAGAAGTTGGCATGCCGATTCTGTTAGAAATGATGCCTGCGATCCTAAATCAATCAATGCTCTAAGCTTCATCATTCTTCCAGTAGGCGTCTCAACATTTACAATAGCAGTGGCTAGTAATACCTGTGCATCGTTCGCTTCAGTTTTTAGTGTCATTTCTTCACTTGTATGTGCTTTTTCCATAGGTGAAGAATCGTTAGGTGCTGAACTATCAGGCGTGAACTCATTATTGTGCAACATTGTATGATGTTTTTTATGGCAAACATGACAACATTTTGTTTGCCTACATTGTGGTACACTATGTCCTGGTACTAAGCAATTAAAACATAATCTAGTTTTTCTTACAAACTCCCTACGATCAGTTACGTCTTTCTTCCAAAATTCCTTACATTGGCTTATGTAGTGATTTTCAGAGCAATAAGCACATTTTCTGTTCTCCACATCTAGCTTAAGACTTTTTACTTGCGTATGTAATGGAACACTTCGGAAATCTTTTGTTCTATTTACATTTGTAATCATCTCTAAAGATCGGAACCTACTTTCTAAAAATTCAATCAACATTGACTTCGTAGGTAAATCTGTCATATTTCCTAAGTGCTGCTCCCATAGTTTATGTGTTTCAGAATCGAGCTTCGATACCACAATATGTATAACTATCGGATCCCATTGTGATGTCGAAATATCCATGTTGTCAAGTGACATCAAAACTTCATTAAATGTGTCAAGTAATTCCTTAACACCTCTAGCTGACTCAAACATCAATCTTCTGTGATTTAAAAATTTATTCAATAATTCATTGACTATGCATCTTTTATTTTCAAATCTATGCACCAATGTTTCCCAAGCTTTTTTATAGTTATTCTCAGTAACAGAAAAATTCATCAATAAGTGTGCTGCTTCTCCCACCAGACTAGACTTTAAATAATGAAACTTCTCTATATCCGATAAATGAGAGTTATGCACTAAAGACATATACAAATCTTTAAACGACATCCATTCTCTATAATTCCCCGAAAATTTTGGAATTGTAATACTGGGTAACTTAGTTTTATTAATATCTTTTTCATCTTTATTATTAGAACATGACGGCAATTGTAATTTTGTACTAACTAATTTTTCTTTTATCCATGTCTTTATATCTAAATAATTCTCTTGTATTTCATCAAAAATATTTTTCTCAAAATAATCTTCTTTGTACCTGTCTTTTGACGGAATTAATAATTTTAATTTCTCATACTCTTGTTTATATAGCGACCAGTTTTGTTCTAATAGCTCCAATCTAACTTCTAAATATGCTTCATTCATGCGTTCTTTCGGACATTTCTTTAAATTAATTAGTACCTTGGAAATAACGTTTGAAATTTCCGTCAAATTTTCTATTGTATCGTCCCGCGTAGTTTGCATTTTTACGTGTTAAAATCATCAAATAATAAGAAAATTCATACATACAGTTTGTCTCCATAAAACTTTTGTCGTTTCGTTCCCACCTGACCTTGCACTTCTGCCACTCGAAGGACCGTGATCAAACTGTTGTTGATTATGTGTTGTGCTTATGTGGCGTGTGAAATAACATTAAAAAACCACATAATAACGTGAAATAATTATAATTTGTAGTAATACATTTCTGTGAAGCGACAAAGCAAAACAATGACAAAATATTTGTGTCATAACGTGACAACCTATTTTAAAACAAAATAAATTCAACTAAAGAGTTCTAACAATTCGCTTATACCATTTTTCATTGCATTTCATATATCGTATATTTTAGAGCTTCTGCCCGCGTAGCATGACCATCGAAACACGTTATGATAGCCATTTATTGTTTATCGCTTTGAACTATCAAAAATCATTGGATATAACCGCCATCTTGAAATTTTATCGAAACTGTTTATGCCTTAGGTAGGCCCTGTCCGCACAGCGATATTTCACCGCACGTTTTTTTCTCGTAAAATTCTGTGACACATAGGATCATAAAGGACTATCCGCACATGCGATAAAAAAATCGCGCGAAAAAATCTGTGGATTGATGCAAATTGAACGCGATACATTTCATTTTCATTTAAATATGTTAGCAAAACAGTCGTTGTGGCGAAAAACTTTTGGCGTGGCATGTACGCTGAACAGGGTTGCCAGGTCTTTTCCAAAAAAATACCGAACAGTGAGCAAAAAAAAAAAAAGCTCCTCACTTGCCGTATTGCCTCGCGCCTATCCTAGGGTGTGTGAAAATAGCTTCACTTTGTCGATTCTCCAGATTTTATTACTAGGGGGGGGGGGTGCTCTTGCCCCAGAGAGCGGTGAAAATGGCTAGATGGGCCCTGATAACGAGGCCACGATTCGTTTTTCAAGGAGAAAAATTAATCAGAAAAAAAATACCGAACATCCCATACTTCGGTATTTTTGTCATACCGAACACCGAACACAGTGGTAAAATACCGAACACCTGGCAACCCTGACGCTGAAGCGAAAGGTCATTGAAGCGAATGTCACTAGAGCGAATGACGTTCACCGCGGTCCAAATTGCGCATATATGCGCTATCGGCACCGATAGCGCGCGCACAAAGTGAATTGAATCAAATTCACCGCGGTCCAAATTGCGCAAATGTGCGCTATCGGCACCGATAGCGCGCACACGGAGTGAATCAAATTTAACGCATTCGTACCAACGAAAATATGTTCAGGTGAAGGGGTAAATATAAATACATACATAGATACAATCACGCTAATAAATCCAAATCAGATCGAGCATAGCATCAGTTTACACACAAAGCCACATTTGGCAGTATGGGCCATACAGTACCACCCCAAAATAGTGACAGGTTGCTAGCCTCTCGTCTACACCAAACTAAATATAAATAACATGGGATAAAGTAGAAAATAAGATATATTCAATTGAGTTGTTAAAATTTTATTAAAAACGACCTTTTTATATTAAGAGTTTTATGTTATTGACTTATACAGATTCTACTGTCATTTACCACCCATAAGACTACTCATTCCACTTGATCCTTGTTGTAGCTGTCTCATCATGTTGTGAAGGCCTGACATGCCGCCCATTTGCTGAAGAATACGGGGATCCATCATTTTAGCCATTTGTTGGTTGAGCTTCGCCATCTGAGTTTGATTTACATTTTTAGCCATGTCACCGCCTTTAAACAGGCCTTTGATACCTCCCATTTTTTTTACTACAGCAGCAAATTTGGTGTATTGTGTAATTAAATCTTTGACATCTCTTTCTGTGACACCAGCTCCTTGCGCCACCCTAGTGACGCGGGTTGGTTGTTTTGTGAACAGCTTTGCACCATCACGATGGTCTAATTCTCCTTCATTCATAGAATCCATGATAGTCATAAGTCGTTTCAGTCTGGCCATGGATTCCTGCTCACTGCCTTTTGACATTAAGTCTTGTGAAAAACCTGGGATCATTCCCTAATAAAAAGAAATACTGGAATCAGTACATATTGTTTGTTATACATTTAAAAAATAAAGAAATTGTATATACACACCATGATCTGGGAAAATGGACCCATTTTCATTATGTTTTGGAACTGCTCATACATAGCTCTCAGTGTGAATTGCCCATGTTTCAATTTTTCCAATAGTTCATCATTGTCATCTAACTTTAATTCATTCACTTTATCCAAAAGGCCTTCTATGTCACCCATACCCAGTAGTTTGTTTATGAATGGTTTTGTTTTAAATGGTTCCAAATCATCAATATGTTCTCCAGTACCAATAAATATAATAGGACTTTCAGTGGCTGCTACCCTGTAAAACCATTTAAAAATTATTAAATTAAATTCGTTACACTACAGATTAGCAGGCTAGAGATTGTTAGGAATGGCAATTTAAAGAAAGAAAACATTTATTGGTACACACAGAACATATACAGAGAAACTACAAAATACACCAAACAACTAGTGGAGTCCTGTGCGAGACCAATTGTGACCTTACATTTCAAAAACTACCATGTCCATTAAGTTAAAATTGTGGAGAAGTGTTTTTTTTGCATATCAAATGAAAACTACATTATAGGTGGAAAGCAAGTGGGTACTCATATTTATTTTAGCTATAAGATTATTTTTCTCTAATAATGTTATTACGCTATCTGTGTAAATTAAAAGATATTATGCATTTTTGACATGGACTTAGTCGTCAAGTGTCAAATAGAGCCAAGTCCACTGGACTTAGGTTGATCTGCCAAAATTGACATTCGGACTTGACACATTTTGATAAAATAAAGATAAGTGGGACGGATTTAGGGAAAATTAAACAACTTCTGAAATTTAGTAATTTTCATTTATCATTTGGTTTAAAATAAGAATCACAAACCTTTCGCCTTACTTAACTTCAAAACCGTAAATTATTTATTATTAACAGTCGGAGCCTTAAAAACAAAATAATCACATACTTATTTTATACAATAATTTAGTCTTTTTTTCTCTCTAAATCTAATAATAAGATTTACAAAACTTAATATTCAACTTCTGAATTCGAGTTAAAACAATAATATTAATATTTTCTATAAAAAAAAATACTTATTAGATAACATGGGGGAACATCAATATCAGTCTTACACTTTTAATTCAACTTCTGAATCTAACCAATCAACGCGAATAAACACAAAATAAAAAATAATATTTTCTATAAACTTTATACTTATTAGGTAACATGGGAATATCAATATCAGTCTTACACTTTATTTCAACTTTGAATCTAACCAGTCAACTCGAGGCTAAATAAAAACAATAATAACATTTTCTATATAATTTATACTTAGGTATTGGATAACATTGAAACATCAAGATCAGTTTTAAACTTTTAAATGAATACTTAGTTTCGCGATGTATTATAGTAACCAACTTTAAACAGTTAAAAGTACCTACTTACTTTTTTACTTACATAATTTATAAAAATATTCATATCAAAATTATTTTTGATATGTATATGATTCTAAGGAAGAAATATTAGACTTAGTTTGATTATTCAAACGAAGTCTAATATTTCTTCCATTTCCTGTTCGCAGCATGCGTCGTCTTCCCGTGCTCTTTCTGTGTTAGAGTCTCTTTCGAAAACGTTTTTATAGTAGCTCAAGTGGGCTAACTGGGCCCAATTCAAACCAAAATGTTTGATCAATAAATTTTTTACGTCATTAAGTTTAGCATCTGTTACTTTTACTCCCACATTTAATTGATTTGGTATCAAATGACTGAAATTACGGCTTGGACGTAACAAACATTTAGCCACGCCAGTATCGCTCTGGTATGAAAGTTCTCCACGAGCTAAGATGCGTCTAGTACACTTGCCTCTTTTTAAAATGACTCTCTTAACTTTCGTTATTTGAAAGTGCCACCGGGATATTTCTTTAAGAGTTTCCTTAACAGCTGACTTAAAATCATAAATAGGAATTTCTGTACCTAGCTTAAAAATTTCAGCATGTTCACTTATGATATCTTCATATTCTTCTGGTTTTACAATTGTCTCAATTTTTCGTATCTTTTTTTCTGTTAGTGCGAACACGCGATCGGCTGGTAGAAATGAGTGTCCCGTGACTGGAAAAATAATTTCCACCCTTTTTAACGATGCGGGTGCCTCAGAGAACCATTTGCTGGCCATGCCTATCATAATTGAATTTTTATTTTGACCTCCGCAACCATCAGCCATCAAGCGAACGGTTTTAACGTTGCGGAGGTCAAGAGAATTTAGGCAATGATACACTGCACTGCTAATTTCATTCGACGACTTTGCAGTGATATCTTCTGTCCACAAGTAAGACCTCACATTACTTTTGTGTAAAGTCGAATGAGATGAGCCTATGACAGTTGTGAAATTATATAAATACAATTGCCTTGAATAGTATGCAGCTTGATCTGCGACTTTTGGCAGGGGTAAATTCTTTTGGCAATCGAAACTTATAGTTAACATATCTTCATTTTCTTCTCGTAACTTTTGAAAAAATGCTTTGGCTCTTAACTTGTGAATACGTAAATTAATCAAAAGCTTTTGTTTTTCTGGAACAGACTTCTCATATTTAATTTGTTCTGTAAGCTGAATGCACGTAGAGCACACGTCTTGACGGGGCGTACCAAAACCAATATTGAAATATCTTGTAAACACCTTCCTGAAGAACGAATGTGTTACCGACATACCAGGTCCAGCTTGATCGTTGTACAGTCTGAACATCAGTGTTATATTTAAAGTGGGATCTAAATATGTACGATTTCTATTCTTTTCTCTAGAATAATGCACTTCCAGCGGCGTAAATCCTTGAATGAACTTTTGTACAGCTTCTAATCGAGACCTGTAATCGAAGCTTTTTCGATCACCTCCTCTTCTTTCATGAGCTACTAGGCCGGACTCATGGTGCCTTTTCAGTACACCCTTTAGCCGTGATGGTCTGATTCTTAAAATCTGCATAAAAGCTCGTTTACAAACAGTAACCACTTCACCAGTTTTATGTTTTCTAATTAAATATTTCACAGTCATAAATTTTGCATTTCGCGTGTTGTCTCTTGGTCTATTTCTTTTAGTCGATGTAGTTTTACAGAATTTTAATATAAAATTGTCTTGGTCTATTTTATTTTTAAAATAATAATAGTTACGATGAAAATTAAAAATATCATTTGACGATAGTTGATTACATTTGTAAGTGTTCTTGTGGCCATGATTACATGAAGGTTTTATTGGAAGGCCAGGAGCTGAGTACCTTAAATAGATAAAAACAATTACATCATAACCATGGCGCTAATTTAACCCATAACAGTATGTACAGTTCACTTCAAACTTCTAGTTTTCTCTGAACACGAGGTGATTAAATACTCTTTAATGCTAACATTAAAAAGACTAAAATATATCGAACTTCAGATCGAATTGGCAGTTTGGCGTGAACTGGACTAAGCTTTGAAATTTTTTTGTAAAAATCCAGTATTAAATTACCTTGGATTTGACCTCAGTTTAGTTTATACAGTCAGTACGTAATAACCAAACCCAAATGCATCCCTGGACAACAGGTACCCCAAACTTAAAAACAGCTAACACGTGCAACAAATACTTACAGTTTTTCCTTCAACTTTTCACGATTCCGCTGAGATTTTGGAATCAGTCTTTTCCTACACTTATCTGGAGTCAATATTGGTATTCTTTCCATGGTTTTAAATAACAAATATCATCAAAATACAAAATAATTTTAAGACACACACAGCACAACACGGCGATTTTCACTCAACTGACCGCCATTTTAGAATCATATCTTGCTGTGATTGGTCAAATTGGACATGGTTGGTTATGTGAACACACACGTTGTGGACTTGATACGTAATGAAAAAATTGATTACTTTTTGACACATTTTGTTTGAAAATCGTTGGACATGGGTCAAATTGGTTAAATACGATAAACTCAATATTTCGAGATCTTTTAAAAAATCAAAAAATCCTATGAACGGTCAAAAGTGGACTTGGTAGGTTATGAAATGTAAAAACTCAATTAGGACACTGCCTCAGCATGTGCTTCTGCAGCATAGTGCTTTTGTAAAACTCATAAGAGTATGCTGTAGAAGAAGAACTTGCACTAAAGATACTTACGCGGATAGTGCACCACCGCCCTTGGCATGGCCATCTAATTTAGTAATAATAACTGAACCAATGTCCACTCTATCCTTGAAAGCTCTGGCTTGTGCCTCACAAGCTTGGCCAATAGTAGCATCCATTACGTAAATTATGTTGTCTGGTTTCTGTTGGAATTAAAACATAAATGAGTACATAAAATTGATTTGTGGAAGTGCTAGATTTATGTGAGTTACCCTTTAAAAATAGTATTATTTAAACTTACAATTGCATTAGCCACTGCTAACATTTCCTCAAATAGTGACTCTTCCTGTTTGTGACGACCACTAGTATCTACAATAATCATTTCAAATCCTTCCTTTTTGAACATTTCCACACCAGTAGTGGCTATGACAACAGGATCAACTTCTGTGTAGCTAAAATCCAAAATTTTATTCATAATATCAATAAATACAAAGCCTGATGCAGTAACCACAGGCCGGTTGATCGGTTTCTATGAGAATGGAGATCGATCCACCGCCACCGTTAGAATACCGACATGAACTCCTAGCATAAGTGCATTAGTTTAGTTGGAGGGGTTAACAGAAATAATAAAGTGCATACTTGATTTATTTTGATTGAACCACATAAATAAAAAAATCTAAATTATCATTGATATTTGTTTATATATATATAAGTCTTTACAGTCTGTACGTACGAGTCTGTACATCTGTACAGTACAGACGTGTTTGAGTTCGGCTGTGTAATATTAACGAATATAAGCATAATTTTGATTTTCGGACTTAAAAAGTAGTGAAGTGCATTGTATGTGCATTGTTTACCATTTCATCAACTGATAATCGTCAACAGTTAGTAACAAAAAACAGTTAAATATAAATAAATTCACGAAAATATTAAAATCGAGTGCAAGTTAAAAAACGTTCGATGTAAAGACATAAGCGTATATTAATTGTAACGTGATTTTCCCTCTCAGTGACAGTGTAACGACGACGAGCGGGTTAAGTCGACATAAACACAGGCGTTTCCAGAAACACAAGAAGGTGTTTAGTAAATTAATCACGTTACGATTAATATTGCACATTTTGCGAATTCGACATTCTGCACCTAAACGGATCCGAACCTAAGACGACCTTCACCGAGCTGATAATAGAATGAAACATATTTTATGACAAATTTAGCATATAGAAAATATGTTAAGAATGGGGGTTGCCTACAACTCCTGGACAGACTTTTAATTTAAAAAATGATTTTTTTATAATCAACAGGTTTTATAGGAGATCAAACTCCTTTGAAAATCCAGGACATTGTCGAAATGGAAGAAAATGAGGAAGGAAACTAATAATGAATCAGATGAATGAGAGTGAAAATTATACACTTCTGATGAATCAGATATTGAATAGAAAATATTTATTACAATTAAATAATTTAATAATTTCATTTCATTTTTTCATTAAAACAGCATAAATACAAAAAAAAACATCGGGAGTGGTCTCCCCTTGAATTTTTCGTATACCCTTAACGTGCAGACGAAGCACAGAGGAAAATCGGTTTTGAAAATTTTTCGGTTAGTATTTTGATATATATGGCTGTTTTTGTTATTTTTTTTAGCTCTAGAAAAAAAATATAACGGTAGTTAGAATTTGTTTATAACAAATTGTTGAGTTAATAAACAATGAAATTATTGATAAAAAAAATTTTTTTTTCTATTTACCTATGAAGAAATGCCAATTATGATTTTTAAAGAGAAAATCATTCCTTAACTAATTATTTAAACAATCGAAATATAAAAAAAACGATTATAAACAATAAGAAAATTTATTTTAGAATTTTTTTTTTTTTTTAAATCATTATTTTGCCAAGACAACATAATGGTAAAAAAAAATTCTTTAAATATTAAACTTGTCTATTTGTTTATAAACAATTTCTTAACAAATCATGTAAAAAAAAAAAATTCCGATGTTACTTAATGCCATTGTTGGATAAGAAAGCAGCAATAATATAACATTTGTTTAAAAAAAATTTTTTAATAACATTTCTTAGACTTTTCATTTTTTGTTAACTTTAAAAAATTGGTATAAACAAAATAATTAACTTTAATAAACTTTTATCGCGGGATCTTGTTAAGTATATATATAAGAAGAGCTCCACAGAGCCAAAAATTTATAGGTTTATTATTTAAATTTTTATGTCGTCATTTATGAAAACGGAGATAGGAAAAAAATTCGTTAATTAACAATTGCATAACTTTTTGAAAAATTAATTTAAAAAAAAAAATTCCAACGGGAATATATTCTTTCAAGTATCTGGATGACACCATAATTTATTTAAATTTTTAAATTCATATTTGTTACTATAAAAAAATAATTTTATGTAAGAAACTGTCTTTAACGGCAGTACGCCCATGCCGTAATGGCTGCGCGGAGCCCTATTTTCAGCGTTAAATTAAAATTATAAATAATAGAGGTAGAGTTCCGGGAGCTGGGACTTTTTTTTCGGAATTTTCCCCCTCTTTAAGGACATTTTTTCCAAATATCGTAAATATTAATAGTTTATGAGTTATTAACAAAAACGTAAATACCTCTTTTTTTTCATCTTATTTTGTTAATAACAATTGCAATTTTTTAAGCAAAAGCAGTAAAATCCTCAAAACTCATTTTTCTAGAGGTCGTTCCGAATCCAATGAGCTATTGCTCATATTTTTAGGAGCTTTATCTCTATTTTTCACGTTTTTTAACTTGTTGACTGGACTATTCCTTCACATACACTTCGGCCTCGATTCTCTTGAAAAAAGACGTAAGATTTTTTTACCTCCTGTTGCTATAATATAAACTGGTGCATGGGAATACAAGTACACCTGATTTACTTCAGGAATTAAATCTAATAGTGCCTAGAAAAAAGTAAGATACCCGTTGGATGAAAAGTTCTTATTTGGGCTAGATAATTGATGTGAACACTCGCATCAATTATCTAGACCAAATAAGAACATATATATATATATATATATATATATATATATATATATATATATATATATAGAAATATTTTATAACTGTGTAAGATACTGCCAGGTCTTAAATGATTTAATTTCAAACATTAAATAATTGAGTTTATTCTTTGATCACTTGTCTGTATTACAATTACAACTGTCTAGAATTTATGAAAAGAATATTACCTTCCATAAAAGGGTATTCTTGCTTTGGTACAATTCTGTTTGACTTGGTCATAGGCACCTGCTCTGAATGTATCAGCACACACAAGGCAAGATTTCCAATTTTTTCTCAGATAATGATAAGCCAATTTTGTGCATGTGGTGGTTTTGCCTGATCCTTGAAGCCCTACAAACATTATAATATTCGGCTTTCCTTTAATTGGTTGGTATGGTTTTACACCGGGATCGACTAACTGAAACACAAATTAATTTATACAAGTACAAGCATGCACATACTTTTTTAAAATACATATTTTTTCTAAAGTAGTGGGGGGCACCCATTCTTTTTATTGTTGTAATGTTCATATTTGGCTCTTTGGCAAATAAGTTTGTCGACCACTGACTTAGGGGTATGAAAAATTACTAAAATGACTATTAAAAAATAGGGGTTAATGGTAGAACGGTGAAAATTTAGTGTTGTATGTATTTTTAATACCACAGTATAAAGAAATAAAACTAAAAAACTTTGCAAAAATTAAATAATTAATTATCCTTTTATCAAAATTTTTACCTTGACCAGCTCTTTAAAAACAGCTGACTGTATCATCCTGCGCTTATTAAGGCCACCTGCCATCTCATCAAAATCAATAACAGCTCGTACATTTTCTCTAAGGTTTTTTACTAAGCGAATATTAACATCAGCCTCCAACAAAGCAGCGCAGATCTGCTTCAGCATAGAATTTAATACCTGAAGAATTGTGTAAAATAACAACAATTAGCTTAAGTATCTATAAACAATAAAGTTATGAACTTTTTGAATTCAGGCTAAACACCTGTAATAGAAATATAATTTTAAATCAACGTCGTACTTACATCTTCGTTAATAATAGTTGCTCTGCTAAGCGACTGCAATGCAGTTGTAATTTTACGACCTAAATCTGCTAAAACCATCTTGGGTTTCTAAAGGTGGCTAGGAAAGAATGAATAAATTAATTCACTATTATGAAACACTAATTAAATATGGTTTCGATAACTGTAAAGCTTAGGTGACATTTTTACTTTATTTCACAATAATAAATACGAAATAAACACTTTCTATTTCACTATATTGAGCTAACATTCAGTGAAGAATTGGTGAAGAACAAAAAATACACATGACAGAAGAAGTACACGACGTCTCGACACGTCAAATGAGATTTTATTTTAACGTTTCAATCAACCTATCTTAATATTATATATAAATCTCGTGTCACAATGTTTGTCCTCAATGGACTCCTAAACCACTTAACCGATTTCAGAGATAGGATAGTTTTTATCTTGATAAGTAGCCATTTTTTTTTTACTGCAGATACAATGTTACAGGTGGTAATTTCATACTACAGGTGGTAGTATGAAATTACCACAGCAACGCGTGGCCGGGCAGCTAGTTGTTTTATAATTTTATCCAAGTTATAGGTAAAGTTTTCTCTGTCTACGGTAAAACTGGAAGGAACACTAACAATAAAAAATTATGTCAAAAAAATTGTCCTTGAAACCGCTTACTTCCTATTTGTCCCTTTCTAATCTATATTGCACACGTATTAGGCCAATAAAATAGTTGAACCTCTAGAGTACGTACTAAGAGCAAATATACCAATAGAGACAACATAAGCGTTCTCGTCTCGAACCGTACACTTGTTGTAAATTGCTAGTGATGTGATTAGTCGATGAAAGCTCGATAGACATTTGGTACAGATTACGTAATTTTTAGAAAGAACAATGGCGAAAATTGCTTTCTAAATGTTTAAGTGTCCCTAGACCAAATTTTTTTATATTATGAGATGGCAAACAAGCTAATAACTAATGGCAGTAAAATATTCTATTATGATTCTTCATAATAGTTTTAGAATTACTTTTAGATCATCAAAAAAAAGGAAGCTTTATTGAGCACTTCAGTGACTGTCACTGAAATGCTTATTATTGCTGAAAATGTCTTGGGTAGTTCCAATTTTTTTCCAAGATACGTTTGTGGCACTGTAGCAAATAAACACAAAGCTGTATAAATGGAAAGCACACACATGCGATGGAAATCACTTCCTACATCGCAGTGAGGCCGAACGAGAACAAACGAGAGTGTGATAAGGTTCTCTTTTCGGTTCTCGCTTCTCGGGTGTTCTCGAGGGTTCTCGGCGAGAGTGTGGCGGGCGCATGACTCAGACTTAGGTTGACAGAGAAAACTACTGTCTACGACATGAGGTCTCATGTCTAATTTTGACAGCTCTATATACAAATGTACTCTCTGTGCTAGCTAACTAGTCTGCTGTGTGCTGTGGACAGCTCTAAAAATTCGCTTTGTAATGGTCATTCTATTGTGGTTCTGTTGAAATAAATACTTTTTTCTTAAAATGGTTTGTAATATGTAAAGTATTATTCAAAAGTGTTCAAGTAATTAAGGTATTATAATTCAGATAAAAAATTGCATGTTTTTCTCAACTATCTGTTTTAGGGACAAAATCAATCGGGAGGTGGAAGCGGCGGTGATAAAAAAGATGACAAGGATAAAAAGAAGAAATACGAGCCCCCAATTCCAACCAGAGTGGGTAAGAAAAAGCGTAAAGCGAAGGGACCAGATGCCGCTCTCAAACTACCTCAGGTAACGCCACACACAAGATGTCGGTTGAAGCTCCTGAAGTTGGAAAGAATCAAGGATTATCTGTTGATGGAGGAGGAATTCATCCGCAATCAAGAGCGCCTTAAGCCACAAGAAGAGAAAATTGAAGAAGAAAGGTCTAAGGTTTGTATAACCCTTTGCTGATCCATTAGTCGCCTTCTACGACATCCATTGGAGTATATGGTATGATGCATTTCTACTCTGTCAGCATCACATCGCAAATTATCCAGCCATTATGTATAATATCTACTCAATTTGAACAAAGTGGCAATGGACACAGAATTAATCACATTATAACTGGCTATTTTATATAATATCTCAGAAGACTTGGATAAAGTAATAAAACAAGTGGAGAGTCTAGTATTTTATGATCCTACATAGTTGAGTGATGGGTAGGTTAGGATTATTTTTATATGACCAGGTGGAGTGTATAGTTTTTGGGACTTTTTTATACTTCGAGATGGCAAACAAGCTTGCTGCCTGCATGTCCATGGCATATATGATAATAAGAAAGAAAGAAAGAAACATTTATTGAGACAATACAACAAACAGACAGAAATATCATATACAGGGTGTTCGGAAGAACGTTGAACATACGAAAATAGGGGGCAGGTGGGGTGGTCTGTTAACTAACTAGCGCAAAAGATTTTACCTAGGTCTTAAGACCCGTCTAACTTTTTTTTGTTATGGCCAGGGGCCTATTTAATAAACGCGACAATCCGACAATTTTGTCACTTTTTGACAAGTAAGTAAGTTAAGTTGGATTCTGTGACAATTGTTGTTTAATAAAAACCGGCCAAGTGCGAGTCGGACTCGCACACCAAGGGTTCCTCGGTATAAACTGCTGTATCTTTTGATTCGGTTTCCGTTTCCGGCTAGTGACAGGAATATACGTCGTAAAAGTGCTCTCGGAATTTAATTGCTAAACACAATAAAAAACTAGTGCATACAGTTTAAAAATACGAAAAAACAAGAAACAGCATCATGATCTGCTAAGAAAGTAAACAGTTCACAGGATTTACGATAAAATAACAGAATTTATCACCACAAAACCATTGAACAGGTTAGTTATTTTTTAACTACCCACATCTACATTTAACAAGAAAAGTGAAAATCTGACAGTTTGACTACAGATAACACTGACCATAGATTGGTTGCGTTCGGAAATTGATAAACACTACGTTCCGTCTCACACAAAGAAATTTTAAGCAGAAACCACAAAAAAATAATTATAAAAATGGATAGTCAAATAAAATTACTACTGGATAAAATGAATGAAATGAAAATGGAGTTCAAGAAACAAACCATAACTCTAACAGAAAATTTGTCATCAACTATGGAAGAAAAATTAAAACCATTAGTAGAAGAGAACCTGAAATTAAAAAACGAAGTAGTAGTTCTGAATAAAAAAGTGCATGATCTGGAAAGAGAGGTAAGGAGAAACAATATTATTCTTCATGGGATTGAAGAAAAAGATAAAAATGACTATGAACTCTTAGAAATAGTTTTGAATATCCTCAACAATGTCAACAAGGATGCAAAATTAGACAACTGGGACAAATGGGAAATAAGCAAGGTACGAAGATTAGGAAAGAAAGAAGAAGACAAAAAAAGACCTATACTCATCACACTCACCCTGGCTTGGCGAAAACAAGAACTGTTGCGTAACAACAAAATGTTTCCTCCAAACATCTACGTTACGGAAGACTTCCCCAAAGATGTGCTTATGATTAGAAAAGAGCTAAAAATCAAACAACAGGAAGAACTGAAAAGGGGGAAGCTTGCATTCATAAAGTACGACAAGCTTATTGTAAAGGATCAACCCAACAGGAATAAGGGAAACGAAAAGAGGAAACGAATCCCAACAGGATCGCCCACACAACTCAAAAATAATGAAGGAATTAATCTAGAAGCCCCACCAAAAATAAACAAAATAGGCACCACCAAGTTCATACACCGAGCAAGATCTAACTCAACCCCTGAAACAGAAAAACAATGACTACCCTCGCATAGCCGGAAAGAAAAACAAACACAAACACCAACCAATGAAAAAAAAACAATCATATTATCAACAAAAAACCATACTCCTCCAAGCCGGACAGCGGTCACCGTGGGGGAAAATGACCGCCACCCTCCAAAGAACAAAACTTTACAGAACAAAATAAGCAATAACCCACACACTTCATGCGTAAATACAAGTTTCCCTATGAGACAAGAACAAAACTACTTAACACAACTCAAAATTTGCACATACAATGTACGGTCACTATCTTCAATGGAAAGACTCCTAGAGTTGACTTATGCTCTTGAAAATATTAACTTTGACATATTGGGACTTGCAGAAGTAAGGAAAATGGGAAATAAAATAGAAGAGCATCAAGAGTTTATTTTCTGCTATATAGGAGAAACCAAAGGACTATATGGTGTCGGATTTCTGATCAGAAAAAAATTTAAAAGGAATATTATAAATTTTACTGGAATATCAGAAAGGGTAGCACTGTTGCAACTCAAGTTCGAAGATATGCCAATATCAATTATTCAAACTTATGCACCAACGGAGAATGCCAGTGAGGACGACTTAGACATATTCTACACAGACTTGAGAAAAGCACAAGAGGCCGCTGACAAGACATTGCTAATTATAGGCGACTTTAATGCAAAAATTGGCCAACCAAAAAGTCATGAAAATCTTATAATGGGAAACTATGGATATGGCAAACGGAACAAGAGAGGTGAAAAACTGATACAGTTTGCCAATGAACATAAAATGTCTATTATGAACACACACTTCAAGAAAAAGCAATCCCGAAGGTGGACATGGATCTCACCTGACCATAAGACTAAAAATGAAATTGATTTTATATTATGCAACCAACCAAAACATGTAACAAATGTGGAGGTCCTAAATAAAACAAACTTCCCATCAGACCATAGAATAGTTAGAGCTTCTTTCCTGATAAAAAATCAGCGAAAGAGCAGAAAAAACTTTAAAAATCTACCAAAGACACCAAAGACCGAAAACGAAATAACTGCTTACACTGACAGCCTAAAAGAAAACATCATACACATACAATCACAAGAGACAAAAGAAGTTCAAATTTTCTATGACGAACTTGAAGCAATAATTGTAAAGAGCTTAGATACAAAAAACGAAGAATATAGTAAAACAAAGAAAACTAAAATACTCAAACATGACACATTAAAACTAATAAGAAGACGCACAGAATTACTAACAGTAAAAAACAGAACAAAAGCACAAAAAGAAGAACTTAAAAATTTATTTAAGCAGACTAACAAATCAGTAAAAGAAGATTATGAAAATCATAGGAGAAAAACTATAGAAAAGAACCTTACGAACTACAGAAGTTCCAAACGAGCTTTCAAAGAACTAACAACAGGCAAAAATTGGATATCAACTTTGAAAGATGATAATTTTTTTGTGAAAACAAGAAAAGACATCATAGATCACGCCACAAGATTTTATACAACACTCTATCAAAACCCTTGTGATAACAGTTTAGTTGAAATTGAAGACGAAACGAAGACAGGTAGAGAGCACATAGCAGTTAGTCAATTTGAAGAAAGTGAAATACTAAAACACATAAAGAAATTAAAACCAGATAAGAGTCCAGGACCAGACAACATAAGCAATGAGATGCTAAAAATCGCAGCACCTATTATAGCTCAACCAATGACAGAATTATTCAACCTAGTGCTAAACTCGCAGATAGTGCCAAATCAATGGTGCAACTCAGATATAATCTTGTTATATAAAAAAGGCGACCCACTAAACATTGAGAACTACAGACCCATCAGTTTACTGTCCAGCACATATAAACTTTTCGCTTCTGTGCTACTAAGCCGAATAACACCCCAAATAGATACCAGTCAGCCCATAGAACAAGCAGGATTCCGTTCGGGATTTTCCACAAATGACCATTTACACACAATAGAACAAATTATAGAAAAATACAAAGAATTTAACAGGACTCTTTATGTGGCATTTGTGGACTATTCTAAAGCGTTTGATAGCATAACACATAGTTCAATATGGAGAGCATTGGGTGCTTGCAATATACAAAAGGAATACATCAATATTTTAAAAAATATATATGCTAAATGTGTAAGTAGAGTAAAACTGGAATGTAGAGGCGAAGAGATCAAACTAGGGAGGGGGGTGAGACAGGGAGACCCACTATCCCCAAAACTCTTCATAGCTGTATTAGAAATGGTGTTTCAAAAAATCAATTGGGAGAACAAAGGTCTAGAGATCTTGAACCAGAAAATAAGTCACCTAAGGTTTGCAGACGATGTTGTACTTTTTGCCGAAACATCAAACACCCTTCAAGAAATGATACAACTACTGGATGAAGAGAGTAAAAAAGTGGGCTTAAACATGAACACAAGCAAAACAAAAGTTATGACAAATGGTTGTACGATACCAATACAAGCCAATGATCAGCTGATAGATTATGTGACAGAATACATATACTTAGGCAAAAAAGTATCTTTCAATATGAATAGCAATGAAGAAGAAGTCGATAGACGAATAAGCATAACATGGAAGAAATTCTGGGCACAGAAAGAGATTTTAAAGGGGAACTACAACTTAAATCTTAAGAAAATAGTAATGGATACGTCCTTGCTACCGTGCCTTACATATGGCAGCCAAACCTGGGTCTTCACAAGTAAAATAAAAAACAAAATTGTAAGGTGCCAACGTGCTATGGAAAGAAGCTTAATGCGACTTAGGAAAATACACAAAGTAAGAAGCGAAGACATTAGGAGAAAGACCAAGCTGGCAGATGCTCTCCAACATGCCCTAGAATCGAAATGGAAGTGGGCAGGCCATGTCGCAAGATTAAAGGACAACAGGTGGACACTAAGGGCAACAAAATGGTCAGGACCCACAGGCAAACGCAAGGTTGGGAAACCTAGAAAACGATGGGCTGACGATATACTCACTATTGCTGGAAAAAACTGGATGGACAAAGCACAGGACAGGGAAAAATGGATCAGATTGGAGGAGGCCTTTACCCGAAATGGGGCCATATCACTACATACTAACTAACAATATTACCATAGAATATATAATAACTAATCTACTAACTAATTTAGAAATAAGAAACACTTTTGTACAAACCAGTGATATGGAAATAAATGGCTTTATTATTATTATTATTATTATTATTATTATCTTTTGATTGCATTAACTTAGAAGTTTGATTTTTTCACTGCTTAAAGGGACAATAGACCTAGGTATTTGGTATAAATTTCAATTTGATACCTTTATTCGTTCGTGAGAAATAAGGTAGTAAGTTTCATTTTATTAAAATATTTTTATTATATTATATAACTGAAAAAATGTGATTTTCGCAATTTTTCCTATATTTGCATTATATGACAATGCTTCATGCCAAATTTCAAGATTCTGAGTTTACGGGAAGTATCCTGTAGGTTTTGATTCCTTTGCGAGTGTCGGAAATTTGTTGAAAATATCGACATAATCGGCTGTATCTTTTGATTGGCTTGGCTTAGAAGTTTGATATTTTCACAGCTTAAAGGGACAATAGACTTGAGTATTTCCTGTGAATTTCAGCTTGATACGTCCTCGAGTTCTTGAGATAAAGGGTCTTGACAGACGGACAACAAAGTGATCCTATAAGGGTTCCGTTTTTTCCTTTTGAGGTACGGAACCCTAAAAATGACAAATATGTCAAAATGTGACAGGTAAAATGTTGACATAATTGTCAGACTAAAATCCTGTTTAATAAAGGCGACAATTGTCAGATTTCACCTGTCGCATTTTGACATAATTGTCTGTTTTATTAAACGAACAAATGTCATATTATTTGACATATTTATTTATAAAAAAAAAAAAAAAAAAAAAAATATTTGTCAAAATATGTCAAACTTGTCAATGGCAATTCACAAATATGTCACTTTTTTGACATATTTGTCATATCACTATTTCGAAGTATGCTTCTATATTTAATATCAGGGCAATTTTATAAATATACCAATTTTACTTTTGAGTGTGCTGTCCAATTTTGTTTATTAAGTATTCAACAGTAGTTTTAGATCGAAAGCGTTCTAGAAATATGCTATCAATTACATCGAAAGCACAGTTAACTCTTGGTTTAAATGTATGTTGTTGTACAATTTGCCCCAAATATGCATCGTCACTACTACCTACTATCCGTAGATAACATAAAAATCATTTTTTCTTATTATTAGGTCACTATCATTTGATAGTGACCTAATAATTAGAAAAACCTAAAACAAATAAAAACGCAACACATACTAATGGTCCCAACCCGGCTGGTCCCCGTGGGGCAAGAGACCACTACCCTCCAAATAATAATAAACAACAACAACAGCTACAATACAGAAGTACCAAAATGAAGACACCATTTGAGCCAACATCTATAGAGTCTGAAACACCAATGAAAAATAAAAAAGGAGATAAATTCTACATATCGACTCTCAACACGAAGACACTAAGAACTGAAGAACGCCTGGAATAATTACAAAAAGCTTTGGTAGTAGTTAGTTGGGATATTATCGGTCTCAGCGAAGTAAAGCGAATGGGAGAAGAGATAAGAGAATACGATGACTTTATATTTTATTTTACTGGCGAAAAGCAGGGAATGTATGGAGTTGGATTTTTAGTCAAAAAAAGCATAAAGAGTATATAGAACAATTCCAAAGCAAGTCTGACAGAGTTGCAGTACTGAACATCAAAATACCTGGCCTTGGAAAAGCTGTCTCGATAATCCAAGTATATGCCCACTGAACAAAACGCAGAAGAAGAAAAAGACCAATTCTACAATACATTACACAAAACTATGGGGTAAACACATAAACAAAAAATTTTGATAGGAGACTTTAACAGCCAAATTGGAGCAGCACAGGAAGGTGAAGAACATACAATTGGTCAATATACAACAGGCAAAATAAACAAAAATGGTATCAGACTATGCAACTTTGTAATGGAGTATAACCTCCAAATAATGAATGGCATGTTTAAGAAGAAGGCAGTAAGACAATGGACCTGGATCTCACCCAATGGTAAACATAAAAATGTCAGTGATTTTGTTTTGACCAATATGCCCTATCAATTTAACAATGTTGAAATTATTAATAGGCTTAACATCAGCACAAACCATAGGATGGTAAGAGGAACAATAAAAACACACAACACAAAAAAATCAAGGAAACACTAACCGCAACTTACCCCAAGCAGGACCTCGTTTGCCTGACGAGATTAAATCGGAATTGGAAAAGATGATTCCAGATATGCAATCGGAAAAAACAATTGAAGAAAAATATGACGAAATGGAGAACTTTATACTGAATATCTACAAATGAATGATAAGAAATAAAACAAGGGAAGACAAAATTGGAGAGAACGCAAGAAGACTTATAGAAACTAGGAAAACCCTTTTAGACGACAGAAGAAATAATATAAAGAAAATTGAAACCATCAGCAAGGAAATCACAGAAAGTATTAGGCAGCACAAAAAAGAAAAGTACTTAAATATAATCAGAAATGAGATAGAGAAAACAGGAGGTGTAAAGAAGGCCTGGAAACAATTAAGAGACCATAAGACCTGGCTACCAAATTTGAAAACTAAAGACCATCAAGGAAAAGACACAATAACTGGTCCGCCTTGGTAGAAAACATCGAATAACTTTAGTTACGAAAAAGATATCAAAACAAACTGCATCTCGGTAGAGAGCTCACACTTTAGAGATGTTTTCAACAAATCAGAAGTCATCCACCCACTCTTACTTTTTTTCTAATGCAACGAGAAGTTGAGCTTCAAAATTTATTTTAACTCTTTTTTATTTTTGAGGGTCCATAACTTTGCTTTTAGCAGTGTGCAATGTGCTACTTTTAGTTTTAAAAGGCTCTACCTTCCAATAAGTTTCTAATAAAGAAAAAACATCAACCTGGCCATAACAAAAAAAAATTAGATGGGTTTGAAGGTACAAAAGCGAAATCTTCCAGAATTAAAAAAAAAATATTTTAAAAAAATCTTCAGACCTAGGTAAAATCTTTTGCGCTAGTTAGTAAACAGACTACCCCACCTGCCCCCCAATTTCGTATGTTCAACGTTCTTCCGAACACCCTGTATAATGATTGTCTCAATAGCATATTATATTAATAATATATATTTTGATAATAATAAATTGTCTTGCAATATTCAGGTGGATGATTTGAGAGGAACACCAATGTCGGTTGGAAATTTAGAGGAGATTATTGATGATAATCATGCAATTGTTTCTACCTCTGTGGGCAGTGAGCATTATGTCAGCATATTATCTTTTGTGGACAAGGATCAACTGGAACCTGGTTGTTCTGTCCTGCTTAACCACAAGGTCTGTAAATTGATTTAAATTATTTTTATCTACAACTTTGTTATGTATATCAAAATATAGGCCAAAGACTTTAAATCATTGTTCGGTAGGTCCATGCAGTAGTCGGAGTTTTGGGTGATGATACTGATCCAATGGTGTCTGTCATGAAACTTGAAAAAGCTCCCCAAGAAACATATGCTGATATTGGAGGTCTGGACACCCAAATTCAAGAAATCAAGGTAATATTTATTTTATAATGTTTAGTACTAGATCAAATTAAAGAGATGTATTTTCACACATATTCTTTAATATTTGCAGGAATCAGTAGAGTTACCACTCACACATCCTGAATACTATGAAGAGATGGGTATAAAACCTCCAAAAGGAGTAATTTTATATGGTCCACCCGGAACTGGGAAAACATTGCTTGCTAAGGCTGTTGCAAACCAAACTTCGGCAACATTTTTGAGAGTTGTTGGTTCAGAACTAATTCAAAAATACTTGGTAATTATCATTTAATCGAATATTACTGATTAAGTAATATTTATTTAGGACATATGGACTCATAAAGATTGCACTAATAGAAACTAAACCAATCGCTTAATACTGATTTTCTTTTCTAAGCCATTAGTTTTAATACTTGCTAATTAATTTGCAGGGTGACGGCCCTAAGTTAGTTCGTGAATTGTTTAGAGTAGCAGAGGAACATGCTCCATCTATAGTGTTTATAGATGAAATTGATGCTGTAGGTACTAAACGGTATGTAACAGGGTGCTTAGACAAGTGGCATTGGTTTTAAAACGATAACATATGGAAATTCGCTATCATCGGCCATATTGCTTAGTTGTCTACAGTTGTCTACAGCGTAAGTTGGATGCGAAAGCTAAGCTTTCGCATCCAACTTACGTCGTGCTGACGATTGGCCATGTGATTTAACAATGCCTTAAGTAAATTACGTAAATTTTGTTCTTATCAAATGTTTATTATCGTTTTTAATTTGTTACTTTGTCTACGGGCCCAGTATCTACACAATTAATTTATAATTATTTACAAAATGAATTGTTAGTAAACATTAATTTTTTAGATATGATTCTAATTCTGGTGGAGAGAGAGAAATTCAGAGAACCATGTTAGAACTCCTCAATCAACTTGATGGGTTTGACTCACGAGGGGATGTAAAGGTAAGTAAATAATTACTGAATGGCAGATACCAAACATGACACACAATTTTTATAATTTAAATCTAAGTATACTAGTAATAAAGCTGAAGTAGGGAATATGCATGACAAAAATTACATCTAATGGTTTAATATATTTATAAAAAATCGGAAACGACTCAAAAGTTGATAGAAACCTTATATTTTGATGTCATACATGCATGTTAAATTTTGGTCACCCATCCGAGTTCCGACCGCGCACTTGGTTGCTTAACTTTCGTTATCGACGACTCAAAAGTTGATAGAAACCTTATATTTTGATGTCATACACGCATGTTAAATTTGGTTGCATTAAGGTAAAGCATACTCGAGTTATCGTGCTAACGCACAAACTCAGACATAATTCCAAAAAAATTTTTTTTTGCCTCAAGGAGATCCAAAACGAGTAAATCCGTCAAAATCTCGAAATTTTTGACGATTACAAGACTTCCTCTATACTATGTATACGAGAAAGTAAAAATATGTAAAAGTATATGTAGAATAGAACATCACGACGCAATTCGAGAGGCTCAAGAAGTTTAGTCACTTCTTGATCGCCGGTGATGCGGGCCGCGCGACACTGCAAGCTATCCAAAGCATCGAGTAAGTACTTGGCAGAGCCATCCCACAGGTGCGAGCAATCCTCCACGCAGGACCGTACTTGCATCTTGTATAGCAAGCACAGTTGATTTGGCGTGAAGAAACGCCGCACCTTGTTCAGGACTCCCGAGTTTCCGTGAAGCTGTTTGTAGCACGCTTTCGATGTACTCCTTCGGATTCAAGTCGCTGCAAACCTCCAAACCGAGCAAGGTGATACTGTTCTGTAGCGTTAGTGTTGTGCCCTGAGGGCCTAGATAAGTGGCCAGTCGATGGCGTTGAACGTCTTAACGAAAATAATAATAATTAGACTGACGTTTAAGTGAGAAAGCTCTATGGCGACCGTAGTAAAAAATTAGCGTCCCATCCACTAGCATTTATTTCGTACCACTTGTCCTCATAGATGATGTAGAGAAACATCGTAGGGATAAATAAAACAAATGTCATCTCTACATGTTTTTCTGCGACTTTATCATTCCTTGCCGGTCCGAGAGGAAAAACAATCCTTTTGTCACCATACACACGAACTGATACTTTCCTGCATTTTTTTGTTTTCTCGTTAAACTAAAGGATTGCGCGCCAGTGGATGGTTAATATCCTGTTGTTCTATAAAGATTGTTGTCCTGATAAGGGAATATCGGACATTTTATGTTATCCTTATTGAATACGTTCATTTAAAAATTAGCATGTACCCGTAAACAAAATATTGCAATTTCTATGCGTTTATTGATTGCGAATACATAAACAAACAATAAAGAAGGAAGAGTTTGGATAAAACGGGTAATATGTAAAGCGATTTGCTTGTTAAATAATAGTGCCTACCTACTATTGTATGATTCCTGTCTTTAATTCAACGTGCAAAAAAATACACCATTACCGTAAATCTGACAATACTGCTGAACGATAACAGCGAATTGACATGAGAACAAAATCGATTTCTAGAACTGACAGAAAACAAAAAGCCACTAAGTTCCTGGTTGTCGCGTCGTCGATAGAAACGTTGTATCGTTTCCCACTTGTCTAGGCCCTCTGGAGAGAGGGAAGGGGAAGGAATTTTTTGGCATTGAACTCAACCAGATTTACTTTACCCCATTCAGAAACAAGGTCGAGCTCTCGGTTGAGTTCAAAGACAAGATTATCGACTATCCACGGTTTCAGCTCCGCCTTCCTATGAACTCGGCGATTCGACCGATCTCCTTAGATTGATATATCTGTGGTCCGATGTCATTAGATTGATATATCTGTGGCGGGCATGTAATGTGACGTCAAGTCTATATCGGATCTCCTTGTCTAACTCGTAACTTTATGTGGTTGTAAGTCAGGTATTCGTCAATATTTTTAAATTGTAACTTTAAAGAATTAATTTTAAAACCTAAAACTGATGCATATTCCCTATTATTAAGTAGTGGACTACTGCTAGAAGCTATTACTGGTTTTTTTTTTAATTTTCTAATTGTAACTGCAAATATGAGTAAAAACGGGAATAAACTCGATTAAATTTACCTTTTAAATGCCTGACGTTTCAGCCTGGTTACACCGACCGTAAATTTTATCGCGTTAATTCCCGTTTTACTCATATTAATCATGCAACGCGAAAGTTTAAAAGTTATGTATCTGCAAAAGTCAACATGTGAATAAAAATTTTATATTTCTAGGTTATCATGGCCACCAATCGTATAGAGACCTTGGATCCAGCACTCATTCGCCCTGGTCGTATAGACAGAAAGATTGAGTTTCCCTTGCCAGATGAAAAGACAAAGAGAAGAATTTTCACTATACACACTTCAAGAATGACATTAGCTGATGATGTCAATTTGTCTGAACTGATCATGTCAAAAGATGATTTATCTGGAGCTGACATTAAGGTACAATAAAACAACTTATATTATCCTTTTAATTATTTAAATATTCAAGAATATAGTGAAAATTAATATCCTGTAAGTAGTAGAATTATGGATCAGGTACGCAATTCTTGTTTCCTTCCAAATAATCTCGAATTCGAGAATTTATTCGAGTTTTCATGACGTTGAGAACGTTTGACGTTTTTATTCTGAAAATCTCGAATTCGTCTTTTCTGCAAAGGGAAGCCACTCGAATTGCTTCGAGCGGTCGGTAGCAGTAGAGACAGATTTCGAATTCGATCTACCATAATTATTCTCTGTAATCTCTATGACCTTAAACATTAAAATGCTGTATGTAGAAGATACCTACCTACTTACATAACATACAGAGTTATTTTGTGATTTTATTGTATTCTTTACTTTATTTGTTGACTTTTATTAATTTACAAAGCATTTTGTACGCATCATTTGATTACCTAGCTATATCAATAAAAATCAGTGAGTCAGTGTTTATTTTTAGTATGTTGGCTAAAACAAAATATTAGTACATAAATATTCTACTACATACATGTTACATATGTACCTACTACATACATGTTACATACGTACCTACTACATACATGTTACATACTAATACATATTTACGAGATTTTATGGTCAAAAAGGATTCTAAGAGTAAACTCGAATTCGAGATTATTTCGAACGAAACGAGAATTGCGCCCCAGCTTTTAAAAGAGGTACCGAGGTAGGTGTATATAATATCAAGTTTACACTTTTTGTGCAAATAGACACCCTATAGATTGAAACATTAACTGAAATTTCACTTAAATAAATATTCACTAAATTTTGAGATTAAATTTGCCAAAATTACATACAAATACACCGCGAAAATATCGGCTTTTTTATATTTTACTGAAGGGCTACTGCAGTTTGGAATTTTTACTCCCACAACCAAACAATTTTTTCATCCCTTCTATTCGAAAAGTGTCGCTTTGTTCTTCTATAAGTAGAAGCAAAATAGCTCTTTTCCTCAGACAAAGGATCCTCTTTTCCGATAGGAACTTTTTAGCGGGCGGAAATGAAATTTTAATTTGGAACATTCATAGAAATCTAACGCAAATTGCATATATTACTGCTTGTTGGCTGCACGGCGCGGCGACCCGCGCTAAATAAAAGAAAAAAAAAACAAAAGAGTGTTTGGCGGGTAATCATGGCGTCTGGATGTCGATCTTTATTTCGATAATTCAAAATTGCTTCGGAGTGGATTTTGTGCAGTGAAAGTGGTGTCGTTTTGTTGCATCAGCATCCGTGTTGACGAACAGTTATGAGGAATCATTGAAATAAAGGTTTTGTGTATGTGGAGTGGAAAATTGTATAGTGGTTGGAAATCCCATTATACAATTCTCATCAGTCACCATCATGAGGTCTGTACCATGCATTTCTCGCCAAGCACTCCCTAGATTAAAAAGTGTGGCACCCACATTTTAATGCAAAAATCAAGAAAGAAGATGAAACTAAAGACTTGGCTGTATGGGCTAGATCCCTTTGCCGTCCCGTAACAGGGAAAAATTAACAAAAAAAAAAAACAAAAGCGCGAGAATTACGTCTCTGTTCTTGTTACTCAGTACATATTTTCTCATAGAAAAGGGATGAAAAATAGTGTATGACTCTAGAGCAAATGATTTTTTTCCTCTGGCGATGTACTTTAAATGCCTCGCTACGTTCAGGATTCTACGTTAAATGCTTCGCTTCGCTCGTGGTAGCGCCGTCGCCATAAAAAATCTATATAGTTTTTTTTTATGCAATATGGAATATTTGAACTCATTTTTTGCGGAAGTTGGGAGGTAAAAACAATTTTGTTCCTTGATGATTTAATAATATATATTTTTTTTTCAAACCTAAGCAATTCATATAAGTAATTTTAATTATAACCTGTAATGCTCACACAGTTTATTCTCCCCCTCCCCAATTCAAAATGCGCTGAATTTGGTACTTCTTTTAAAAGTGCTTCCAGAATTGTTATATTTTTAGGTTATCTTATCTTATTACATACAAATTAATGTCATTTCTTCATAGGCAATATGCACTGAGGCTGGCCTCATGGCGCTGAGAGAGAGACGTATGAAAGTCACCAATGAAGACTTCAAAAAGTCTAAGGAAAGCGTTCTTTATAGGAAGAAGGAAGGCACGCCTGAAGGACTATACTTGTAATGGTTAATAACTTTTTGAATTGTATTATCTCATCAATGTAATAGTGTCTACAGTAAAATAAATATATAAATAATTCTTATAATTTAATTACATTTAAATTTCGTAATTTCACACCTATATGTTATTGTTTTCCATACATTATTTGTAGTATTTAAGGACATAGGCTACTTTTTATTGCGAAAAAAAGGGTTGAAATAGGGGATGAAAGTTTGTATGGAAGTTCGTCATTTTTGAAGATAGAACCATGAAACTTTATACCCGATAGGTCATATACCAATTTGTATGGCCATATATCATACAAATTTTTATATGACCTTTCGGGAAAAACTTAAGAAAAAGTTGTTTAGGGATTTGAATTGGATTGAAATTCAATCCCTAAGGGGGTAAAATAGGGGCTGAAAGTCGTTCTTGGTTGAAGTCCTCTTAATTACCTAGAAGTATTCTTTCTTAAATGATTTTCCAGCAATCAATTATTAAAATTTAATTATTAATAGTGTGTGAGGTTGTTTTTATTTGGTCTGAGGTTGTGAATCATATACCAATGAGGAATGAATCGTCATTGGGATAAACACGAACACAATTTTATAGGGTGGTGCAAGAAGTCTTATAACACAATTTTATAGGGTGGTGTAAGTAGTCTTATATTCATAAATCTACTATTTTCATAAATCTACGTAGGCACTGTTATTTATTAATATACTTCGCGAAAAGAAAGTGACAAATGGTTAGGAAAACTTGCCGGCCTATTCGCTAAATTTTTGACAGTTGAGAGTGATAGATAATCGGCGAGTGATGGATGGAGCCGCTGATGGATGGGCTAGAGACTAGCCTCTGGTCATGTAGATGGCATATACTGTAGTTTTTGGAGCATATACAGGTGAGTTTTTTTTTCGGGTCAGTATGGGTAAATTCTAAATTATAAGAGATAGAAAACTCTCTTAGGAACCGTGATCTTAATTTTAGATAAAATGAAAATGGTATTTTTTTTGAAGTGAAACTTCTTTATCGGCGTTGGAAAAAAATTTACCGTCACATTTTTCCGTTACGCGCCATCTTGTTTTGTATTCATGTCTATGTAAGGCCATAAAGAAGTTTCACTTCTTACATGTGTACACTAGTACACGCACACATTTTTTTTAAATCTTAATAAATTTGGAGATGTTTGATTTAAACCACGTACCTTTGATTTTTGACATTGCAAGATACATTTGCAAGATAGTGCTTTTTCACTTTGTCGATGAAGACATCACGTGATTGTGATTTTCTTATAGGAAAAGGCAATGCATTCCACAACAGTGATAGGCAAGAGGAGGGATTGGGCTAACGTAACTTTGGTCGCAGTAGGTAGAAAATTGCGGTGTCCTTTCAAGGACCCAGCAGGCGCGAACATTTTACGACTAATTTCCTGCAGCTGTGTAACCCAAGATAATTTTTTATCAATGTGCAGACCCAAATTTTTCACATGGTCTTGGAAAGTTAGCGACACACCACCAAAGGTAACTCTGTGTACTTCTGACCAATCAATTTTGCTGCGCATTTTGCTACTACCGACGACAATAATTTGGGTCTTACTTGGATTGACAGTTAGACTATACGATTTTCCCCATTGAAAAATTCTCCCAAGTCAGTGTTTATTATATTTATGACGCTGTTAATTTGGTCTACAGGAGATTGAGTATAAATTTGTAGATCATCTGCGTAAAGGTGGTAGGTAGAAGTCAGCTGGCAAGTGATAGATTTAATGTATATCGAGAAAAGTAATGGAGATAAAACGCCGCCCTGAGGTACCCCAGCGGAAATGATGCCCCACGATGAATGCGAGTCATCAATACATATCCGCTGTCGGCGTCCAGTCAGGTAACTACGAAACCAATCAATCGCCGTAGGAGATATGTCAAGAGAGCGGAGGATGCCGAGTAAGATGTCGACAGTATTAAACGCATTACTGAAATCAAGTAATGTTAATACAGTTACCTACATTAGCGTTTTCCATACCTACCGTATCTTATGTCGTCTGTAATTTTGACTAACGCAGTAGTGGTGCTATGTCCTATGTAAGCATTATACATAGGCTTGCCATAATATTTTAAAGTGAAGTCCAAACGTATAAAGGGAAGACGCGAAATTTCTAGCATCCCCCCCACATTTCAAAAATTATGGAATGATAAAAAGTGGCGGCTATGACGCCCTTTGTATGACCGGTGCTCAAAAGTCGATGTCCATAAATGTTTCATGACAGAAAAAGTTCTCACGGGGGCTCGGTCAGTCAGTGAGTTACCAACGCGCGCTGACAAAAACATATTAAAAATCCGGATGTAACATCAAGTCTGGATATGGTTATTAAATCCGGACAGTCTGGACTAAATCCGGACGTGTGGCAAGCCTAATTATACATGTTTTTATGGTAGATGGACGCCATGATGATGTTTTAAGCAAACATTATCATTTGACCACCCTTACATTTCCAAGATCAATGTCTTGAACCTTGGGACCTTGGGAAGTGGCAGACTTGATTTCGTGTCCACAGATACGGATACGGCCAGAGGCTTTAGACAACATGCATTTCGACAATCGCTCTCGCAATCGCTAAGTCAAAAAATGTATGGGATTGACATAAGCAATCGAAAAGTGACGTCATCAAAATAATCGAGTCGAAAATTGCTAGCCAAATGTCATTTTGCGTTTCTATTGAACCGAAACGCAAGCAATAGAAGGCGTCGCTCGCTAACTTCCCATACAATGCGTAGCCAACATGCAGCTTTGAGACTCGAAACCGACAAACTAGCGATTCGAGCGATCGCTTGGCTTTCGATCGCCGAGACCCTGTAGAAAACGCTTGTAAAACCACAGATTAGAGGTGTAAAACACGATAATGGTCTTAATATCAGCACAAAAAATAGTTTTTTTTTATTTCATACGATACGTATTCGTAATATAGTGTTATTATAGTTTGTAGACGAGCATTCTGGGATATACAAGGACAGAAAGAAAGCAGTAGCCCTTAAAACAGCTGGAGGATACAGTGGAAAAGATAAAGAAATTAAAGTGGAAATGGACGGGGCACATGCTTGGAGATAACATACAGAAGTGGACAAGAGATTTACTGAATGGGGGCCCATTCAAGTATCAATGTAAGAGGAAACAGGGCAGACAGAAGAGGAGATGGTCAGATGACATTAAAAGGATAGCAGGGCCTTTGTGGTTAAGCTTGGCCAAGAACAGATTAGATTAGTATGGAAAAGGCTGGAGGAGGCCTACGTGTCAGGAGGACACACCGAAAAATAAAAACAATAATCAAAATAATAGTGTTAATATACTGTAATAAATTTAAATTATAATGTAAAACATTTTCAGTATTAAATGGCTTTGAAATTGAATAGTTGTATTTTTTAGTAAGTATATAAAAAATTTGTACACAGTGGTTGTATTGTATATTAAAGTTTATATGTAATAGTTATTCTCATGACCTGTCATGCTGCAGAGTAGAACAGCACCCCCCATTATCTTCCAATAGGCGTTGTAGAAGGAGACTAATGGATCAGAAAAGTGGTATTGATCACCTTATACACCATCCACCAATCTACATTGGGCAAGTGTGGTGGACTACTGCCTGAACCTCCTCAGATAACAAGGAGAGGCCTGTGTCCAGTGAGTGGAATTAAAAAGGCTGTTATGTTATGATGATGAATTGTTCTCTTAGATTATCATTTATATTTGTTGTGGGCTGCCCATAACAATGAGCATGTCTCATGCACCAAAAACATATTTGAGATTAAAAACTACAGACTCTAATCTTTGAAACTAATAGAAAACTTTAATAAAATGCCAGATTGATATATTATTTGGAGATAGATTTAGATATTCCACATTTCGAACACTGGTGACAAAAGAAATACCTACGGAACTTAACAACAATTTAACATTATTTTACAATTAGAACTATTTGTGTGCTTGTGAAAGTTAAGTTAGTAAAACAAAATGTTAGGTACCTACCTAAAGTATTTGTACATACAACTATTTGTTGATGTTTTTGAATGAACTTCAAACAGCATTTGTCTAGATTGTAATTTTATAAGGTGTAAGTATAGCGTGAATCTATGGCATCCGGATGTAGATTTTTGATTCAATAATTAAAAATTGTTTCCGAATGGATTTTGTGCAGTGAAACTGGTGTTATTTTGATGCACAAACATCCATGTGGACGAGCTGTTACGAAGAATCATTTAAATAAAGGTTTTATAGTGTTAATTTATTTATTTTTATGTAACTTTGAATAATGGGCAATAGAAAACAATTAGATTTTCCATTGCTCATTATTCAAAGTTTTATTCCTCCAGGATTGAAGATTGCCAGTTTTGATAAAATAAAACAATTAAATTAATCTTTTATTTATTTTCTCACATAAAGCTAACATGGTCAGCAAAGTTACTTGATTTTTCATTTAAGTCTACATATCCAACAATGTCATCCTTGCTTGTTGTATACGTAAGTTTCCAGGGCCATTTCAAAGAATAATACTGCTTACATATTTTTTTCCTAACTCAGTATTTCACCTGATGCAACTGTAGGTGTTACAGTAAATGATAGGTAATTTGTCATTTGGTTTGTTGATGATCATCTGAAAAATAAAATAAACAATTTAACTTTCGGTTGAATATTACAGGATTTATTTTCCTCATAATTTATGAACTAATTCTACACTAATTCACAGAAAATTTATTAGACCTTTTTATCTAGAGAGAGAGAAAGAGAATCCCTCAGAAATTCTCTATAACTAGACATTAATTTGATGCTGTCCTGGTGGAGTGGTTATTATTACTGACTACACATCATGCAGTCCGGGTTCTATTCTCAGTAGCAGCAAATGTTTATTGATGAGTCATGGTTGTTTATCTTTCTTATATATGAGTATATTCATAAAAATAGCTAAAATTATTATGTATAATTAATGAAAAAACCATTACTTAGTATCCATAACACTAGTTCTTAATGATAATTAATTTGGGATAGATAATTGATGTGAGTGTGGAAATATATAATTATTATTAATTAGGTAATGGCTTAGAATATTGGATAACTTGATAAACCTGATACAAAGTGCTGTGTGGGGCTTTCTGATGCAAGATCTACATCTTCAATCAGCATATACCTACATATATGCTGATTTTGAACTGCGATCAAGACCATACAGAATGAAATAATCATAATTATTTCCTGTCTTTTGAGAAATCTCAAAAAATATTAAAAACACTTAACACAAATACCAGGAACTTCTAGGCAGGATATCTTATGTGGTTTTCGCTCATAAGGTGCATAAGAATGATCATGACACTTTCTCGAGTAACTCTTATCACAGAATTGATCTGAAAATGAAATAAAAATATATCATTAACAGAAGTAGGTACTTACCTAGTTAAATATAAATATGCATCATTCATTTCACCAAAGTCATCTTGGCTTAACTTTTGCAATGTAAAAATTTAATTAAATTTGTACCTACACATGCAAAATAATGGTGAAAACAATATATGTATTGTTAGATAGATAAATGTTAATAAAATATTACCTATTTCTGTGGGAACAGTTGATGGTATTCCTCAGTATTCAACAGTTGATGGTAAGATATCTCGAGTTTCGAAAATAAAGATGGACAAGCACCAATCTTCAATTTGTCTCCATGACAATTGTTTTCTCAAAATGTTTAGGGCACACGTAGATGCATGTTTTATGGTTTTCTGGGCTAGGAACTATAACCTAGATATGTCTTTTCATAGAAATTAGAAATGATTCTATGAAATTAATGAAACTTAAACTGTTGTAAATTACTTCACTCGGTAGGTGCGCAACACTTGTGGAGTGGTACATTATCGTAAACTACCAAACCACCGATGGCACTCATAAGTAGATTCGAACTTTCAAAGTGGCGAAAACGCCGAAAACTCTTCATGAAATAAATTTAGTTTATTTAGGTTATGTTAGTTAGTCATTTTCAATTTTTTACATTTCTTCTCTCGCTAACTATAGACAAAAATTTTGAGTTATCGATACGACGCCTCGATTAAGCGATCGCTACGTTTCTGTCATTTTGGCTACCAAACGATAATCGCTATCGCTGAAGCGTTAGCGATTAGACAAACCGACTCGCTTGGAAGCGTGAGCACAAAGCTCCTTGCGTGAGCATGTTGTCTAAAGCCTCAGACAAGTGTTGTCAAAATTTTTTCCCTCACTTTTTTAATTAGTCTAATGACTCCATTCTATAGCTAAAATATAAGCGTCTTGGGACCGTATTACAGAATGACACTCAGCAATCAATCATGTCTTGAGAATTTCTTGATAATCCCTATAACATTTAGGCACGTATTATTAAAGAATGACTCAAGAAACAACGTCGACTTTAGCATCATACGTCTCTACCAGTTTGTGCTTGATAGATAGATAGATAGTGTAGTGACTAAAGCCGTGTCTCCACTAGGGCCGCGCGGGTCCACGAGGCCAAGCCTCGTGAGTGTGTACGTGAGCGAGGCCTAAAACTATATAACAAATAAGCCTCGCGAGGTCGGGCCTCGTGGCCTCAAAAAGCCGCGCGGCTCTAGTGGGGACACGGCTTTAGTCACTATCTGTCTATCTATCAAGCACAAACTGGTAGAGACGTATGATGCTCAAGTCGACATTGTTTCTTGAGTCATTCTTTAATAATACGTGCCTAAATGTTATAGGGATTATCAAGAAATTTGTAGGTAAAACTGGAAGTCACACTAGTAATAAAAAAGTAAAGCCAATATAAGCTTCTTGGGTTGGAACTTAGGGTTAGAAAGATGCAAATTGCAAGTAAGCGGTTTCAAGGTAAAATTTTTTGACTTCACTTTTTTTTTATACTACATTGGTGGCAAACAAGCATACGATCCGCCTGATGGTAAGCGGTCACCGCAGCCTATGGACACTTGCAATACCAGCCCCCCTAGCACGGGCCGTGGACAAATTCTCCTCGGGGAAAACAAAATATTTTCCTCTCGCTCTAACTCTCACTAAATCCTGAGAAGAAATAGTGTCAAGTGGTGGAGAGAGATTTTGTCCACGTCCCGTGCTAGAGGGGCAGGGGTATCACACGTGCGTTGCCGACCTAGCAAAAACTTTTTCACACCTTTCTTGAAGACACCCATGTGACTTCCAGTTTTACCTAAAAAAATCTTATTTGTTATATGGTATCAAGAAGTTTATATTTTACTATTAGGTTGGGGAAAAAGTCTTTTCGCATTATAGTATGTATAAACTTGTAATAAAATCTCTTTGGCTATACTATTTGTATCTGGCTGGTTTTGGTATCATTGAAAGTTTAAATTTTAAAGAACATAATTCCGGGGTGTTTGGCGGGTAATCATGGCCTCTGGATGTCGATCTTTATTTCGATAATTCAAAATTGCTTCGGAGTGGATTTTGTGCAGTGAAAGTGGTGTCGTTTTGTTGCATAAGCATCCGTGTTGACGAACAGTTATGAGGAATCATTGAAATAAAGGTTTTGTGTATGTGGCGTTGAGAATTGTATAGTGGTTGGAAGTCCCACTATAAAATTCTCATCAGTCACCATCATGAGGTCTGTACCATGCATTTCTTGCCAAGCACTCCCTAGATGCATTAAAAAGTGTGGCACCCACATTTTAATGCAAAAATCAAGAAAGAAGATGAAACTTAAGACTTGGCTGTATGGGCTAGATCCCTTTGCCGTCCCGTAACAGGGAAAAATTAACTAAAAAAAAAAAAAAAGAACATAATTCCAAATTCAAATTAGAAAAATGTGTGATTTTCATTTGTTTTTCGTACCGCCAAGATGAGTGAATCTAATGAAGAAATTAGATACATTTTAAAATTTTACTACAAAAAAGGTAAAAATGCAACGCAAGCCGCGAAAAAAATTTGCGATGTTTATGGACCTAGTGCAGTGTCTGTGAGAGTAGCACAAATTTGGTTTAAGCGTTTTCAATCCGGAAATTTTGATGTCAAAGATGCACGTCGCCCTGCCCCCGTAGCACGGGACGTGGACAAAATCTCTCTCCACCACTTGACACTATTTCTTCTCAGGATTTAGTGAGAGTTAGAGCGAGAGGAAAATATTTTGTTTTCCCCGAGGAGAATTTGTCCACGTCCCGTGCTAGGGGGGCTGAGGCTTTAGACAACATGCATTTCGACAATCGCTCTCACTATCGCTAAGTAAAAAAATGTATGGGATTGACATAAGCAATCGAAAAGTGATCGATTGCTTATGTCAATCCCATACATTTTTTTACTTACTGGTGATGAAAAGTGGATCACGTACGACAAGAACGTGCGAAAAAGGTCGAGGTCAAAGGCCGGTCAGGCTTCACAGACTGGCGCAACCCGGGTTAACTCGCAACAAGGTGATGCTGTGTGTGTGGTGGGATTGGAAGGGCATTATTCATTATGAGCTGTTACCACCAGGCAGGACCATCGATTCTGAACTCTACTGCGAACAACTGATGAGATTAAAGCAAGAAGTTGTGAGAAAGCGGCCGGAATTAATCAACAGAAGGGGTGTGGTTTTTCATCATGATAACGCTAGACCTCACACATCTTTAGCCACTCAGCAAAAATTAAGAGAGTTTGGCTGGGAGGTGTTAATGCATCCGCCGTATAGTCCTGACCTTGCACCTTCAGATTTCCACCTGTTTCGGTCTCTTCAGAATTCTTTAGTGTCAGGTTAACATCACGAGAGGACTGCCAAAACCACTTGTCGCGGTATTTTGACCAGAAGTCCCAAAATTTCTATAGCAATGGGATCATGTCCCTACCTACAAGATGGCAAAAAGTTATCGAACAAAATGGTACCTACATACTTTAGTTAAATGTAAATAAACTATATTAAAAAATGTTTTGAATTTTCTTAAAAAATGCGAAGAAACTTTTTCCCCAACCTAATATCTTCGTGTATGGTAGATGACGTTCATAAATTTTACCACCTCATCACTATACCTACTTTTCTTTCTAGGAACTCTTTAAACAGAATGCATACTCTTCAGCGTGCCCCCACACTAGCCGGTCGTTCTTTGCTACCTAGAAAAGACCATTAAACCGGAAGTATAACAACGTTAGGCGATATGGTGGTACGCGGGTTAGCCGAGCGCGCGAGTGTGCGCTCATAATAGCGATTAAATTTCGCGGCTCCATGAGGTCAAGTCTCGTAAGTGTGTACGTGAGCGAGGCCTCACAAATAAGTCTCACGAGGCCGGGCCTCGCGGCCACAAAAAGCCGAGTGGCTCTAGTGGAGACGCTGCTTTACGATGAACCCGTTTTTATGGTCTTTTCTAGGTAGCAAAGAACGACCGGCTAGTGTGCCGCCAAGCTCAATGCTACTACAGATGCGGTTGTATGGACTAGATTCCTTTGTCTACCCTGAAAATGGAAAAATTAAAATAAATACTGATTGACATTTACATTGTGTTCATATTTGATTTGATCCAATACGACTAAATTTAGAAGACAAGTTGAGAAAGGGAAGGATAATAAAAATTTCTTTAATATTTCTGGCAAAAACGAAACAACTATATATCCTTAGATTTTGGTCACATTATTTATACACGAAGAAGAATGATATTCGTTAATCAGTCGTTGCCAATTATTATATATTATTTGCTTTTTTCATAAGTAGTTCAAGGAGAATATTTTTATTACTACATTAATTAACAACATGCTAGAAGACCGGATACATGAATGAGTGACACAAGTAGTAATAACGAGGAAGCAACCGAGCAAACTGCACTGATGGATGGGCATATCGCTGAAGCACGCCCTGATAGGGAAGCTGCTGAAAGAATAGCTAGAAAGAGAAAAACCAAGGACAATCAGCGCACCTATGGGGTAACCACTAATTTCACAAACAAACTAATATCAACCACTCTATGACTTTATCTAATCTAAATTGTGTTGATGATTTTTTGAGGTGTCCAATGATAAAATTCATAATTTCATTTCATATTCCTTTTTAGTACTTTTAGCCTACAGATTAGGTAATTCATACATTCTGTTTATAACTGTAGCATATAAATACAATGACAAGTGATGTGAGTGTGTGATGGTTTTGATTGTTTGTTAGTAGAAATTAAGAAATCACCTTCATAAGAGGTTAATTGCTTTTAGAGTGTACAGCAAACGGATAGTGGAGGATCTGGTGCACCTAGTAACTCAGGACCAAGTTCAGCACCAGTCACAAACAATCCAGAGACTCAGATTGAGGAATTGGAACTTAAATATGGAGCAAGACATGTCATCAAGCTGTTTGTACCTGTCACCCTGTGCATGCTTGTTGTGGTTGCCACTATTTCTTCTATTAACTTCTACTCAGTCAAAGATCTATATTTGTAAGTGATTTTTTTTGTTTGTTATTGTAGTTTTCATTAAATTTATGAAGTGTATAAGAAATTATTGATTGTCATTTACTTGTTTTAGAGCATACACACCATTTCATGAAGAAAGTCCTTATGCAGTGACTAAAGTATGGAATGCTCTTGCCAACTCAATGATCCTGTTATGTGTTATTGCATTGATGACTGTTTTGTTGATAGTCCTATATAAGAAGAGATGTTATAAAATAATTCATGGCTGGCTAATTGCTTCTTCACTAATGTTACTCTTCATATTCTCCTACTTGTATATAGAGTAAGTATGTTCAGTTATAACAGAAAATTCACAAAATATTCTATTTTGTGAATTTTATGTTGATTTGACAGTATTTCATTGAATCTGTTAAATCACACTTTTTTTAAGCATAAATCTAATAGCTAAATGAATTTATAAAGTTCACAACATAACATAAAAGTGATTTAACTTAGTATGTAAAATATGAAGATTTATTTATACATGATAAATAAATCTTCATATTTTACATACCTTCCCTTATTCCTTAGAATAAGGGATCTGCAAAAATGTTGTGTATTAATTTACATATAAAACATTATTTATTATTTATAGAGAAGCTTTAAGAGCTTATAACATACCAATGGACTATATCACATTAGCTTTTGTGATGTGGAATTTTGGTGTTATGGGGATGATTGTGATCCACTGGAAGGGTCCACTGAGGTTACAACAAGCATACCTCATATTCATTGCGGCACTAATGGCTCTTGTGTTCATCAAGTACCTGCCAGAATGGACGACATGGGCTGTCCTTGCAGTTATATCTATTTGGGGTAAGTGGCACTTACATCATATTATTATGAATAATAATTATTATTAAAGCTAATTTATTAATAATTATTATTATTTATCTAAACAATAAACAAGTTGATTAATTTTTTATTAAATATTATTTAAAGGATTATTGTATAGCCGATTGATATAGGGAAAAAGCCTCCTCCATTGATTTGCATCTATTTTAAGGGTCTGTTATCCAGTATAGATGGGTTGACAATATCATAAAAGTTGCTGGAAAAAACTTTTATGATATTGTCAACCCATCTTTTTTGTTGTGTCGTCCTACTCATCTTTTTCCATTTGGACCAAGCCACTTTGTTGTCTGTAGTGTCTATCTTTTGTCCTGGCATCTTGCTATGTGACCTGCCCACCTCCATTCCAGTGCCAGTGAATGTTGTAATGCATCCGTAATTTTTGTTTTATTGCATATATCAGCATTTCGTGTTTTATTGATTCTTTTCAGTTTCAGGATACTTCTTTCTATGGCGTGCTGGCATGAAACAATTTTGTTTTTTCTTTTGTTAGTGTATGTCCTAGTCTGACTTGCATAATTGTCCTGGATTTTCAAAAGAGTTTAATTTCCGATAAAACCCATTTCTTTTAAAAAAATCATCTACATGCCAACCATAGATTTCAGGGTTAAATTTCGCACATACAGAATCAGTTGCATTAAGCTACGTAGAATTTACACATATGTATAGTTCTTAAAAAAATTGTAGTAGGGAAATCCAGCATGGCCGAAAATCAAAATCAAAATCAAAAAGTTCTTTATTTAAATTGACTTAAGACTAAGTGCTTTTAAATCGTCATAGTGAGGAAATACATGAAATTAAAATTTAACAACAACAATCAACATTACAAAGATTACAATTTTTTATTTAAATAAACCGTTAATGTGCAATTTATTCACTCCCATGCTTTTTTATCAGTAATATAATCATTAATTGTATAATAAGCTTTTTTAATCAGCTTTGTTTTTATTAATGTTTTAAATTTGTTAATAGGTAGTGCCCTTATATCAGTTGGCAGTTTGTTATAAAAGCGTATACATTGCCCCATAAAAGAATTGTTTATTTTGTGGAGACGGGTAGTGTGTCCAACAAGATTATGCTTCTGCCTTGTATTTACATTATGTGTATCACATCTTTCACTAAATTGCGTAATATTTTTTCTTACATACAGTAGATTTTCAAATATATATTGTGAAGGTACGGTTAGAATATTCACCTCCTTAAACTTTTCTCTGAGTGAAAATCGAGGGCCTAGTTGGTAAATAGCTCTCACGGCTCTTTTTTGCAAAATAAAAATAGTATTAATTTCAGCAGCGTTACCCCAAAGAATAATTCCATAAGACGAACAAAGTTGGAATCAAAACTTCTTCTTTAAAAATTGTTCACTGTTTTCTTTTGCGCTGTACTTCTTCATAAAAATACGAACTCTTGCATCATTAACTGTCTGGCAGTGATTCACGCCATACATTTTTAAATCTTTAAAATTCGCAAACCCCTATTAGGACCCAAGTTTTTTGCAGAGAACTCTTTATCAACATGTTAATAAAACAGCGCTTATATTGATATATGTATTTGTCTATTATCTTGATGTTGCAACATTTAATTAAAAATATATTTTTTAAAATAATTAAACATACTTACTGTCCAGGATTTTTTAGGCAACCCATTCTTAACATATTTTCTGATATACTAAATTTGTTATAAAATATATTTCATTCTATTATCAGCTTGGTGAAGATCGTTTTAGGTTCGGATCTTCTACTAATAGACATGTTTTCGAGATTAAATATTTTATACCTTTTTTTTTTGATATCTATTGCAGATTGTCTCTAATGACATTTTCTGTGTCACCGGATTTTTAAGAAGGCGAAGACCTTGGGGGGTCCTCAAGCCTGTAGGTCGAACGTTCCTAGGGGATTACTGGGCGACCGAGCATCTCCCCCGTCTCTCGACCGCCTAGCGTCCCTAGGGCGATCGTGTCGGTAGGGAGCGATTTTATACCTTATTAAGGGGACTTAAACTACTAAATAAAAATATATAAAAACATCATACATATTCCCTATTGATTACATTACATTAGTAATTTATTTTGTTGCAGATTTGGTAGCAGTATTGACACCAAAAGGACCATTAAGAATATTAGTTGAGACTGCACAAGAAAGGAATGAGCCTATATTCCCTGCTCTCATATATTCATGTAAGTAAATATAATGACTTTGACATAGTCATCTCATTACAGATATTGCTTGCAATTTGTATTACATTGTTTAGGAAAGTGAACCAAATAAAAATAATAAGTCGAAAGTCAATAACAGTTATACATACAGACATACTAACAAATACCCACTGTTGAATTGGGGGTAGTGCCATCCATGAGGGATGTATATTTTGTAATTTTATACTTTAAAATAGTTCTAGGAACCTAAAATATTTTTAATATGATGTCACAGCTTTCAGTGAATGATAGATGATATGAAAAAAATGGTCAATATCAATTCTTAGGGTTGCTACACACATACATAAGCGGGCGTCATCATTAATGGGCCACATAAGAATATCTTCCCGCTACAAAGATGGAAAATGTCACGTTGTCTATGCGTCGCGGATAGCGTTAATTACTGCAGAGGAAATACCGCGTCATAGCAACGCATACGTCGCATTGTCCCGGCATCTATGCTGCGCTGGACAAACACTAGTCTATACACAAATTATTATACAGGATGATTGGGAAAACATTATGTAGCTCAGGCTGTTTGGACAAAATCTTCAAAATAGCTTACATTTAAGTAGGTCAACAGGGCAGGCCATATTCGAAAACGCTCCCGTTATTGAGATTCAGAAGTGCCAGCCAGAACTTTTATATGTTAATTCAAGCTGGTTGGACACAGATTTTTGCATTTTTCTAATAAACCACTGTACGTATCACAAAACTTTTAGCTTGATGCCCGTCACAAATTTATGTGACGCCCGTTGATATGCAAAAAATCGTCAACTCGCCAAAAAAAAAACAATAGTTTTGGATTCTACAACCGATAAGGCCCTTGACTCGTGTCTCTGTGCCTTGTGCTTACCACATGTAGGCGATAATCGCGTGGCACCGACGTGTCTGATTGACAGGCGACCCGCCCTCCAATACCGGTTTGAGTCAATCAGAGCATACTATGTCGTCGGCCACGCTAGAGCTTCAGCTTTCATTATGCGAACTGCTAGGGAGTGGAACTCCTTGCCGAGGTCTGTTTTCCCGGATCAGTATAATCTGGACATCTTTAAGGCCAGAGTGAACAAGCATCTTCTAGGCGAGCGTGTACCACCATAGGCCTCAACATCGCTTTCCATCAGGCGAGATTGTGGTCAAACGCCCAGCCTATTTAACATAAAAAAAAGCTACAGAGCGAAGGGGATGCAACCTGCGAAAGTGAAGACGCATCGCCATATTACGTTAATATTCTATTGGCCGGAGTAAAAAGTGGGCGGAGCTTGGTGCAGAGGAGCCGTTCAAAGGATTCTGTTTGCCAAATGGAATACCGAGAACTTTGTTGACTGTACCTACAGAGCGGAGGTCCTTCGTCACTCCCAGAATTAAGCCGAGGAACAAGTGTGGGAAGATACTCCTTATAGGTAGTTTATATACTTGTATATTATTATAATGTGTATGCATATTTATTGCAGCGACTGTGATGTACTGCCTAGCTGCGACCACGACAACAAGTGAACCGGGCGAAGGTGAGCAGCGCCCACGCGAACTACGACCGCTGAACCCTCTCGGTCCGTTCACAAGTATTCAATATTATGTTCCATATTGATATTCATCTCAATTGCAAACTTTTTGTTATACCTTTCATTGCTTAGTTCATTCCAAGTGAACATTCCTGGGTGTTCAGGTTTGGATATGTTCTGTTATAATAGTAGTAATAGGGGTTAAAGTATGAAGTTGTCGATTTTTTCCTCATTATTCATTAGTGTATAATTCCTTTAATACAATAGCTATGTCCATTATTCTTTTTTTTATTTTAAACTTCATTACAAGGACTAATATTTATGTATAAATTTTTTTTTCTCATTTTATTTTTTTCACTAGTAATAAATCTTCAAAAACAGCTCTTGGTAAGAGGTGTCAGTCTCCGTTATGAAAATATGAATATTTTTTTACAGGTATCAGTTCTCAATTTTTTTCTCTAAGTATCCTTTAGCTTAATGTTGTCTCAATATATCCACAAAATTACACAAAATTTAGATTTGTGGTTTCTTAAAAAATCGCAAATATATTTGTATGTAAAAATGAATTGTCTTTAAATTCTCCATACAAAACGGCAATTTCATACTTAAACCCCTAATATTTCAAATAAATTATAATGTTTCATCGTAAAATAAATATGTATCACATTCATCACACATAGCATTTACATTATAGCATACAAATCTATGCTTCAAAGAACAAACTATACCGGCGAAAAAAGTTCATAGGTATTCATTTATTTTGCATTCTTGTACAATAGATACGGTTGTATGTTCGGTTTTCCAACACTTCAGAGCAAGAGGTTTTGAGTTATAATCTAGGTGCAACATATTTTTTGGTTTTAAAATTAATTCTACACAGTTACAATTTACATAAATGAAAGAATTTTAGAAAAATATTGATGATTTCCGGCTTACAAACACATAAAGTTACGTGTTAGACAAGGAGATCCGATATGAACTTTGACGTCAAATTAGACGCCCGCCATACCATAGATTTATAATTACTGATGTTTATAGATTGGCAATGAATCTACTAGGGTGAGACCGAAAAAAATAACTTATGTGTGAGTAATGCGCATGTATGCGTAAAAAAATGTACTGTGATTTGACAATTACTGCCTTTTTACGTGACTACAGGCTGACTTGGGCCGCCTGCGTGTACGTGAAATGGTCTAGTTTATCTACGCGTTAGTATGCTCTTTCTCTTTCACATTGCCGATCTACTGTTACTTATATCTATATTCATATAAAAAGTTGTTTTAGAAAAAGACGAACAGTGCAATTATTTCTTATTCAAATATCTCGGTATTTTTTGGCTAAAATCAATTCTGTTTTTACTAGTAGCGGTATAATTTTTGCGCTTTTTTTATAAATGTATTTAACCGGTCTAATTATTTTCATGCATATTCCCTATTATTATGTAGATGAGACCGAGATGGGTTGATTAACATAAGTTCGATACTTAGATATAGACACTATAGAAATGTAACAAACATCACGAAATAGATACACTACGTTAGTAAGCTTTACCTATTATTTAAAAAAAGTAACTAAAACTTACTTTTGTTCGATTTTCAACCATGGACGTTCAATCAGTGAAACTGTCAACCCCATTGGCGTGTACGTACGAGTTGGTGCATTATCCACTTTTGACTTTTACATAGATCAGAAATTTATTTCCTACGCAAAGAGAGTTACGAACTGCTAAATTTGGATTACTAGAGCGACCCGCCCTGGCTTTCGCACCAGCTGCAATGTAGATATATGGTGCAAAACACAATAAATACAATGCATTTTGTTCATTTAAGATATCATGTTTCATAGTAACATTTACTACCTACACAATCTACATATATCCAAATAGAAATAATCTAACTTTTATTTTTCAATTAATTTTTCTTGTCACTAAAATCGGTGATATGATTACAAAGAACAGAAACTAACTATAAGAAGTATGTCTTATGGTTACAGGCTTGCTCATACTGACCGATCTAAATATGCCGCCCTGTATATTGTGTAATGATAAAGGTCATTGCTTTTGACTGAGTTGTGATATCAATCAACATTGTGTCAGTCAATTCACCTTTGTGTTAACCACTATTCTATATTTTTTTTTTATACTGTAAAGGTTTACATTGTGTCAATTTAACTTTGTGATAAATCCACCCAGGTCTCCATTTTTTTTTCGACAGAAAACGTTTTATACGTACCCTAGCCATAAATAGGGCCCACGCCAGGGTTATGTGGGAGTCCCCATCTCTAACGGCTGGTATACCCACTAAAAACTGTCGGATCCCTTCACTACGTATATCGACGGCTGCGCGGCAGCGTATAGTCATCCACACGTACCTACCTATGATCCCTGCTACTCCCTGCCTACTATAAAATTGCAAAGTTCACTATGTACTAATAAGCAGGAGAATTACACCAATCACAGAGCTCTATTGAACGCAATGGCATTGATTAGAGCTCTGTGATTGGTTCGTTTCTTATCCAAGAGTCGAGAGATCTCATAGTAATGTTTGTGTATACGGTGTCAGTTAATACGTACCTATGTTTGAGGTTGTCATTGTAATAAAATTGTAGGTGGTGAATCAAACTCTGCAGGTAACGGCGGTGAGTCTGGCGGCGGCGAGGGCGACGGCGAGGTCGGGTTCGACGAGGCGTGGCGGGCGCGCGCGCACGGGCCGCCCGCCGCGCCCGGCGCCGCCGCCGCCCCGGCCCCGCCCCCGGCCCCGCGCCGCCTCCGCGTCGACGGCACCGCGCCGGCGCAGTACACCACGCGCGTCGACCGCCCGCACCCGCACCCGCCGGACGCCGACGACGAGAGTATGTCACATCACACTTTCTTTACCCTACACTTTTTACTTTCTCGTATGCGTAGTATAGACTGAAGCGTCGGTGGCGTAGTGCGTAAGAGCGTCGTCTCCCACCCGGGAGACACTGGTTCGCCCCGCCACGTACCAATGTGTTTTAAAATTTTTAGAATTCATATGTACGTTTAATCGACGCTTTTACGGCGAAGGAAAACATAGTGAGGAAACCTGCACGCACCTATGAAGAAATTCTTAGGTTGTGTGTGAAGTCGACCAACCCGCACTTGGCCAGCGTGGTTGAATAAGGCCTAATCGCCCCTAATGTGGGGTAGGCTTGACCCCCCGGTGGGGACATTATATGAGCTGTTGATGATGATACGTAGTATAGAGGAAGTCTTGTGTACGATCGTGCAACGTTTGAGAAAAAGTAACGTCCTTTTAAATGTAACATAAACGTAACTTTGACAGCGTTTGTGTTTCATCTGCGTTCGACATGCGTTCGGACCATCTGTCAAATCAACACCGCGATACGAAAACATTGAAAAGTTGCGTATCGTTCGTGTTCCACTCGCGTTTCGTCTTGAAATGATTTACCGCGATCGGGGCCCAGGCTTTCGCTTTTCATCAGGAACCCATCTGTGCCCTTTCGGGTCCAATGTGTGCATCGTTCTATCGTGTCCGACATGCGGCATAAATTTTCGACAGCGAAGATTGGCCACCACCGAGTCCAAAGCTATGCTGGCCCTGAAGAGGGCCTTTTCCCGCGTCCCCCCCCAACTAGCACACAAGCTCTATAACAAGCGCTTCAGTGGCCAGATAGAAGTTTTCAAATACGGCATTGGCTCTATAAGCAAACTCTACAGAAATTGTAAAGACTGCTACAGCGCTGCTTTACCCTCAAAAGAGGCACAAATTATGCGGCTATTTGTTGTACAGTTGCTCTAAAATGATCGAAAATGTGTGTTAATGCGGCGTTACTCACATGTCATGAAAGCGGGAATATACGCCATAGTATCTATAATAAGTTATTTTAGCGCGACTATAGCGTTCTTGCCGTATTTTGACGTGTCTTTATCGCGGAATTAGATTTTACGACTCTTTATTAATTTTATAATAGCGATAATCAGATGGAAGTGAACAAAATATATTTTTTTAAGAATAGATTTGTGACAGTGAAGTAATGACAGATGAAGTGAAACATGAAGATTTAAATATTTTAAGTACAGGTAAGTTAGCATCTATTTTTTTCATTTATGTTTGGAATTATCAGTGGGAGTACCAGTTTATCGTGAATGTATATATATGTTTTAGTTAAAATTTTCACGCGCCTCTTATTTATGCAGTTTTTAATATTAAAAGTAAATTTAATATTAGAAAGTGTTAAATCTGCATTTAGCATAGATTGTATTTTTGGTTTCTTGGTATTGTATTCGTCTTTCATTGGGGTTATAGGTGAGAAATAATGGTTTGAATTATGATTTTGTACACATTTACAGTTAATAAATGTTGGTAATAACCAACAAAATTATGATTTAATCAAATACTGTAATGGCGCCCAATTACAACAGCTTTCAAAATCCACTATGACTATTCTACCGGTTTGTATCGCAAAAATGCTCTAGTATTCGATGTAATAGGATTTTCTCCTTTACAATAGTAGTAGTGAAGCGCTTTTGTATGCTTTTAAACATACACCTGTCTTTTACGCTTCTTTACAGAGCACAAAGCTATTTAATTGAGCTAATATATTCCACTATAGTAGAGATCGATTTAGGGACCGCGTGATGACTTAAAAACCTCTTCCTTTCCTTCTCCCATATTATTATGTATTGTGAACAATGTGTATTATGACTCTTTCCAAATCAATACTATGAAAACTGTATAGGGAGGATAAACTTGTTGAGTTTCTTGCCGGCTGAGAAGAACCTTCTCAGAACAAGGCCTCCTGGTAGACTCGTGAACCTTTCATAAGTGTACAAATTGTACCTTAGTGAATAAAGAAATTTGAGTATGAGTTTGAAATTAATTTATAAAAGTCAATTTCTCTCTGTTCAATTGTTACATGTATTTTCTGGCCAGTTGGCCTATTTAATATTTTACGTGAGCGGTTCCGCGGGCAGGTACAACTAATATAAATATATTTCCAAGAACCACAAATAAATCCACAAATAAAGATTTTCCAAGTTCTATGGCATGGTTCAGTGCGGTTATGTTTTAGCGATAAAGATAATGTACCTATAATGTAATGTACCAGTACATTTTGATTGTAATTTAATGCAAGACTCTTTTATCAATTTACAGGTAGTACCAGAAGAGTGTGAAAACTCAACTACAGCTGCTGTCGACTCTTGCAATGCCTGTGATGCTCAACCTGGTCAAACGAGATTATGATATTTGCGTTTAGTAGATTTATAATAGGTCGTTAGTTATTGTCTTCACAATAATTTTGTATAAAAATTCTAACATAAATATTGTACCGCCAAACCATAAGTTTTTTTTTTAACCTTTACACCCTAGTTAAAAGGGAGTAAGGACTACACCCACTAATTTAAAATAATTATAGTGTCAGCTATATAATTGGTACAAGATACTTACGCTGTTTGCAAATTTGGAACTACGGAACCCGTTTCATTCTTTCACAGAACAATATTAAAATTGATAGTACTTTAAAAGTACCTACAACCACTCTTGACGCGCTTTATTTGTTATAATGATGATGGAAAAGTTATTTGTACTGTTTTAGATCTATAAGGCGTTTTTGCCTTGTCTTATACAACTATTTGTCATATGGATGTTGTAAAATTCTCAAATATACCGGCTTGCGCGCTACAAGAAGATAATATTTCTCTTCTGTAAATATAGCTCTACAAAGATCAATCAAATCCAATTCAACAGCTTAAAGCCACATAAAGTCAGTTTATAACTTCATTTAAACTCTTTGGCCAGCAACCACTCTCTATTTAGATCTTACAGTGTTATAAAAGGAATTCTTAACTCGGCTCTATATTTAATGCCGATACAATAACTGTATAATACGTTGTTGTATGTTCTTGGGTATTATGATTACCATCATACGGCTACTATACCACATGTCTGTTAAATCATGTTTAAACTCACTACTGTACAGCTTCAGTATAATAGTAAAGCTGTGGTACGATTACTATACAGTATTTAAGTCGTACAAAGACTGTTTAGGCTGCTTATGTGCTAGTTGGGCCATAGTGGTGCCAAGAGTGAAACGCAGCACAGTTTAAGCCCAATGTCTACGCCATATCTCCCCCACCCAACCTAAGGCCGCAGCTAGCCTTGCCATCTCTAAAAATCAGAAATTCAGACTTACACGCTAAAAAAGCCGGACTTTTGAGTCCCACAACCGGACGGAAATAAAAAAAAAAGATTTTTGGCTAAAAGTTCAAATAAAACAAATATATTTTCGACAACAGGCGAACTCGGGTAGAGTGAAGTGTGGGTGCGGCTTGCTTGCGTCAAAAAAAGCCTAACAAAAGCCTGACGAAGCCGGCAGTCAAATCGGCGCGGACAAGGGATCAAAAAGCCTAACACTGTACGGATGGCAACGCTAGCCGCCGCCATCCGTCATATCGGTCTCGCACGAGGAAGCAGTTCGATAGGGTCCAGCTGTGTCCTGTAGGCACAACAGGCGTTGGCTTCACCAGGGCGGCGCTGCTCCCATAACATCAGCGCGGAAATCTAAAGCAGGCATCGCAGCCATCCTCCACCTCTGCTCTGCTCTCCACGCTGATAATCCTATTGCTTGTAAATTAATACGACATTATGTTTAAATTGCAGAGGGAGTGAAGCTTGGCCTGGGTGACTTCATATTTTATAGCGTACTCGTTGGGAAGGCGAGCTCCTATGGCGATTGGAACACAACGCTCGCGTGTTTTGTGGCTATATTAATTGTAAGTAATACTCCGTAATTAATTATTTCTCGATTTATTGAGGTGATTTTAAATGTATGTGATTTGATGAATATTTTGTTTATTTTGTCTCCAGGGCCTATGCCTGACGTTACTGCTGCTGGCAATACTCAAGAAGGCGTTACCAGCGCTACCTATTTCGATAACATTCGGTTTAATATTCTACTTCGCAACACGGTGGGTAGTTAAGCCGTTTGCTGACGCGCTGGCCGCGGAACAAGTGTTCATTTAGCTACGGCCCGAATGTTTGCCTCCGTGCCACTTCAAGACTCACTATATATGTTAGGACGGTAACAAAACTAATTGTTTTATAACAAAAGTAAGCTAAAACTACCCAAAGCAATAATAACATGAGGCTAACAGACTATGGACTGTTCTAGAGATATATCGATTAATCGGATTTCGTTCTCTTTTAGCTTTATCATTAACTATTGCTTCATTTGAATTTGAAATAAAATAGAATACGGGCGTTGCTGTAGCCGATTGTTATCGAATCCATGTAGATATTTGTTATGAATGTATTTCAAACAATCAATTTGAGACAGATTAGTGTCGGTTATTGGTGTAAATACTAAATTTAGTTTATATAAGATAGTGAAGAGTATTGTAATACTAAGTTACTTATTATTTTATTATTTAATATTCACCTAATTTAGGTTTTCGTTAAAATTTATAGCTTTCCACTAATGTTGAACATTCCAATAGATTATAAACGTCATGGTGTTTTACTTCAAATAATTGGATTTTTAATTTCTATCTTGACTATTCATTAATCTTGTCCTTCAGAATATTTTAAATTAATATACGATTTTTTTAACAATGACATGTTTTATTTTATTAAACACAAACAACACTTTGGAGTTTCTGCCGAGTTTTTGTTGTAAAAACACGTCTTGAGAGACTCCATTTTTAACCAAAATCTACCGAACAGTTTTTTATAACTTTATAATTAACTTTTCACTTGACATTGGCAAAATGCATGATCTTTAAGATTTGCGAATGCCATTAATTAAGAATAGAGTAGAATAGAATAGAAACAACACTTTTTGCAATTGTAATTGTCACTTTTTTAATACTAGAAAAAATACACTGAAAAAAATCAACCTGCCCCAGGCGGGAATCGAACCCAGCATCTTCCGCAATCCGGGTGCCTACGTATAAATAGCGGGAAACTGAAGTAACAAAGAAAATCTTCCTTCGTAGTTGGTTATGGAAACGGCAATTTATTCGGTTATCAAAATAAAATAAAAACTATGTTCATATCAATTTCCAGTTACGAACGTGGTCCAAAGGTCAAAAATTAATTTACTGTTTCTCAAAATATTCTCCCTTTGCGTAAATGCACTTTTTCATTCGATTAAACCAATTTTGAAAACATTTGTGCTACTCCTCCGTGGTGACCTCAGAAACGTGTTTTTCGTACTCTTCTGGTGATGAAAATCATTGGTGGTGTTTTGGGATCGTAGCAATAAATCCATGTTTCGTCACCTGTTACTATGTCCCACAATAAAAATTTGACGCACCTTCGATGAATCTGGTACTAAGTGACGCGGTCCCTTTTTTGAGCCTCGGTCAAATTGTGTGGGATCCACCGCGAACACAGCTTTCTCACAGACAAATGTTTGTGTAGAATTGGTTGTATTTGACTCATGCCTACGTCTAAGGATGCGCGAATCTCATGGTAGGTCAAATGCCTGTCTGTTCAATCACACGGCGCACAGCATCGATGTTTTTGTTGTTCACAGCGGTGGGCGCGCGACCATCGCGAGATTCGTCACTGAGATTGACACGACCGCGCTTGAATTCTGCAAACCAGCTATAAATAGTAGTCTTGCATGGTGCTTCATCGCCAAAAGCAGATTGAAGCCGAGCGATCTGTTGAGCTGTCAAATTACACTTAAAATCGTAGAAAATCATAATCATCAAACTTTTAGTGTCGGGCGTGCGATTCACTCGCGGAGTCAGGTAATGAACTTTTTTACCCTAGATGATATCAGACGGTTCACTCGAATGAATGTTCACTCCAGTGAATTCTTCATTTTTATTTCATTCCATGTTCACACGGTCGAACTGGAATGAACCAGAAAAGAACATTCATCTCCTCTTTTCTTTCAGTACGTCGTCGAAAGAAGACCATTTTGCCTCGACGTTTTCTTCTACAAGACTCTAAACAAAAAGACCGAATCCGAGTGAACGTTCACTTAGTGTACCCGAGCCCGAGCTGACAAGCTCACCCAGACCTCCACCGTGCCCGCGTGTTGTATTAACAATCACTTAAGCAGAATATTTATATCCATAGCCACGTTACCTACTTTACTTAACTTCCGAGGAACAAACATTCGCAAATGGGAGTGTTTAAATCTGGTTTTGGGGTTTTGGGGGTGCCAACCAGGGTTGCCAGATAGTTTCCAAAAAAAATACCGAATAGTGAGCAAAAAAAAGCTCCTTACTTGTAGTATTGCCGATCCTTACACTCGCGCAAAAAAAATCGACAAAATAGGGAGCGCTGGGCAGGACGAGGAACATGACGTGCGTCATGACGAGTAAGGTTGCCATACTACGTCTTTGCCTCCTTTCTCGTCTCTTCTCTCGTCTGCTTCACTCGTCGAGTGTGTGGCTGGTCCATAAGTACGGATACTACGCAACATTGATGCCGAATGCGTAAAATTTGACATTCGATTCGTTTATTAGGGAGAAAAATTAATCAGAAAAAAAAAAATACCGAACCTCTCATACTTCGGTGTTTTTGTCATATCGAACACGGTGCTAAAATACCGTACGGTTCGGAAGAATACCGAACACCTGGCAACCCTGGTGCCAACAGACAAAGGACTATAAAACAAGCGTTTTTGGCGAAGTTTTCAAAGTTTAGGCTCTAAATATTCATAAAGAAAATTCTGTAGACTCCCGAAAATACCTATCGATTATTATTCCGCTTATTACGCTTTCTTATTTATTAAAGAATAGTTTTAAAAAAATCCAAAATTCAAATAGGTAGACACCCTATTGTAAAGGAACTGGATATCGTTTAGAAAAACACATATTTTTTTTATAAAAATGTGTTTATTGCTTATATGAATACCATTTACGATAGAAAACTACATATAGGTACTAAAGTTAGTTCGTCATAAGGTAAAAAGTGGGTAGTATTAGAGTTTATGAAAGTTGAGAGGGTATGAAGATATATAATACATAGATAAATATTTTTATTTTACCTGTTATAAATATAATATTGAAATCTATACATTAACTGTATAAATATATTTAAAATAATTATAGTATTACAAAAAACAAATAAATGCAACAACGTACACACTAAAAGTATTTACCTATATGTGTATAAAAAAAACATCAGACGAAACACATTTGTCATTATTAACTCTATATAAATTAAATAGGGTCGTATTTAACTGGTCGGCAGATTAACCTAACCTAAAACTATCTTAATCCTGAATGAGCGACTAAAAACCCTTAATGAGCGGCCGCCGATTAGTCGCCCATTTAGTATTTTTAGTCGCAAATTCTGGAATTTTTAGTTGCTCGGTTATTATTTCCCAATTAATTACACCTTTTAGGATTGTGAACTTGACAAAAATCCTCTACAACATTTTATATCGACGGATAGACAAACTTTCATATTGCACTCTATATGGTAACTAATATAATAACAACTTACAGTAAAAAATTTAGAGATCAAATTAATACGTTGTATTCCAAAAAAGATCTTTGATCCATGCAATTAAAATACTTAGATTTTGATGATTTTGAACAAGGATTTAGGACACTAATGTGGATTTTGGGCATGCATTGTCAACGACACCACGCAACCGCACCACTGTGGTGTCTTACAATTTTTTTTTAGGTAAGTACACCACGGTAATGGAGCTCTAATACAAAACTTATGTATGCATTTGCCACCACGAGCGACGGTGTAATGAACGACACGGTGATGATGAAAACGACTTCCATGGTGTCGTTGACAATGCATGATTTTAGGATAGGTAGGTACCACAAAAAGTTTTGCTGTGAAAGGTGTATGAAGGACAGTCTTATTTAAAAAATAATTAACGTAAAAAAGTGTACTACAAATGTATGACTAAATAAAAACAACAATCGCCCTATCACCGACAGGAGAATAACTTCTATTTTCTGACCGCCTTGACCGGCTATCTGTTATTTTTTCTAATAAGTCTTTTTTTATTTTGAGTACAGCTTTGATAATAGATCAATTTGTAAAAGTAAATTCATCAATGTCTTACAATGAGATAAATATTTAATAAGGCATAAAGAAAGTATAAAAATTACATAAATCGTAAATAAATGATCAAAAAGTTAAGAAGGAATTAGGTATACATTTCGGAATGTATGTAACTAGGGAATGATATGCTTGGAAAATTTAGAACACCCTTTCGCTTATATCGAGATTATAAACATTCAAACTTCACAAATAACATCACAAGACAACATAACAATATATAAGTTTTTTGTTTCTCGTTAATTCTGAATAATATATAATTTTAGAATGTAACAAAGGTATATAATGAAATAAATGCTTTAAAAATTGAGAAAATTATATATCTAAATAACAGTATTTGTGGCCAATGAAATATATTTTTTTTTACTTTTTATAAATATGTAATGTAGGCATATAATGCGATTGTAAATGATTTGTCCTTTTTCCGACTTAGACTTTTCACGAGTTGCCACGGGACTTAAAACGTCTAAGTTATGGTGTTGAGGTTGTTAAATGAGCCCGATAGTTAAGTTGGGTTGATTGACTAGCGCTACATAAACGACCAAAGAAATTAAATATTTTATGACAAACAAGATTCATAAAAATAATAATAATGTCGTGTTATGACGCTATAATAGCCTGGCCCTCCAACTAATGAGCTAATTTAACAAGACGACGCACTATACAATATAATAATTTGTTTAGAAAAAATATTAAAGTAACTCACAACAGACGAATTAACGAACCTTCTATTACACAACCTCAGTATCATTTATTTACAAATTTACAACTGGCATTTCAGTTGGGCCTTCCTTCTTGATCACTTTCAATGTTTCTTTATTCGGTTTGATGGTGTCTGAAGGAATTTCTTCTTTGATTGGAATTTGTTGTGGAGCAGCTTTGTCCTCAGGCTTTTTGGGAGAAACGACTGGCTTTTGAGCTGGCTTCGGTTTTTCCGTTGATGGTTTAGTTTTGGATGGGCTAGCCTTGTCTTCAGGTTTAGGTGCCGGAGTTGGTTTTGGAACATCTTGTGGCTTTGGCGTTGCTGCTTTTTTATCTGCCTGCACTGGTGGTGCGGTCGGCTTAGGTTGAGGAGTAGTTGGTTTGGGCGCAGTAGTAGTGGGTTTAGGTGTAGTCGTAGTGGGCTTAGGCGTTGTTGTAGTAGACGGTTTAGGAGTAGTCGTAGTGGGTTTAGGCGTAGTAGTAGTAGAGGGTTTGGGCGTAGTAGTAGTAGTGGGTTTGGGCGTAGTAGTAGATGTAGTAGGCTTGGGCGTAGTAGTCGTCGGTTTTGCTTGTTGTGGAGTTTCTTTTCTCATTTCAGCTTTCTGTTGACCAGGTTTGCTAGAGAAAGCTTTTTTTAACAATGGCGGTGCAGGTACTGACGCCACAAAGTTTTGTAAATGTGGGGATCCCATATAAAGTTTATCATCGTATACAATAGCGTCACTTATGTGATTTACGCTACCGTCTGTATTGTAGTAGGTAGCAATAATGTTCCCATTCCAATCGATTTGTATTAAACCAGAATTTTTAAACATACCGGATAAAGTCTTGAAATGTCCAATCTAAAAAAAAAAAATAGTTTTAAAATACCAAATAAAATGTTCAAGTATACAATTCTTTTTTAAATTATTAATACTTACATTATAAACAATTTCTTCAAAAATGAAGTGTGGATATTGGCTATTGAAGAATTCAAATGGTATTTCAACTAATCGTAAGAGTCTCGCTAGGAACTTCCTAACGTGTGGTGTTGCGGCCAAAGATCTGGTAATAACCGGGGTATCTTCGTCGTAGGCATTGTACAATGCCACAATTAAGCCAGATCCGTCAGGTAGCGGGCGGATGTTATCAGGAACGCCTGTACACATGAAAACATACTTCAATTCTTCAAATTCTATTATAGCCTCATACTCTTTTTAAAAGGAAATTAGTTGTATAGAGGCGACTTCTGCACTAATATTAAAATGAAGTTTTTTAACCAATCGTAGCCATTTTGTTACCTACTGTGTGTGATACATTGCAGACAGTAGCAATAAATGGATTTTTGCAATTGCCATACGTACAATCACGCTCATAATACCAAAAGGGTGTTGCGAAGAGCCTTAGGTAACGTTTAGCCTAACATAAAGCCCCAAACACCTACGTAATAGGTTGTCGCCTACATAAAGGGGCATCAAACCCAAAAAGTAACAATCCTTCAATGAACCTACAAACAAAAGGCGGCAACAAAGGCAGATCATCATCATTTCCATCATTTCAGCCGAGATATTGTTGGACACAGGCATCTCCCAAGGATCAAAGAAGACAGATGTTAGACTGTCCGGGTAACGCAAACATAGTTACATATTTATATACCCTTCACAATTATGATTAGTACTGCTGATAATAAGGATTGTAGTCTAAATTTGTAAAAGACAGGTGCCTAAAATTGTTTCCACAAGAACCTGTGCCACAGGGCACCAATATATAAAGCAATATGCGTCAGTTTAATTAAAATGCTACAATAATTCTGATATTCAATGTTATTGTAAACATGGACAAGAATAAAGAAATCACCTGTTTAAACAGTTGTTACATTCAAAGATAACAGATGGTTTTTTTACCCAGTATTGAACTTAAGTAGCAAGAGGTGGTCTGTTAAAACTGCCAATTTAAAGTACTTCAGTAGATACATATTCAATTTTAAAAATGCAGTGTTTAGCCATTTTTATAACTGTAACTATATTTGTTACGAAAAGTGTGTCTCAGACGATACATGAAAGTGATATTAATTTCAGAGTAGAAGCTGGATCTAAAACATGTTTTTTCGAGAAAGGAAAAGCAGGTCAGACAATGGAAGCATTCTATCAGGTTGTGGATGGACAACATGGCGATTTGGATATTAATTTTGAAATACGTGATCCCAATAGTAAAGTGCTTGTGTCAGACCATAAGAAACCTCAGAACTCGATAATAATGGATATATCGGTAGATGGAGATTATGTGTTTTGTATGGACAACACATTCAGTATGATGAATTCGAAGTTAGTATTTGTGAATGTGGTAATGGAAGATAAGAAGAAAGAGGTTGAGGTTACCACATCTAATCCTTTGTTAGAGGGACAGAAGAAAAAGGACGAGCCAGTATTAGAGTGGACTGGTGTTGATAGCAAAGGTAAGGAATACTTTGTAGAAGTGACTAAAATCATAGAGTCACTTAGGCGCACCTTACATCATGTGGTGAAAGCTCGACAACTTTTGGACATGTATGGAGCGATGAAGTCGCGAGATCACTATGCAGCTTTCGAAGATACATTTATTGTAGATGTGTGGTCTGGATTCCAAATTAGTTTTATGTTCATGGTAGGAATGTTACAAGTCTACATGATAAAAAACCTATTTAATAAAGGTATCAATTAATATTTTTTATGTATAAATTGAAGGTATGCCTATAAATAAATATCTTTTAATTACAACTGTGTTCTATTATTAATACAAAAACATTGTCCACACTTGCATTTTAGGCGAGTTAATTTATGTATTTAATAATAATAATGATGTTAGCAATAATTTTATAAATCACAAGTTTATAAAATTAGTTACTTTTATTTATCCAGACAGGTGAAAATACATTAAAAGTTAATTTTCTTCTATTAATTGTTTTTCCATTCTCCACAGAGATAGATATAGATATAGACAAAATAAGTCAATTGTGAGTATATTTTCCTATACTTCTGTTCGTGGGATTATGCATTTTTTTGGTAACTTGCTTGATAAGCCACTTAGACAAGACTGACTGAAAATACCTTATACCATACATACAATATGTAAAGCGGGCCACAGAAATAGATTGATACTTTAGTGATTATTACGATAAATAAGGTAATATTATGATAAAATATTTCACTAGGTGGTAGACTCATATTTTTTGATATTTCTGCCGTAAAGCAGTTTGCTGTGTTTCGGATTGAAGGGAAACGTAGCCAGTGTAATTACTGTGCATGGGAGGCATACATCTTAATCCCCAGGATGGCAACGCACTTGTAGTGTTAAAGGATTTACCCTTAATATTGCAAGTGTTTAGACAACGGTAACCACTTTACACCAGGTGGCCAACCTGGTGTCAAGTGGTTACCGTTGTTGTCGCAAGCTTGATTGCCATCATATTAAAAAGGTACAGTGGCGATTCTTCTAAGTCGGTGAGGCTAACCATACAATTAGAAACTTAAAATATAAGGTCTCATATACCTGGTAGGCCAGAAACAAATGTTTCCGATTTTCCTTTTTTGGGGCCATTAATGTAGTATTTGTGAAGTTTGTTTGTGACACTCTCAGTTACCACTACAAATTGGTTATCTGGAGATACGGCTACACCATTTGCAAACCAAAGCTTATCCAAAAGCACTTTGCTCACATTTTTTACTGGATCATACTGTAATAATCTGGAAATGAAATAAGGAGTTAGACATAAATTTCATAATTAATATTTTTATTTAGTAGTTTACATCTGTTTATTATTGTATAAAAATATTAAATGTCGAAAAAATAGTATAAAGTGCCTGAAAAACGCCATAGTCTATATTATGGTCTATAATTACCTATTATCAACATTACAAACAATATTATTGTTTTAGATTATGATGCTTTGAAGGTGATTTTTTCAGATACTTAAGTAAATTAATTATGTAAAATTAAATAGTTAGAGATTATTGTAAAATATTAGCTTAGAGACAACAATGACTGCATACCAGCTAAAAATTATAATATTTTACCTGCCAGTTGGATCACAGAAAAATGCATAAACACCATCATTTAAATAGAAGTCACTAGAAGAATCTGTCCAATACAGATTACCCTGACCGTCTAATGCAATAGAATTAAAGATTTTAGGGGCTCGTCCGTTAATCTCTACATGAGGTGAAACCAAAAGCTGTTTTTTGTCGGTCTTGAGATCAACTTTCCAAATGCCGTAATATGCATCTGCCACATACATTTCATGTTTATTTGGTTCAATTACAAAACCTAGTGGCCGTCCACACCTATGTTCTTGTGAGATGCCAGCTAAAAAACAAAATAAATATTAAAGTTAAATGTAGCACATGTATGTATATTTTCCTAAATTCATTAGGTTTAATTTGATAATACTTACAGCAGGGTTGCCCAATTTTAGTAACAAATGTAACATGTCCTCCTGGTGATAATTTAACTATTTCACCAGTAGCAACACTAGTATAAATTTCTCCTTTGTAAATATCAAAGGCCTCAGGACCAGCCAGTTTATCAGTAAACAATTTCTCAATATTGTTCAGGGCTCCATTTATAGCTAATGGTCCCACTAATGGTTGATTAACATCTATTCTGTTGTAAAAAATTAAAAATAAAATATGTTAGATATACCAATATCGCAGGCGGTTCGTACAACACGCCATATTAAAAAAACGGCGCGGCAGATTGTAGGCTGTGAGAATTGACAATATTTCAAAAAAATAAGTTAAGATAATTGAGCATTCGCCCCTGGTTGGAGTGACCTTGTCGTGGGGGCTTGCGGAGGAAGAACTTCACTGCCAATAATATTCGACTGCCAACAACATTGGCGTTTCCTTCCTCATACAACTCCACACCTAATCTGATCGTGGGAGAGCCACGCATCGGTTTCGGCCGTTGCATGAACGGGCTGCTCGACCAGAGAGCTGCCACCTCCTCACTCGATACCGGGTAAAGTAGAAATTTTCACTGCATTTCGCCCATTTGTGAGTTTACAGATTGCCTGTTCTCGTCGCCTCAGCACTTTGAAGAAGGGGTCCTTTCTGTATTGTATCTACATGTAGACTGTGGCGACCATCATCTATGCATGCCTGTACAGGTCTCATAGCGGTGATACCGTAACTGACCAACCCGTCAGCCATGTCCAGGACACTATAATTTCCTGCTACAGATCACCTCCGCAGAAGTCATGATTCTTGGCGATTTCAACACCCGTCACAAAAATACATGAACATCTTGCAATTTAAATATGTGGAAAGAGTATAATATTTCTTTATAATCATTAGAGATGAAACGGATAGTTGTTTGGCCGGATACCGTATAACCGGTGAGCTGCGAGGCGATGGCGGCCGAATATTTAGCCCATCGTCTCGTTGCATGTCGTGACGAGTTTAGCGCCGCAAACGCAATCAGATAAATTCGGACGGTTTCACTAAGTTTTTACTAATTTTTTTTAGTTTAGATATTTACTTTTTACGTATTTATCATTAGAGGGAATATCTCAGAAGAAAATTTTGGTTTTTTATAAGGCTTTTTTGTAACTTTTTCGACTTTAAATAAAAGTCGTCATAATTATAAGCCATTTTGTTGATATTTACCTCACAAAGATTAAATTTATTGCATTTTATTATAGGAAATTGTCGTAGTTTTTTAACCTTTAACTATGGACGCGTGGTCTAGCAGACCACTCGCACTTTTTATTAATCATGTTTACCTCAAAAAACCGCCACCACAAAAAAGAGGGTTTTTTGTGTCTGAGGCGCTCAGTAGCTTCGCATTTAATGGCAAAAAGACTATTGAGGTGATAGGTTGTGTCGCAGGGCTCATATTTGGTTAGTATTTTTGCCTTAAACTTTGACGGTGGTCTGTGAGACCACGCGTCCCCGTTTACCATACAATAAATTTCAAATTATATTGTACTTGTTTTAGTTTTTTGGTTCAAAATGTCAATAAATCCGAAGTCTACATCAAAAAACGCGTCAAAGTCACCGCGTCTACAACGCGCGAATAAAATCTTACATACTGATACTTCATTTGAAGATAAAATAAATAACATCCTCTTAGTCTTACTTGATTTGTCTGGCATTAATGCTTTTAAATTATACAACAAGGATCAAGACCAAGACATAGAGAGAGGAGTTTTTCTAAAACAATTAGCACAATTGCTACTCGTCCCACATATCTAAAGTCGCATTATAATGCCTCATTTGCCAAAGGGTTAGATTATGACATTGAAGCGAGTCTTGGGAGCAGATCAGATATGTCTCCAGAAGAACCTTTTATATAAACCACCAAGAGAACAATATGCAAAATCAGCCCTACTAAACTAAGAAAAAAGTCTAAGTATGCTAATGTAAACAAGTACATAATATGCCTCCAATGTTCTAAGCCGTTCTAAGCGTGCAACGACTCAATAATTTTATATGTGTTGAACCATTGTCAAATTTTTTTTATTTCGTTTTAAGAAGATAATTTTTTGTTGTTTGTGTTCTTTAGAGGTATACATTTAAGAAAATTTTGTATTTTGAGAAAAAAAAGTTATGGAATAATTGTGGAAGGTGCGGGTTCGAGTCCCGCCTGAGGCAAGTCGATTTTTTTCAGTGCATTTTTCTAGTATTATATTTACGCGTTTGTAAACGCAAAAATAAAATTATTCCATAATGTAAGGTAGTTTCATCTTAGCTGGGCGTCAAATATTTGCAAAAATATTTCGTTCGGGTCTTAGAAGTGCAAATTTCAAAGATTTGATGAAAACGATGTTTACCATAAAAACATAAGCACCAAGCACTGACAAATTTCGACAGCGAAAAGCAGTGCCTCGGTGGCGAAATTGGTCAACGCGTCCACCCGGATTGTGGAAGGTGCGGGTTCGAGTCCCGCCTGAGGCAAGTCGATTTTTTCAGTGCATTTTTCTAGTATTAAAAAAAAGTTAATTACATTTGATTTTTTATCCCTGTAATGTGATCTCAACTTAATTTGAGTGAAAAGTATCTAATTTGTAAAAATATTAGAAATTTATTAAAAAACAATAAAAGTCAATTTAGTACATACAGATTCTGTTACTTCCATAACCCTAGTAAATGATGAATATTAACTATTATATCCAATATAAGTTTTAAACATATTTATTTTCATACATAAGTATGTAGTGGTCTGTCAGACCATGCATCCATAGAACTGTAATAAAAATATTACGTCCATAGTTAAAGGTTAATATCCGGTATCCGGCCAGATATTGAGATACTAACCAGTATCCGGCCGGATAGTAAATTTAGGCCGGATAGTAAATTTAGGCCGGATAGTAAATTTAGGCCGGATAGTAAATTTAGGCCGGATAGTAAATTTAGGCCGGATAGGCTAGATACCAGATAGTTACCGGATATCCGTTTCATCTCTAATAATTATGGTCCATAAGTTATCAAGCTTTGCTTGGTAAATGGTATAATCACAAGCTATAATATGTACTACTCGCTATTGAAAGCTTGTTTAGGTGTGTCTCTAATAAAGATACTTAATAAAAAGTCTTAAGTGGGTGTATCAAGTTTTTTTGTGACAGTACCTACCAAACTAAAACATCTAAATAAATTATACATAAAATGAAATAAAAATTTACTTAATAATTACTTGATCTTTGTGAATGTTGTGTATGGCGGTAAATTTGGCAGCAGCACAATTACAGTAGCAAATAATAGAAAATATATGGTACATTTCAGTAATTTCTTTATGAGACCATATATGAACCCCATTTTGGTCCTTTTCTGAAAAATAAAGACATTATTGCCAGCATCAATTGGTGAATATAAATTTATAGTCATAGCTATTGTTTGTAGATAACATTGTTTTTCTTAAGTAGGTACTTATGTGCAAAGTTCAAAGTATGTCATACTGCAATTCGTAAATTTAAGGTTAGGATGATATTCGAATCAAAGTGATAATCAGTAAAATATTAATTAACATCCGAGTTATTATTATCACATACTTTTTATGAAGCATTTAATTATTATTTGCTTCAGATAAGTACTCAAATTAGCTTTGATTTTAAAATCACATATTGCACATACTAAAATAAACATACTGCAATTCGTATTTTTAAGGTTAGGATTATATTCGAATGAAAGTGATAATCAGTAAAATTAACACCTGAGTTATTAATAACAAATACTTTTTATCAAGTATTTAAATATTATTTGCATCAGATAGGTACTCAAATTAGCTTTGATTTTAAAATCACATATTGCAGTTAAATAATAGAATATAGTTAGATTGTATTCTAGGCATTTAGAACACTTACCGTAATAAATCACCTATATTTTATTGAACTTCGAAATGGTAAAATAAAATGGTAAATCTTTTCACTTGGTTGATGACACCCGTAGACAGATGACACCAATGCACACTGCACAGATTAGAGCACGGATTAGAAAGAAATCTCTATATTTTTGACTGACAGATCACAGATTAGAGAGCGTAGACAGAGAAGTGTATAGACAAATGCATATTTTCCTTCTCATTCACACAAAAAAGAGAATTACTTATGCACACCTACTGTGAAAAACAAGGATAAAACATATGAATTTTTTGTTTCACTAGCGTGGCCGACATTTTCAAGGCCAGCACAACTACTAAACAAAGTTGACAGTTTGTTCCTGATTATTCTAAGTGATTGTGAAAAATATTATTACAAAGTGTTAAATCTGCTTACAAGCATAATTTAAAGTAAAAATATATTAGACACCATAGTTTTTCTTTAAAATTACATCGGAAAAATGGTTTGATGTTGTGTTATTACATGCAAAACTGATAGCGAACGTAAACTTGATGGCATAACTTTCTACTCGTAAGTATAGTATACTTTTGTATAGTTTGTGTTCTTGAAATTTATTTTATGTCATACATGAATAGAAATGCGCATTATGTAGATTAAACAATAATGATTAATAGTCATAATAGTAAAATTAAATTATTCATAACCTAAAAATTATTTCGTATCGTGTTACCAACATTACCCATAGAAGTTCCCTAAAAACCTTGCACTATTATTTCGAATTGCAGTTAACTTCTATTGCATTATTTTAGTTCATATTTTTACAGAATGGTATTTTTATATACTTATCTGATTTTTTATAAATAAATAGTCCGGCCTGTGACAGAGTATTGGTCTTCTTTTAAATATGCCTGTAATTTAGTAATTAAGTTAGATAGAAGATTATAGTTACCTACTATTCTGATTCTTTATAAATGAAATTGTACTGTTATCTTGTAGCTATTTTCAGCTACACCAGATTATAAATAGATCTTAGTTAGTAATAATGTGGACATAATTAATATTTAAAAAAAAAATACAATTATACTGACTTATTTTAAACAGAATTTACAAAACCTTGTAATATTAATTGTGCTTCTATAAAATGATCTCTGAATATTTTGTCATAGTTTTCCATCAAACAATGATATAAGGAAGTAATGGATTGAAGCCACCGGTCGAATAAATTGGCAACCAAAACTAACATCATCATTTCTCATGCCTAACGCCGTTCCTCAGCTGGTAACAACACAGCATTTTTGAAATATCCATAGTAAACTTGTGTTGTTTAAGGGACAATAAAGAAATTTAATTATGATTGAAACTTGCCAAACAAAAATAAAAATAATATTTCAATAAAGAAATTTGTTTAATTTTGTTGTTTTTTATTTTATAATATTTTTCTTTGTATTATTGTATAGGTATCTTCAATTTTTAGTTAGTTCTTCTTTATTCTGTGGCACTTCTTAGGGTGCGTTCCAAAACAATTTCAATTTACTCAGGGTAGAGTGAATTTTACTCTAAGCCGTTCCAAAACAAACCCGAGTGAAACCGAAGGTAAACAAACATTTACTCTGACAGTTGCTCTAGTATTTTGGAACGACTTGGGGGAGAATAAAATTTACCCCGCGGGGGCGATTTTTATCGGTGTCTGAAGACCGGCAAAATTTACCTGATACTTAGCTGTCAATCTGTTGAGCATCATTTATGTTTTCATATTCATGACCAAATTTTTGAATTATTATTTTTGTAACTACACAAAAACGATGGTTACTGTCAAATAGTATTTTATTTACATAAAGTTCAAAGTTAATTTATTAAATTCGTGCGCAGTGTTGTCCAATATATGATAATAAACAAATTAAAATGGCGACATGTCACGTTTTCATATTTTTACTCGAGATTTCCTCGTTAGCGTTCTAAAACAATGTTTTTTTCTCTTTCGAGCGTCAAGCTCTGACTATTCACGAAGTAAATTTTACCCTGGCGTCACTGGTTTTGGAACGCACCCTTAATAGATTCTGTAGTGCGATTTTCTTAAGTGATTCGAGACCTTCGAGACTCTGTAATCGACAACAAGCAGGAATTTTTCATAGAAAATATTATAGTTTCAACTTACGCCAAGCTCGACATAGTGCGCTAGTTTTTATGAAAAATTACCGGCTCGTCGATTTAAGAGATTCGCAGTACGGTAGGTACTTCTTCGGCATTTTAGCCAAAAAGTAATAAAACCCCATACGAAGTCCGTTCAATAAGTCAGTTTACTATGGTAAGTATTATATAAAATTATTGAAAATTACTACAGAACCATACATTGAATGACATTATAATAGAAAGCATTTCAAAACTAGTAATAATGTACACAGAATGTTATTCAAATATTTTAAATAGTATACTGATATACCTAACGAAACTATTATCTTTGGCATTTCGTATTAAACTCAAAAAATGGGAAAATATTTTATTATGGTAACACTTCATATCTATCAGTCTATCTCACAAGCGGCACGCTATCTAATCGTCTATACACTTCTCTGTCTACGTTAGAGAGTATGCACTCTCTAAAGCCGTGTCCCCACTAGAGCCGCGCGGCTTTTTGTGGCCGCGCGGCCCGGCCTCGCGAGTCTTATTTGTTATGTAGTTTTAGGTCTCGCTCACGTACACACTCACGAGGCTTGGCCGCGCGGCTGGGCCTCATGGAGCCGCGCGGCCCTCGTGGGGACGCTGCTTAACTCTCTACTAATTAGAGATACAGAGTCTGCACGAAGATAGATTAAGACGCTTAGATTAGATACTCTAAAGCAGCGTCCCCACTAGGGCCGCGCGGCTCCGTGAGGCCCAGCCGCGCGGCCAAGCCTCGTGAGTGTGTACGTGAGCGAGGCCTGAGCCGCGCGGCCGGCCTCGCGTGACCCGGCGGTTGTCGGTCTACTTCAAAGAAAGCCGCGCGGCTCTGGGAGGTGAGGACGGGCCGCGCGGCCGATCAGTGAGCTAGTGACGGCCGCCACATCGAGTTGTGTGTCTTTCGCGTCAAAATGGAGTGGACAGACGATAAAACTCTTTTATTAATTGATTTATACAGAGAGCGCCCGGTATTATGGGACTGTCGGAGTTGTTTTTATAAAAATAAAAACAAAAAAAACGATGCGCTAATCGAGATCGCTACAATCTAAATATGTTAAGCCTTGGCTGACTGTATTTCCATAGAAGCGCCTATAATGGCTAATGTGATTTTATGTGATAATTAATGGCCGTGTGATTATGGATCTTCTTATCAACTTTGCCTTTGTCTACTTCTAGAATTGTGGCGATCTCGATCAGCGCATCGTTTCTTTTGTTTTTATTTTTATAAAATCTAAGTGGAAATGAAGTATATTTTATTGAAAATGAATAGGCCTACTAAGCGCTAATTAAAACTTAACGGAAACTTTAACTAAAACGTTTTTTTTGTTATTAATGATTTGTTTAAAAAGAGTCGAATTTATATAGATACAATTTATACGGGCCATCTCTGATCTTGACGTACCTAAAAATAGAATTATTAAAATCGGGTCATAATACTCATAATTGACGGAGTAATCAGGTAACAAACACACAAAAAAACAGACGAATAGAGAACTTCCTCTTTTTTTGAAGTCGGTTAACAAATAATATAACGTATCAGCCCCATAGCTCATTACAAATGCCCACATTCATGAATGGTATAGTTTTAATGAACTATGAAGCATTAAAACTTGAAGAGAACCTAGTTATTAAACTTAAGTTCAAAATCATTTGTCATAGTTTTTGTGTCGACTATTGGACCTACTAACTGAAATTTCACTATTGCATATTAGGTAATAGCAAGTTCAAAAAAAATTGACATTATTTTTGTGTTCGTGGATGATATCATTATTTAATCTCCAATAAAATTACCATTTCAACAAAAAAGTACTGAACCAATTTCGGTATAATTTATACGGGACCACCTCTGAAGTATGACCTTCCTAACGAAAAAAGAATCACCAAAATCGATTCATAATTGAAGGAGTAATCGCGGAACATACATACAAAAAAAAACATTCGGTCGAATAGAGAACCTCCTCTTTTTTGAGGTCGGTTAAAAATAAAAACAATGCTCTGATAGAGATTGCTACAATTCTTGAAGTAGACAAAGGCCAAGTCGATAAGACGATTCACAATTTTCTAAGTCACGTCTTCTTCTTCGTACATCTCAAAAACAACTGCGCATGGCGGGCCGCGAGGCTCTTTATAGTGAGGACGCGTTGCAATAAAACAAAAAAGCCTCGCGAGGCCGGGCCGCGCGGCCACAAAAAGCCGCGCGGCTCTAGTGGGGACGCTGCTTAAGAGCATGTAGTACCATAAGTGCCAAACAAGAAAAATAGGTAAAACTGGATGCCACACTAGGAATAAAAAGTTATGTCAAAAAACTTGTCCTTGAAACCGACTTTCCTTTTTAATTATTACTGTGGCTTCGAGTTTTACCTGTGCGTCATTGATTTATTCTTCTTTAAATAAATGGCATTCGCGACACATAAAGATTACGCATTTCGACAATGTCAAATAAAAATGTATGATATACTACGGAATTCTACTTACTATAGTAGTAACAGACAATTGTATGGTAGATTGAAGTTAAAAATGGAGTCTCTCAGCACGTTTTTTACAACAAGAACACCAATTGATTTCTTGTTTGGCTTCCAGTAGTTTTACCTATTTTCTTGTCCATGGCCAAAACCTAAACCAAGTATAAGCTTCTTAGCCAAAACCTTGGCTAAAACAAGGCTAAAACCTAAAACTCACAACCAAAATTATTTAGAGTGCGTTCCAAAACCAGCCCCTGTAGCACGGGACGTGGACAAAATCTCTCTCCACCACTTGACAGTATTTCTTCTCAAGATTTAGTGGGAGTTAGAGCGAGAGGAAAATATTTTGTTCTCCCCGAGGAGAATTTGTCCACGTCCCGTGCTAGGGGGGCAGCTGAAGTCAAGTAGACAGCGTAAGATAGCTTTCTAATTGGTGTAAATTAACTATAGTTTAACAAAACTAACCAATGGTGAAAGCGCTTCTTAATAACGACCAATAGTGAGCTACCATTTACTCTACCCCGAGTAAATTGAGATCGTTTTGGAACGCACCCGTAATAAAGTTTCGTCGTGACAGTGACATTGATTATGTTAGTTTAGTTAATCTATGACAAAAGTCTTTTACGTCTGTCAAGGCGCCATTGTGGTGTGTAGTTTCAGCTTGGAAACGATTTAATTAAGATTTTACGCAATGGGTCACGCAAATATTTGGTATTCCCATCCTCGTAGATATGGACAAGGTTCCCGATCTTGGTAAGTTGTAAATTTCACACCAACCACTTTTTTTTTGATATAACCTGTACAACTAATTTGGGTGGTTCGGAACACGTGTTATTATTTTATCATGTTTTTTTCAGCCGTGCCTGCTCCAACCGACATGGTTTAATCCGAAAATACGGTCTAAACATCTGCAGACAGTGCTTTAGAGAATATGCCAATGACATAGGATTTAAGAAGGTATGTATTTCTAAATCTGTAATAAGCAGTCAAATAATGTGAGGAAAATTTTAATCCCCCCCCCATGGGAATCATCGAGCGGTCACACTGCTGAGCAAAGGGACATTTACTTATGAGTTCGTTCTATCAATCGGTGGCTAGAATCGAATGGAGGTTACTGGATTAGACCAAATAAAATAGGTTACTAGTGCTAAATATGAGGATATATACACACGATATCGCACGTAATCCCATGAGGGATGAGCAGAGCAGAGCACAGTTACATTTTGTTTCACCTAAAGCCACATCTGGATAATAAACATTTATTTAATTGACTTAAATTATCTTAATTATGTATAGGTAGGTACTGCTAAAATACAACATAACTGAACTTACATTGTTAGAAGTACAGAAAATTAAAAACCATTCTATAAAAGCTGTATACTTTTTTTTTATGTTACGAGATGGCAAACAAGTTTGTGGCCCACCTGATGTTAAGTGGTCACCGCAGCCTATAGACACTTGCAATATTAAGTGTAAATCACTTGACACCGCAAGTGCGTTTGCCTTCCTGGGGACTTAGATGATATGCCCTCCATGCCTAGTAATTACACTGGCTACCTTTCCCTTCAATCCGAAACACAGCGAACTGCTTCACAGCAGTAATAAGAAAGGTGGTGGTACCTACCCAGACAACCCTACATATGGGTCTACCACCTAGTAACTATTGTGTAATATCAAAATTTTTATCTTTAAGGTATTGGTTTTTATGAATAGCTTTATTCTGCACAATTGGCTAAAAGTTGGTCTTAAGTTCAAACCTGCTGTGATCTAAAATGAGTAAGGTAGATTTTGAATGATGTGCTTTACAGTGACTAAATTTAATGAAATAAAGGCCTGGATAGTACTTAAATTGGTCACAATGATAACTTGATGTCAACTATCACTAGTTAGCAGTAAAATGCAACAAAATATAGAGCCAGGATGGTGACTTAAATAAAATTTGGACACCAGGTTAACCAGTATAAGGTTAACCAAAAGAATTGAAAATTAGTGGGTGCCTTATTTATTGACTTGTTAGTTGTCAACTGTCCCATAGCAGAGGACTTTTTGTAAGTTCAACTATGTGCATAGAAATATAGATCATGAATCACCTCAGACTCAAATAAAATAAAAGTCCATGGTCTGCTTTAGACCTAATAACATTTTTTTCTATATAGAAATTTAATTAAGTTATAGATAATGTAAGAAAATTTATTTATATATTAATATTATCTTATTTCTTTTCAGCTGGATTAAATGGAGTAACAATAAATTTTAAAATTTATTAGTCTTTTTTTATTTATACCATTAGATACCATCAAAATTTGAGCTATAATAATTTGATTTTGAATGCTAATAGTTTTATCACAGATAATATAATACTATACTTTTATGCAAAGAATACAGTGTGTATTCTAATTTTTTAACAAATTATAAATACAAATAGATTTCTTGATTTTCTTAATATTTGTAAATGAAAACACAGTCATTTGGTCACAAAACAATTTTATTAATTTACTGTACAAACTACAAATATAAAAAATACAAAACATACAATCAAGATACAAACTGCCCACAATAGGTACAAACATTACATACTTAGACTATATTATTATATCTCCTATACATTATTTTGCGCTGCTGCTGCTGCCCGTAGATTTCCCAATGTAGAGCCAACCCTCTGAAATATAAAAATATAATATAATATTTATTACCTATATTTCTATGTGTAAAGCTAGTTTTAGGCCTATGTCCAACAGTGGGCGTCTCTCGGCTGAAATGATGATGAAAGCTAGTTTTAAAGTGACACAATATAATATTGGTATTGACAATGCATGACAGACATTCATATCTAGCTACATTGTATATCTAAGGTATGTCTGTATGAAGTACATTACCTATAGAATGTGTAGATGTTATACTCAAACACCGAAAACGCTTTAGGTCTTTGAGTGTAACATAGACATAATTATACAATGTAAGTAGATATGATTGTCTGTCTATGTATTGTCAATAATAATAGTACCTATGTGTCAGTTTATTTAAAACATCATAAAGTATACTTTATACAATTTCGTAAAAAAATGGAATGATCCATTATCCATTCCTTTATACTGACATTGACTTTACATTACTTTTTGCAGAATTGTAAAACTTCTTTTGAATAAATTTTGTTCGCGACACATAAAGATGCATAAAGATTACACATTTCGCCAATGTCTAGTGAAAATGTACTTATAGTAACGAACAATTGTACTCTAAGATTGGGCTAAAAGTGAAGTCTCTCAACACATGTTTTTACAACAAGAACTCTGGAGAAACTTCTACTTAAAACTTGGTGCAACTGTTAGACCAGCCGTTAGATAGAATATTTATTGAAGAAACTTGTCACTTTTAGGCAGCCTGATCTGCGGCCGACTACAGTACAGGCACCTACTACTATATACCTTGAATATAGGTAAAAAAAAGAAATTGTACCTAATTATTTTGATAGGTAGGTACTAAATTATAAGTATAATAAATTTAGATGAGGTTTAATGAGTAGGGACTGATTTGATTATATAAAAAATGGATAGCATTAAACTACGAGTCTCCCAGAGCTCTTACCTGGCTCACACCACTTAGAAGCGCTAAAAGACTTCGCTGTGGCGGTCGACAAAACTTCTTTCCGTTCTCTGCGCAACAAAGATTGGGGAAGCAGTCTACGCTAGAACTGCAACGCTGCGGGAACAAGTCAAGCTTTGGAGGAGGGGTGCATTGTAAGTATTGTTCCAACATTCGCACGGCTGCAAAAGAAATTCCACATTATAAATGATATAATAAAAGTTCAACCCACGCACGAATCAATAGCCGGGTCCATACCGGAGGGTCAAATGCCATCCGATCGCTCGCTCGCGGCACGAGAGCGCGATACAAAGGCGCGCTAGGTGTGGACGTGCCGCGATCCAAGGACACTTATTTATTGTAGTATTCCTACATGCGATCGCGGGATCGCCGCTCCACACCGTGGACCAAAATGGATGGTCCCCAGTATGCAGTGGACCCGGCTATTTACACATGACACCTTATATGTACCCAGAGGCGGATTAAACGTTGAAAGCGCCGTAGGCAAGCATCTCATCGGCGCCCCTAGGTATATTAAAAACTAGCTTTTGCCCGCGACTTCGTCTGCATGGAATAAGTAGTTACTTTGGGTAGCATTTTTATTTTTTTAGGGTCAGTACTTATTTGATTACTATAAATAGCTTATTTTAATTACTTTTTATTAACTGAGTTTTTTGTTTTTTCATCTTATGCTAACTTCCATACGACCTTTCATTCCCTAGTTCATGCCTACACGTGTCAAAATGCCAAAAACGCCACAACATTTTTTTTACTTCTTATCACGTGCTTAAATAAAAAAAGTTTATTGGTTTTATCTTCGATGAGGAATTCCAAACAAAGTTTCATCCCTTCTTTCAACCATTTTTACAAGTAAGTAGTAAGAAAGAAATAAATATTAAATAAATTAAAAGTTTCATGGTTTTATCTTCAACAATGACCAACTTCCATACAAACTTCAATCCCCTATTTTAACCCATTCATGCCTATTTTTCGCAATAAAAAGTATCCTATGTCCTTCCCTGAGCTCAAGTCTATATTTGTACCGAATTTCATCAAAATCGGTTCAGTGGCTTAGACTTGAAAGCTTAACAGTGAGACAGACAGAGTTACTTTCGCATTTATAATATTAATTAGTAGGGTCAAATCTTACCATAGTATGACCGAAACCGCTGTACCGCGCCTTACAAATAAGGGGTGACATGGGGCCAAGGAAAAATGAGCATGAGATCGATATTGTCGGACAGCTCTTACGATTTCGGTTTACAATATTTTTAAGCTTTAAGCTACTGAAATCCGGGTCCAGATATGTATCATTTGCCTGATCCGATCAGCGTATCCGTATCGCCGACGCGTATCATGATACGCGATCTTGATACGGCTCGTCCCATGTCATGTCGGTTTCATATAAGGAGCTTATATTTGGTTTCATACGATTTTCATACGGAACAAATCCAGGCGTCCACAACTTGATACGGGGCTTGATACATGATACGCTGATACGGATACGCTGATACGGATACGCTGATCGGATATCGGGCAAATCATCATTATCTGGACCCCAGTGGTATGAATTAAGTTATTGAACAGGATAAAACAAATTAAATCAGTGTATCTAACATTTAATTTATATAATTATTAATTAACTTTAATATATTATAGTTACTTAATTCGACCTCGATAGTATAGATAGTGGCCTAGGTGTCTGCTGTAAGCGCGGAAGGTCCCGGATATCTTTCTCGCTCGGTCCGGCAAATGTGAGAAACGAACGCCGTCGTGAATTGTCTAGCGTTTTTATTTTAAGAATTTATTAATACTCGGTTACTAAAAAAAATTAAGCGCCCTACCCTCATCCCCGCAATTTTAGAAGCAGGAACATCCGATAGTCGATACTCACTCGCGGTCGACGCGGTCGACGCGACGAAGCATTGCAGTCGTATCTTTCCAACTTCAATCAGAGATCATGTACCATTGGCAAGGTTCTTTGTAGGCGTGTTTTAGTGTAATGGCGCACACTATGTGCGACTGCGACGATCCCAAAACGGCCCCTTATGGGCATAAGAGGGTACCGGTGGGTTTTAGCGGAGTAGGACCGGCGCTGTTTCGCGCCGATGAGTCCCGCACACGCCCGCCGTACGCCCAGCCAGTGCGTGCGGTATGGTCCGTAAATGGATTTCCCATCGTCACAAAAAAGGTTCTTTGTAGGCGTAAGTTTTAGTCAGTCATCTTTTGTTATATTATTATATTATATGTCAAATTGAGGTTGTAAGCAAAAATAATAGTTTTAATTTGTGTAATTTATACTATAATTTTTTTTTCTAACAATTCCGCCCGCGCGCCCCTTTCTATCCTCGCGCCCCTAGGCAGATGCCTCTTTTGCCTTTAGGATAATCCGCCTCTGTATGTACCTAACGAAACGAAAACAAATAGACGGGAACCAAATTGTAATAAATATTAATTCACACTGACCACATTTTGCCGTCAAACCAGGCCAACTCATAAATTCAAAGAGAGATATTTTGTAGTTAGTAGGTACCTACATAAGTTGGTACGTGGTTAGTACCTGCTAGTGTGTGGTGTCGCTGGTGGTTGTCCTGTTGACCGCTCGGTTTGACGGCAAAATGTGGTCCGTGTGATTTTTTTTCTGTGTTCCGTGGTACCAACGTAGGTAACTACAATGCTAGGGTCCACGTCCGGAAGTCTCCTCGTGGCGGACCCTGGTGGGGAAACTTCTCGGCGGGTGTGTGGCTTTTGATGCCAAGTTTGTCCGTTTGGCATTCGAAGTCACATGCCATCGTCGAGTTGTTTTTGTTTTTCCACCATGGCTAGTTCCGGACGGCCCTTTTCAGGGCCACGACCGCGCCCGATGACCTCGGGCGTGGTTCGATGGCTGCTCCCGGATTCCTCGTCAGGAGGACGCGCCAGGTCGAGCAGCCGTCGGTGAGGAGGCCGGCGTCGGCCAGCGGCCCACAGTGGCTGGCGTTAGTCGGTAGCCCCTGTGGGCTGCTAACCACCAATTGGTGCACAAGGAGTGCCTAGACGGGCAGCGTTGGGACGGTCTCGGTGTAGTTGCGCTCACGTGCGCAGATCCCGAGCCGTCCCGCAATAGCGCACTGGAGGTCAGGCCGGGTAGGATGTTTAGTGTGAATGGAGGGAACGCCTTTACCTCGAGTCCCACATATCCCCTGCGGTTGGCACCGCCCCGCAGGGACGATGCGTAAATGCATTTGACCTCCCCGACAAAAAAAAAGGTAACAACAATGCTGCAGCGACGCTATCTATCTACGCAAAACCCAACTGCTTGCCTACTATGTTGCTGGGGTGTGGCAGTTTGTATGGTTTGTTACTTACGTCCATCTATCTGGTTGGCTACCGGTACAAGATCGAGGCGGGCGCGCGCAGTTCGGCAGTAGGAGCGAGTGCCATCGGGGCAGCACACTCGCGGCCAACAGTCTGCGTCAGATTTGCACGACTGCACCTCAAATAACAGCTCGCCGAGAGGAGCCGCTGGGCACTCGCGGGGGATCACTCCCAAAAGTGCTGTAAGACATTTAAATATTTTGTTAATTTAAACTAGGTAGGTACATTTGTGATGCTTGCACTCGTAGACAGAGAAGTGTATAGACGATTAGATAGCGTGCCGCTTGTGAGATAGACTGATAGATATGAAGTGTTACCATAATAAAATATTTTCCCATTTTTTGAGTTTAATACGAAATGCCAAAGATAATAGTTTCGTTAGGTATGTCAGTATACTATTTAAAATATTTGAATAACATTCTGCGTACATTATTACTAGTTTTGAAATGCTTTCTATTATAATGTCATTCAATGTATGGTTCTGTAGTAATTTTCAATAATTTTATATAATACTTACCATAGTAAACTGACTTATTGAACGGACTTCGTATGGGGTTTTATTACTTTTTGACTAAAATGCCGAAGAAGTACCTACCGTACTGCGAATCTCTTAAATCGACGAGCCGGTAATTTTTCATAAAAACTAGCGCACTATGTCGAGCTTGGCGTAAGTTGAAACGATATTTTCTATGAAAAATTCCTGCTTGTTGTCGATTACAGAGTCTCGAATCACTTAAGAAAATCGCACTACAGAATCTATTAAGGGTGCGTTCCAAAACCAGTGACGCCAGGGTAAAATTTACTTCGTGAATAGTCAGAGCTTGACGCTCGAAAGAGAAAAAAACATTGTTTTAGAACGCTAACGAGGAAATCTCGAGTAAAAATATGAAAACGTGACATGTCGCCATTTTAATTTGTTTATTATCATATATTGGACAACACTGCGCACGAATTTAATAAATTAACTTTGAACTTTATGTAAATAAAATACTATTTGACAGTAACCATCGTTTTTGTGTAGTTACAAAAATAATAATTCAAAAATTTGGTCATGAATATGAAAACACAAATGTGTTCAACAGATTGACAGCTAAGTATCAGGTAAATTTTGCCGGTCTTCAGACACCGATAAAAATCGCCCCCGCGGGGTAAATTGGGTATAATTGAAGATACAATAATACAAAGAAATAAAAAACAACAAAATTAAACAAATTTCTTTATTGAAATATTATTTTTATTTTTGTTTGGCAAGTTTCAATCATAATTAAATTTCTTTATTGTCCCTTAAACAACACAAGTTTACTATGGATATTTCAAAAATGCTGTGTTGTTACCAGCTGAGGAACGGCGTTAGGCATGAGAAATGATGATGTTAGTTTTGGTTACCAATTTATTCGACCGGTGGCTTCAATCCATTGCTTCCTTATATCATTGTTTGATGGAAAACTATAACAAAATGACAAAATATTCAGAGATCATTTTATAGAAGCACAATTAATATTTCAAGGTTTTGTAAATTCTGTTTAAAATAAGTCAGATAATTGTATTTTTTTTTTAAATATTAATTATGTCCACATTATTACTAACTAAGATCTATTTATAATCTGGTGTAGCTGAAAATAGCTACAAGATAACAGTACAATTTCATTTATAAAGAATCAGAATAGTAGGTAACTTAATTCTTCTTAAATTACAGGCATATTTAAAAGAAGACCAATACTCTGTCACAGGCCGGACTATTTATTTATAAAAAATCAGATAAGTATATAAAAATACCATTCTGTAAAAATATGAATTAAAATAATGCAATAGAAGTTAACTGCAATTCGAAATAATAGTGCAAGGTTTTTAGGGAACTTCTATGGGTAATGTTGGTAACACGATACGAAATAATTTTTAGGTTATGAATAATTTAATTTTACTATTATGACTATTAATCATTATTGTTTAATCTACATAATGCGCATTTCTATTCATGTATGACATAAAATAAATTTCAAGAACACAAACTATACAAAAGTATACTATACTTACGAGTAGAAAGTTATGCCATCAAGTTTACTTTCGCTATCAGTTTTGCATGTAATAACACGACATCAAACCATTTTTCCGATGTAATTTTAAAGAAAAACTATGGTGTCTAATATATTTTTACTTTAAATTATGCTTGTAAGCAGATTTAACACTTTTTAATAATATTTTTCACAATCACTTAGAATAATCAGGAACAAACTGTCAACTTTGTTTAGCACATCATTGTGCTGGCCTTGAAAATGTCGGCCACGCTAGTGAAACAAAAAAATCATATGTTTTATCCTTGTTTTTCACAGTAGGTGTGCATAAGTAATTCTCTTTTTTGTGTGAATGAGAAGGAAAATATGCATTTGTCTATACACTTCTCTGTCTACGCTTGCACTAATCATTACTCTAGGTACCCACAGTGATGATTAGTGCAAGCATCACAAATCGTGTGATTTATGTTTAGATCGATGTTGTATCGCAATTCGGCAACTTCAGCTTCTTCAAAGTCTTCTTCTTTTAAATGAATGGCGATCGCGACACAATGATTACTGATTACGTACTGAGCCAATATCAAGTGAAAATTTTATTAAAGTAACCTAGATTGAGTTTACAATGGAGTCTCTCAACGCGTTTTTGCAACAAAAACTCTGGAGAAACTTCCTCTAAGTCATCCATTGCTTCAAGTGCTTGATCCGCCATTCAAATGTGTTGGTTCATTGAGATACCTAATACCTACGCCTTGGTTTCGAAAAGAGATTCGATTACGCATCTATAGCGTTACCCTACACATATCTACTAAGAAACAAAAAATAAGTAAATTAAACTAACGCAACTCACTCCAAAACATCACGGTCTATCGTCACATTGTTACTTGTTTCTTGGAACTTAATTCTTGGGTCGGCAAACTAAGGCACATAAGTCAATATGGGCTCCATAGTGACTTATGTGCTTTAGTCTGCCGACTAAAGAATTTTTTTTATAAAACATTTTGTACTTACCTTTATTAGCTTTTTATTAAGTTATCCACATGCAATAGGAATATAAGGCATTGTGGATGAACCTCTTCGATATTGTAGCGCCCATCATTCTGGGATTTATGGTAGATAGGTACCTATATGCTTTAGTCCTTCCTCTGAGAGCCTATATCCACCTTACAGAAGATTTATGATTGAAAGGTTAAGAAAGGGATAAGAAAGGTTGTTTCAACAAATGAAACAACCTTTCTTATCCCCTCAACTGTCGAAACGCCAGCTACTGGCCGATTTTAAATCATGCGCGTCTGTCGGACGCTTAGACAAAGACGCCAGCTACTAGCGGATTTTTGCCAGATTCTTGCCACCATATTTAACGGCTGAATTACCCCTTGAAACCTTTAACTATCCTGTTCTAATTGAAGGAACTTGTAATAAATAGGATAAGGATGGCATATAACCCCGTGTGACAAACAACGCGATTTAATTTTAAATGTAACGGTTTTTGTGGGTTGCTATAGGACGGCCTAAACGAAGCAAGTCATTGAAAAGCTTGTGGCGTAAAAACTATAGAAATGTATCATTTTATAAATGGTTTTTGTTAAACTATATATCCTTTTTTAACTTGCACGCTACTTGCAAAACCGCGATAATTTTGCCAGACGGCGGCCCCGTTCGTTAGTGTCCGTGCGCATCGAGTGTGCTACATTGAACGCTAACGTTTTGAACCCATTTTTTGTTATGAAATACTAAAAAAAAAGATAATGTTTCTTTGGACAATAATTGAGAAATGTTTTCATAAAAAAATAAAAAAAAATTATGAGTTTGACCTTCAATAAAATCGTAACTATCAATTTCCCAGGTATAGTCTAAAGGAAGAAAAATGTTATGATGGTGAGCAGAATACAGGGTTCTCGTTTGACTGCTCATGTCTTTTACACCCTGTATTTTTGCTAGGTACGTGGTTAAGGTTTATAAGGTTATGTTGAACAGTGCACGCGTTACCAGCTAATTAGATGCCACTCTAATCTTAATATTTTAAAAAATCCATTGTTTTTATACACGGCAGTAGCTAATGCAAGGTTTTTCGTTCTAATCGAGAGAAACATCACTATCGTGCGTCCACGATATTCCAAAAAATAAATAGATAATATCTAATCATTAATAAACAATAATACCTATCCCAAATTTCACATCAACATTAATGCAATATAATCATCTATTAGATAAGTAGGTATGTACTAGTCAAAAGCCTACTCGCAAATGGTTTTTTTTGGTAGGTTTTAGGATTTACACAAATCCAAAGTAGCAGAAAGAATGCGACTTCTATTTAAGTAGGTAATACCTATTTTAAAATAAAAGTAATACAGTCTACATACGTTGATGTGATCTCGGTGCTTTCGGGGGCCGGGGAGCCGGCACGCCTTTGACGCAGCGGTTCTCGCAGCACACGTGATCAGCGCCGCTGCTGGCGCGGCATTGTGAGTGCTTCTCGCAGGGAATGGCGAACAAAACCAGCGGTGCCTGCCCTGACTTCGGGCACACCAACTTCTGTGTCTGCTTCGCCCCTGCGTCCGAGTAATCTACATTATACTCGTAAACGGTCGCCGTATTGCGTGTATGTGAATAAGTTACGTCAGCCGTTATATCAGACCCTACAACAATCACAGGCCTAATTTTAATATTAAGCTACAGTTGACCTCACTTGTTAACACGCTTATATTAGTTTCACCTGTACCTATGTTTCTTTGTTTGTACGTATGTAACTGACTCGTTTGAACTTGATTTTGACCCTCTTTAAACGGTCAGATTTATTTAAACTTCATAGACTTATCAAAGACCGATGACATTACAATAATTCGTTATGAATATCCCATTATCCTGATTAGAATCACCAGAACTAATAAATTAAAAGTTTGGAATGTTAGTTCAGCTATAGGTACGTCACTAGATGGCGTTGTCATTAAGTATTTTCATCGGCGGTTATAATTCGCACTAAAGTGGAAAAAATAATAGTTTAAAAAAACTAAAAATTAATTAATTAAATAAAAAACTAAAATGTGAAAAATAACTTTTAAGTATAGAAACTAAATGAGAACGAAAAGTATAGGTAATTATTATTAAGAGAAAAGCGTGCTCAGTTTAATTGTGCCGATCGAATATTTTCAAGAACTAATGTAATTACTACTTTTCTTTCATCATTTAGTTTCTATAATAAAAAGTTATTTTTCGGTTTTTATTAGTTTTTTATTTAACATGAAAGCGTGTTATTTAGTTTTATTTTTTAATTTTTGACTACTTATTGCATATTTGTAACCTTTCGGAGTTTCGGCCCATACCTACAGAATATTGACTAATTGTGTGGTTTACTAATTAAAAAAAATTAAGACGGCTGTATGGGCTAGATCTCTTTGCCGTCCCGTAATAGGGAAAATTTTAAAAAGTATCAACTAATTCGATCAATCTTTTTAGCGCAAATAGGTAAAATAAAAGCTTGTAGCGCAATATGTCAATGACGTAGGCAATATGTAAATTGGTCGATTGATTTCGCGCTAAAAAATTGTCTGGCTGCGGTCCGTTGAACGAATAAAGCGATTTTAGCGCGCACAAACGTGGTCCGTAGAACCGTTAACGCCCGGCTGTGAGCGCTGTGAGTAGTCATAGCGCTTTTATTCGTTCAACGGACCGCAGCTTATGTCTCTCAGTGTGCACGTGACGCACAAGTAGATACGCCAATTATATTTGTGTCCAATTTTACTCACTCAATTTAGTACCTACTCCTCAATCAGTTTACTCGCTTTTAGTTTGCGCACCTCCAACTCTCTTTCTCTTGGTTTTATTATGATAAACTTGTAAGTTATTTAAAATGCAAGTAAAACAACATATTACCTGTATTGGCAGAAGACTTTGCTTTTACAGATTGCGTTGCTTGAATAGGCAACAGCTGCAGGTAGGGGCGCGGCGGCTCGGTGACCGGCCGGGGCGTCGTGGTCGTCGTCGTGGTGGTCGAGCTGGTGGTACTTGGAGTTGTAGTGGTGGTTGTGGTAGTGGTGGTGGTTGTGGTTGTGGTGCTAGTGGATGTGCTTGTGCTTGTGCTACTGACGTCAACTACATTGCCCTGCGCGGCTCTACAACGAACACGTTTGTTAGTCACATTTCTAGCTATTGTTAAACACAATTAACTTAATCGGGTGTTTGGCGGGAAACCATGGCATCTGGATGTAGATTTTTGTTACGATTATTCAAACTTGTGGATTCTGTGCATTAAGTGTTGTTAATTTGATACACAAGCATCCATGTTAACGTTGAGAATTTTATAGTGGGATATCCTAATATCCACCTCATCAGTCACCATAATGATGCGGTCTGTTGCCATGAATTTCTCGCCAAGCACTCCCAAGATGCAATTAAATATTTAAATACAAACATCAAGAAAGAAGAAATTATCAGATGAAAATATGGCTCAAAGGCCTTAGACAAGACATCAAGCCAAAAAACCTAAACAACAGTGAAGCTACGGCTGGCTTCAATATTCCTTGAATATTCCTCTAGATAAAAGTAAGCATTCTGAAGTTTGGTTGCTGAGCGATTATTGTTAAATTAGAGGAAAGTAACCAAATATAGAATACCATTTTGTTTGAAATACTTATATATTATAAAATACATATATAAAAAAAGGTTTTGTAAATCACAATCTTTTATTTTTAGTATTTATCAGTCAAATAACTTAATTTAGTACCTAGGTAAGTCTTCTTTTTCATATAGATATTAATTTAATTATAAGTACTAAGTTTTTTTAAACAAAATAAAAAATCAACACAAAGGCAGCTAATTATGGAATAGGAATACATGGAATACTATAAAACTTATAATAATGAACTTATTTTTTATGAGATAGGTACACATACTACTAGAAACTTTAGACCGATTTAGCTACTTGGGAACGTCTAGTCATACTCAGCACCTGTCCGATCAATATGTGGTCATCATAATGCACATGAAGCATTTTATTTTTGATAAAATCGATTCACCGTTGGCCTTCTGTAACATTTTTAGTTGGCGATTCAAAATTAAGACAAACTCTTTGTTCCACTAGCTAGATATGATTTAACTAAAAACAGCACTGTATTTAATATTAATGAGACATAACTATTATATATGATATTTCTGTTTGCTTGTTGTATTGTTTCAATAAATTTAATGTTTCTTTCTTTCTATTTAATATAAATAACAGATGCAACTCAAACTCCGCGCCAAAATGGGAAACAGTTGTGCCAATCTAACAACAACAAAAAAAAAATTGGGAGTGGTCTCCCCACAGATTTAATAATACAAGGAGATAGGCCGTGCCGGCGTTTAACTTGTGACAAGTGTATGCCCATTGCGCATCATACATTGCCGCCAGTTCGCCGTTTTAATGTCGAGTGAATACGTACGTATGTCAGAAAAAAATATCCGTTTTTCTTTCAAAATGCCGCCCTATTCCACTGTAACATGCAATCATTGCAGTGAATCGGTTATTTATCAAGTAATGGAATAACTTTTCACACGTACGAACCGAAAAACTTAGATTTATATTTAAAAATCAATATTTAAACAAATAGTGCAACTTTTATTCATAAAAACACAATCGCTTTAAATTAAGCGTTACTATCACAGATTTAATAATACAAGGAGATAGGCCAAGTCGGCGTTTAACTTGCGACCAGTGTATGCACTGTGGGCATACATTTCCGCCACTTCGCCTTCCGATAAAGTCAAGTGAATAGGTAACTCAGCGATTTGACCGATCTCCTTTGCAGCTGTGTTTAACTTTCATCGCTTCGCAGTCCTTAAGACGCGCGCAATGAATAGTGTACTTATATTACGGCATGCTCAACTAGAACCATGTTATGTAGTACGGCCGTTGATCATGACACTCTGTCTTCCTATGAACTCGGCGATTCGACCGATCTCCTTAGATTGATATATCTGTGGCAACGAATTAGGAAGGTTACTATCTTACAAATTGTATTATATTGCGGCTGTGTCCTTAATACGCGCGCATTCAATAGTGTATGTTACGACATGCTCAACTAGAACCATTTTTATGTAGTACGGCCGCTGATCGCATTACTCGGAGACGGCTCGGACTTCCTATGAACTTAGCGATTTGACCGATCTCCTTTGCGGCTGTGCTTAACTTTCATTGCTTTGCAGTCCTTTTGACGCGCGCAATGAATAGTGTATATTACGGCATGCTCGACTAGACCCATGTTATGTAGTACGGAGGCTGATCGCGACACTCGGTCTTCATATGAACTTGGCGATTCAAACGATCTCCTTAGATTGATAAATCTGTGGGTCTCCCCTTGACTTTCTCGTACTTATAGGAGGAAGAAAGGAAGAAAATCGAATTTGAAAAATTTTCGGTCACCCATCCGAATAGTACGCACTTGGTTGCTTAACTTTCGTGATCGACGACTCAAAAGTTGATAGAAACCTTATATTTTGATGTCATACACGCATGTTTTTGGTTGCAATAGGTACCCAAGTTAAAGCACGGTACTCGAGTCAACGTGCTAACACAGACATAGGTAATTCCAAAAACGATATTATTGGACTCAGGGAGGTCCAAAACGTGTAAATCCGTCAAAATCTCGAGGTCGAATTTTTGAGGATTAGGTACAAGACTTCCTCTTTATTACTACGTATACGAGAAAGTAAAAACAATAAATTGAATCTGGAACAATAAACAAATCATCCATTCCCGATACTTTTTGACTGAATGTATATGTCTACTTAACATTGTAGTTAACGGTAAACACGAGGTTAACACATTAAATACCTACATTAAAGAGAATTAAAGAGGTTAATACATTAAAATTCTAAGTTATTTCGGAATGAAACTTCCAATTACAAAGCGTCATCAAGCACAACCAAAAAGCGTGTTAGTGCTTAAAAAATTGGTAGGTACCTACCTAGGGTTACCATCCGTCCGGATTAAACCGGACATGTCCGGACTTCTAGAGTTCTGTCCGGACCTTGTCCGGCCTTTTAGTTTGTCCGGATTTTTTGTTTTAGATGGAATATGAGTAATAAAACTTACTTATTTAATCTTTATTATAATGTCCCACTCATCTAAAAGAGACTGTTAGCTACCATGTCCATACTACTTTTACGAAGTGTCTACCTGATGTTTGCATTTTGTGCGGATTAAAATGTCCGGACTTTTTTGAACTGTCAGGCTTTTTGTCCGGACTTTACAAATTTCTAAATGGTAACCCTATACCTACCTAATTAAAACACATTGCATAAATGTATACTTAGGTAATATCTACATAATAGGAAAGAGAACATAACAAATATTATTATTTGTTATAGGTAATAACTTAAATAAAAGATATTAACTAATATCTAACATTTATTTTCATTTACAATACCTACATTGTGCATGAGACAATTTGAACATTGTGTCACAGGGACATTACTATAAAGATACCTACAACATAAGATTTTCTTGATACCTACGCTACGTGGTGGCCTTAACCCGCTCATTTTCCGTTCACTTTTAACAAACATAATTATAGGAAACGAATAACACTTACATAATGTGCCGAACTAATATCCGTTGTTGTAAATGCCTCTTTGATAAACGTGAAAGCATTAATATTGATTAATATAGGTAAATATACCTACTGTCTCATAAAATGATTGTCACATAAAATGTTTTCAAATAGGTACATTTTACTGGATACTTTCTACTCGTTAATAAGTTTAATATACCTATGCACAATCGATTGAGAATTTGATAGGTATTCGACATTTCACTACCTCTAACTCAGACCAATAAAAAAGTATTTTTTATTGGTCTGAGACCTCTAAGTACTTTTTATAATGTTATGTAGGTACAGGAAAAGATTCTTTATGAGTAAGTGCATATAAGGTTTAACTGTAGGTAGGTATAATGTTGGTTAAGACGGAGTTCACAGCACTTATTGCAGGTATTGCAGCTTCTTAACAGCTCGAAATTGGTGCAGCCGTTTTGTGGACTTCCCCACTCTTTCACCTCAAACTTCACTCAATAATAAATAACACTTGCTTAGCTCAGACCAATGAAAAATTGGTCTGAGTTGCTTAGTTATGTTTTTATCGGAGATATAGCACGCCTAGCATGACTACCGAAAAACGATAGGAGCCATTAATCGCTTTGAACTGTCAAAATCATTGGCTTTAACCATTTAACCGCCAAATTGAAATTTTATCGAAACTAATAAGACTTTTGACAGTTCAAAGCGATAAATGGCTATATCATAATTATCGTGTTTCGGTGGTCATGCTAGCCTTCGCATATTTACAACGTTTTTACTAAAACCAATCGACTACGGGGCTGTAAGTGGATAAAAGATTTACACCAAGACCATCGCGCCAAATTCAATTGAATAATCATTATACTTTTGCAGGGCCCGATCTAGAGGGGACAAGACGGACATTTGTCCAGTACCCGAGTACCCGTAGTATAAGTTTTTTAGTGTAATAAACGTAACTACTATTGGTATAGGAAACGTGAACAGCGCCCCTAGCGGAGAGAAGCGCAAATCATGTTTCCCATACAAATTGAGCTCGTAACGCAACTACAATCGGTGCGTTTTGTATACTAAAAAACAAAAATGTGTGCGTGTACTAGTGTACACATGTAAGAAGTGAAACTTCTTTATGGCCGAATCAAAGATGGCGCGTAACGGAAAAATGTGACGGTAAATTTTTTTCTAACGCCGATAAAGTTTCACTTCAAAAAACTTACACTACGGGTACAGAGCGGCAAAAACAAAGGGCGGCAAAATTGAGAACTGATCGGACAAGATTAATAAACTTTTATGAAAATAGCTTCAGTAGTCCGAGCGATTTCACTGTCTAAAATGTAAAAAAAATCTGATATGTTGATTTTGCCCAGAGCGGCGAAATGGGTAGATTAGGAACCTTGCATTATCATTAATTTCAAAACATTTCATATGTATTTTTTTTTACATTTTGATGACCAAAAAAATACAAAGTATTAATTATAACGTGTGTTACTCAAAGCGACTTTTACATATGGAATTAATTACAAGCATGATCAAATAGAGCACTTACAGTTTCTGTTGTGCGGCGGGCGCAGACACGCCCTTGGTGCAGAAGCCCTTGCAACAGAGATGATGCTTGCCCATCACGCCCCGGCATTCGGAGTGCTTCTTGCATGGCAATGGGAACAGATCCAGCCAGCCGCTACTGGTGCGCACCGCCGGACATGACACAGACTGACTGTCCGCTGAAAAAAATGTCAGTAACGATTTACTATTACTAAACACATAGAGGTATCATTTAAATCTGTGGGTATCATACTCGTACATTATTATGAGCTGTTCTAATTTGGAGGGACTCCTTTCTATTAGATAAGTACTTTTAACTGAGAGAACGGCACTGGAAAATAATAGAAAACAAAATTACATTTTTTTCGATGGCAAACAAACTTGCGGTCCACCTGGTGTTAAGTGGTTACCGTCGCCTATAGACACTTGCAATATTAAGGGTAGGTATATCACTTAACACTGCAAGTGCGTTGCCATTCTGGGGATTAAGATGATACCTATATGCCTTCCATGCCCATCAGTAATTACGTAAAAAAAATACTGGGGCATTTAGGCATGCATAAATGAAAATCTGTACCTATAAAGCATTATAGTTACCTATAGAAAAAAATACTAAAAAAATATCATAGTGATTTGTGTTCATACTTTTTGTAGTACCTAAGTGTTGTCTTTTACTTTGATCTATTTAAAAAAGATTAAAAACCAGTGTTTATAACTCATTAAAACAAATAATATGTCAATAACGTCAATAACTGTAAACTTTGGCATTGTCATAGTGCAATCATTTTATGACTACAGAACCTCAAGCCTAGAACTCATTTTATAGTTATAATCTAAACAGACTTAGGATAAAAAAATTAAGGATAAGTAGTTTACGCGTATCAGGGATTAAAATATGGTCATTACAAAGGACGTGACACTTCCTACATTCTCAGAATTGGACACTCAAGAAATTAATGTCTCAACTGCAGCTCTCATATCTGCTTCTCCGTATCTTGGCAAGGCATGCGAAGCTGTGAATAACGAGTTTATGCTATGTAGGCAGGAGCTGAACGACCCACGAGCTTGTGTGGCCCTAGGCAAGCGAGTCACTGAATGTGCAATGCAAGTCTTCCAGAGAATCAAGAAAAATTGTATGGAAGAATTTAGTCAATACGTGAAATGTATTGACAAGAGCTCCGGCGATTTCGGGTTGACTCACTGCCGGAAAACGCAAGGGGTCTTTGATGATTGTATGGGCACTAAGCTTTGTATAAAAAGGCCAGATTTTGGGTATTTCTGTAGGGCTCGTGTGCACGAGAGCTCTAGTGCGGCGCCAGAGCCCCCGCCGTGCCCTTGCCATCCCAGCGTGCCCGACGCCACTCCTGCCTTGCCCGACTGCAAGCCAAGGCAGCGCCCTCGATTTGGGAGCCGTAATTACTGGGTCACAGAATAAATATAGCAAATTTATATGTCAATTACTTCTAAATTGAGCAGTAAAAAATGTTTTAAGAAAATATATAAATTTAACTAATTATTTTTAGTTTTTCCTGTACGCATAAAGTAAAAAAAAAACCGAACTGAAAACCTCTTCCTTTTGAATATAACTTTTAATAAAGCTTTTTGACAGAGTTTCAAGTTATTGCATCCAGAATTTGCTTCCGTGGTCAGAAAGGAGGCATCAATTAATCTCTTAAAAGTAGTCCAGAACCAATCCGACAAAAACTCCTGATTGTGTTACGATTTTAGGTCTCACTCGTTTGCTGCCTGCAAGGTCTCCTCCCTAGGGCTGATCTTAAATTATGTATTTGATGTTCACGTTTACACCGCAGCACGCAGAAATAGCTCGATGCTTATGTAGTAAGAGGTACTTGTGGGAAGCGGCGCTTTTATTAACCGTTTACTCTGATATACACTAACTAATAGAGATTTTAAAGAAAAAAATGTCTTAAATTATTGGAGCGATTTTTAAAACCTTTTCACCGGCAGAATGCGCAAATAGGAATTAATAAATTACATATAAATTGTATACTGTTATATATTTTTTTTAACCCACACTGACGAGGGTAGGTACGAGTGGGCCGAGTGGTAATAGTCATCATTCATATAAGGCATAAGCAACAAGCTTAGCATCGCGAATTTCGAAGTTTACATTGCTGCACACGCGATGCTAGTTTATATGGTTTGGCGTTTAGTGAAGTTCATCGTGTACCTACGTATCGCTGTATGTAAATCCTCTAACATAACAATGTTTTTTTTAATAATCATTCCGATTTCTAACATTAAGAAGAAAATTATAATCATTTAAGTACTACGAAATCTTGCTTCTCTTCTAAGTTTCGAAATAAGACCTATTCACAGATATTCGGTATTAAGGCTAGAAAATACAATAAAATCACAGCGGTCATGGTCAGAAACTATGCGAATTTGCATTGTTCTTCAATTCTTCTGTCTTGTCGGTCAAGGTTCGCGTCTCGAGGATCTTAAAGTATGGGGTCATCCATAAGTTACGTCACACGAATTTTAGGACTTTTTAACCCCTCCCCCCGTCCTTGTCACAGGTTGTCACATTTTTAGAACCCCTCCCCCCTGATTATATAGTGCTTGCATAAAACACGACCATAATCCACATAAATAAATTATTATGTCGTATTACACAAAGACCTAATACGTCTAAAAAATATTTCGCTGTAACTATATTTGCTAACAGCGCACGTCTCCGGATGATGTAGCAGGAACACACTATCCTTATTTGTAAGATCATGACTTCAATGATGACCTGACCTACTCGCAACTCCGTGCCTACCTACTCGTATAGATTACGAATAAGAAAACTGAAGCTTTTCACATTAATTTTGTCAATCCTATGTAGATAAATTAATTACTCAGAATACTTAAGTACCGAGGGCACCATTAGATGCCGTCCAGTTTGGTCCGTTTAATACAAATAAATAACCCCACATAAACAATATTTTGTAAAAAAAAACACAAATAAATAAATATAATTATAAATTTGAAAACTTTATATAGGTATATCCCCTATGTCTCGGTAAATAAAAGGACCTCTTACCTCTTTTTTTTATTTTTTACTTTCTCGTATACGTACTTGTAATCGTCAAAAAATTCGACCTCGAGATTTTGACGGATTTACACTTAGACAAAGAAGGATTCTTTGTCTAAGGATTTACACATTTAGAACCTCCCTGAGTCCAAAAAAAATTTTTTGGAATTGTGTCTGTGTGTGTGTCTGTGCGTTAGTACGATAACTCGAGCATGCTTTTTAACTTATTGCAACCAAATTTAACATACGTGTATGACATCAAAATTAAGGTTTCTATCAAATTTTGAGCCGTCGATCACGAAAGTTAAGCAACCAAGTGCGCGCTCGGTACTCGGATGGGTGACCAAAATTTTACATGCATGTATGACATCAAAATATAAGGTTTCTATGAACCTTTGAGTCGTTTCCGGTATACGAGAAAGTCAATGGAAGACTACTCCCGATTTTATTATTTTTCTATTTGTTTTATCTGAGATTAATTTATACTTTTTCCGACCACTTTCATCGACGTCTTCCTACATAGTTTGATGCAAACTGACGTAGGTAGCTAAGCTTAAGGTAATGTAAAATTCTCAGCTTATTTTTCCATGACATACCTACAAAGTTAGATTTTTGTCACTGTTCGATCTTGACGATGAAATCGATAAATCTTTTGATATAACCGACGTCACACAGGTATGCGCTAATTGATAATAATTTCATTCAACACTCTTTTGGCATGTAAGTAGGTACCTACCTATTACTAATTTATACTACTAAGATATTAATATGCTAAAAACTACCATGGTTTAAGTTTAGATTTGGAACCTTTGGCTGCAAAAATTCACTGGTCGAGTTTTTAAACCTGTTTGAGCAAATAGCACTATTAAACCCGTAACTAACCGACACAGTATCAAGTTTTATTTGTAAGAGATATAAATTCCTATATTGCAAAAAAACAGCTTTTACGCTACGGTAAAGTAGGTACATAGTCGACAGTTTGAATAGTTTACTAACTGAGATGACCATACATTTTACACCTTACAAATAGATCCAGAATGACGGTTCATTGATTAATGTTTCCTGTTAATATGACTGACTGAATACAATATTTTTATGAAGAAATAGTAGCATTTGGTGAGTTTCAATTGCCAATTTACATTAGAAGTAGGTACCTACCTACCTATTTTATTATTCTTTTGCTATCCTTCTAAAGGTTGCCTGAACGGTTACCTGAACTCTCAGACCAATATAAAAGTTTTATTGGTCTGAGATTGAACTATAGATAAGTACCTAGTATCTGAATTTGTCTACTCTCGGTGTAAGTACATAGATACCATAAAGCTTAGGTAAGTATATTTATTCGTTCAGTTAGCTTATGTGTGATAATTTGTTACATAAAATGGTATCACATAAGTAGTTTGGTAATATTTTGGTATATGTTTGGTAACAAAAAACTATCACTTTGAGATCAAAGCTTAATACTGCCAGCCACCAGTATAATATTTTAATTATATCATTATGCAACTTGCACCGCGACCGGTCTGTTACGAACACGCCGCGACACATTTTTCGCAGAACTAACCATGATATGTAATAACCCACTTTGTAAAAGATTTATATAAAAATAAGCTTATTTTATAATTCATTCTACAAACACCAAATATTTTAAATTACTTTCATAGGTACTTCGTTAAAATAAAGGAGCCAGACCTAAGTATAAATTCTTAAACATTTTTTACTTTCTCGTATTCTACGTACTTATTATCACAGATAATATAATACTATACTAGGTATTATAGAGGAAGTCTTGTAGGTAATCGTCAAAAAATTCGACCTCGAGATTTTGACGGATTTACACGTTTTGGACCTCCCTTAGTCCAAAATATTTTTTTTGGAATTATGTCTGTGTGTGTCTGTGTATTTCTGCGTTAGCACGATAACTACAGTAAGGTATGCTTTAACTTATTGCAACCAAATTTAACATGCATGTATAAATCAAAATATAAGGTTTCTATAACCTTTTGAGTCGTTGATCACGAAAGTTAAGCAACCAAGTGCGTGGTCGGTGCTCGGATGGGTGACCAAAATTTAACATCCATGTATGACATCAAAATATAAGGTTTCTATCAAATTTTGACTCGTTTCCCGTATACGAGAAAGTCAAGGGGAGACCACTCCCGATTTTTTATACAGAATATTATAAAGATAAAAATTCTTTTGACTCTGAAATATCTGAGTTTAATTTTACAACTAGATAATAATAGACGCATAATAGCTTGCGTGGGGAAGTAAATAATTTTTTGCAATTAGGAAAACTTAAGTAGCTAAATGATTTGAGTAATTATATAGGTAAGTATCACATACACCACATAGGATGTTGTAAAATATAGTTAGTTGTGAGATACAGTCTAGACTAGTAGACCAATGGGTCCATGTAAACCGACCGGAATAGTGAATACATTTATCCGCCTGATGCAAGCTAAAAAATATCAAAATATAAAAGCATCCGTCACAATGTTGCCTAAAATGTAGCACTAGCTACTATTTACTAACAAAAGACATCAACGCGTGACGGTTTACAAAATTGTTACTGAATGATCTCTAGAGATCTCGAAGATATTTGTTTGAACTTAAGATTTGTTTTAGAATGTATTATATACAACATGTAAATTAAATAACCAACACCCTGAATACAGGTGGATTGGGATCGGCTTCTGAGTTGATTTAAAAAATCTTTTATTTTTTGAAATCAACTCGGAAGCCGATCCCGAACCACCTGTATTCATGTTGGTTATTTAATTTACATGTTGTATATCGTTAATATTGTATTTAATTTACTGCATGATTGTTATTAAAATTTTATTTATTTTAAAAGTCTCAACTATAAGTGAAAATGAAAATGAAAAAGCTGTTTATTTAAATGGACTTTGCTAAGTACTTTTAAATCGTCAAAACCCTACCACCATTACGGGACGTAATAATTATTATGCTGAGTCGTCTCAAGTTTCTATTGCATTTTCAAATCAATGCGCTTAAAGTTTCACAAATGCATATTGCGCTTTTCATATCTTTTTTCAGCCTGAAAACATCTGAAATGGTCTGTCGGTTTAGGGCACCCATGTGCCTGGTACCTAATTAGATCGGTAGAGAGAGATGGACAATCGTTTTTCCTGTGGGTACATCGGATAGATTGTAGTAACCCCTTTTTGAATACTATAGGAATTTGGCATAAAAGTAGCCCTATCCTTTTGTTTAGTAAATTATTACCTGGTGATGTAATTTGCATTTAAATTTTAATGCGTGGTAATTGCGTAAAATTATGGAGTCTGCGCAATTACAATAGATATCTACCTACTACCTACAAACCTCTCTGTGGTTGCGGGTCAGCAGAGAGGCCATTAGGTTCAACCACGTACGTACAGCTAGCAGCAGAAGCAGACGATCAAAAATAGAACTCTGAGATTGATTAAAAAAATCATTACAAAATTCTTAATGCAAATCCTATTGGTGTTAGTAAATAGCTTACGTAATACATCACTCACGTAACATATTATCTGGAACTTTAAATGAGTTTACTTTTTAATTTTGATTATCGACTTTTGGTGTTGACTGTACCTGTTTAATTTGATAGAGATCCCAAATTTTCGATTGCTATACCTATTAAACATTGTTATTCATCACTCACATAGAAATAAGGTACTTATAAACAATGGACTTTCTGCCTAATTTCTCTGCCCTTCTCCCAATTCTCTTTTGGGGTCGGCGTAATGTTTTATTCGTCAACTCCTCTCGAAGTTTTAGATCTCCCGTCGTCTCAACAAAAATAATATTCTTCTTGGTCATAAATCATCTTTCACACAGTGTAGGTATCTATCATTTCCTCGGTCTGTCTCTCTCTATATCTATCCACATTAATTCTCATCACTTGTTGTTTGTTTATACTTAACGATTAAAGAGTATTAAAGTATAAAGCTCACCTGATCCTAATAATCCAATTGTAAGTACGAGCAACGATAAAAGTAGAGACGGATTCATGTTGTTTTATTTATGAACACTAAAGTCTAGAATTATCACATTGGATCACAATTTATTCAATTAATGGCACCTAAAAGAACGCTGGTCAGAGATAAGTTCGTGTTGTGTTGCATTCAGCGCGAGACTGCGCAGCGTGCACTCGGCGAGCGGGAGTTGCATAATTCAACTGATACAGATTATCATTTGGGGGACACCGGCACTTTCGCTACACTTTATTGCTTCAATAGTTGTTCTCGTGATGCCAGAAGGTGGCTCAGTTATATTTGGAGGTGACCTAGGTTACTGACCAAATTTCAATGGGTAAGTATGTTAACTTGTCAAAGAGCGGTACAGTTAACAAGATGATTGTGTAAAAAAGAATTTAGAGTGGTATCCATTAAAAGAAAAATACTCGTCGCGGTTTTCCAAAATTATGATGTGCAATGATTTTATTGCAATATGTAGGTTTTATCTACTTTACGCCGTTCGTCGTGCTAGAGTAGTCAGTAACGCTGCTACCTTTACAATATGATCTAAGGCTGCTACGCATCAAGCGTCCGGGTTCGTATCCTGGTTGATCGACAGTTATTTAAGTTTATATATATAAAAAAATATTTATAAAAATATACCTATACCTACCTAATTTACTAATTGACCCGGCAAACGTACTAGCCATATATTTTTTAAAAGAAAAAAAAACTAAGATTAATATATGTCGCAGGCGGATAGTAAAACACGCCGTTTAACTAAACGGCCCGGTGGATTGTAAGTAGCCTATGAGAGTGACGAGTGACAAGAATTCCACTCCGCTTGCTCATAAAGAAATCGGGAGTGGTCTCCCCTTGACTTTCTCGTGTACCGGAAACGACTCAATAGTTGATAGAAACCTTATATTTTGATGTCATACATGCATGTTAAATTTTGGTCACCCATCCGAGTACCAACCATGCACTTGGTTGATTAACTTTCGTGATCGACTACTCAAAATTTGATAGAAACCTTATATTTTGATGTTATACATGCATGTTAAATTTGGTTGCAATAAGTTAAAGCATACTCGAGTTATCGTGCTAACGCACAGACACACACACAGACATAGTTCCAAAAAAACTTTTTTGGACTCAGGGAGGTCCAAAACGTGTAAATCCAAAATCTCGAGGTCGAATTTTTTGACAATTACAAGACTTCCTCTATACTACGTACGAGAAAGTAAAAAAAACACTGAACCTACCAATAACAAGCGATCTCCATTCGATATACGGACTCATATTGATAGAATCTACTACGGATTTATCAACAACTAGCTTGTGCCGGCGAGGCGACGACTTGCGGCTCGCCAACCACTCGTCGACAGCTAGGTGGTACGAGTTCAATCAGTTTGTATTTCCTCCTTAGGGGCCATCCATAAATTAAGAAAACAAAAAAGATGCCTGTAAAATTATTTGATTTTCTACTAAAAGGTTCAAATATACTTTATACTTCAAATACAGTGATTTGGGGCCATCCATAAATTACGTCACACGAATTTTAGGACTTTTTACCCCCTCCCCCCGTCCTTGTCACAGGTTGTCACATTTTTAGAACCCCTCCCCCCTGATGTGACGTCACACATTTTTTAATTTTATGCATGTATTTAGAAATAATCAAAAGAAAACAGTTATTTTCTTTTTTTCTTTTTTTTTCTCAAATCTATTCAAACCCTTACCAGAACTCTCGTGAATTTTGTGTCTCACTTCCATTACAACGCCGCTCTAGAAGTTGATTGTTATTGCAAGAGAGATAATCTCATAGCGAGAGTGCTAAAGTATTAAAAATATAGATCGAGTTCCAAAAATTTTTAGATTTTTTTATTCACTTATAAATTTTGCGTTTTAGTACTTTAAATTTTAACATGTAACGTCACAAAGCTTTTGACCCCCCCTGCCCCGTGTCACACAATGTCACATTCTGGTGATACCCTCCCCCCCCCCCCTTTAACGTGTGACGTAATTTATGGATGACCCCTTATTATAAAACGGGTATAATTTAAGCTGTCGCCAATTTAATTCGTTTTGTGTTTCTTAAATAATAGGGTTTGCCCGCAAAATATTAGATTTGTCACCAAAATGTAGTTACCAAACAATATAAAATCAATTCCACAATAAATCACCTGAAATCATGGAGATATAGGGTCTAGTATCAAATAAATGTTTTTGTATGTATTATAATAGGTTTGTCCTAATAGATAAGTATTTAAGCAAACTAATTTAAAGAGATCGCCAATAAATCATATATTACGTCACTAGGAAAATTCAAAAATTCCAAAAAATTTAAGGTTTTCATTATCATCGTTTCAACCAAAAGAGTACCTACTACTTACCTGGACATTACCTCCCCAGTCCCCCAGGGACCGTAATTACCATAGGTAGTATAAATATATTTAAATAAAATTTCTAGCAGGATTTGCGGACTGAATTTCGACAGTACAATACTTCAACATGTTGTTGTGTCTGTACTCTCCCAAAAACATTGCACTCCGCCTGGTCATAAAAAAAACCCTAACCTACCCATCACTGAGCCATGTAGGACGTAGGTGCATAAAACACTAGACCCCCAAGTTCGCTACATGTCGAACTATTGTAGGTATCTACCTACTGACAAAATTCAGTCCGCAAACGTTCTAGCAGAATAGCAAATAAAACAATTAAAGTCAAAATAATCAATATTAATTGTTAAAAATAATAATTTCTGAATAATCAGCCCTGGTTTGGATTTTGAAGGGCGCCTTTTTTTCTTTTCTGGTCGGATTGGTCAATTTTTAAAAGCGCGCCAATTTGTCTCCGCCTCTTTGAACATATTTTCATTAAAATTATAAATTGATGTATTAAATTGGTAACGAATACAATCCTTTTTATAACTAAACGAAATAAAATGTAACTACTGTATTGGTGACAAAATAGTAGAAGATCCGAACCTATATCGACCTTCACCGAGCTGATAATAGAATGAAACATATTTTATTATTAATTTAGTATATTAGAAAATATATTAAAAATGGGTTGTCTAAAAAAATCCTGGACAGACTATTTTTAATTATTTTTTGAAAAATGATTTTTTAAAAAAAATGAATAAAATATTGCAACATCAAGATAATAAGAAAATTTTGTCCTGACTGATAGTAGAAACCGTATAGAATGTGCAGGCATTGGGTTGTCTATTATTTACCTGCGCGAACTACTGGGTTGTCAGGTATGAACAGGTATGTCGATATCAGTTACTTTCACTCGATTGGATAATAGAAAAAAAATTATAATATCATAAGCGCGCGACAAAATTTTCTTATTATCTTGATGTTGCAATATTTTATTAAAAATCATTTTTCAAAAAATAATTAAAAATAGTCTGTCCAGGATTTTTTTAGACAACCCATTTTTAATATATTTTCTAATATACTAAATTAATAATAAAATATGTTTCATTCTATTATCAGCTCGGTGAAGGTCGATTTAGGTTCGGATCTTAGACTAAAATAACAAATGAAAAGGGGTCGCAGTCAGGGATCAATAATCGATTTATTTGGTGACAGATCTACCATTCTGAGCACAAAGCTATTATTTAAGAAATAAAGCTATTATTATGAGAACGAAGTTTATATTCATCTAATGCAATACAATTTTATTAGTAATTCATCTCTTATTATGCACGTATATTAACATTAATTTGATAATTCATACTGGGAACGCTTTTTGTTTATCTGAGAACGAAAATATTTCGTGGCGATAGATCTATTTATTAGGTGATACAACTTGATGACAAATATAAATTTTGGTGACAAAAAATATAGTCCCCTTATAAAACATGGACTAAAGTAATAAAACACACACACTAGCTAAGTAATATAACACAGTAGCTGTGCCCGCGACTTCGTTAGCGTTTTTGCACCATTTTTCATTGTTGGTCATCTCATACTCCGTGGTCGTAATGTACTGTTATAGAGGAATAGTCTGCCTCGATAAATGGAACATCCATCATCATCATCATTTCAGCCGAGAGACGCCCACTGTTGGAGATAGGCCTCCCCCAAGGATCTCCAAACCGGTCGGTCCTGCGCTGTCCACATCCAGCAGTTTCCCGTGATCTTTACCGAAAGACTTACCAGATCGCCAGTCCACCTTGTGGGGGGCCTACCACGCTGCGTTCCCCGGTACGTGGTTATCATTCGAGGACCTTTCCGCCCCAACGGTCGTCAGTCCTCCTCGCAATGTACCCTGCCTACTGCTACTAAGGTTCGCAATAAAATTATTTAGGCTATGTCGGTGACCTCTGTAGAGATTAGTGTAGGGCTTCAGTTTGTGATCCAATATCAAAATCAGGCACATATACATGTAAATTAAATACCCAACACCCTGAATACAGGTGGTTTGGGATCGGCTTCGGAGTTGATTTCAATAATTTTTTAAAACGATTTTTTTCTTTTAAAAGTAACAAAAAAAAACAAAAGTACCCAGAAAATGTTGTACAATATTTTCTGGGTACTTTGTTTTTTTTTTTTGTTCTTTTTTTAAAAAAAACGTTTTTTTATCTAAAAATTAGCCGATCCCAAACCATCTGCATTCAGGGTGTTGGTTATTAGCCGATCCCAAACCACCTATATTCAGGGTGTTGGTTATTTAATTTACATGTTGTATACTGCTCCACCGAAATCCTTTTTGTAGTTTGGTGTTAATAGATAGTCAAATCATTATGGAAAGGTCATTTTTGAAACTATGACGACCTACCTAGATATTATCGGCCGTTCCGAATCGTTAGCTACTGTCACTAATTAACGTGAAATCGCCACGGCCAAAGTTAAGTAAAATGAACATGTACTTACCTACTTTAAAATTAATATCTCCTTTGCATTGACTTCAAATAGATATCTAAAGGTAATTGAGGCAACAAAAATCACAAAATTTAACGTAGCATCTATCCTATTTCGTGAGTAGGTAAACCTTTTTTTATGACGATGGAAAACCCATTGACGGAGCATATCGCACGCTGGCAAAGGCGTACGTTATCGGCGTGTGTGGGACTCACCAGGCGCTGAACAACGCCAATACTACCCACCAAAACCACCGGTACAATCCATGAACTTCTGGAGGCGTTTTGAGTTCGACGTAGGTACTTTACGTACGCCATTTCATCAAAACGTCCCCGGATGGCCCGGCCAACAGTGAGCCGGGCGACTAGGGTACTAGGCAATCCCCAAACGGGGGGACCTGTGCACTGCACCAGGGCACACGGTGGCCAAGATGGCCAGGACACAAGGTGGTGGCAGTCATAGCCGCCTGCCTTCTCCGACCCGTCCGTCTACGCCCGATGGGAGCGGCTAGAGGATCATTCTCCCGCTCCCTCTGCGCGGCCTCCTGCGCCATCACAGATTCGCAGGAGACTCATTACCAAGCATGACTATGCCCGTGCTAGGCAAAGACATGTCTACTACGTAAGTACACCTATACTATACATACCTAACCTACACGGTGGTATAGTATAGTTTTGGCACAGACAGTTTCTTTACTCAGTGGTGTTCTCAGATCATAATTATGATCTGAGGTGGGGATGGTACCCACACTCGTTTGTAACTACTCAAAATCGTCAATGTGCATTCTGACAGTTTAAAACAAAATTGGTCACGTAGGAAGGGAGAAATATTACAAAAACAAATTCTTATTATAGTCTATAAACGTTTAATCACATATCACAAAATTATAAGATATTTAATTCATCTAGTAATGACTTACACTTATCTCTCAGAATTTTAACAGCTTCTACAAAAATGATATTCGGTGCCATGGCTCCAACAGATTCAACGTTAACTGAAAAAGAAAACACACGCATGAATGTAAGTTACAGCGGATTTGCGGCTTCTATATTATCTCATTAGGCTGGCAATCTGACCCTACTTTGGGGGTACTATATGGCACATAGTGGCCAGATGTGGCTTTATGTGAGATAAAAGGAGGATGGGCATTCTAGCCTAGGAACCAATAACAACATGCTATACATCAATGGAAAGGTTTTTTTATGTACTTAAACTTTTGTTATGGTGGGAAGTCCCAAATCGCTGTGTGGAAAAAGTTATTGCACAATAAAACCAAACATGAGCAAAAACAATTTTTTACGGCATTTCTGCATAAAATGATATAACAAAAAGCGATACGTCACTTTATGTAGGTACTACAACTCAGGTAGTCTGTACCGACAAAAATATCGACCTGTGTACTAAAATAACTTGTCTTAGAAACCACTGTTTTCTTATGTTTTCCTTGTCGTGTTTTGGGAGCTATTTGCATCCCTGTGTATCCCCATCTCTAGTATGACGCGTAGTTGCAACTGTTTGGCGGAATTATTGTAGAACAAAATAAGTGTCATTTCTCCTATATTGGTTATGTGCTCGATGCCCAAAAATAACAATCCTTCCAGGACATCCAGCCCCCCGATCGCGCTATTTACGAACATTAAAACCAAAACGTAATCGTTTTTATATGTTTGATAATAGCTGACGGTTGTCGAACTGTAGTCAAAATGTATGTATGTAGTGTTTTAACGTTCACTGGACATCATACCAGGACATATGTTACACTCTATCTAAAACATCTCAGCAGTCCGGTAAAGACATCAATACTCACATATAAAATGGTCCCTGATTCTACTCATAATAACAGCATCTTTTAGTTCTTCGTATCTATAGACATTACGACTGCAGGCGTCATAGCGGGCCTCCTGTACGTACGCACGCCCTTCTTTGTCTACTCCTATTACACCGGGGGAGAAGCAGCTCTGGAGCAGAGTCGCTTCGGATCCGGTCACTTCCCGAGTGAGCACCACTTCAGGGAGCAATCGGTATGTTGCAGTGGCTGGAAAGTTTTAATGCTGGTTAGCTAACAACTTTAATAATATTTGTTTATTGCTTAAAAATCTCAAATACAAAAATATATAAATTCTAACCAACTGGTGAAAATTTCGCATGATCCTTGCCAACACCTTTAACTGCAATCAACTGCATGTCCAGCTCATGACCTGGCCTCATTTTAGATATAAGAATGTCTCCGTGTACTGGTCCTATGTCCGCCTCCTTGTACACTGATGGCTGATTACCAATTGGAATCCATTTTATTTGTGATGAATATACTGAAAAGGTTGACTTTATTATACATAATTTTTGTAATTTTTAGTTCAAAATGAGCTTGGGAAAAATAAAAAATATTGCTTTTTTTATTTCATAAAACTATAAGTAGATCTTATTACTAAATAATCAACAGTATTATCACTTTGATACGATGTATTTACAATGGTATAATATTTTTAATTAATTTATTTTTATTTATTACGTGAATAAGCTATAACATACTTAAAAGAGACAATACATTTTGAAGCTCGAAAACTAGTACAGACACGTACTTTGTCTGCTGCCCACTCTCGTTTGTACAACATTTATACCTAATCTCATTTACTCCGAGTACCTAATCCATACTTTATATTTTTTACTCTAGTTTCATTTCATTTATTAGCGGTCTCCCGACGCGGCGACGCTAATCTTAAAAATATTTATTTATGTACAAGTTTATTTATAAAAAATATCCAAAAATATGTTATTAAAATTGACTGTTATTTATAACTATAACACAGTCTCGATTAAGATATTACGCGCGTGACATGTTCTTTCCGTACCCTGCTAGAGCAAGTGACAGGATGATGACATCACAGCAAGCGCATGCAGCTCTAAAGGAAAAATTTGCACGCAGAGATTTTTATGATTCTATAAAAATGTATTGTGAAGCCATTTGAAGTGCTACAGTAAAAAATTAAATGTCATATTTTAAGTTCAAATATCTAACATATATTATATTTAGAAAAAAATATGAAAAAAAAACCATCCTTGTAGAAATAGTTTTAAGTGCTAAAACTTCTATTCTTAAAAACTAAAAAAGGAAAAATATATATGTGTTGCGAAGCCATTAATCGCCATATACATTTTTACAATGTCAAGTCAAATGTATTTAAAGTTACAATAAAAAAATTTAATTTCAAAAAACGTGATATTACAATAAGAATTCAGGAGAGAAACTTGTGAGATGTTATAAATATAGGAAGAACATTATAAATTAGAAAATGTTAACATAATAATAATATAGCTGTGTGATAGCAGTAGAATAGAATAGCATCACCCCATATCCTCCAAAGGGGTATTGATCGCCTAATACTCTGTCCACCAATCCGCATTGAGCAAGTATGGTGGACTACTGCCTAAACCTCAATAGATGACAAGTAGTATGTTAAATTATAATATAATAGGTACTAATTTGTGTACCTTTGACAAATGTACAAATTATATAATACAATTTTATTGGATACTGACCACTGTGATTTTCATACAAATCCTCAGGCCGATATGAATCTTTAGGTTGTGACTTATTATTTGTACACTTCACTTTTAGCGAAAACTCTAAGGTGTCAAATTCGGTGCCTTCGTTTGTGTCTGTAAACATGAATAAAATTGTTTGGCGGAATTATTTTCATAGCTATTAAACATATATACATATAAACATTTGCATGCTTAGATTAAAGCAAAAAAGGGAAGACACGTTACCCGAGTAACACGTATGTGCCTACAAAACTAAGACCAATGACCCTACTATGTCTCAGTCTCCAATAGAACGGTGAATCGTTTGTACGTGCATGGTCCGTGTATATCGTGAAAGAAATATTACTAATAGCTTAAAAAATGCCTTCCTGTGTATTTATACAGTACACAAATCACTCAATGAACTCAATGAATAACGCATAAGTACACTAAACAGTAATATTTCAAGAAGATTCCTATTAGAAAATACATATTATTTGGACATTTTGAGTAACGAAACAAGATACTACTTTGTAATGTAGTGACGTCTTGAGACTCGCTTACTCACTCGCACTTACATGGTAAGTGATCACTCTATCTCGCTTTCTCAATTGGCACTATTCGGAACCTTAACAATGCAGTATGTAACCTGTAGTTGATTGACAGAGTGTTAGTGATAGTGTGTCTATGTGGTTGACAAGGCCTACTTTTTAATAAATGCGATAAGGAGGAAGTATCGTATCTCCTTTCCTTTTTTGCTTTAATCTCAGTTTGCATGCCTGTGTAACCCCATCTCAGGTATAACTCGTAGTTGCAATTGTTTGCAGAATAATTTTTGAACAAAATAAATTACATTTCTCTTCTATTGGTTATGTACTCAATGCTTATATACTTATATCCATGTTAAAATCAAGTATATAATGACAATATGTCACATCTGTATTGCAAGTAATGATAGACTATGGTGACTGCTTACCACCAGTATGTCTGCCAATTAAATAACATTAAAAATTACCTTCAGGTCTATATTCAAATAATCTTGGATCAGCTTTCAATGGTATCAACCCCAAACGATGAGCAAGCACTTCATCTTGGATAATGGAAGTATTGTTTCTAATCATAACTTTTTCTATTGCCATACTAGGAACTTCACTTAACATTAATCTTCTGAATGCATTCGCAAATGCTGGTTGAATTCCAATCAAATCAAATTCCATTTCGAAGTTATCCATTCTTACAATTACAATACGAAAACCCTTGACGAATTTTTTAAAACTCCATTTTTCATCTGCCATTCCATAATCATCAGGAGCATTCTGTAATTTAAAAAATATATAAATATTCTTTAGTACAACAAAAAACAACCAACCAACAAAAACAAGACAACAAACAAATTATAAAGAAATTAAACCTTTAACCGAAATTGTTCCAACATAACCCTAGGTTTATGATCTAATTTATGCATGATGGATTTCTCTTCTAGAATGAAACTAAAATAAAAGAATTTGTCTATAAAAATAACCAACTGTAAACTAAACTTTAAAAAGTAAATTTTTTAGGTTATTTAAAGTCTGCGGAATAAGCAAGGAATTAGGCCCGTTTTGACACATGTCAAAATTCTTTAGACATCAGGAATGAGCTCTTCAAAATATTGATATTCAATTTTGGACTTTATCTATATGAGTTTAAGAACTAAAAACTAAAAAGTGCAAAAGTGTGCCGAGAGAGATAGCAATAACTGTACCTTTTATCTCTTTCCAACAGTGTTGCTACTGATAAATATTTTGTAATTTAGTATTTAAGAAACAACTGTTGGAAGATGAAGTTGTTTATTTTAACTGCTTTTAATTCTAAAAGTACTGAAATTATTTTACGAAGAATAATTAGAACATAGAATAAATTAAATGTTCCATGTGCAGTACACTATTGGTAATTATAACAATAAGATGTAACGTTCATGAAATTCTATAGTGGTAGTTTTAAAAAGAAAAAAATTGCAACAACGATTCTTCATGTCAATGTCGTATACTCTATAATCTGTGGTGTTGTTGTTGTTTTGGTGTTCTTTTTTATGGTACTGTTTTTATGCGATCTTTCGTTATTTCTCTGAAATAAGAAGGTTTCCTTTAAGTTTTTTTAACAAAATGGTGAGAACTTGCATTGTGGCGTCCTGCAAGAAGGAATATTACCCCGATTGTGGATTACCTTTTCATAGGTACGTATATTTCGTTGTCATTGTAGTAGGGTTACCACGCGTGGTACCTATTATCATGATTATCGCAATTTTTAACATTTTTAAATCAAAGTAATTTACATTACATAATTCTTGTTTTGCTTACGAGGTGGTATGGTAAGTTACTACGCCGTCGTGGTGGAGTGGTCAGTAACGCTGCCAGTAGTGGCAAATGTTAGTGTGATGAACACTAATATTTGTTAACGAGTCATGGTTGTTTATATATTTATTTAAGTGTATTTATGAAATATCTAGATTATTATGTATATTTGTCCATTATCTAGTATCCATGGCACAAGTTCTTAATGATACTTAATTTGAGCTAGATAATTGGTGTGAGCGTGGAAATATTATTATTATTATTACAGAATAAAGAATTGGCATTCACATGTAATTACATGACATTGTATTGGTATAACATGTATTGACTAATTCCTTTGTTCTCTGTATGCCTGAAACGTAATTAATCGTATCTATCGCTCTGTGACTAAAACTTTAGGAAAGAATTGATTTTTCCTTATTGTCAAGTAGTGATGAATTTTAGGCAAAACTCATATTAGTCATAAACGGATTAAGGTAGATTGCGAAATAGTATAATGCGTATTAGGTATAGAACACAATAGGCAGCAGTCTATTGAATAGTTTAATCTGTTAGACAAGTAACGTTTTCTGCCAAAAACTACTTAAAACTGAAAGAATGGGCTATGTGACGCCGGCAGAGTAGAAAAGCATCATCCCATTTCCTTTTTTGAGTTTCATCAAGCCATCAATCAACAGTATAAAAAATATTCAAATTAATAACCCTAAATATTTTCAGGTAGCTTCAAAGAAAATTGAACTAATAAGTGATATAAGTGGACACAGGACAGTGGGCACAGGTCTTTCTGCAATCATCTTCAGAATTCCGTTGTCGTTCCCCCTAGTGCGTAGCATGAGGGAGGATGACTTCTTACGCATGAGAGCAAAAAATTCATCCATCCCCCGCGTCCGCAAACATGCCTGAAGCACTGCAGAATACCGGCAGCCTCAACAGAGCATTAAGCTCATTGATTACCTGATTTACATATAAATTAAACAGTTATAAGTACCTACAAGTTTTTTTTATGTAACAAAAAGTAGTTATTTTGCTGTTTTGTCGTTTATTTTTGTGTTATCTACCTGAGAAGTCTTTGTATTTATTTTTTGTTAAAATTAAAACTGTTAAAAAATGTTTATTTACGTTAAAATAATAATAGTTATACTGTAAATATTAATTGTGTAAGCGCTTAGAATGATGTTTAGTTTATTAGTTGCATTGATAATGTTGTATATACCTGCAAAGACATATCTTTTAACCTAAAATACTTGCACACGATCTTGTTTTAATGTACATTGATATTGTCGATGGTGTATCTATCATAATAGATAAATAAATAATAAATAAATTGTGTTTTATTTATAACCTAAATTAATTGTTCACAAATCGTTTGTCGCACAACTGTCGCAAAATCGTGATACGTACAAGGGTGATGTCAAACTTCAGTTTTTCGCACTAGCGTTATTCCGAACTACAATGAATCGAAGAAAAGTTATTTCGCACAAACGTTATTTGCACTTCAGTTTGTTGAACTCAAGTAGTACACTCCTGTTCAGGCACGCGCCGTTCAATAGCGAGCTGCCTAAACGCGTAACGATAAAACCAGCCTAAAATTTTTAAGAGCCTATTTCAGGGTGAATGTAATATTAATTTTAAGAAAAATCCCTATTTTGTAGAACTCGTGGTCACAAATTTAAGAAAGAGACAATCGGTACAGTTATTCCTCTCTCGCTCGGCACACTTTTTTAAGCAAGAGCTCATTCCTGTTTGAGTAATAATTCCATGTTAGACATATACTCTCTAATCTGTGGTCAAAATATCATTTAATGGTGATGTGACCAAAATAATCCATTATTTACTTACACGATTAACATGAGAACTCGAGTCACAATTATATGAGCTTTGTAATCGTAATTATTTAATGTTGTTAATTTGAAAATAATATAATAATAAGAACACAGTAAAATTCGGGTAAGAATAGCATTAAGGAAATGATGTGTAAATAGAGAAGATCATTTACGAACGTACATACTTTTAAATATTTTGGAGTGAAACTTCTTTAGCACCGATGTGAATGAGTCACACCAACAAATCACAAGTTTATTATAAATGTTTTGCACGTACTACGTGTAATGCGCGTACTCGTGCCAATAATAATGGTTTTTGTTTCATCGAAATCGGGCCAGTATTTTCAAAGTTACAGCGTTGTAAAGTTTCACCGATTTATTAAATTTGTCTTCTTTCGCGTGCTCGTAAGATGACTTCACGGTGCGTCAGTCATGTCTGATTGTGGGTGATGCAGAGTGTTTACACGAGGTTTACACTCATATATTTGATTTGTGAAGTGGTTTGCACTTATTATATCTATAGGTTAGAACATAGATATATGATACTGTAGATCGGCAATGTAAAAGAGAAAGAGCATACTAACGCGTATATTAGAGCGAGATAGATAAACGAGACCATTTCACGTACAAGCAGGGGGCTAAAGGAGGACTGTCATTCACGTAGAAAAGACAGCAACAATTTTTCATGCACACATGCGCATTACGTACACATCGGTGTATTTTTTTGGTCTCACCCTAGTCGATTCATTGCCAATCTTTAAGCGTTAGTAATAATAAATCTATCGGAAAGGGTTAAATAAGAAGTAAGTGGTTTCAAGGACAATTTTTCAGACTTCACTTTTTTATTGTAATGTGTCTTTCAGTTTTACCTCTAAAATTCTTGTTCGTGACATTGACAAAACAAATGTCAGCCCCAGCCCAGATAATGTCAGTCAGCATTTGGTCAGCATCTGTGATCTGTGGTGTGGTCAGCATCAGTCAGTGTTTTAACCTCAGCACAGCAGTCACAAACTAATAATATTAATTATCACTCTCATTCAACTCTTTGTTTTTAATGTTAGTGTATTGAAATTATGTGTTGATGTTCTTTTAACAATATTTTTACGTAAACATCAACGATATTCTATTTCATTATTATGGGCAGTTTAGATAGAGCAGTACTCACAGGATATATTTGCAGACTATGCTCTGAAATGCATCGTGTAGTCACGCATATTTACGGAGAGGAGGGCACCCGATTATGTATATCCGAGAAAATCAATAGATACCTTTCAATAAATGTTAGTCCATAGATGTAATATTTATTATTTTGCTTGACAGTCGTTACGTGATTGCGTTTGGTTTATGAGATAATTAATTATTTTGTGTCACTGTTTCATATATATTTATTACGCATAATTTTATTACTTTGTTATTTAATGGAACATCAAATCTTGTTATTTCAGGTATCTCGTTCGGATCCACTACCTAAGACTATTTGTAAAACTTGCCTAGAAAGATTGGAAAACCAACACAGACTGGTGATGCGTATTGAGCAAGCTGCCAACTTATTAAAAGGACAAAGGAGAGCTAGATTCAACAATAATTATCAACTGACGAGTTAAATTCATGATTAGTTGTTTGCTGGCATTAGTTAATAATAACATTAGTCTATAGTTTGTACTTTATTTAATATACTAGATATATGTATTTCTTAACTTTTAATATTCCTTGGAACTAATTTATAATGTCTCAAAAGTGTACCAATTTTATTATTTTAAATTAGTATGAAAATGTTAAAATAGATAAAATGTGCATCTTTTGATATAGGTACCAAAATTAATTGTGTATAATTTTAATTGATTTTACCTATTTTAAGGACAAGAAATAAGTCACTATAGGCAACTTAAATCATTTTGTCTAATTTCATTTTAATTAAATTGTATTTTGTGGGTAAATTTGATCTCTACGAGTTTTTAAGGTATCAAATTATTTTCATTTCGCAAGAAATAAATACTGTGTTTCCAAGTTGAATTGATTTAAGCATTATAAAGAAAGAAATCTGTATGGACTTATTCTTGTTTTATCATTAAAAAAATTGTTTTATAGCATAAAATTTCAATTGTTTATTTGTTTGTAGCTAATAATTCATAAATAAAACGTTAATAAATAAATGTTTTCCACTCATAACCTAAGTATTTTATTTACTTAAAAACCGCCTTTAAGACTAAAAATGGAGAAATATTAATTTGGTTTATAAAAATCTAAATGTTTTTTTGAGGTCAGTCCCAAATACAAGTGGCAATGTTTAAATGTGGTTTAAACCAATTATAGAGGTTGGCACCAACCTCAAAAAAAAACTAGATTTTTATAGGTATTTATGAGGTACTTACTTAAACAAAATTTTTATTTCACCGTTTTTAGTTTTGGAGGTTTTAAAGGATTTTTTTATTTAAAAATAATTTTTTTGCTCTGTAGTGTTTTAAGTATATGAAGTATTAAGTAGAGTTGGATAGTTATAAAAATCGGTTCACAACTCAAAGTTATTTTAGGTACCCATTAATTAAAGGTAAGTTAAGACTTTTGCTGTTAATTTTTCAATAACGAAAAAACTCAAGGTCTAACTATAAAATTTGCAGGAAACTATTTTGAGACTGATCTTTAAGACAAAAAAAAGAATTATTGAAATTGGTTAGACATTTTCGAAGATATCGACGCGTAAAGTTAGCACAGTTCGATAAAATTCATATTGTGACTGCTTAATTTCACGATTCTAAAAAAACTACTATAATCTGATTCATGAAAAATTTTTATGTGTCCAAACCTGGTCCAAACGGCAACTATTAGGTGTACCTACATACATAAAAAATACCAACCGAATTGAGAACCTCTTCTTTTTTGAATTCGGTTAAAAATTAATGATGGGCTGACTATAGTATTTGCCGTCCAGCCGACTAAACGGTTTTCAAATTGCCGACTAGGTCACGTAGCTCAGGCTGTCTGAGCAAATCTTCAAAATAGCTTACATTTAAGTAGGTCAGTAGGGCATTTTATGTGATAGCCATCCATCACCCTTATTTCAGAATACACTACAGAACACTACACTACAGAATTTTAGATAATCGAAAACCACTTTTCAGCTGGTCTCTCAATCTCGGTCAGATTTTGACGACTTTTTGCATATCACATAATTTTCCGCCGTCACCTGTGATGGGCATCAAGCTATGATACGTACAGCGGTTTATTAGAAAAATGCAAAAATCTGTGTCCAGCCAGCTTGAATTTACGTATAAAACTTCTGGCTGGCACTTCTTAATCTCACGGGAGCGTTTTCGAATATGGTTCCTCTACTAACAATATATGTGACGCAAATTGTGACGGTAATAACCAAGAAGCTTCATGGTAAATAACGTTTGATTTTCATATAATGATAATCCAAATTTGCGACAGAAAGTTTACGTAGTTTCAAAGGTATTGCTCATTTAATTTTTTCCATACAAATACTGCAGTAGGGTTGCAATGTTTACCATAAAAACGTAAGCACCAAGCATTGACAAATTTCGACAGCGAAAAGCAGTGCCTCGGTAGCGAAATGACTAACGCAGCCGCCCGAATTGCGGAAGATGCTGGGTTCGATTCCCGCCTGAGGCAGGTCGATTTTTTTCAGTGTAGTTTTTCTAGTAATTAAAATATTTACGCATTTGTAAACGCAAAAAATATTCCACAATGTAAGGTAGTTTCATCTTAACGGGCGTCAAATATTTGCAAAAATATTTCGTTCGGATTTCAGAAGTGCAAATATCAAAGATTTTATGAAACAATGTTTAAGTACCTACCATAAAAACGTAAGCACCAAGCACTGACAAATTTCGACAGCGAAAAGCAGTGCCTCGGTGGCGTAGTGGTTAACGCAGCCGCCCGGATAGCGGAAGATGCTGGGTTCGATTCCCGCCTGAGACAGGTAGATTTTTTTCAGTGTATTTTTTCTAGTATTGTAGGTTATATGTAGAACCAAGTATATTACTTTAAGGTGTTTTCGAAAATCCGTGTATTGGTGATACTAATAGGTACGTATGTAGGTACATTGTACAACTGTTTGTATATCATCGATAGAAGACAAAAGCATAGTTGTGTTGAAAGGGAGTCATTATTCGTGTTATTGATTATTTACGTGCAGAAAACTATATGTATAGATAGGTACTCTTTTTAGTGGGTAAGTATTGGTGTTTTTCAACAAATAAATAAATGTGATTTTATTTACAGCAAACATTATTTTTTTGATTTAAATACCTTCCGACATTATTTATCCTAACACAATATCTACGTATGTACGGTCGAGGAATCTTCCGGTGTACCAGCTGCAGGCGAAAATCGCTTACATCGTACCTAGATACGAAGATATTGTGTTAGGATAACTAATGTCGGAAGGTATTTAAATCAAAAAATAATGTTTGCTGTAAATAAAATCACATTTATTTATTTGTATTATATACTTATACAGCGTTTCAAATAACGACGATCAACTCCATTTGCGCTTCAATACCCTCCGCCTTGTACCATAGCGTTGTTTTTGCCGCCACCCTAAGTAGGTATTTGAAGTTTTTTTTAACTAAGAATGCAGATTTATAGAGCTAAGAAATCCTTAACATACAGTGCAAAAATTATTGTTCTACGACCAAAGTTGATAGTAATTGTATGTTATGAAGTTGCAGGGTAAGCGTTGAAATCGCGTTTCAGAACACATCCTTTTGATTCAAAGTGTTGTTCAGAAATTGTAATTTTATTGAATAATATGTAATTAAAAAGCCTAACTAAGAAGTACCTAGTGTTTATTACATAGAGACGCTTTCCAAACCAATACTATGAAAACTGTAAAGGGAGGATAAAACTTGTTGAGTTTCTTGCCGGTTCTTCTCAGAACAAAGGCCTCCCGGTAGACTCTTGAACCGATGGCATCAAACTTGACTTTCATAAGTGTACACAATGCTATGCAAAATAACAACCCATTTCTATCGAACGAAATGATAATAGCCCCCCTATCCCTTAGTATCAGTTCGTGATATGGTGACAAAAGGATTATTTTTCCTCTCAGACTGGCGAGGATCGATAAAATCGCAGGAAAACAGTACAGATGATATTTAGTTAGTGGTCTCAACGGTTTTATTTATCCCTACGATGTTTCTCTGCAGTTCATCTATGAGGACAAGTCATACGAAATAAGCGCTAGTGGATGGGAGGCTAATTTTTGACTACGGTCGCCACAGAGCTTTCTCACTAAACGTCAGTTTCATACATTATTATTATTTTCGCCCTAGGTAAGGATTTTGAGGTCTCACATGCGCGTGGACTCACAGGTTCACAAAAACCTATTCATAGACAATACTTAAGGGCTTAAATCAGCTTGAATTTTAATATTTAAATGAACACCATACTAACCTAACCTAACCAACAAAAAAGGATAAATGCTCACCAAAAGTTGTTTTTGGTGAGCAAAATATCCATTTTGGTGAGCAATGTACTATTTTTTGGTGGGCACTAAATTTGTTCCCATACTTTAAGTGGGGATCGGAACTATGCGTAGTTTAAAATGAACGCACAGCTTATGAGCTTATCACAGACTACTAAGGGGATACTACGGAGCTTATACATATAGATAGCTGAGAGATAACTAGCTAGCTATCGCTCGTATTCACAAACAATACTTATCATAGTAAAAAACAATGCTATAACCACACAATTCTCGTAGATAAACGGAGTGCTCTTGGGATAACCTTAGCTTAGCTGGTTCGAGTCATATTTACGTTATGAAAACAGGTAGTTGTTCGGACTGGTTTTCAATCGGATTGGTTTGATGCTACGTCAGGTGTTCCCCAGGGTTCCCACTTATTATCCTTGACCTTGTCTCATTTTTAGGGTTCCGTACGAAAAAAAGCCGGAAAAGTGCGAGTCGGACTCGCCTACCGAGGGTTCCGTACAAATTTGTATTTTTTTGCGGCATAAACGGCAGTATCTATTTTGCGTTAACTTAGAAGTTTGATTTTTTCACAGCTTCAAGGGACTGTAGACATGAGTATGGTTTTAATTTCAACTCGATACCTCTACTCGTTCCCGAGATAAAGTATCTTGACAGACAGACGGACAGCCTTTATATCGGGAACGCGTGGAGGTATCTTGTTCACATTAAAACCATATAAGAGTCTACAGTCCATTGAAGCTTATATTTCGACACTCTCAAGGGAATCAAAATCGATTTTTTTCAGTCTAGGTTTACGCGTTTGTAAACGCAAAACTTAGGTAGTTTCATCTTAACGGGCGTCAAATATTTGCCAAAAATATTTCGTTCGGATCTTAGAAGTCCAAATTTCAAAGATTTGATGAAACTATGTTTACTATAAAAACATAGGCACCAAGCACTGCCAAATTTCGACAGCGAAAGCAGTGCCCTGGTAGCGTAGGCGGAGGATGCTGGGTTCGATTCCCGCCTGGGGCAAATCGATTTTTTTCAGTGTATTATTCTAACTATACATTTGTAATTAAATAATAAAAACTGTAGTTTTTACTTCAAGTACGTAATCAATCATCGAGGTTTGCCTTTATCTAGTAAGCGTCCCCTGTACTGTTCATCCTATCAATATAAGGGTATCGATATAAAGGATTTTGTTAACATTAATACATTTATTGCACATTCCCATTCAGAAGAAGTTTTTCAATTCTAAATGAATTCTTGTGGATAATTATCTTGAGATCATTGATTTTGTCACGTTTTTCCACAATATCTGTGTTCAACTGTTTTACTTTGGTATGAAGCGGTAATAATGAGTCCTCATTAGCCCTGAAAGAAAAATGGAATGAAATTAAATACCTATCATACGAGTAACATCAAGTAGGTAATGCTAGGCCTATAAAGATTATCATATAAATAGACATAAATAATTCGCTTGAGCATCACTAACAATGACGCGACATGAATTCATCAACAGCTCATATAATATCCCCACCGAGGGGCACGAGCCTACCCCACATTAGGGGCGATTAGGCTTTAGTCAACCACGCTGGCCAAGTGCAGGTTCGGGGTTGGTCGACTTCATACACAACCTAAGAATTTCTTAATGGGCGTGTGCAGGTTTCCTCACGATGTTTTCCTTCACCGTAAAAGCGTCGATTAAACGTACATATGAATTCAAAATTTGAAACACATTGGTACGTGGCGGGGTTCGAACCGGTGCCTCCCGACAACGCCCTTACGCACTATGCCACCGACTCTTGACCGACGTGAATTATCGTCTTATTATTAATTGGGTTACATCCTCATCGACGAGAACAATGTCTTTGGCGATTAAATACCATGCACCAGGGTGCCTCGTCTGATGTCAGTGCATCCATAAATCTATAATTCAGGAACAGGAGATGGACTTAACGCTGATCGTTGGTGCAACCCAACTGCCACACTGAACTCGCCGGTGGTCCCTGCAGCTGACCGGACGCGTGTACACGATCGAGTATCATTGCACGAATCAGCTCCACATACCTAATTAACTTAACAGGCACACCTTTTTCTTTCAAACTCCAGCACAAAATTTCCTAAGGTACTCGATTATATGTCTTCTCCAAGTCCACGAACACCATGTGCAAGTTTTTGTGTGCACGCTTGTATTTTTCGCACAGTTAACGAAGCACAAATATGGCATCCGTGGTTTCTCGAACTGGCATAAAACCGAATTGATTTTGAGTTGTCTCACATTTCCAGCGCAATTGTCATAATTCTAAAAGGGTGGAGCAGAGCTTTAAGTTCAGGTCAACCGCAGACAACAGGGTCAGTCGGTATACTTCTTTTTTTTAACCCTCCGCAAAAAGAGGGATGTTATAAGTTTGACCTGGCTGTGTGTCTATATGATTGTGTGTCTGTCTATGACATCATAGCTCCTAATAGAATGGACCAATTTTGATCCGTTTTTTATTTGAAAGCTGACGTGATCGACATGTCGGAGGTTACATAAAATTTTCAATTTTGTAGTTTTGGTTCTTATTGTTCGCGGCTTAATTGCGACCCAGCTTAGAGCTTACTTCGTCGCGTCGTCTGCCAAGCGGAGCTGCTTAGGAAACATTTACTCACTATACTCACACTTGCTGGCAGCACGGCACGGGCCATGCAGTGCCTCAAGCTAGTGATAACCATCACTATGTCATCATGTAATGCATGGTAGGTACTATTTTTCTCTAAAACACATTTTTTTATGATCTACCTACATAATTGCAAACTCACGCTTTTTGTTTGGAAAGTTCCTTGAAAGCTTCGGTGTAGGTTTTCGTCCATTGTTGAAGTTCTTGTCGCATCACTTCGACGTCCTCTTGAATATGGTCCAAGAGTTTGCCTAAAGGGTTAGCTACACGAGATAGCCCTTGAATATCGTATCTCAGTTTTTCAATTTCTTTTGCTAATGCGTCTCTTACTTTCTGAGCTCCAAATTCCCATTCCTAAAAAAAAATATAACCTATTTATGCATTATTTATATGGCTTAAAAATCTACAGAAACTTAATCTAAAGCGTTTGGCAAATGTAGATATTTTATGTTACCGATACGGCACACCATCTCAGCTCAGGAAATCGTAGGTGGTAAATAGATGGTAGACTTCTGGCTTTCTCGTAAGGTAGTCTAGAAGAGATCGCTCTTAGTGATAAGGCCTCCGATTGTATTTTACTATTAGATGTTTGATTTACATACTATTTCTGTTTTTCCAGATATCTGCGAATACTCCTTTTGCGAGTCCAGAATTTGTTGTACTAAGTGCCCATGTTGATTAAGCGACGTCTGCAACTGTTCCTGCTCATCATGAGTCGTATTTGAGGAATTTGTCTCCTGATTCACAATGACAATGCTTGTGTCTTCTTCCTAAATAGTAATTAATTTAATGTAATTTTTTATCAAACTGTTTTACTATTAATCAGAACAGGCTCGTCGTAAGAAATACACCTATCATATTGGCCCTTACGTGCCCTTACCTTACTAATCCCACAGTCTATACTATTTAGTACCTATACAAGTTACACAACGAGGCGAAGCATAGGATATTTTGCATTGATGTTATGGAAATATGGGCATTATGTCCACTTTCTTTAGTTGAAGATGGAATGGGAAAGAACACTAAATTATTTTAATATTACGTACCTCTTCATTTGGTGCATTCTCTGATATAATATTCACTTTACCCACGAGAATATTTGCACTTTCAGATAAAACGTTATCATGCTTGTCTCTAAGTCGAGGTGCGCCTGGCCTAGAGGACGATGGTCTTACACTTAAAGGTCTAATATTATTATTTACGTTAGTGTGGGGTTTAAATATTTCTGACTCGATGTGTTTGTGTTCTGCTTTATTTTTAATTCCTATTTCGTTACGAACATTTTCCAATTCAACGTTTACATCTTTTTGTACTTCATTATTTTGTTCAAAATTTGTATTAACAGTTTCTCTGTTGTTAATACTATCATCCACTGAGTAAGATGCGATGTGCTTCTCAGAGTCCTCAGTTATTGCGATGAATTTTTTATTTTCAGTTTCTAGCAGTTCGTCGGAAGATAAAGATGAATTTAAATTATTAGGAATAGTGTAGGATGAATTTAAATCTAATTCTGGCAAAGTCGAATCTTCGATATTAACTGAGGATTTATTATTAATTAAATCAGAATCTTTGGACCCTTCAGTAGTTTTATCATTTGCGTCAATGATATTTTGTTTTATAGCATCTTTATTTTTTACTTCACCGTTAGTACTTTTATTGTTTTTATTTTTTCCTTCTTCATCTTTCTTTTCTATTGATGGTTTTTTATTTATTGATTTGGGCTGCTGAGGTATATTTTTGGACGCAGACTCTGTTTTATTTACAGTTTTATCTTTTTGTGTTGGCTTTTGGTTGCTTTTATCATTACTTTTATTGGGACGAACACTTGTCTCTTTTTTCTGAGTAGATAATTTTTCACTGCTTTTAGACGTTAACTTATTAGGGTCAGTGGCTTTTTTCGTCGGATTTTTAGATTCTTTGTGTTTTTTATCTTCTGGTTTCGATAGTGTTGCACCCTCTTTAAACTTTTTGACTGCTTCTGCGGACGATAGGTTTTTTTCCAATGCCTGAGCTAATAACTGAAGCAATTCATTCGTTTTGTCAGGTTCTTGGCCAGCTACGATTTTTGATGGCTTTACTGATAATGATTTGCCTGTAGTCAGCCCTGCAAAGACAATTGTTTATTGAGATTATCTAATGAGGTATTTCAAGGCTTGGACGTTAATCATAAACTGTTTTCTTACCTACTACAGTTACGACTTTATTAAGAAATGCAATTTTACTTTCTCTGTCTTTAACATTATCTGACACCAATTCATCTGCATCAAATAGATCCTCAAAAAATCCTGTACTTTTTAATACCTGAAAATTGGGAAAAGTTTTACTTTAGTACTAATTATGTATTACAAATCAAAATTTAAGCTGATGGACGGTCATCGTAGCTACCAAACGGATGATGCGTTTTTGATATAGTTTTTTCTAAGGTACTTTCAACAAAAGTGTTTCAGCTAAGATTCAAGGATATATGTAACGCCGTTGATTATATCATTAATTATATTGTTTTATCATATCATTAATTAAACTTGTGGATGTTTTGACAAACATCCACAAGTTTGATTAATTCATCGAGCAATGGATTAATTCGAATTAGTATGATGTAGGTTTGTGTAACTTTAATGATATACAGGGTGTAAAAAGACCTAAGACAAAGCCGAAGTCTATGCATTCTATACATCAAAACAAGAAACATATTAATAATAAACCGGACAAGTGCAAGTAGGACTCGCCCACCGAGGGTTCCGTAGAAATTTTTAGTTACAAATATTATAAATACTTCAGAAATTAAGTTTCGCAGTATTTTCAGAGCTTTTCCCAAGATTCAGTTTAGAAAACCTTATTATTATGTTCTATAATTGTGGTTATTCATTAAGTGCTCCCGAACTGTCTACTCGTTCGGGAGATGTCGGCCAAGGGATGTCACGATTGATTTTTAAAATTTATTTTTTTCTATAATAATACCTTCAAATAAAAAAATCGAATATTTCTAATTTTATGAACTAACATCTATTTCTAGATTGAATATGGTGGACGCGATTTTTTAAAAATTTAATATATTCAATATGGGTATTGTTTTCATGGTTTTCAGGGGTTGTGAATCTGAATACAACTTTTATTTCGAGATCCAAGATGGTGGACTTGACTTTTTGATAAAATATCAATATGGGTATCATTTTCACGGTTTTTGGAGGCCTCAATTTCAAATACAACATCAATTTCGAGATCCAAGATGGCGGACGCGACTTTTAACTTAATATCAATATGGGTATCAATTTTGTGGTTTTGAGGGGTCCCGATTCCGAATACAACATCCATTTTCAGATCCAAGATGGCGGATGCGACTTTTTAGCTTAATATCAATATGTGTATCGTTTTCCAGGTTTTCGGGGTTCCCCATTCCGAATACAACATAAATTTTTGATCCAAGATGGCGGACGCTACATTTTAACTTAATATCAATATGGGTATCATTTTTGTGGTTTTTGGGGGTCCCGATACCGAATACAACATCAATTTTTAGATCCAAGAAGGTGGACGCTACTTTTTAACTTAATATCAATATGGGTATTATGGGTTTTATTCGGAATCGGGACCCCCAAAAACCACGAAAATGATACCTATATAGATTTTGTATTAAAATTCGGGTCAGCAATGTTGGATCTCGAAATAGATGTTGTATTTAGAATCGGGATCCCCGAAATATACGAAAATAATACCCATATTCATATTTTATTAAAAAGTCGTGTCTGCTGTCTTGGATCTCGTCATTGCAAACGTCTGCAATTTTGCGTAACAGATTTACATCAACATTAAAAACAATTAAAGTATTTTTTTTTACATTTTATTCCTAATATCCTACATACACGTGTCATTACATCGACAAGCAAAATCGAATTTAGAATTAGACTTAAATAAAAAAATGTGACAACCCTAGGTGTCTAGACAAAAGCGGCATTTTCCTCAACTTCAAAGGCGTCGGACGGCACCATGTAGAATTGTCGGGTTCGGTTCAGCGCCATCTATTAGCGACGTTGCGAACCTAACACCTTGAGGGTGTCGAAATATAAGTTTTTTGCAGCATAAACGGCCGTATCTTTTTAGAAGTTTGATTTTTTCACAGCTTCAAGGAACTGTAGACCTGAGTATATGGTTTTAATTTCAACTTGATACCTCCACTCGTTCCCGAGATAAGCGCATACCTCGATGATTGATTACGTACTTTTTATTTAATTACAAATGTATAGTTTTCAGAGTTTTCTCTGTATATGTAGTATAAGACATTATTACTTGCCAAATTTCATAGTTCTAGGTCAATGAGTAGTTACCCTATGAATTTTAATTCCCTTGAGAGTGTCGAAATATACGTTTTCCGCGGTATAAACGACGTATCTTTTTTTGCGTTAACTAAGATTAAGTTTGATTTTTTCACAGTTCAAGGGATTTGAGTAATTTTAGTATATCTGTTTTAATTTCAACTCGATACCTCCACTCGTTCCCGAGATAAAGGGTCTTGACAGACAGACGGACTACAAAGTGATCCTATTGGGTTCCGTTTTTTCCTATTGAGGTATTTTTTGGCGTTATCGTTAAAAAAAACCTCCAAGAAATACCGCGTAATGTATACAGCGCGCAAGTCGCGCGGCGCTTAGCAACTTGAAGACGTGCTCGACGTTCAGTCGGCAGAGTTGAATGGACAGATCTTAGATTAGATACGGGACAGATAGATATCGAGTGGTTACATTGAGTGCTGACGTTTTAAAGCCATTTTTTGGTATGAAATACTTAAAGTTCTAATAATGTTTCTTTTGACAAAATTAACAAAGTTTTGAATTTGTTTCCATAAAAATCTTGAATAATAACTTTAACCTTCAGTAAGTTCATAACTATTAATTTGATTCTGAACTATATAACATTCCAAAAGTTTCATTTATTACCTAGTCCTGACGGTTCCAATCAGAATAATGGGATATTATTATTATTGTTGTTAAGTATGTCATTGGTCTTTGATAAGTCTATACAGTTCGAAGGGTATGTCCCAAGCACAGGACTCAAGCCTTAGAATTTAAAATTGTCTATCTTAATTGCGCCGAAAATATTGGCTAGATACATACCTATGAGTCGAATAAAATTATGCACTCGCTCTTGCTCACAATAGAGCGGAAAAATAAAGGAATCGGGGCAAGGCAACCGTATAGTTAAATCTTGGATGTAAGTGAAATAATTATGTTCATGTTAACAAAAATGTTCATAAAATAACCGATAGTAGGTAGATAGGTATTAAGTTATACTACTCACACTTGTGACAATATCATGCAGAAATCGAAACGGTGGCTTCCTCAATAACTTCTCTGTTAGCGGTGGCCGTTTCACATATTTTCCCAAGGATGCTTGTGTGGCTTTTATCACATTTGAGTCCAATTCTTTTTCCATGGCACATATTTTATGTAAACTACCCGTCGGTATGTATCGTGACTACTTTTTCCTAATACCTATTACAAAGATATTTCAAATGTATTATGTATAAAATTTAATTAAAAAAAAAAAACAATATCCGAAGAAAATTAAATTATAGTTGACCCAGTAAGTAGGTACGCACGCAAGTAATCAGTCGGTGTCATCATTGTTTACCATACAAACGTTGCCATGGCAACATCCATAGTAGATAAGCTACATTCATAGCCTGTTAATTTTAATTTGTTGTATGAAAGGACTTGGCCCTTTTGCTTAACCACCTCAATAAATAAAAAACCGGTGTTTGGCGGGTAATCATGGCGTCTGGATGTCGATCTTTATTTCGATAATTCAAAATTGCTTCGGAGTGGATTTTATGCAGTGAAAGTGGTGTCGTTTTGTTGCATAAGCATCCGTTGTCGCGTACTGCGCGAAATTCCTATGTAAATATGGTAAGTATTAAAAAGATTGGTTAACATTTTTGCATATGGCAACTCTTGATAGCTAGGAAAAAAAAAGAAGTAAAAATTAAGCGCGGGGAGTTGAGAAGTAGGTAGTTGCGAGATAGAAAAAAAAAGAAAAACTGGTAAGTTTGCACATTTATTACTGTATAATTAACCTTGATAAAACCATGTAAGAGGAAGGATAAGTTGGTTGAAGAACTGTGTAATTGTAGAATTGCAACCAATGTATACTGAGGTATATAAATTGGAGGTATGTTGATAGACTGAGTTGGAGCAACCGTGGAAGGACTATGGGGAAGGTGGAGGTCCTCGTGGGGGCAAAGCCCTCACGTCCGGCGGGTGCCCACAATTACCTACAAAGTCATTGCAATGTGATGTAGCGTGACTTGAAGTTAAGGTACGCAGGCACCCGGACACATAGTGTTCAGACCGGATACAGTCTATCACATAACTTAAACAGTAGTAAGTTGTGTGGCTGGCATCACAACTAGTAAATATATGACCTACGGTCTAAAAGGTGACGGTTTGTGTGGTTGGCATCACAAACTGAGTGGAAAAGTGACGGTTTGTGTGGTTGGCATCACAAACTGGGTGGAAAAGTGACGGTTTGTGTGGAGGGCATCACAAACTGGGTGGAAAAGTGGCGGTTTGTGTGGCTGGCATCACAAACTGTGAGTAGAAAATAGTACAGTGAAGCTACATGAATAGTAGAGATTAATTTAGTGAAATAAGTGAGACTGTTTGAGCCATCGCAACCGACTCTTCTTTCCTTGATCATGTTATACTTACTTAACCAATTGTTTTAATAGTACGTACCTATAAGTAATAATTACTTTTGTCGCACTAATTATGTAGGTACCCTCGAACCAAGGCATTATTCCCGCTAAGTACCTAAAGGAGACGCGACATCCGTGTTCACGAACAGTTATGAGGAATCATTGAAATAAAGGTTTTGTGTATGTGGAGTGGAGAATTGTATAGTGGTTGGAAATCCCATTATACAATTCTCATCAGTCACCATCATGAGGTCTGTACCATGCATTTCTCGCCAATCACTCCCTAGATGCATTAAAAAGTGTGGCACCCACATTTTAATGCAAAAATCAAGAAAGAAGATGAAACTAAAGACTTGGCTGTATGGGCTAGATCCCTTTGCCGTCCCGTAACAGGGAAAAATTAACCAAATAAATAAAAAACCTCTAATGATTAGGTGATAACATGAAGATAGAATTAAGAATGGAGTCATTAGTCAAATGAAAAAAGTGAGGGCAAAAATTTTGACAACCCTTGACATTTCAAATTTCACGTTTCTCTTTCTAGAAATTGTCGTCATCTCTTTCTAAACACGACCACATAGAAACAAGATTTCCCCAGTATCGCCATCTTTCTTAAAATAAAAGTAGAAAATCAGCTAAAAACTTAACACATTGGATTTAATTATCAGTGTTTATTATCAATGAAAGAAATAAATATAATATATTGACTTTTAACGTTTAGGTTTGTATTTCAATCAACTGGTGTATCATTGTGTTTTTTCCATAACTTATGGGAAATTAAGGGATTTATATAATGACAGCTTTGTCTTCATACGTCAATCACGTTGATGTCCCGAAATCTCAACATGACATATTGATAGGTATCGACTCGCGATTTTGGTACGGCTTTTTACATTTTAATAACTATAAATAGTGCAAAATCATCAAGGTGCATCGCTGTATAGTTCGTGGTTGCAGAAGTGAGTGGTATCCAGGATGCAGTGTGAAATTTCACTTGTAAGTGTTATAATTGCATAATAGTGTTCACCTAAGTAAAATTGGTTTTTCACATGTAATTCCATATGATTATCGTTATTGGGCGAAACTCCATAGGGGAAAGTAATTTCTGATACGCGGCTTTCATACTATCTGAATTTAATTAATTTTCATACATAAACTTGGCTTTATTTAACTTAAAGAAGGAAACTATAATAATAACATCGTAAAATATAAAATGCAGACATAAGTAGCAAGGCAATTTTCAAACAACGACAGACCATTGACAGACAATGTCTTGTCCCGTAACCGCTTGACAACCGGTCGATGCATGGAGGTTGCTAATCATATGTCATTCTCCCCCGCTTGAGTTTTCACCTCTACCATCTACCTCGAAATCTCTAAGGTGGGTTGGAAGCTTTCTGGCCCGGTGAGATCTACGTAGGCCACCACTGTGAGTCATTTCGTTAGGTGGAGCCGAGTACCTTGGGTTCCCCTTGCTCCACTGTGGAAGGCTGATTCTGTTCTTCCGGATTTTCGGATTCATCTTCAGCGTCGATGGGAAACGGAGCCAGTCTTCTATTTGATACTGTGGCAGTTTCGCCATCTCCCCGACGGATGTAGGAGTATTGGGGATTACTTTCTAAGAGCTCCACTTCCTCGACTAGGGGATCTGTCTTAGTCTGCCGCACATATTTTTTCATTAATACAGGGCTCGGGATCATCCATGAGGGTAGAGAATCGCCATTCGGAGACCTTCTTGGATAGGCGAATAGTCTTTCATGCGGGGTGGCATTTGTTGAAGTGCAGAGAAGAGAGCGTACGCAATGCAATGCGTCCTTTAGGACTCTCTCCCAATTTTCGATTGGCAGGTTCTTGGCGCGCAGACTGAGTTGGATCGTACGCCATAAGGTGCCATTTAGGCGCTCCACTTGTCCATTCCCTTGGGGATTATAGGGTGTCGTTCTCGAAGACGCTATATTTGAGTCTCTCAGGAAAGCTTTGAACTCCTCCGACATGAACGACGACCCCCTATCGCTGTGGATGTAGAGCGGTTGGCCGAAGGTTTGAAAGAGGTCCTTTAAGCAGCTAATTACTGAGGCTGATGTCATGTCGCAACAAGCATAGGCAAAGGGGAAGCGACTGTATTCGTCAATGATCGTGAGTATATATTTATTCGGAGTGTTTGAGGGCAAGGGCCCCTTGAAGTCAATATTGATGCGTTCAAACGGGGACGTAGCTTTGATTAAGTGACCACTAACTTTCATAAATCGAGGCTTAATCTCAGCGCAGATTGGGCAGGACGCCGTCATTTCTTTGACATCATTTGCCGAGTAAGGAAGATTCTTGAATCGAACCCAATGAAACATACGGGTCACACCAAGGTGACAGAGTGCGTTGTGAAGTTCTCGTAGCTTATTCGTGTTCATATACGCACACACACGGGAAAAAGCGTCTGCTGCGGTGTTTTCAGCACCTGGCCTGTATATGATGTCGTACTTATAGCATGATAGCTCCAATCGCCAATGCATAATCTTTTCATTTTTGATCTTGCTTTTGTGGTTCTGATTGAGCATGTATGCGACTGACTGTTGATCCGTTATCAAAAGAAAGTGTCTCCCGATCAAGTTATGTCTCCATTTCTTCAGACTCTCTACAATTGCGCTCGCTTCTTTTTCTATCGACGAGTGCTTGCATTCGGAGCCTGATAGCGTGCGAGAAAAGAAGGCAACAGGGCGCCCTTGTTGCGATAGCGTAGCTGCTAAAGCGTAGTCCGAAGCATCAGTTTCTACCGTGAAGATTTCGTTATCATCGACTGCCATGAGGGTAGCTCTTTTGATATCGTCTTTGAGCTGTTCGAAACATTGTAGGGCGTTTTGGGACAGTGGAAAACTGGTTACATTGGTAAGTGGTTTTAATTTCTCCGAAAACCTGTCGACCCATTTGGCGTAATGAGCGAATAACCCGAGGACCCTTTTTAACTCTCCCGTCTTTGTAGGTGCGGGCAACTCTAGTAGGGGTTTAAGTCGATCGCTGTCCGGTTTTATTGTGTTATTTTCAACTGTATATCCCAGCAGATCGATTTTAGTTTTGTTAAAGACGCTCTTCTGTTCATTTAAAGTTAGACCGTACTTTTGCGCAGCATCTAAGAATCTTTTCAAATTGTGATCGTGCTCGGCCTGCGTCTTGCCACAAACCATGACGTCATCAAGGTAAGTAAATGTGCCATGCAATTTCTCTGTAGATATGACAGATTCGATTGTGCGCTGAAACGCGGCTACACCATTAGTCACACCAAAAGGTATTCTGGTAAATTGATACAATTTGCCGCAAGCTTCAAATGCAGTGTATATTTTCTCTGCTGGGAGAATCGGGATTTGGTGATAGGCGGATTTCAAATCAATTTGACTAAATATTTTGTATTTCGAGACGTCACTTACGACTTTTTCAATGTGAGGTAGGGGGTAGGCGTCTAGCTCTGTGTATTTATTAATCGTCAACGAGTAATCGATTACTAAACGCTTCTTATGAGCCCCTCCCCCTGCTACTAGAACTTGCGCCCTCCAGGGTGAGATACTCGGTTCTATTATCCCGTCTTTGATTAGCTTGTCCACTTCTTGCGTGATAAACTCTTCGTCCTCTTTGCTATAACGTCTACTTTTGACGGCGATCGGTTTGATATCGTGCATGAGATTTGTGAAAACAGACGCCGGTGGCACAGAAGCTTCTATTACGTTGCATATTTCCAAGGGTTCTTTCGGGCCACCAAACATGAATTCGAGTTTCGAGTGATCTCTTAGTAGATCGTGTCCCACGATAACATCGGCACAGAGGTTGTTTACGACGAGTAGAGGTCGTTGTTTGTAAACGTGATCCTTCATTTTAAAGGTGGCGAAGCACACACCCTCTGTTATAAAGACTTCAAGCATTTTCTTATTCTTAATATTATCTATGATTAATTGTTCTCACTTTTGATGTATGTCGGTTTTGACAATATTAAATTATTATCTTAGCTCCGAAATAGTCATGCTATTTTATTGGCGACGAGGAAAATAATTTATTAAAAATGAATACAGAACAATTTAACAAATTTATGGAAATTCAACAAACACAACAAAAACAAATTACAGACTTGCTAACAATATTATTACAACAACAAACAAGCTCAACAACAACGGATAGCGTATCAAGGACAGCAACGGAACCAAGTAAGAGAAATAACATCTTTAAAAATTTTCATTGTGAAAAATTTAACCCGGAAACGACGAACGTTGAAAATTTTATGGAATACTTTGAAACTAAATGTGATATAATAGAAGACTGTACAGAAATAAAAAAAGATCTATTGTATACGTGTTTATCACCCCAAATATTCCATGATATTAAAGTAGCACTCACACCAAACTTCCACACCTGCACATATGATGAGATAAAAAACAAATTGCTGGATCTTTTTAGAACAAAAAAGACACGGTTCAAAGCATTGACAGATTTTTGGAATTGTACACGAGAGCAAAATGAAAGTATGGAACGATATGCTAATCGATTGAAACATTTGAGCAAGGATTGTGGTTACGATGGCTTGCTCTTAGAAAGACAATTACGAGATCGTTTTGCCACAGGGATTAACCATACCGAACTGCAAATTGACCTTAAACAGAAATGGCCGGATTTGCAGGAGATAAACGAAAATAAAGTTACGGAAGTAACTTTTGCACAAATTTTCGCAGTTGCACAAGCAAGGGAACTTGCGGAACACGATGAGACTAGTCCTTCTACGAATATCCACAAGGTTGCTTCTCAGGCAAGGAAAAATAGCAAAAGACATACAACACAAGCAATGACCCGTCCATTATACAGAAACCAATGCAAATGTTGCGGTAAGCAAGAACGACATCGTAGAGAACAATGTAAAGCAAGGGATCACACATGTAGAGAGTGCAATAAAGAGGGTCATTTTGAGAGTTGCTGCATTCGGTCAGGCAGAGCGTATATAGCTTCTGAAGATAGACAACAAAAAGACAATAGTCACAATAACAGCTGGACAAAAAACAAACTGAATAGAATTAGACCATTACAAGACGAAGAGTCAGAAACTGAAGATGAAAGTGACTTTGAAAATGGAGTACCAGTTTTTAATATTGATAACAGATTCCGAAAAAGCAAGAGGATTGATGTGTATATCAACGAACGCCGCTGTACTATGGATTGGGATCCTGGCTCAGTATATTCAATTATAAGCACACGTTTTTGGAAGGAAATCGGAGCACCCAGATTGATAAAAGCACCAAGTCTCAACGCATATGGCAACACAAAATTAAAACCGAAAGGGCTTACAGATATCACTGTTCGTATACAGGATAAAGAAAAGATCTTACCGGTCGTGGTAATGGATAAAGCCAGCCCTATGCTCTTTGGATTGGACTGGAGTGAAATGTTCGGAATGAGATTTCCCAAACCAGTTTATTCTATACAAAGCCAACCTAAGACACTCAAAGAAGTTTTGGCTTTGCATCCCAAGCTTTTCGATGACAAACTTGGGAAAGTTAAAGACTACGTAGTAAACATACACACGAAACCAGACGCAGAACCAAAGCATTTCCACCCACGTCCTATAAAATTTTCTATGAAGCGCAATATCGAAATAGAACTTGAACGATTGGTTAATGAGAAAATTATATCAAAAGTTGACCCAAATATTACACCAGTAGAATGGGCTACACCAACAGTCAACGTCGTTAAGACTAATGGACAAATCAGGATATGTGGTGACTTTCGCACTACCATCAACCCTGTACTGTTAACACATGCACACCCAGTGCCGCTATTTGATCAACTACGACAAAATTTATCAAAAGGTGACAAGTTTTCAAAAATAGACCTCAAAGATGCTTACCTACAGTTCGAAGTAGCTCCCGAATCAAAGAAGTATCTTACCATCGCAACACACAAGGGATATTACCAATACAACAGAATGCCATTTGGAATCTCAACGGCTCCGTCAATATTTCAACATTACTTAGATCAACTCTTGGAGGGACTACCCAATGTAGCCGTATACTTTGATGATATCGCCGTGACAGGTAGAAATGACAGAGAACATTTACAAACACTAGCTATAGTCTTTGATAAACTGGATAAAGCGGGATTAAAAGTAAACTTGAAAAAGTGCACATTTTTTAAATCTGAGATTGAATACCTTGGTCACGTTATTGACAAACATGGAATACACCCGTCAAAATGTAAGATTGATGCTATAAGAAAAGCTCCACCACCCAAAAACGCTAAAGAACTAAGGTCCTTCTTAGGATTTGTTAACTTCTACGAGAAATTTATACCACATTTACACTCTATATGCGCAGATTTACATACACTCACCGGAAGTCGACAGCATTGGCGTTGGACTAATGTTGAACAAACCGCCTTTGATAATACAAAAATAGCAATTTACCAATCACAACCGTTAGTAGCATTCAACGGTGAACGTCCATTATTCTTAGCATGTGATGCTTCTGAAAAAGGAGTCGGAGCAGTTCTGTATCACATGAATAAAAATCAGATCAAACCCATTGCATTTGCATCCAGAAAACTGAAGAATTCAGAGACTAAGTACTCTGTTATTGATAGAGAGGCGCTTGCCATTTTTTTTGGTATAACAAAGTTCGATCAGTACATAAGAAACAATAAATTTACACTAGTCACAGACCATAAGCCTCTCATACATCTATTGGGGGTACAGCGAAACTTACCAAAACTAGTCAACAATCGATTAGTGAGGTGGGCATTGATCATCGGAAGTTATCAATATGATATTGTGTATATAAAAGGAGGAAATAACGTACTTGCTGATTATTTATCCCGTATGCCCAATGCCGAGGAACAAGCTTCAAAATCGGAATTGGCCGTACATCATATCGAAGCTCAACGGAACATTACCAAAATAACCGACTTAGCATTATCACAAGAATCTATCCGCAGTGAAACAAAACAGGATAACATACTAAGACGGGTTTTACAAAATATCAGAAATGGATGGAGGGACAATGTATATCAGAACGAATTAAAAGCATATTTCAATAAACGTGATGAACTATCAGAGGAATGTCAGATCATAATGTGGCAAGGACGGATAGTTATACCGGAAACTTTAAGAAGTACAATACTAAAATATCTACACCGGGGTCATCCTGGAACATCTGCGATGAAAGCACTAGCGAGGTTCTATGTATGGTGGCCTTTGATTGACGAAGATATTGAGGAATATGTTAAACGCTGTCGGAGTTGCCAGGAAAATAGACCGAACAAACCTGAACTACCGGTGTACTCGTGGTCGATTCCCGATAGAGTCTGGGAAAGGTTACACGTTGATTTTGCAGGACCATTTGAGGGAAAACATTGGCTGGTACTGTCAGATGCGTTTTCAAAATGGATTGAAGTGAAACCAATGACGAAGACTACCACAGATCACCTTTGTATGGAGTTGGATGGAATTTTTGCAACATTCGGTCTACCCCAATTTATCGTGTCCGACAATGGACCACAATTCATATCGCAACAATTTCAAACATTCTGCAAGAATCGAAACATTATTCACATGCGTTCCTCTCCATATCATCCCCGAACAAATGGCCTTGCCGAACGTTTAGTTCGGACATTCAAAAGCCGAATGACCGCAAGTTGCAGCGATGGAAACAATCTACAAGAACGACTTAACAAGTTTTTGTTTACGTATCGAATAACACCGCATTCAACAACTGGCAAGACCCCATCACAGCTGATGTTTGGTCGGCAGATCCACTCTATTCTAGATAACGTGCGGCCGAGCTTGAAAAGAGAGTTGCAATACAGACGAACTAAAGCTAACATTGAAGCTGAAGCGAGAAATGTTCCTGCGACATTTAGCGCAGGGGAGAGCATTTACTGTCGCAATAGAGATAATTCTGGGTGGAGACCAGCATCTGTGGTTCGACGTACGGGCCGGTACTCATACATAGTTCGCACTCAAGGTGGCGTTCAGCACCGATACCATGCGGATCAGATTAGGTCCAGATTGGCTACGACAGACTCCTCAGAGGTGAGGGAAGCACAGTCACAAGGGCAGTCAGGTGATACATTACCAACAACATCAGATGACAACGGTTTACCTGTACCCTTACAACAACTCCCGTGTACACCAGTCCTGCAGCAACAACCTGCAACGTCCCTGGTACCTGATCAACAACCTGCAACATCTGCAACCCGTCATCAACCGACAACGCCATGTTTACAACCGTCATTAACTCTACGGCGAAGCGAACGAGCGAGAGGGGCACCACGCCGGTTGATAACAGAAATGGATTGATCGGGGACGAATGTTATAAAGACTTCAAGCATTTTCTTATTCTTAATATTATCTATGATTAATTGTTCTCACTTTTGATGTATGTCGGTTTTGACAATATTAAATTATTATCTTAGCTCCGAAATAGTCATGCTATTTTACCCTCGACAAATGAGATATGGTTGAGCGATGCGAGATTGATAGTTTGTTTGCTCGGTCTTTGACGCAGCTTCATCAAACGTGCAATTTTGGAGTTAATGAAACTGACCGAACTGCCTGTGTCAATTAGTGCATCTGCTTTGTAGTCCTTTACAGTTATAGGAATGGTCGCATTCTTCAAACTTGATGGAGAAGCGGCAGAAATAGCCCCACTGCAAGATGGGCCGTCGGAGATGTCGCTCTCTACCATTCTGTCAGCAGGGATGGCGTTGCTGGAGTTCGCAGACCGACAAACGCTCGCGAAGTGGCCTTTCTTCGAGCAAAGTTGACAAAAGACATTATTCGCTGGACACTTAAACCTCTGATGTACATTCCCTCCGCAGAAGAAACAGCGTCGCGTTGATTGTGTTGATCTATATGCAGGAGTAGGAACAGAAGAGGGCGTGCTGAAGAGGGCCTGGCTGCGGCTAAATTGGATGGTTCTGGGTTGGAGTTGATAGAGCTAAGTTGTTGAAACATGTTGCCGGCGTTGTTACTTATTGTGATGGAATCCTTTTCCGCAGTCTCGAGGGTGACAGCTTGGTTAAGCGTCTCATCCAGGGAAAGTTTGCTGTTTTCCAGGAGGCGTTCCCTTATTCTTTTAGACTGGAGGCCAGAAATGAGGGCGCTGCGAATAGCTTGTTCTTCATGTTCTTTAGCGGTAACAGCTTCAAAACTGCGGTCCTGCGCACATAAACGCAAAGCTCTTGCGTATTCAGCTATAGATTCATCAGCTCGTTGTTTCCTGTTGAACAGTACATGGCGGGCGAGTATCGTGTTTTTCGTTTTCACATAGATACCGTCTAAAGCCTTCAAGGCATCGTCAAAGTTCTGGAAAGCCTTTACGTACTTGTAAATTGAGGCTGACAAGTGATTCACTAAGATTTTTAGCTTAATATTGTCGGGAGTACCTTCAGTGCATTCTTCCGCAAGGAAACTTTCGAAGGTCGATTTCCAGTAGATCCATTTTGAATCGGAATCTTGGGCATCAGGTTCGGTGTCAAATTTTTCAGGCCGTAGATATTTTGCGAGTGGCGACGGTTTTGTTTCCACAGACATTTTAAGTTAAATAAATTGATATAATGAAAGCGTTTCGATTACCAGTAGAACTTGGCTTTATTTAACTTAAAGAAGGAAACTATAATAATAACATCGTAAAATATAAAATGCAGACATAAGTAGCAAGGCAATTTTCAAACAACGACAGACGATTGACAGACAATGTCTTGTCCCGTAACCGCTTGACAACCGGTCGATGCATGGAGGTTGCTAATCATATGTCAGAGGCTAAAATAGATAACATTACCGTGCTAAAGGGCACCCAGGAAAAAAAAGTTTAAAGTAATTATTATGAATGTTAATTCTTTTTTCATGGATATCTCAAATCTCAAATTATTTTCAACTTGTGGTTTTATTAACTTAACGAAGTCCAAGTGTAACTTTACACGTACATATTTTCCCGACCTACATACATAATTTTAAATTAAATCAGAATAATTACACTATTTATAAATATTACATAAATTAAGATATAAAGGAAGCTCATCTAATTGAAATATTTCTTTAGAGTTCGCCTTCTAAATTTATCAACACGTTTAAGCGCTCCATATCAACGTTAATATGCTACATGATAGTGACCGTACGACTGTTGCGGGCAATCTCCGATAGATTGCGCCTGCGTCGCCAGGCAGTCTCGATCTTGTCAGGGGCTTTAGACAACATGCATTTCGACAATCGCTCTCGCTATCGCTAAGTAAAAAAATGTATGGGATTGACATAAGCAATCGAAAAGTGATCGATTGCTTATGTCAATCCCATACATTTTTTTACTTAGCGATAGCGAGAGCGATTGTCGAAATGCATGTTGTTTAAAGCCTCAGGAATCGCACACAAAAACTTGCTGATTCGGTCTTGCGCTGCGTGGTTCGCTAAGTAAATTGAGCACCGACAAGACCGACCTAATACTAATTAACTAATTTGATAATCGTGTGCAATAATAGTTATTTATTTAATGTGTTTAACCCCTAATTGGGGTCCAAGATTAGGCTAAGGTAGCCGCTGTCGCCTCCACTGCTTCACTTCCGCCCAGGGCTGGATTTACAGTGAGCAGCAGTACAAGCCGCCCTAACTCGTCCCACCGAGCGACCCTCATCGAGACCATCTCCGGCTACCACCAGGGGAGTACATGCTATTGGGCATTATAGAACCGTTCGTAGTACCGACTTCCACCATTTAATAAATTGTTCTGCACGGATCTCTCGTGTCTCATTTAACTCCCTATATCTTAGGACCGTGGGAGCAAGTGAGACCTTACCCGTGGCACAAGACTGTCCTTGATTAATTTGTGCTACAGGCACCCTACTAGAAAGAGACAGGGCCTCTCTAGAAATGTCAAGAAATGTCAAGTGTAGTCAAAACTTTTGCCCTCACTTTGTTCATTTGTCTAATGACTCCATTCTATAGGTAAAATATAAGCTCCTTGGAATAGCCCTACTGTAGGAAGTAAGCTTTTTCTAGGACACATTTTTTGACTTCACTTTTTTATATGTAGTGTGGCTTCCAGATTTAGTTTTACCTCTTTTCTTGGGTTGGACAGTTGAGAGGTGCATTAAACACTTCACTGCCACGACAGTGAAGTGTTTAATGGACCTTTCAACTGTGGGATTCCCCAAGAGTCCGTCATAAGATCTGTATACCCCAAGGAGCTTATATTTTACCTATAGAATGGAGTCATTAGTCAAATGAACAAAGTGAGGGCAAAAGTTTTGACAACACTTGACATTTCTTGACATTTCTAGAGAGGCTCTGTCTCTTTCTAGTGGGGTGCCTGTAGCACAAATTAATCACGGACAGTCTTGTGCCACGGGTAAGGTCTCACGTGCTCCCACGGTCCTAAGATATAGGGAGTTAAATGAGACACGAGAAATCCGTGCAGAACAATTTATTAAATGGTGGTATAATGCCCAATAGCGTGTACTCCCCTGGTGGTAGCCGGAGATGGTCTCGGTGAGGGTCGCTCGGTGGGACGAGTTAGGGCGGCTTGTACTGCTGCTCACTGTAAGTCCAGCCCTGGGCGGAAGTGAAGTAGCGGAGCCGACAGCGGCTACCTTAGCCTAATCTTGGACCCCAATTAGGGGTTAAACACATTAAATAAATAACTATTATTGCACACGATTATCAAATTAGTTAATTAGTATTAGTCGGTGCTCAATTTACTTAGCGAACCACGCAAGCGCAAGACCGAATCACCAAGCCTTTGTATGCGATTCCTGACAAGATCGAGACTGCCCGGCGACGCAGGCGCAATCTATCGGAGATTGCCCGCAACAGTCGTACGGTCACTAAAATGTAGCTTATTAACGTTGATATGGAGCGCTAAAACCTGTTCATAAATTTAGGAGGCGAATTCTAAAGAAATATTTCAATTAGATGAGCTTCCTTTATATCTTAATTTATGTAATATTTATAAATAGTGTAATCTGATTTAATTTAAAAAAAATTATGTATGTAGGTCGGTAAAATATGTATGTGTAACGTTACACTTGAACTTCGTTACGTTAATAAAACCACAAGTTGAAAATAATTTGAGTTTTGAGTTTTCCATGTCAAAGAATTCAAATTCATAATAATTACTTTAAACTTTTTTCCTGAGTGCCTTTTAGCACGGTAATGTTATCTATTTTCGGCTCCCAGGAAAAAAATCAGCAACCGAAATACGAGGATTTATCGCTTCTGTGACTCTAGATTTTAAGAGGCACGTTACAGTTTATTATATAGCTTATCTCATGTCACGTCAACTCATAGACCTTAAATTATTCTTTTTTTTTAGGTGCTAAGCATACATTTAAGGTTTTCCGGTTAGCAATGCTATAAAAATACATTGTGCGGTATACCGATCTAGCCGTTCTTGAGTAATGATAATAGGGCCATAATGATGCGCAACTTACCAACTTACTACCAGACTTTCTTTATATTGATAGATACGACGGCTGAAAGCCGAAGTGCGGTTTTTTATACAACAGAAGAAATTGTTAGCTCTAGTAACTTTCCGTGAATTAGTTACATTAGTAACAGCTACTGGCTACAAATCGGCTAAAAGTAAGTTTAGTAGCACTTGGTTTTTAGTATAATAGAGGCTGTAACATGAAGGGTACTTAAACATGGTACCCTACATGTTACAGCCTACATTATATGTAATATTTGGGGTGTTTTAGGCCATCAATATGAACAACTTTTTGACGCCGTCATGGTGGAGTGGTCAGTATAGCTACCTACACATGAAGCCGTTCGGGTTTGAATCCTGGTTCCGGCAAATATTTGTGCGACGAACACGAATATTTGTTTGCGAGTCACGGTTATTACATATTTATTTAAGTTTATTTATAAAAATATCTAAAGCTATTAATTTATATTGATAAAAATGACCGTTATCTACACTTACGTGCAATAAAATCGACCTTCGAATCGATCGATTGGTTTCGATTCGACATTTATCGGTATATAAAAAGAAGATTAGGCAAACAAAACTTGTAAATATAATTCAAATCAAATCAAATAATTTATTGCATTCATGAATGTAAATAACAGATGTTCACAAACAACACCAGCACATCATGTTGCCCATTTCGGCATAGCATAATCAAGATAAAAGTGTAACGGACTAGATTAGAAATTATTCATACTATATTAACTTAATTCGAATGTATATTTCTTACGCTTTATTTAACCTACTCTAAACATCGATAAATGAAGTGTTGGTGACAATAGACTAATTACTTCGGAAATCCTGGTTTCTCATTTTTGCGTCATACGTCATTTTTGTGACTATGCAGAATGTTAAAATTCAATTGAGTCATTGTATATTCAATAATTGATGTTGCCTGATGCCCCTAAAATTATTTCCCCAAACATTTTAGCTCTCTGTAGGTATTAACTGTATATTATCAAGAAAAATTTTACTAACCAATTCAAGGGATGCCTTTGAAAAGTGATTGAGTAGTGGTTTTATTGAAAAAAAGGGCTTGAAGTTTGACATAAGCAGTTGCCTTGAAAGTGTCGATGTCTTGAAAGTGGAAGCTACATATTTTCGAACTTTCATAAAATTTTGTTTTTAAAGGCACAATAGACTACCATAATTATGGTCCGTTGCTTCGGAAATCTAAAAAGAAAAGAAAATTTTATGTATACAAGTTAAAAGTGTATATAAATATTTATGTACACTTTTAACTTGTAATCAAATAGCATATTACAAGTGCAGAAGAGCGCAGCCACAATTTTATTAATACTGTCTGTCTGTGTGCAATATATCTGCGTTGCATGTTAGTACATGCAAATGTGAATGATAAACATTATTACACTAGTACAATCCAATCAATACTCTCATTATCTTTTTCTCAAATAAAATAATTTACATTACACAAATTACATATTTTATTTGTAAATAAACATATCAAACTAAAAATGGGTAAAACTATTTATGTATTTTATCTATGTAACAGTTATTTCAAAGAATTAAATAAAATAATCTATCAATTTTGATTGCCATTTATAAAAGGAATGGATAGAAAGGGATATTATTTCCTTATAATTCCGGAAATCCTAGTCACCCTAGTCATTTGTTTACAAATATTTGAATAAGTAAATTATGTACAAAAATTCATTAAATTCTAAGATAAGATTAAATGCGAGTATCAGAAATTTCTCCCTTTTATGGAGTTTTGCAAAATAACGCTAATAATCTGGAATTACGGGTGAAAAATGAAATTTATAGATTGAACAATATTATATGCAATTATGACACTTACAAGTGAAATTCACACTGCATCCTCAATACTACTCACTTCTACCAGCACGAAATAACTATTCATTCGACATTTTGCAATATTTATCCTTATTTTAAAGTAAAAAGCCGTACCAAAATCGCGAGTCGATATTTATGAATACGTCAATTACGACAATTGGTGTCATGTTGAGATTTCGGGACATTGACACATGAAGATAGTGCTGCCATTACATAAATCCTTTCATTTCCCATAAGTTATAGAAAGAATCACAATGATGATTTTCAAAATAAAATACAAACCTAAACATTAAAAGTAAATATATTATATTTATTTCTTTCATTGATAATAAATACTGATAATTGAATACAATATGTTAAGTTTTTACCTACTTTTCTACTTTTGTTTTAGAAAGATGGCGAAATACTGGGGAAATCTTGTTTCTATGTAGTCGTGTTTAGAAAGAGATGACGACAATTTCCAGAAAGAGAAATGTGAAATTTGAAATGTCAAGTATTGTCAAAATTTTTGCCCTCACTTTGTTAATTTGTGTAATGACTCCATTCTTAGTATAAGCTCCTTGGTATACCCTCATTTTAGTGTGAAAATCAAGAGAAAGAAATCTGAAGACATGGCTCTATGGATTACATCCCTTTGAGAAAAGAAAATTAAAAAAGGCCTATTTGTCAACGTGGCAGCTCCGATTGCTCTCACTAATCTGTGGATTTATTGGATAAATTGTAAAATCGTGAATCGTCGTAGATTTATGAAACGCCTGAGTGAAAGTAATATCAAAGTGCCGTTGCGAAGTTCTTGTTATAACTAAAGGCGTAAATTATCATCAACTAATCTATATAATGCCTCCGAGGAGAAAAAGGGCTCGTAAAACCCCTGTAGCTAAGGAGACAGCGACATCGGAAAGCGTTGAAAATAATGTTGACAATATTGCTAAGACTTTAAAGGAATATACGTGTAATATTTGTGATGATTCCTTTAAAAAGGTTCGAGATCTTGAAAAACACTTACAATTGTGTAGGAGTAAACAAGAGATTATAAAAATCAATAACAGAATTGCGGTAAGTTGTTCAAATAAAATAACTCCTGTTGATTATTACATGAAAAGATAAGCTTGCAGCATTGCCTGCCATTTTATATTACATACATGAACTTCTTTTATAACATAGCTATGATAATCTGGTTGTCTAATAATTATCTAAATATTAGTAGCTTAGGTACATATAATCCTAATGGAATAATGATAGTAATAAATAATTCAGACGTAGTCAAACATCACCACCCAAACCTAAGCATAGCTTGTGTTGTAGATATTGGTATATATATGCACAACACAAACAGATATACTAAACACTTTTTTTTTAAATATAGTCAAGTGCCTACCTAAAATATATGGGAAATCTTTATTTTACTTCAAGAGAGGAGGAGGAAAGGAGATGGACCAAATTAAGTGTGTATAATGTTGTAATAGGGTTGCTAACTTTTTTTTCGGCCTGAAGGGACAAATGATCATAAATCATAAAAATGTAGAATTTCTCTTTTTCAAACTGGACAAATAAAAATCATAGCGTTTTAGTCAACATTTTATTTTATGTAGACTTATTATGACGTGATTATGAATGGTGTTATATGACCGTTTGAAATTTATTCACAGTGAATTTTTAGTAGCTGTTGAGCCGAAGCCATTGTAATAGGTAGATCATTACAAACAATTATTGCTATGGGGTCAACTACCAAATCGCAAAAAAATCAGCTGTTCCATGCAAAAGCGTTGTATGAAATAGTTGCTTACACATTAAACATGAAGATATTAATTAGCCTGTGATTGCAAATGACAGAAATGCAATAAGAAATAATTCAATTGATAGAAAAAAAATTGATGCAAATTTTAACCTTTAATACCTTAATGTAATAGAAGAAATTATGAAAATAGATAAAAGTTAAACTTAAACAGTCCACTTCTTACTTTGAAGTGATATAAATATGAAAATCCTAAAATTTTTCATGCTTAGGGGTCATCCATAAATTCACACGTCACACGTTAAAGGGGGGGAGGGTATCACCAGAATGTGACATTGTGTGACACGGGGCAGGGGGGGGGGGGGGGGGGGTCAAAAGCTTTGTGACGTTACATGTTAAAATTTAAAGTACTAAAACGCGAAATTTATATGTGAATTTATATGTGAAAAATTTTCGAACTCGATCTATATTTTTAATACTTTAGCACTCTCGCTATGAGATTATCTCTCTTGCAATAACAATCAACTTCTAGAGCGGCGTTGTAATGTAAGTTAGACACAAAATTCACGAGAGTTCTGGTAAGGGTTTGAGTAGGTTTAAGAAAAAAAAAAGAAAAAATTAAAATAACTGTTTTCTTTTGATTATTTCTAAATACTTACATACATAAAATTAAAAAATGTGTGATGTCACATCAGGGGGGAGGGGTTCTAAAAATGTGACAACCTGTGACAAGGACGGGGGGAGGGGTTAAAAAGTCCTAAAATTCGTGTGACGTAATTTATGGATGGCCCCTTATGGAAAATATGGAACATAGTCATATTTGTGTTAGAGGCACATAGAGTTTCTCCCGAGTTCTTATTGCAAAACATGTGTTGAGAGACTCCATTCTTAACTCAATTTACCGTACAAATTGTTTGTTACTAAGTACATTTTCACTCTCCATTGGCAAAATGTGTAATTTTTATGTATTGCGAACGCCATTTTAAAAAGAAGAAGAAGAAGAGGTTTATAGTGGTTTCCTTCCCCCACACAGTGGTCTGTTTCTTTGTGAGAAATAGCTCTTTCTTTCTTACAGCTGTTGGAAATCCTTGCCAATAGCACAGAAACATCTAATCCCTTTTTTTCTTGAATTCCTTGATTTATTGTGTTGTATCACTATACCCTTTTTACTTTCTCGTATGCGTAGTATAGCGGAAGTCTTGTAATTGTCAAAAAATTCTACCTTGAGGTTTTGACAGATTTACACGTTTTGGACCTCCCTGAGTTTAAATTTTTTTTATGGAATTATGTCTGTGCATTAGCACGATAACTCGAGTATGCTTTAACTTATTTCAACCGAATTTAACATGCATGTTTAACATCAAAAATAAGGTTTCTATCAACTTTTGAGTCGTCGATCATGAAAGTTAAGCAACCAAGTGCGTGGCCAGTACTCGGATATAATAATAATAATAATAATAAGCCATTTATTTCATATCAATATTAATTTACAAAATTTATAGATTATATCAATTCAATTATATCATTCATATTAATATTACATTACAAAATTAATATTTATAATGCTTGTTTGATTTATTTTAACATTAAAAATTTGTTAACTGATATGAACCCCTTCTTGGGTGAAGGCCTCCTCCCACTCCTTCCAATGACTTCTGTCTTTTGCCACTTGCATCCAGTCCTTACCAACACATTCCGTAATGTCATCCACCCATCTTCTTTTTGGTCTGCCCACACTTCGCTTTCCTTCCGGACCTTTCCATTGTGTGACTCTTTGTGTCCATCTTTTGTCTTGGAATCGCGATATGTGGCCTGCCCACTGCCACTTAAGCTTCAAGGCATTGGAGAGAGCATCTGTTACTTTAGTTATAGCTCTAATCTTATTGCTTCTTATTTTTTCAATTTTCCTAATTTTTAGAATGCTTCTCTCCATCGCCTTCTGAGTGGTGGCGATCTTAGTTTTTATTTTTTCTGTATATGTCCAGGTCTGGCATCCATATAGCAAGGTTGGCAGTATGCAGGTATCCATTATTACTCTCTTGTCTTTGAGGTTGTAATCTCCTTTTAGGATTTCTTTGAGGGACCAGAACTTTCTCCAGGACATGTTTGAGCGTCTCATTACTTCTTCCATATTGCTGTCTTTGTTGAATGAAACTTGTTTCCCTAAATATATGTACTCACTTACGTATTCTATGGGTTTTCCTTTTACACTTATAGGTATTCTTTGGCTGTTAGTCATAATCTGTGTCTTTGTTTCAATCATTTCTAGGCCTACTTTGCTGCTCTCGTGTTCTAATGACACCATCATTTCCTCAATTTGTTTAGCAGATCCAGACATTAAGACGATGTCATCGGCAAATCGTAGGTGGCTAAGGTAGTCCCTGTCTATTGATATACCTTTTCCTTCCCATTTCAGTTTTTGAAAGATATCCTCTAGCACCGTGATGAAGAGCTTTGGCGATAATGGGTCTCCCTGCCTGACGCCTCTTTCCATGTGGAATGGGTTTCCTGTGGTTTCCAGTTTAACCCTGCCCATGTTATTTTCATAGATTCTCATTAACACTTGTCTGTATTTTTCTTTAACATGGCATGTTTTTAATGCTGTCCATATAGCACTATGACTGATGCTGTCAAAAGCTTTTCGATAATCTATGAAAGCTAAGTATATCGGCCTGTTAAATTCTGAGTATTTTTCTATTACTTCTTCTAGGGTGTGAATATGATCTGTGGTGCTATAGCCTGAACGGAATCCTGCCTGTTCTATTGGCTGATGCTTATCTATGTCGGTTGTGATACGTTGTAGTAAAATTGATGCGAAGAGCTTATATATGCATGGTATTAAGCTGATGGGTCTGTAGTTTCCAATATCCAGAGGATTGCCTTTTTTGTATAGAAGTATTATCTCAGAGTTGCACCATTGCTTTGGAACCATTTCAGTTTCTAGCACAAGATTGAACAGGTGGGTCAAATCTTTTAGAATAACTGGTGTACCCAGCTTTATAGCCTCATTAGTTATGCCGTCTGGTCCTGGACTTTTGTCATTTTTCAGTCGATTTATATTTTTAAGTATCTCTGCTTCACTGATAGTTTCTACTATATTTTCTTCGATAGTGACTGAGTGCAAGTCAGTATCTTCTATTGTTTCTATTGTTCTTTTCTTATATAGGTCCTTATAAAACTTTGTGGCACAGTCTAGAACTTCGTTTCGTGTATTTGTCTTCTTTGAGCCATTGTCCAGATTCTGTATCCAGGTTTTATTCATGTTTAGTACTCGGATGGGTGACCAAAATTGAACATGCATATATGACATCAAAATGTTAGGTTTCTATCAACTTTTGAGTCGTTTCCAGTATACGAGAAAGTCAAGGGGAGACCATTTCCGGTTCTTTGCAATTTAATTTGAACTACATAATAATTTTAACTTGCAGCAATACTACAAATGTAAAGAATGCAAAAAGGTATATAAATTCAAGAAGAGCTTTTATAACCATTGCCGAAATGAACATTCCAAGATACCTGAAAGTGTTTCCTGTGCTCATTGTAAAGTACGCTGCCCAAACAAAAAAATATTGATCAAACATTTAAAGAAAGTCCATGAAAGAGGTCAGTTTGAATGTCGTAGTTGTAAGAAGGTGTTTGTACGTCAATTCCACGTGGTAAGGCACATGACACAGAGCGGTTGTTGTGGAGCTAAGAAAACCAGTTATCCATGTGAAGTAAGTGTTTACAGTTTATATTAAAAATAGCATTAAGTCTTTTGGACATATGATATACTTAATAATATTTGTAAATCCCAATTCTAGATTTGTAATAAACGATTCTCTCGGAAAGACAATTTGATGGTACACCTGCGCTTCCAACATATTTTAAAAAATTGCTATAGTTGCAAATATTGTACATATGGAACCAGAAACTTCTCGAGATTGGTGAGACATTGGCAAACATATCACAGGGGTAATAATTTACACTTCATACATTATATTCATTTATATTATATGATAATTCTATCATTAAACAAATAAACTTAATTGCAGATCCACAAAAATATGAATGTGATATTTGTGGAAAGTCCACTGGATCACGTGCGTCCATGGCTAAACATTTGGAGATTCATGGGGAGAAGAAATATGTTTGTGATGTGGTAATTAAGTTTTTCTTTGAGCAATTAGAAAAATAGTAATCAGTTTATTAATAAATTGATTATTGATTAGTATACAAATGGCATAATCTAATTTATATTTTTTTTATGCTTGCATTGATACTGATGGATGGTAAGTATAGGTCAGATAGAAGAAAGACAAGTGCAAAATATGTAAAAGAAATATAACTGTACTAAAAGGTTGGGAAAGACAAAAATTGTTGTATTACTTTTTAATTTACTTACAATTACAATATTCTGAGAGCTGATAGACAAATAGTTGAGTTATTACATTAGGCAAGCTGAAAACCTGTTTTATAATATGATACCCTAACACAGAGCTGCAAACCTGGCTGGGAAGTAGTGGGACTAAGTGCTGACTTAGCTTTAAAATTATTTGCTTCAAAATATTTGCAACTTTGGAGCTATACAGGCTGCCTTATTGCTCTAAGTTGCAATTGTTTTTTAGCAAAAAATGTCCGTGAGGCAATCTGGAACATAGCTACGCGTGCCTAGCGGGTGCTGACGACACGGTCTTTTTGCCAGCAGTGTGCATTCGAGTTTGCTAGTCGTTTGACAGTGAAACTGAAATATCATTATCTTTTTGGGTTTAATGATTTGTTTTACCAAAAATAGGATTCCCTATTTTATCTAGTTCTTTCTTGGTCCTTCCTGACAACCTTCCTGAAAAAAGTGAATGCTTAAAATTTTTGCATTTAAATTTTCAAATGATATGCCTAGTCATAACTAAGTTTTGATGTTTTTTAATTCAGTGTGAATATAAGACGTTCACTCAAGAGGTGATGAAGCGTCATATTTTGACCCACGTGATTGACAAGCCGCACAAGTGCGATATATGCGGCCAGTCGTACATCCAGCGCCTGCAGTTGAAACGACACCTGGAGAAGCACGCCGGCAACGAGTGCACAGTCTGTAGCCAGACCTTTAAAACGAAGGCTAGGTAAGCAAAGCAAATACCAACAAAATTTTATCTATTCAATTCGAGTAGTGTTTTTTAGCGAGTATTATTTGTTTATTAAAAATATAAAATATCAATATGACTGGTTTAATTTCCAGCTTACTTATTCACGAAAGAACTCACAAAGGTATCAAAAAATTGGTGTGTCCAATTGAAGATTGTCCATATTCGAAGAAAGAATTCAGCAACGAGAAATTTTTAAGTGCTCATGTGAAGTTACACTTGACTAATAAAGGTTAGTAATTACTTAGTTTAGAATTTCTTGGTGTCCTACGTTAACGAAAACCGCGACGTCACAACACGGCAAGAGCAACTTGCGCTAATAAACCAAGTCTCCTTGCTTGCGTTGCGTCTCGTGCGAGTATGCGGCAAGACGCTACTGTGTATCGTTGTGTTGCGTCGCGTCGGGTTTGTAGCTAACGTTGGACATCGGGTTGGTATCTATAGTATAGATACCAACCCGATGTCCAACGTTAGTATAGATTCTATAATCTATACTATACATAGTATGAAATTAAGTCGCTCTTTCTGTATGTGCGCTTGGAACTTTTCAACTACTCAACGGATTTCAATGCGGTTTTCAGCAATAGATAGAGGGCTTAGTAGAGATAAGCTGAGAAATTCCGTGGGAAGCCGGGGCGGGTCGCTAGTTTTATAATGTTTGCCAGCGAGCATAGAGTAGGTACCTACATAATTAAAAGTTCTAACTTTAATAAAGCTGTCTTTCATTTAAATAATTTTAGACATCAGGTACAGACGTGGCACGTTGGGTTATCACAAACTGTGAAATTTTCCCAATCGATTATGCACTTTATATTGAATAGCCTTAGGTTGAAAATAGTTTGGAGAAATTTGACAGTTTTGTATAGCCCGACGTACTGTTGACTGTACAAATAATGATTGAAGTGGCAATATCTCCTGGTATTTCTATGAAATCGGTATTTTGTTGATGAAATATACTTATTTGAATTATTGATGAAATATACTTATTTCATCAACAAAAAAGCTATTTAATACTATTTGAATAAATTCAACAGATACTTCTGTCGAAATTATTCACAAACACAAACGTTCTATGAAAGAACTTTTTTTTATTTGTTTACATTATTTTAATTCTCCCTATTAAATGAAAGTATTTAAGGTATAGGGACGAATCTAGCTTTATTTGTTTACATTATTTTAATTCTCCCTATTAAATGAAAGTATTTAAGGTATAGGGACGAATCTAGCCCATACCTACATACATCTCTTCAGTAGATATTTATCTCCTTTCTTGATATTAGCAATAAAAATTTGGTTGTCATTGTCACACATTTTAATGCATCTAGGACTTAGACAAAGAATCCTGTCTAAGATCTAGGAAGTGCTTGGCAAGAAGTGTATGGCAGGAGAGTCCATGATAGCGACTGGTGAGGTGGAAATCCCACTATAAAATTCTCAACTTCATACACGCCACAAAACCTTTATTTCAATGATTCCTCATAATTGATCGTCAATAGGTATCCTTGTATATGCGAAGCAATTTTGAATAATCTAAACAAAAATCTTCCCGCATCCAAAAATTTGGCACCATACTCTTGTTTACCCTTTTTAAGCACCTTAAAAAACAGAGTATGGTGTTTGAGTGATGTCCGGTTGTGTCAGATGTGAAATGCGAGGTGTGCGGCAAGATGTTCGAGTCTGAAGTGTACATGCGGCGTCACCTGTCCGTGCACCGCCTGGACCGTCCGCGGCGCTGCATGTACTGCATGTCGCCGCGCGCCTACATCCGCGGCGAGCAGCTGCTGCGGCACGTGCGGAGACACCACCCGGACCTCTTCCACCAGCACCTGGCGCACGTCCGCAACGTCCTGGTAACTTGTCCTCTCTTTCTCTCTATCTCCTACTCTGCTCTCAATATTGACCGCGGCGATCAGCTGCTGCGCCACGTGCGGATGCGTGCCTTATCCAACCCTTCTCTCATTGCCGTCGTGGTGGAGTGGTCAGTAACGCTGCCTACACATCTAGCGGTCCGGGTTCGAGTCCTGGTAGTGGCAAACCTGGTTAGTGTGATGAACACGAATATTTGTTCACGAGTCATGGTATATATTTATGAAATATCTAGATTATTATGTATATTTGTCCATAATCTAGTACCCATAGCACAAGTTCTTAATGATACCTAATTTGCGTTAGATAATTGGTGTGAGTGTGGAAATATAAATTATATTATTGTTTTTGGCCGGTGCAGTATAGTCTTGACATAGACAATCTGCTTCCTACCTATAGGTTTTGGCATTTGATACGCATATCCGCCACATCACTAATTTAAACTGATCACCTACTACTTACATGCCGTGGTAACCCAGGTGGACTTACCACATACCAAAACTTGCACGCATTTACAATATTAGCAGATTCTAACGTAATCGACAGGGTACAAACATCAAAATAGACAGAGTGAAAAAGTCTGAGCTGGAGTCGATTCTGAACTTATTGGATGCGGAGTCTGACCGCATACTGGACGGGTACAGCGGTATGGACGTGCTGTACGGCGGGGTGCAGCTCGAGATGGAGGTCACCCCGACGAAGGAAGCGCCGGTCAATGTCAAGGTATGATACCTGTGTGGTTAGGGTTATAAAAAACAGTTCTTTTCTTTTTAACACAAAATGGTGGTGGGTATCAAAAGATAAATGACTTAGTTCATTAATTTGATTAATTGAATTATATAGAAAAGATTTTACAAGATAAATTATTATATAAGTGATCCAAATGCGTGGGAGAAATAACTGCCCAAAATTTACGCATGTAAAATTGTAATTTTAATTATATTGTTATTATCTATTGACGTGTAATGATGTTTTGAAATCATTACGAAATTGTAAGCTGTAGAGTTTCTTTCGTCATTTCTACTCCATCTCAGTATAATAATAATTATTTAAGTAAAATATTTATTTCGTCCCGAAATGGTAGTAGGGTTTTGACGGGTCGTTCGGATCTTAGAAGTGCAAATTTTAAAGATTTGATGAAACAATGTTTACCATATAAAAACATAAGCACCAAGCACTTACAAATTTCGACAGCGAAAGCATTGCCCTGGTGGCGTAGTGGTTAACGCAGCCGCCCGGATTGCGGAAGATGCTGGGTTCGATTCCCGCCTGGGCAGGTCGATTTTTTAAAAGCTTTTATTTAACTTGCCATGTATGTATGTTTCAGTGTATTTTTTCTAGTTTTAAAAATATTTACGCGTTTGTAAACTCAAAAATTATTCCATAAAAAAACGTGTTTTTGGGGTATGTTTTTTCACGAGTACAGAATTCAAAAATATTAAAGAAGTTTCCGTTATAAATTAATGCTTATGAGTTCATATTAAAGTTTTCTGTTTATTTTTAAACCTACCACACTTTTTTGGTTGAATATTACCAATTGGCAACACAAATGCGACGTACGGGAAAATCTCCAAATTCCCCGTTCGGCTTATGGTTGTTTTGAAGTATGACGCAAGTAATTCGATGTTATAAAGCAATATCAGACATGATTAATAAATATTTTATTTTTATAATTATAAAATAATAATAAAATGTATTATCATAAAATTAGTCAATTGAGGCCACTTCCTTACAGTGCAGCTTTGTTTAGTTTAATGACGGGCGAATCGAGTGGCTTGGTACAGGGTTGCGTATATGCGCAGAATTTGTACCGTAACGACGCAGTCAGGAAGCTCTCATTTAATTACACGCCTTCGGTAAAGAATGTTTAATTACAAACCCTCGGTAAATAATCGAAAAAAGAAACGAAAATGCATAGACCTGGTCAGGAAGGGCATTGTGCGAGTATTTGGATATTTTAGTTTTGTCATTTTTATCAACAACAATAAAAACCTGTCAGTTCCCGAAATCAAAATGAACACGTATATTGTTTGGAAATACTAATAATTAATGTCAATTTTATTACAGACGGAGCCGAGCCCACTGATGTCTGAAGAGGAGCTCGAAGAAAACTTGCGAAAATTGCTCTCCCAGTTGATTGACAAGGACACTTTAGATATATTCGGATGGCCCGACGAGACTGTGGACACGGTAAGTTTTTCGTATAATATTGTTGGTATCTACCGCAAGGCGTCGGTGGCGTAGTGCGTCCTCCGTCCGGGAGGCACTGGTTTGATCCCCGCCACGTACCAATGTGTTTTCAAATTTTGAATTCATATGTACGTTTATTTGACGCTTTTACGGTGAAGGAAAACATCGTGAGGAAATCTACACACACCTATGAAGAAATTCTTAGCCCCTCGGTGAGGACATTATATGAGCTGTTGATGATAATACCGCTATATAGAATAGGGATGGCAACTGAAAAGCCCGTCACGTACGTATTTTTAGTTTTATCACGTATACAAATAATGACGACGATACAGTGCGTTGAAATATCGCGCCTGAACATAGATGCTCTATATGTTTTTAAGTATTTGCTGATTCGATTAAGTAAAAAATATTTTTAAAGTAAAAATTATTTTAAAAATCGAGAACAGAATGAATTGAACCGACCATGCTATAATGGTCATTAAGAACTTGTAGTATGAATAATAGATTACGGATAAATACATAATAAATTGTGAAAATCTTCATGATTAGAAATCTTACAAAATCTTGTAATATCTCTACAGTTTGTATGGCATTACGAATTTGTGACGTCATAATTTCTTATAGTCAAGTCACTGAATATTAAATTGTTTTGTTTGATACACTTAAAAACCAAATTCTAGAGATAATTTGAAATGATGGAGATTTTCTGGCATATAATGCCCTCACCTTTTACGAATTTAACATCTTGTAATTATTTATGAATGGTTCCTAATAGACCAAAATCGCTCTGTTTACACTCAGGTATTGGAGAAGGTGATCGAGCATTGCGGAGCGCGTTCCGCCGACCGATCAAGATGGACGCGCGTACAATGCTTACGTGAGAACACCAAACATTTATTCTTGTACGCCGTCGAGGATAAGAACGTAGCGCGGATGCTGGATACGCATACCATCGACCAGATCGTCATGCACATCCTCGCGCAGGTTGACGACTGACCCACGACGCTGACTGACCCACAACCCTTCCATAGCTTCGGTGCCGACAACTGACCCACAACCCTTTGATAGCTTCGGGGTCAATGACTGACCCACAACCTTTCCATAACGGTAAGGTTGACGACTGACCCACAACTCTTCCATAGCGGCGAGGTCGACGACTGATCCACAACCCTTTCATAGCTGCGAGGTCTACGACTGACTCACAACCCTACCATAGCTGTGGAGTTAACGACTGACCCACACCCTTCCATAGCGATGAGGTTGACGAGTGACCCACAACTCTTCCATAGCGGCGAGGTCGACGACTGATCCACAACCCTTTCATAGCTGCGAGAACTACGACTGACTCACAACCCTTCCATAGCAGCTGCGAGGTTGACGACTGACCTACAACCCTTCCATAGCTGCGAGGTCGACGATTGATCCATAACCCTTCCATAGCTGGGGTTAATGACTGACCCACAACCCTTCCATAGCTGCGAGGTTGACGACCGACCCACAACCCTTCCAGCTTCACGTAGTTTGACTACTCCCCTATCGACTGAGCCTAAAATCCCACACCTTATAACTGATACAGAATTGCGGTTCCCTGAAAAGTCCAAAGTCGGTTCTGTCAATATTACTGTATATAATTGAATAGAGATCGCTTATTTTATTGATCCGTGCAGGTTAAATTTCTTTATGACCAAGTGGAGTGGTATTTGTAAAAATACGTAAAACTGATCATAGACTTCGGCGGCACGTTCATGGGCTAACAGTAATTGTGGATCAATTTAGACGGTCAAAACCCCGAAGTCAAACCAATCAAACATAGTTTAAGGGTCAGTTCACACTGTGGTAGCAGCGACGACCTCTACAAATAATAATAGCAAGAAGGTGCGAAGCTTTCGCTGAATTTTTACGTTCTATATGCAATAAGAGAACTATTAGTATATTAAGTAGTGGCAATGTGCATTTTGCATAATTGTTGTTAGGAATAAATAAATCGAGTCTCTAAAGCTATAATATATGTCTAATATATCTCTAATACTATGCAATTTAGTAATGGCGACAAAGTTGAAATTAGTGTGGTACTGAAACTACTTGTTGTGTTCGTGCTGGCCGCTGCAATTTTTGAGTTTAGATTGAGCCTAATCCGATATCTGTTTATAACGTTTATAAGCATTTGTGAATAAATTAACTTTTTTTTATCTTTATCGTGGCTCAGATTGCGGGAACAATACCGGGAATACATTTGAGAAATAGAAGTAATTAGGGTGTAATTTTGTAGTAGGTGGTGGTACTGATTTAGATTATAATAAAATGAACTTAAGTGCCTTTTATAATTAGTTATAAACTTTCTGTTTATACAACTGTTTACTTGACGTAATTTTTAAATAGAAGGTTTATAAAACTATTTATAAAATTTTACAAAGAAAGATTTAAAAATAATATGTTTCTTTTAAAAATTCCGTCAAAAAATTATTTAAGATATTTTAACCAAGACGACTTGTTTTGAACTGTTATATGGTTTAGTCGTTTTAGAATAAGCACTTGCGTTTATGTTGTACATTTACATTAAAAAATATTCCCAACAAAATATTGTTAAGTTATAAGAGTTAATTTAATGGTAAGTTAGTTATAATTTTACATTAGCATATATTGTTATTAAAATAACTTGAATTGACGAGGCGTTGATTATGAATGATAATGAAAGAACAAACTTACGAACAACCGCTCCACTACCCCACTATAAAGGGAAGACACCTCATATAGGTGTTTGGTACAATCTACAGCTCATCAACTTATCACAAACTGCTAATTTTTCTCAATCGAATTTGCGCTTTATGACACACGTATAAGGTTGAAAATCATTTGCAGAAATTCGACATTTTTTGGTAGTCTGATCTGGCTGTCGTGTCGTCCGTACAAAGGAGCATACCTACCCACGCCAAAGTATTCATATAAATATTATGGTGTTATCAAAAATTCAGTGATACAATATTAAAAATTTCATAAATAAAATCGTCAAATTGAAGTGCCTTAAAGACTTTAATCAATATAAAAACTTTTGTTATTATTGTTATATTACACAATTTATTGGTTAAAGTTGATTATTATTTGTTTACTAAATAAATAAATAAGAAATTATAATTATTTTAGTGAATAAACGGTTGCCTTCCGAAGAGTGATTTAGCAATAGAAAAACAATAGTACAACACTAAAGAATACATTTCTTTTATATTTTTGATGATATAAAAATGGATTGTAGTTGTGGAATTTATAGAGAACTGTATTTATTGCGGGTGTATAATATTTAAACGATGTGTACAAGTGATCAACTTGTAATATTTGACATGGAAATTTAATTAAAACAATTGTCTTATCTTCCTAAGACATATCTAAATACGAATACTAGAAGAATCGAATCAACCTCCTGATAACTCTGGTGTTGTCAGTAGGGGGCTTGAAATCAGTAAATTTTTATTATACAAAACTTGACATTATAAAGAACTTGCAAATAATTCATCAATCATTAAGTAAACATATTTTATAGTATCTGATAAGAGATTATATTATTACTTTCCTACAATTATTGTAGCATTTACAAATCTTGTTATAAATCTACACGATGTTGACGCCATTTAGGCCAAAGTAAAATAGGCATATATTTTTAAGAAATCTATTATGGAATTGAAAATAATAAAGCATTACTTGGTTTTCTTCTTGTTCTTTTATTAATTTAGTCTTTAACATTTTTTTCACTACTGCAAACTACCCGTTATACCGTTGTATACAACACTACCGCTGAGCATGCGATGGCTCAATTCACACCGGCTAGCCTATTACCGAACTATAGCAACCCGTAGCTAATTGTACAACTGCAACGCGACTGCTACTAGTTGCGGTTGCTTTTTTGGTATTACGGAAACAAATCGCATAGTGGTCGCACGATAAGTGCATTTGCGACCAAAATGTATGGCAACTAGCGCCACTTGACATTACACTTTTAATTTGTTAAGTTGCCGCTTGGGGCGCTATCATAGCAATGTACGTTCCGTAATACGAATTTATGTTTTGCTAGCAATAATTGTACAATTATACAACTTGCGACTGTCACTTAAAGATCGGTAATAAGACTGCGGAACCGTAGGGGCCACGCTTGGCGCATGTTCTCCGCTTGACACGTCCTACTTTCGCTAAGAAATTCGTGCGTTTGGGAGTGAAAATTATGGAATTGGTTATAATAGAATAGTAGGTATCTACTTCCTTATGAAAAACAAAGAAAAAACGATGTATGCGCGCGGTGGCGCTTCTCTGCTCGCGGCACAGTTAAAGGTACCTGTGAATGAAATCTATGCGGCAGAGGGTACGGGACCGCGGACAAGACGTACGTGGCCGCGCGGCTACTCGTGGCGTCGCGAGCAGCCATGCTACGTTTAGGCCGCGGACTCTGAAGACAGCGGGGCGACCCGATTCAATGCATGGACTTAAATGGAACTGCTCACCTAGCATGACCACCCAAACACGATAGGTATGTTATAGCCATTTATCGCTTTGAACAGCCAAAAAAACTACAAAATTGAAAATTTTATGTAACCCCCGACATAAATTTATAGCTAAGAACCTTCTCGATCACGTCAGCTTTCAAACAAAAAAAAAACCGTATCAAAATTGGTCCATTGGTTTATGTTGGTTTATGTGCTAAGATGCCACAGTCAGACATACAGAAACGCAGCTTAAAAATGATTTTTGACAGTTCAAAGCGATAAATGGCTCTAACATATCGTGTCTCGGAGGTCATGCTATAGGCGGGCATGCCTCGAAAGCAGCGGGGCGGGGAGCGATGCGCTCCAGTCAAGCGACACCCGCGAGTCTGGGTAAACGTAGTGTCATTAATTACTTTTTATCGACCGACTTTTCAAAATTCCCGCCGACGACGTCGAGGATCAAATTATTTCAATTACTTTTGTTAGGACAAAGCAAGAAGCTTAAATTTTACCTTGGACAAAGACACAAATTTCTTAAATACGTGTTGTTATTGGTGTTGTGTTAGTTAACGCCTCTCTAGCCACAGACTAGCTTCGGCTCGGGGCATGCCGCGACATTCTGAATTCATTTAAATAAAGTTGAAAATCATTTGTCCATTAAAGATCCCTTGCCGTGCCATGCTGTCAGTAGGCGCCAGCCCTTACAAGCGATATTGGATCTTTTAAACACGTCATCCGCACGATAGCGTAAATTGATGATTGCTTGCATCTTTGCGTAGAATACGAAAAAACAAGTGTCTACGGGAGCGGCAACATGTCACTTCTGAAGCAACTTGTGAGATGCAACAAACACCTGTTTGTGGTAGGTATTGTAGGTACGGTTAGTACAGAAGTCTTACCTACATTAACACTTTAGTAAGTACATACCTTGTCATTGTTACATTATTCATTCATAGGACAATGGGTGGCAATGGCAACTTTCTAGGTATTAGGTACCTGCTGCACAAGCGGTGGCGTATCTAATGACATGGTAGGTAGGTACTACCCTACCTATTGTGTTAGGTACTTCCTATGCTGACTGTACACATACAAAATGGAAACTATTCGTAGCGTGATTTATTAAGTGGACTACAAATACAAAATATACCTGCCTTTATTTATAGCTTGCACGCATTCGTGATCAAATGGTGGTATGATACAAACATATTCTTAATTATGATCAAATAAAAAAAAAATCTTGATGAAAAGGTTTGATGCAATTTGAACGCGATATTATTTCCGCGCGAATATTTTATCGCTGTGCGGACAGGGCCTTAATCATAATGTAATCAAAAAATGTATGGGATTGACATAAGCATTTAGCGATAGCGAGAGCGAGTTTCGAAATGCATGTTGTCTAGGCCCTCAGAAGAGGTAGATTTTTTGCGTGAGAAGTGGTAACGTTTGTAATTGAGCTATAATTTAAGTTTATCATAAATAGTTTTGACGTTGTTGCAATGATATGAATGGACGACAAAAGAGGTTTGGAGCATATCACAAAAATAAAAAATGAGTAATATACATAGCTGTGTAAGCTAGATTCCTGTGCCAGAAAGAACTTAAAAAAATGATTGCCAATAATAATTTTGACATTGACGTTTCTATGCAAAGTGGCATTAATTTATTTTGAATTGAAAGCAACTTTTTACCGAAACGTAATTTCTTTTTTCAATTTTGTTTTCACATTTATGTGTTATAGAAGTAATTATGGCTTCTAATGCTCCACTTATTGTAAGACTATTAGCATCATCAGTATCTGTTGCTGGAAGAGCTGGTAAAATAGTACGCGATGTAATGAGCAAAGGTGAATTGGGTATAGTTGAAAAGGTTTGTTTAGAAATTAATTGCATAAAAAATATATGTGCTGTAGTATGGATTATTATATCAAACGAAGTAAATCGGTATAGGTAGTATACAACAATAGAACTTGTAGAATTTAGCTGTGCTACGTAAAGTAGTTTATTAATGCAGTTGTAGGTAGTATCTCCTATAACAAAATTATTATCTTTATAGGGAAAAGATGATTATCAGACTGAAGCTGACAGATCTGCGCAGAGATGTATTATTGCATCACTTGCAGCTCAGTACCCTAAGCTGAACATCATTGGTGAAGAAGAGAATCCTGATAATGATGTAAGATTATGTAAATTTTGTTTCAGTTACACCAGCTATGTTGATTTCATAATGAAGTTACAGTTCAGAATGTACACCTATAACCAACACTTATTATTATGTAAACAAGAATATTGAATGTTGAATCTCGTTTTCTGTTATTTTGGAACCTGATTAGACCATCCCTATACTTACTAAAAATTAATATGTAGCCTATTTATCTCCCAATGAAATGATTGATGATATGAATTAGAAATGTGCACATCAATAATATATTTATTTTGTTACTTGTAGTTTGATGAACTAATTTCCATTGTAATTATTTTTTCAGTGTTTCATAAAATTATTGCTGTAAAAATGTATGCATTCCTAACTTTATGTTATAGGATGAAGTCCCAATTGATTGGTTAGTTGCTGATGCTGACAAAGAAGTGCTACTGCTAAGTTGTCCAGATAAATTGCAGAGTATCAAAGAGGAAGATATTGTAGTTTGGGTGGATCCTTTAGATGGCACATCAGAATACACCCAAGGTATTATCAATGATGTTTTTACTTATGTTACTTAATTTTTTTTTTTAAATGTAGTAAATAAATATAAGTAGAGACAAGAAAATTTAAACTGAAGGAAATCATTTGCATACAATATTCTTTATAGTCTGCAATATTTTAGGTGCCCTAATGTTGAAGAGGAATCCATGGGAAAGGTGGAAAATGTACTTATCTCATCCATTTATTAGTATGAAGTGGTATCTAAGCTTACTGCAGTCAAACTATGGTAAATGAGAAAATGTTACTGATACTGGTTGGGTTTAAATGCATGTTTAAATTATTCAAATATTACTAGTTATTTCCATACAGAAACAGTAATAAGTAATAAATATTTATTTTTTCCTGTAGGTAACTTAAACCAGTAATTCAATGTCTTAAAAGACAGAAGAATTGTCACAATATAAGGGAGCTGTTTTGGACACGTCATTTTCTTATAATATGGGTGGACAGAGTTTCGTTCTTGTTGTCAAAATGTGTTCATGAGACTCCATTTTTAACTAAATCTACCATACAATTTCTCGTAAATTTATTTTACTTGACATTGGCTAAATGCTAAGTCATTAATAAAGAATAAGATAAGATAATAAATTACAAAGTAATTGCTTCTTATGAGAAATTCAATTGAAATTGTAAAAAATAAACCTACAATAAACTAAATTTTTATCACAAATTATTGAAATACAACTTTCTAAAATAGTATAATATTAATGTGCTTCTAACACATTAATATTAATCCTGTTAACCCTTCCAACTAAGCTAATGTGCTTGTGCTACGAGTGGGTTCACTCAGTAGGCAACAGCGGCCGGGGATTGATCTCTGTACACACAGAAACCAAGTCCACCTGCCTGCAGGTTCGGCTACCGACGCTTCCAACCTAAAACAACTTTTACCGATTTAACTCGTGTCTAATTAGATTTTACATTTTTTTATTATTGCCCAATGTTTCATAACACTTTGCAGCGTTTGTGGTCACTGGATGACCCGTCCTCCCTTGCTTATTTATAATTGGTTCTGGTTAGGTTATTTTCAATAATAATAACTTACATGTAAGATTAGTTCTCATTTGTTAATATCATCATTAATCAATTAACTAATTCATATTATTTGTTAACAAATGCACTTTCCATATTGAAGGTAGCACTGTCACTGTTGTACGTAATATGCCACATGAATGGTCTTCAAATTTTTTGTAAATAATATTAACCTCAACTAACTTTTATATGAAAAATTTATAGTTCGTTTGAATAATATTTCCTATTTTTTGTTTCAGGTTTCTTAGAGCATGTTACTGTTTTGATTGGTATATCTGTAAATGAGGAACCAGTAGCTGGAGTGATACACCAACCCTATTTCAAATCTACAGTAGGTGGAGAAAAAAGAATGGGCAGAACAATATGGGGATTGAAAGATGCAGGCATAGGTGGGTTCACCCCGGCCCCACCTCCAGACTCTCTGATAATCACCACTACTAGGAGTCATTCTAATGCAATGGTAGAGAAGGCTTTACATGTTATGGAAGCTGCACAAATTCTTAGAGTTGGAGGAGCAGGTTACAAGGTAATTTTTATTAATATAAAATAAAAGTAGTAAATAAATATAATAGTCTTGATGTGGTGTGAGTGGTGAGAACGTTCTGTGACCTCTCTGATATTAATAGCATTCTTTCTTTTGAGCCTATGATGTTTTTTTTATGTTTTATGCAGGTACTACAGTTATTAGAAGGCAAAGCTTCAGTGTACGTTTTTGCCAGTGCTGGCTGTAAGAAATGGGACACTTGCGCTCCAGAGGCCATCCTCTCTGCCGCCGGCGGCAAGCTGACCGATATTTTGGGTAATTTCTATAAGTATGGCGCTTCCGAGTCACGACCCAATAAAACAGGTGTTTTGGCTGCTGTTAAAGAGGAATTACACGAATACGCCTTAAATCGAATACCACAGGAACTAAAAGAAGCTTTAGCGAATAAATAAACTATTTAAGTAATATAGTAAGTAGTTAAAGAACATTGGCCAAATTACAAGCTGGACTATGTAGATTATGTTGTTTGTTAGATACGTCTTGGTATAGTAACTTCAAACTTCTTTATTTCTACACCAATAATAATCTTTTAAAAAAACCAAAGGCTCTAAACTAAATATTTTGTTAAACTTTTTGGCAAATCATTATTTAAGCACATGTCATAAATCTGTCTGTAGTGCAAATGCAGTTTAACCTAGTTTAACGCCTGCCCGCTCAAGTCGATAATCGGTGACCAATTTTATATTCAATATGGTGATTTATTTTAATTAAGTTTCAAGCAAGTTGAAAATCGGCCCGATTTTCGACCCTCCCAACAAAAAGTCGGACGTGAACGAGCGCCGTAAAAGATTCTCAGTTTCTAAGAATTTCAAATGCCTCTAAACAAAAGCTGCGCTAAACAAACACTGCATGTTGCTATTACACGGTATATAATTGGAACTTAAATTGGAATAGGATAGGCATCATTATTACCCATTCCTGAACTACACTTTAAGCAATTTCTGTTAGGCTACTAAGGTTGGACTTACCAGTGTTGCAACTGTCTATACTATAGGCTGTGGAGACTGCTTACCACCAGACACTCCGTATTGTTTGTCAACCATATAACATAAAAAAATATGTGATCTACATGCTCAGGTCCAATTTGGCCATTGTTCCTCCTATTAATAACTGTTAATAATCAAAAAGATAAGGTCACAATGGAAGATAAGGTAATAATAACGGAAAAATAAATCAAGGATAATTAAATAAATTCTTTATTAAATAAAGAGTTTTAAATATGTAAAATTGTCATTATTTATTAATCTTTGTCTCTTTGAACTTTTCAGTAATTCTTATAAACACTATAAATTACACTTTGGTAACGGTACTTTTAGGCATGTCATACAACCATTCATAATTTACTTAATGTAAGAAATAAGGAATGCAAATGCAAAATCAACAAAGCGATTATTTGCTAACAGTGTCATTAAAGTTTGCTCTTTGGTGTAGGTAACATTTTCTTTAATTCACGTCTAAGAATTTTGCCCGCTGGTGTTTTTGGGACTTCGTCGATGAATTGAACGCCTCCGCGAAGGTATTTCGTGGGCGAGACCTGTGAACATACAACAATGTTGGTATACCGTTTTTTAACAAACATACATTGCAAGTTAAATAAAAGCTTTTTATTTAACTTGCAATGTATGTTTGTTCGGGTGGAATCTTGCTACTCGGTTTTGAAGCAAATATCTTCAACCGATTGAGCTGAAATTTTGTATATACGTTTAGTTTGGATGACAATCCGCGATAAGCTGTGTGACGTCATTATAAATCCAATATGGCGAAATAGTTATTTTTAATGTATTTCTACATATGGGTATCAAATGAAAGGGCTGATTGAGAGTAACTCGAAAAACGTCAGTCTAAATCCAATATGGCGGAACATCCAAGACGGCGGAAGTTATTTTTTTATGCAGTTCTGCAATATGGGTATCAAATGAATGTGGCTCAGGCTGTCTGGACAAATCTTCAAAATAGCTTACATTTAAGTAGGTCAATAGGGCATTTTATGTGACGGCTAACCACCCTTACTTCAGAAGAGGTGACGCTACAGAATCTTAGATAATCGATCGAAACCGTGTCCAGCCAGCTTGAAAAACCACTTTTCGCTGGTCTCTCAATCTCGGTAACGGAAGTGGTTTTGAAGACTTTTTGCATATCAACGGGCGTCACATAAATTTGTGACGGGCATCGAGCTAAAAGTTTTGTGATACGTACAGCGGTTTATTTGAAAAATGCAAAAATCTGTGTCCAGCCAGCTTGAATTTACGTATAAAACTTCTGGCTGGCACTTCTGAATCTCGATAACGGGAGCGTTTTCGAATATGGTTCCTTTTACTAACAAAATGTGACGCAAGTTGTGACGGTAATAACGTTTGATTTATGGCGTCACGTGTAATGGTTTACGAGAAATCAATTAAAAACTGGTGTCCAGCCAGCTTGAAGTTCAAGTTGGCTGGACACATGTATCTCCGCTGCCTGATGGTCTACGGCCTTCGAAATATGTTCAAGTTTTTGTGACGGGGACGATAATGATAATCTGAAGTTGTGACGGAGAAAGTTTACGTAGTTTCAAAGATATTAATCATATAATTTTTTCCATACAAACATCTATTAATAATGTTAGGTGACCATAATTTTACACAAATAAAGGATTTCTTTTTAATCGACTTATCGGCCGGTTGTGGCCACACCTGCATTGTATTTGATTTTTTCCGTGAGAATAGGTTTTCCCGCAGTAAAAAAAAAATTAAATAAAAAAAACCGCCTTCAAAACTAAAAACGGGAGAAATAAAAGTTTTGTTTATAAAAATCTAAATGTTTTTAGAGGTCGGTCCCGAATACAAGTGACAACGTTTATTACAAATATTGAGGTTGGCACCGACCTCAAAAAAAAGTTAGATTTTTATAAACAAAATTTTTATTTTTCCTGTTTTTAGTTTTGAAGGCGGTTTTTTTCTGCTTTTTAGTGTTTTAAGTATAGAAATTTTCAGGAAACTACTTCAAGATCTTTTAGACACACAAGTGATAAAATTATGATATCATCAATGTCAATTAAATAGGCATTATTAGGGATAACTCAAAAACTATTTGTCAGATGTCGATAAAATTTAAATGGGACCCCATGACAAGCACTAGCTTCCAAAGGTCAAAAGAATCTTCAAAATCGGTCCACTCAGTAACGAGTTATGAGGTAAGAAACACTAAAAAAAAACATACAGTCGAATTAATAACCTCCTCCTTTTTTGAATTCGGTTAAAAAAGCGTAAATAAGTGTTAATTCAAAATAATAATTGACTACCAGCGCTGCCTAAAAAGAGCCCCCACTTATTATTTTGTGTTACTTTTTGCCCATCATTAGTTTTTACTAGTTGAATAGTCAGATTGTCAGAATAGTTTTCTTTCCTCATTAAGTCCACCATTTGTATATCTACTGGTAAGAATTTCGAAATAAGTCTCCTTTTTTGGAGGTAGAGGAGGGTGGGGGGAAGGAAGGGAGGGTGGGAGTCGCCCCTCGTAAATTTCGAATGCCGGAAATGCTTACTTTTTTTTATAAAAAATTAACCTCAAAATATATGAAAAAACCCTAACCTACCTATCACCCAGCCATGTAGGTGCATAAAACACTAGACACGAAAACTCGAAAGCAACCAACGGAATGACGCAATTTAACGCTGTCAGAAATGTCAAAACTATTATCAAAATAGTGGATTGGCGTTTCGTTTCACGCGTTTTAGTACTTCAAAAGTTTTAAAATCTTATCATAACCTAAAAAAGTATAGAAATTACGTTTTGTTTCACGCAATCACAATACAATGAATACGAATTTTAAAAATTAATTAAAAATACCTATTTAAAGGCAACTCCGGTAGCCGAAATTGTTTTAGGGTGATCTTACGGAGCTTCCTTGAGCCCCCTACACATTCAGTTTCCTCAGATTCAGGCGACTCGTTTCGAAGTCCGACCCTATCTACTTACTCTCCGATTAGGGGCCAGGCTTCCAAGTGAAAGCTTTCGAAATGCAACTGGGGTATTCGCTAGGATGAAGATTTGTACCCACATCTACTATTTTTTGTGCAATAAAGAATAAATAAGCTATGTACCTACCTAATTAAAATAAATGCTTTACCGTCGTTAATTTGTTTTCTTTTTTCCCACCTCAATGAGAAAATATTAACTATCATTTTTTTGAGAAAACTCAGAGTAAGTACCTAGTCGTAGGGCGCGCCATAATCGGTATAGCATGCGGGTGATGAAAGAGTCTGATTCAGAGGAAGAGAACATAATTATGATTCGAACAGTTGTCCTAGTAGTACCAACTTTAAGCAACAGATGGCGACACCAACATCAACTACCTACCTATTGAACCCAAGTCGGTCTGCGGCAGCGTATGAGCACGTTCAGAAATTGTTCAGTATCTTTTCGTGACCAAGATATTTCCTAAAAAATATTTTTACAGTAAAATATAACTAAATATACTTAAAATATTTTTGACTCTCTTTGCCGGAAAGTATTTACTTTTCATAGAATTTTTAGAAGAAAAAAGAAACCATTGTATCCTGTGTTGCTATAGCATTATTTATGCAATAGCATTAATTATTTATGCTTACCATGAAAAACACCAATACTAAAAAGAGTAGTTATCTGCACGTAAATAATCAATATCGCAAAAAATTACCCCCTTTCAACACCTCTACGCTTTTGTCTTCTATCGATTAAAATATGTAGGTACTGTAAATGTAGGTTAGTAGGTAGGTATTAATATCACCAATACACGTATTTTCGTTCATTAAAGCCTTAAAATAATATACTTGTTTCTACATAAAACCTACAATATTGGTAACCCTACTGCAGTGTTTGTATGAAAATAATTTAATGATCAATATCTTTGAAACTACGTAAACTTTCTCCGTCACAACTTCAGATTATCATTATCGTCCCCGTCACAAAAACTTGAACATATTTCGAAGGCCGTAGACCATCAGGCAGCGGAGATACATGTGTCCAGCCAGCTTGAACTTCAAGCTGGCTGGACACCAGTTTTTAATTGATTTCTCGTAAACCATTACACGTGACGCCATAAATCAAACGTTATTACCGTCACAACTTGCGTCACATTTTGTTAGTAAAAGGAACCATATTCGAAAACGCTCCCGTTATCGAGATTCAGAAGTGCCAGCCAGAAGTTTTATACGTAAATTCAAGCTGGCTGGACACAGATTTTTGCATTTTTCAAATAAACCGCTGTACGTATCACAAAACTTTTAGCTCGATGCCCGTCACAAATTTATGTGACGCCCGTTGATATGCAAAAAGTCTTCAAAACCACTTCCGTTACCGAGATTGAGAGACCAGCGAAAAGTGGTTTTTCAAGCTGGCTGGACACGGTTTCGATCGATTATCTAAGATTCTGTAGCGTCACCTCTTCTGAAGTAAGGGTGGTTAGCCGTCACATAAAATGCCCTATTGACCTACTTAAATGTAAGCTATTTTGAAGATTTGTCCAGACAGCCTGAGCCACATTCAAATGAAAGGGCTTGCCGAGAATAATTAGAAAAATATTCCGACATCATTCTACAGAAACCTAGCCTTTTAGCGATAGCTAAAAAGTAAACCATCTATGTGATCTACGAGGAGGCGGCATTGGCCGGCACAGGAAGATGCTGGGAGGGGCTGGTGAGAAACGTGAAAAACGCCTTAGGCGCGAAGCACACCAATTTGGCGTCGGGCAAGGAAGCGGCGCGGACATCATCGATCTAGTACCGTCAAATACCGTACTAAACACACGGCAATAAGGTCATTAATTGAACAAATTCAACGGCCCTCATCGGACGTGCTTGAATTTGTTCAATTAGGGACCTTATTGCCGTGTGTTTGGTACGGTATCTGAATGAAACCGAATGATGTCTGCGCCCGACGCCAGATTGGTTTGCTTCGCACCTTAGTCGTGCGTGACGCTAATGCTACGGCCACACACAACCCGATAACATTCGTACGATAATCTTCGCCTTCGGCCTACCGCGAATATGAATGGCCACATATTGCGCGCTGTAAAGTCTGTCGCGATGTTACGCAAGATACAAAATAGACGCCCGCCGCTGTCGGTCTATATTTTATGGCTGTATAAGAGAAAAACAAGGCTAAACAATATCGACTCATTGACACACTCCTAATTGCTAATAAGTTCTAAAATCTTGTCGTTATTCCAATCCATGGTAGAAAACTAATTTAAACCACCTACATCCGTTGTGCACGATGTCTGCGCGCCGACTGAAGACCACGAAGTGTGGCCACGCAAGTAAAGGACATCGCGATATAAACGCTTTGATGCGCGCCAGTTTACCGTCAACGGCGCGATGGCCTTGCGACTTCGCACGAAGTGCCGAAGTATTCGCGAATACTTGGCTAGACACATCGCGATAACGGAAATATTTGCGACATCGCGATCCCTGCGGTCCAAAATGCGCAAACACTACGAACGTTAGTTACCAACAGTGCAACCGCCTTGGACCGAATTAAATACGGTGCTATGTGCACTATTTGCGTGCAATCAATTTGATCAACGCTTTGTGTGTAAATGTCAAACGTCTAAGAAGAGGTTACAATGTAAAAACCATTTAAACACTAAAATAGCACTCTAGGATTATTTATAGAGTAAAATAAAATTATTGTAGTAAATAAAGTAGCTATAACGAGTCTTCATTAATTCAAAACTCAAATGTCTACTCTAATAATTCACAGACTTACAACGTCAAATTCGAGTTTGACATTTGCGCACACACTGCACTACCTCCTTTTCGTGTGCACAACTAGCACTGCTTAATGACGTCACATATTTTCGTTGGTGCGAATACGTCCAGTTTGATTTACTCCGTGTGCGCGCTATCGGTGCCGATAGCGCACATAAGCGCAATTTGGACCGCGTTGGATGTGTGCGGCCGCAGTATAAAAGAGAACTCTACGCGCCGGCCGGCCGCACGGTGACTCACCTTGGTAGCGATGTAGCGCACGAGTTGTTCTTCGCTGAGGGCGGCGCCGGGCTGGCGCACGACGAAGGCGCGCGGCAGCTCCCCGGCGCGCTCGTCCGGCACCCCCACCACCCCACACTCCGCCACACCCGCGTGCTGCAGCAGGAGCGCCTCCAGCTCCGCGGGCGCCACCTTACCATTTTATATAATGCTTCATTGACGACATTTAAGTGGGCTCCCCTCGACTTTCTTGTACACCGGAAACGACTCAAAAGTTGATAGAAACCTTATTTTGATGCCATACATGCATGATTGAAATTGATACCAAATTAAATAGAAAACGAAAAACATGGAAAAAATCCATGACACGGGACTTGAACCCGCGACCTTTCGCTATCCGGGCGACTGCTCTTCCAACTGAACTACACAGGACTGTTTGACCACGACGTATTTAGCCATGTCTTTCGATTTTTGATTACGTCATCAAGCTTGGTTGCGCAATTTCGTGATCGACGGCTCAAAAGTTGATAGAAACCTTATATTTTGATGTCATATACAAGCATGTTAAATTTGGTTGCAATTAGTTAAAGCATGCTCGAGTTATCGTGCTAACGCACAGACACACAGACAGACATGATTCCAAAAAACATATTTTTGGACTCAGGGAGGTCCAAAACGTGTAAATCGGTCAATCTCTCGAGGTCGAATTTTTTGACGATTACAAGACTTCCTCTATACTAGAATTTATCATTAGAGTGGATATCTCAGAAGAAGGAGGGGGGGGGGGGGGGGGGGGGGGGGGGGTTAGGTTCAAGAAAATAAACTACTGAAAGTGCATGCAATAACTTTTATTATATTATATGAAAAATTAAAATACGTAAAAAAAAGAAATGGAAGGTTCATTTGATATATGGACTACAGAATTAATCTTCTGTTTCTCTTTTTAAATATATCCACTACTTCATTCGCATCAATTTCTATCCCATAGTGTATATTCATGAGAGCCAAGCCATTCAGTCTGTTTTCACTCGTTGTGTTTCGCAAGTAGTTTTTAAGTCTCCGTAGGCTTGAAAAAGTCCTTTCTGGTGTAGCAGTGGAAACAGGTATGGTAGCCAATATTTGTAACAACGTGTAAATATTTGGATATAATTTTTGATCGCACTTATCTAAGCATTCCAAAGCAGATTTTGGAGTAGGGGAGGTGATAGTCATAGCTGCTTTCCACACTTCAAGTTCTGATTTGATGACAGATGTACTTTTTTCGGGTAGCACTGCCGAATACATAAAAATTGCGTCTTCAATTTCAGAACTGACTGCAAAATTTGAAGGTAACACACAAGATAATGCCAATACTATTTTACGGTGTTTCGCAAACCTCTCGATTAATTGTTGAATTGTGTGCTCTAGAAATGGGATGAATAAATTTGTTTTATAATACGTGCATATATCCGACGCAGGAGTGTTAGAGCGATTCAGTTGCCTTCCAACGATACGTGGCATTTGCAGTATACCACCATTTTTTTCGAGCATCACCTTTGCTTCTTCATACAGATGCAGGTACTCTTCGTCAACTTTATTTCTTAAAAGTTGCAAAGCGTTAATAACATCATCGACGTGGCTGAATGCTGTTATGAGGTCGGTGTTAACTGCTTGCAGTTGTTTTGATAGTGACAATGTATAGCTCATGACTTTTTGAAGAATCACTAGGCACATAACGAAATTCGAAGATCGAAGTGTGTTAAGCATTTGGACAGCTTGCTGTGATGTTTCTTTATTGTGGCTAGATTGGAGTTCTTCGAGAGCATTCACAATCGCTGGATAAATTTCCTTAAATCTCATAACAGCTTCATGCTTGTGAACCCACCGTGTTTCACACATTGAGTGATCAGCCGGTAATAGCTCCCGAATTTTACCTTTCAAAACGGCAGTGCGTTGAGCAGAATGTCTAAAGTAGGAACCAACAGACTGCACGATCCCAACGCAATTTCGCACACCTGCTTGTGAACATGAGTCAGCAATAGCAAGATTGAGAGAGTGTGCACTACAATGTACATAAAGAGCTAAAGCACATTCTTGTCGAATATACGCCTGGGCACCGTGCAAATACCCACTCATAGCTGCAGCCCCGTCGTAGCCTTGACCAACCATATGAGAACATTCAAGACCATGCTTTTTCAGAGCTGTAATTATGAGATTTGCAAGACCGGATCCTGTCACGTCAACAGTTGGAATGTACTCGAGGAACATCTCTTTAACTTTATGATGTTTAACATCTTTTAAATCAATAAATCGCAAGCACAGCGAGACTTGCTCCATATGCGCAATGTCAGTTGTCTCCTCGGCGAGAATAGCAAAAAATTTTGCTTCCTTTACCTCACCTATTATCTTATGTTGAATAATTTCACCGCAAATGTCTATTATTTCATTTTGGATCTGAGGGCTTGTGTAAACGGCATTGTTCTGAGATGTGACCAAATGCTCAGAAAGATCTTTGTCTCCAGATTCAGCTGCGTATCGCAACAGTGCTCGAAAATTACCATCATTCTGAAGTGGTTGTTCAGACTCTGGTGCAATGAGGATCCGCCCTGAATCAATTTTACCTCTTAAAGGTATGCCTTGTTTGCCGCAAAAAATTATTCCCTTCACGATAGGGATTAGTTTCTTTCGGTTTTCCTGTTGCTGCCTCTTTCTCTCAGAAGACAATTGCTCATCGACTGAAATAGTCTGAGAAGACATTACTTTAAGAAAGTTATCTGCCAGTTCCGAATTTCGTTTGTGGTATCCTGATTTTGCATGAGTTTCAAATATTTCTAGGGCATTATTCCACTTGCAAAAAGGCTCGGTTACAAGTTGGCCAACCCGCTGATGACCCCCTTTACCTTCATCAAGCGAATGTCTCATTACGACGCAAATTCTGCAGAACGCTCCACTTTTATATTCAGAATATGACAACCAGGGGAATCTTTCCATCCATTTCGTTTGAAAGCGCAAATTTCGTTTTGAAGAAACGGGAAACTTATAATCAATAGGTGGGGTCCAAGGCTCTTTTAAAAGTTGGACCTTTAAATAGTCATCCTCGACCTTGTCTTGATTCGCGTGAAAACCAACGTCCAATTTTGCTACAGAATGAAAGAATGGTGTACCAAATGAGCTGGTGCTGCTGCTGGTCGGTTCCAGGATAAATGTTGGCTCGGTACTAGTAGGCATGAAACAGGGCGCCGTCGGCGGCACCGCTGACTCGGTCTCGACATTGGAAGCTACAGCTGAAGTCGAAGGCTCACTTGTCATCACAATCTTATTGTCGCCATGGCAATAAGTTGGTGCCAAAGAAGAGTCTTTACGAGAAGCCGCTTGACCACACCACTTTTTCCAGTACTCGATACCTTTAAGCTTATCGCCTTTTCTTTTGTTTTTTTCCATTTTCACGTACCCTAAAATAAAAAAAATACATTACTATTAAATAAGACAAAGAGGTAACACAATTTACATTTTACTGTTGTTTAAAACAAATATTTTAACAAAAATCCGCATCAATGTAATGAAAAAAAAAACCTATTTATTATAAATTACGATGTTTGCTTAATTACTTTCATAAAATCCGTTAAATATACCAGGGGGCCAATTCCTCTAGCAAATTTATATACGAATCGCAATTGAAACGCAATCGAAATATGGCTATTGGCCATTTTCTTATTCTGCAATGAATAATGAATCAATCATCGAACGCCTCATAGAATTCCTATCGTTATTCAATCGTTGACGATAACCAAACGTAAGTATACATAAAGTACTACCTACTACTATTCTTACTTAATAGCGTCGTCGCGATACTTATACGTACGCATTTTGCCAATGTCAAGTGAAAATGTAACCAAAGTAACAAAAATTGTACGGTTGATTGGAGTTAAAAATGACGTCTCTCACTCAACACGTGTTTTTACAACAAGAACTCGGGAGAAACTCCTACATAAAGTAGATTCGGCCCCCTGTAAATCTGATAAATTGACAACCTCATTTAAAAATAACCGTCAAAATTGTACAACTTTGCACGTTTAGAATTAATTAAAATCTGATTACTATTTACTTACTGTTGTATTTAAAAGGCAAGTGTTTACTCCTGTGTTATCTTGAGGTCAATTCACACAAATAACAAAATAACTTCGTTCACTGCAAATTGCAATCGGCTTTATTAGTAATCGGTGATCACTGGCAGCGAAGCAGACAACGCGACGAGCGAGAGCGCGGAGCGCGAGTGGGATAGTATGGGTGGGGTTTGGGGATACATAACGATACCGTGCCGATACGACACGAAAATATACGAAGGTTACCGAATGGATAGGATAATTGCGACGCGACGCGACGGTCGGCGGCGGGCGGGTGGTAGAGGCCGAATCCAAAATACATTAATAAGTAATAATTAGTAATAAAATAAGTTATGCCGCTCGCCTCTCTTTATTTTGATATTATTAATGTTGATATCTTAACTTATCATGACTTTTTTGTAACTTTTTCGACACTATATAATAGCCGTCATAATTATAAGCCATTTTATTGATATTTATCTCACAAAGATTAATGTATTTCATTTTATTATGGGAAATTGTCGTAGCTTTTTGGTATCCGGCCGGATATTGAGTTACTATCCGGTATCCAGCCGGATAGTAAATTTAGGCCGGATACCGGATATCCGTTTCATATCTATACTACGTATTACGAGAAAGTAAAAATTGTTGTCAATAAAATTCTTCCGGACTGCTGACATATCTAATAATAATTCAATTAGTCCGTCAGATACGTTACTAAAATAAATTACACACATTTAATTAAATAAAACATTAGAAAATCAGTAAATATCTAAAAAGATATCGAGCATCTAAGTTTAGGGGTCTACGCGATATTTCAACGCACTGTATCGCCGTCATTATTTGTTTACGTGATAAAAGCAAGAAAATCTGGTAGTGCGATCTGTAACTGTGAATTAAATATTGAAAACGGCCATTAGTGATTCTACGATATTATAAAAACAATGACAATAGCAGTCCTTACTTGGAAGCCGTTGTACTTGATGAGCTCCTTCAGTCTGTCGACGATGTAGATATACCCATCGGCGTCGTAGTAGCCGATGTCACCGGTCCTCACAAACCCGGCCGCGTCAAACATGGCCGCCGTAGCAGCTGGCTCGCCCACATACCCTTTCATGCGCATCGCAGACTTGATGTATAACTCCCCCTCCTTACCCGGGCCAAGCGTTTGACCCGTTTCCAAATCTATCACCTACAAAAGACCACGTATTTTATTTACGAGGATGTGTAACGCGCCCTTTTCTGGGGTTTATGGGGCTATCCGTCCGGCCAAAGATTGTTTCACGGACGAGTTGTATTATTCGTCAGACATATAAAGCTATACCTACGCGCAATTGGGCCAATTATGCAGAGGGACAGGCTGTGTTTAGTCGGTAGGTGGCCATCAGGTATCCATGAGGATTATACTGCCTTCTTATTGGTATAAATAAATTGTAAATATCAACAACTTATCACGAACAATTAACGCTATTGTTAAGGCGGCGGCAAGGCTAACTTATGGGTTGACACCAACAAAATATTACGAATTTGCTCTGCATCTGATAACGGTGGGGAACTGTAGGTCACAGGCGACCAGATGAGGTTTGTATTTAGAAATATTCTGATATTACTTTGTATTTTATTTTTAGGGTTTATTATGGTTTGAATGTTACGCGATGGACTTCTTTCCAATCATTCATACAATGTCTGGAATTCAACCTTATTTCAGTCAGTCTTGAAAGGAGAATGCCCAAACCTGCCCACAATGCGCTATAACCAAATATACTTCGAAAATAATCGAATGAATTGTGATTTCTTATTGTTTAATTTTTATATCTTAGCAAAAAGATGTTAAAAAGTTATATTGTTAATTGACTTCTGACTTCCTCACATATTATTTACCCTTTACTTGGAAGGCAAAAGAATTTATGTGTATAGCCAGTAGATATAGCCGCATGTTTAGTTATTTTCATTAAAAAATAATATTGTTTAAATTATCGGCCATAGTTCTACCCAATTAAATTTCATAATGTTTTATCCTGGTTTTATCTCGCAAAACGAAATTTTAAATACAAAATTCAAGAAAGAAAAATAATACCGACGGTGTTGCTGCATGGGCTAGTCTCTTAAATTCTTCCTATTAAAGAGAAGGCAAGGGGGTCTCCCTGTATAAAAAAAAATTGGGAGAATTTAAAAACAAAGAACTACAGCTGTCATTCTGTTAATTATTGAAATTTAATGTTACCTCGAAATGACTAATAACAATTATGATTTCTCAAAATTTACCAAAAATAAGTTATTGATATTTTCCCTACATAAATTATAGATTTTTGACCAGTCTATGGCACTTATTTCATTAAAGCGAAATCATGGCTCAAGTTCCATACTAAATTGGGCATTCTCCTTTATATTGTATGAAATAACCTAATATGAGATACTGAATCTTAATCCGAGATAAATATTAAAATATTGGTGGCAACGATGAAAAAAACAAATAAATTAAATTACATGTAGAGATAATAGGACTTGACGCACGACTAATCCTCTATATCTTTTTATCGCGTGATTTTAATCGTGGAAATGATATTTGACGAAATAATTATCATTAATAAGTCCAAAAGTATATAATTTTAAAGTAACTATGCTATGCAAACAAGTAATATCGCCATGCTCACAAGTTTTGTAATAGGTCACACTAAACGTTTCCGGAATTGGCTACTTACATAATTAAAAAGCAATTACAACATTTGAAAATGGAACGCTTTCGCTGTAGAACGCAGTTTGAACAGACAGGCATGTGACCTACCATGAGATTCGCGCATCCTTATAGGCCCTCCAGACTCAGGCGAGAGGTCTCGCCGAGACTTGACTCGAGAAATGAGATGGTATCTACACTCACGCGACCTTCTCGCTTGCGTTCTCGACCGTCATGCGAAATGGATGACTTTGACAGTGCAGCGGCTTTGGTATTTACAGAAAAGCGAAAGAGTGATATTATAAAAATTAGTACAATCTAACATAATATCATCCGTTTGGATGATATAATGTTTACTACGATATTGGTTGTTTTAATGTTGGCAATAAGCTGTTTTAGAATATTTTATAGAGGATACCAAATTGAATGGAATAGAAAAAAATCCTGTCATGGATAAGTGCTGAGACGGGACTTAAACCTGAACGAATTGCTATAAATTTCGATCTTGACTAAATGCCAAATAAAAATCCTTTGAAGCGGGCCAAAAAACCAACACCGAGCGGAGAACAGGTGAGCCCGACAACGAGAACGCGAGAAACTAATCACATTCACGCTTCTCGGGGGTTCTCAGCGTGAGTCTGGAGGGCGCATTAGACATAGGCATGAGTCAAATACAATCAATCCTAAACAAACATTTGGTGTGAGAAAGCTATGCTCGCGGTGGATCCGACACAATTTGACCAAGGCTCAAAAAACGGACCGGGTCAAATTTGGTGTAGGATATAGTAACAGGTGACGAAATATGGATTTATTGCTAAGATTTCAAAACAAAGCAGCAATCCAGCGTATGGGTCTTTCAAGATGAGCCGAAACCAACCAAAGCGGCGCGCGTGAAAAGTGAATCTAAGCGGATGATTGCTTCAAAATAATTAAAAAAAACTGGATCCGTGGCTATTGTTGCTTTCGAGAATCGACGTACCGTCAATAGTGACTGATACACGACCATTTGTTTGCCGGAAATTATTGACGAACTCCGTAAAAATAACCGTAAACGCCATAATCATCTTGCACCACTACAATGCTAGTTCCCACACGGCCAGACAGACAAACGAAATTTTGAAGGTGAAAAACGTAGAACTTATCGAGCCATCCTGCATACAGTCCCGACCCGATACGTCATCTTGTGACTTTTTTCTGTTCCCAAAAATTAAGAACCCATTACGCGGTCAACGATTTTCATCACCAGAAGAGGCTGTCAAAGAGTATGAAAAACACGTTTCTGAGGTCACCACGGAAGAGTGGCACAAAACTTTTCAAAATTGGTTTAATCGAATGATAAATTGCATTTACGCAAAGGGAGAATATTTTGAGGAACTACAAATTAATTTTTGACCTTTAATAGTACTTTTTTCTTATCCATTCCGGAAACTTTTAGTGCGCCCCACGTAGTAATAACAAAAAAGGTATGAGAACTAAATACATATACAGTAGAAACTCGATTAACCGGACTAATTGTTGTCGATAGGCATTCGGATAATCGAAAATCCGGATAATCAAATGTATAGAGAATAATGTTGTGTTTATTAAAAATAACAAATATATAACAATGAAAATGAATGAATGAATGAATGAATAAACGTTTATTTGGCAAAAAAAAAATGTTTATTAAGAAATTAACACTTATTTATCTATGTATAAACATATTTTCTTAGATTACATACTGTAACACAAAACTACTGCAGCATTAATCATGAAATAAAATATTTAGGTAGGCACGCATGTACGAATAATTTGTTTACAATTTGTATTTAGTAATTTGCATTTGGTAATCATATAATAAGTAGGTACTAAAAAGTTTAATTTGATTTAAAATATTTGGTAATTGTCATTTAACGTAAGCAACTTTTTCTCTTCATTGCTGCTATATCACGAATTCGTTTCAGCTGTAGTAAACTTACAGTATCACTCTCTGTTTGTTTTTCAAACCACTTGAGAGCTGTTTCTAGGGCATGAAATGCTACATCATGAGATGGTCCTGTATCATTTTCCACGTCTATATTTTCTTCTGTTTCATGCAAACGAACTAAAACAATAACGAAACGCGCGGGGCAGCGATCCCACACGGCACGGGCGGGATATGCAAGTTCCGACACGTTCATGCTTGCATAAATTCGATTTGTAGGTACATATAAATTGGTCGCGGTTGGTAGTCCGGATAATCGCGAATCCGTATAACTGAGGGCCGGATAAACGAGTTTCTACTGTAATAAAATAATTTTTCACCGTCACTTGTTGGCAGCTGACTGTTTTATACCATGGTTCCACTAGCAGCCGTGGGTACATACAATAAAAGATAAAACTTCATCAAAATTATATAAAATAGGATATGATGTTCATATTTATTGAATATATATTTTCTGTCCAAAGTCGGTAATATCTATAAGTTATAGATATTACTGACTATAACTAGCGCTCCGCACGCGACTTGGTCCGCGTGGAGATTTTTACAATCTAATATGTATAGCCAATGTCACTTAGGAATAATGTAGCATTCTAATGGTGAAATAATTTTCGAAATTAGGAATAATGTAGCATTCTAATGGTGAAATAATTTTCGAAATCGATCCAGTAGTTTTTCAGTTTATTCATTACAAACATACAAATATTTCCTCTTTATGATAGAAGTATTATGTAATGATTACCTTAATTTGCACTCCTGGTCCTGGTATGCCACAAGAACCCACTTTATCACCTCCAACGAGGTCCACACAACAACCCATGGTAACTTCTGTGAGACCATAGCCATTTTTAATATATTGTAAGCCAGTCCTGAAAATATTGTTAACTTAATCAAGTCTCTTTATTTTACAATTCATCATGTCAGCCGAGAGACGCCCACAGTTGGACATAGGCCTCTCTCAAGGATCTCAAACCCGAGCGGCCCTGCGCTACCCGCGACCTTCACCAGATCGTCGGTCCACCTTGTGGGACTCTAGAACCTATCCGCCCTATTGGCCGTCAGTCGTCCTCGCAATGAGCCTTGCTCACTTTTACTTACTGTCGATAGTCCTTAGTTCTCCAGCGGATCTCATCACTTCTGAAATGATCGCGCCGAGAAACTCTAAGCATAGCCCTCTCTCCGTGAGGGTGGGAACAGTGCTTTTTACATTTTTTTTCTAAATAAAGTCATTTCAACTCGAAATATGACTTTTTTTTCTGTAGCACATCAAATAGCTTCACAATATTTTTTTAAAGATTCGTAAAAAAATCCGCGCGTAAAATTTTCCTGCATGCGCCTGCCGTGACGTCATCGCATTCTCACTAGCTCGAGGAAAGAACGTGTCGCGCGCGTAATAAGTTAATATTCGAGACCGTGTTATGGTTATAGATAACGGACAATTTTAATAACACAATAATTTTGGATATTTTTTATAAATAAACTTAAAGTAGATATGGATTAGGTATAGATGGTGCGGACGCGAGCGGGTAGCATAGCAAGTGATATTGAGTAGACTGACGTCGGGCGGCCATTAGCCTCGTTCCAGCCACTAGAAGCAGTGTTATAGTTTTATACCAAACTTAAATGTTTTTAATACTAGAAAAAAATCGACATGCCTCAGGCGGGAAGTAGATTTTTTTCTAGCATTAAAAATAAAAACTGTTGATTATTTAGTAATGAGATCTATAACTTTATGAAATAAAAAAAAACCGGCCAAGTGCGAGTTGGACTCGCACACCGAGGGTTCCGCCGTACAAACGTAGCGGTTTACAATTTATGACGTATTAAATCAAATTCTGAGTTCACGGGAAGTACCTTGTAGGTTTTGATTCCCAGCGTGTGACGGAAATTCGTCTAAGGTGTCGGTATAAACTGCTGTATCTTTTGATCGCGTTAACTTAGAAGTTTGATTTTTTCACTGCTTAAAGGGACAATAGACCTAGGTATTTGGTATAAATTTCAATTTGATACCTTTATTCGTTCGTGAGAAATAAGGTAGTAAGTTTCATTTTATTAAAATATTTTTATTATATTATATAACTAAAAAAATGTGATTTGTGCAATTTTTCCTATATTTGCATTATATGACAATGCTTCACGCCAAATTTCAAGATTCTGAGTTTACGGGAAGTATCCTGAAGGTTTTGATTCCTTTGCGAGTGTCGGAAATTTGTCTAAGGTGTCGGTATAAACTGCTGTATCTTTTGATCGCGTTAACTTAGAAGTTTGATTTTTTTCACTGCTTAAAGGGACAATAGACCTAGGTATTTGGTATAAATTTCAATTTGATACCTTTATTCGTTCGTGAGAAATAAGGTAGTAAGTTTCATGGTATTAAAATATTTTTATTATATTATATAACTAAAAAAATGTGATTTTCGCAATTTTTCCTATATTTGCATTATATGACAATGCTTCATGCCAAATTTCAAGATTCTGAGTTTACGGGAAGTATCCTGTAGGTTTTGATTCCTTTGCGAGTGTCGGAAATTTGTTGAAAATATCGACATAATCGGCTGTATCTTTTGATTAGCTTGGCTTAGAAGTTTGATATTTTCACAGCTTAAAGGGGCAATAGACTTGAGTATTTCATGTGAATTTCAGCTTGATACGTCCACGCGTTCTTGAGATAAAGGGTCTTGACAGACAGACAGACAGACGGACGACAAAGTGATCCTATAAGGGTTCCGTTTTTTCCTTTTGAGGTACGGAACCCTAAAAACATTTTTCCCAAGCTCATTATGATAATACCATACCTTTCTGAAATGGCCTTCTGCGTGTCTCTGGATAATGGGGCTGCCCCACACCATACTTCATTCAGAGATCTTAGATTATACTTAAGTACAAGAGGATCTTTTGCTAAAAATACTGCTAGTGGAGGAACTATAGTTGTCATGTTAATCTGGAAAAGTGATTATTATTAACAAAAATTAAAAATATCATTAAACTACATAAAGTGCATGTTTTTTACTTACCTTATATTTTTCTATTGTTTCCAAATACTGTTGCTGGTCAAAGCGCACTAAGAATACATTTTTGATATTTAATGATAAAATAGTAAATGTCACTATAAAACCATATGCATGGAACCACGGTATTAATGATAAGGCAGAGAGGATTTCATGGTTGGTTATCTTCATTGACTCTCTAAAGTAATATCTGCAAGCAAACATACATAGCATTGGTTACATATTCAAATGAAAGAATTTAATCCTACATTGTGGATTATAATACAAAACCCAAGATATAGAATAAAATAAATTTATTTTAATTTATGTTAACGTGAACTTGTGTCATTAGGATTGTATTTATATATTGATAAAATATATAAATTTATTGGCTACTTTAGTGTAGATACAAAATGTTACACCAATAAGTACCTAACACATGAACTCTTAATTAGAGATGAAACGGATAGTAGTTAGGCCGGATATTCGGCCCATTGTCTCGTTGCATGTCGTGGTGACGAGTTTAGCGCTGCACAGGTGCGGCAAACTCGATCAGATCAATTCGTGCGGTTTCGCTATTTTTTTACTAAAGTTTTAGGTTTAGATATTTACTTTTTATGTGTTTAGCATTAGATTGAATATCTCAGAAGAAAATTTTAGTTTTTTTAGAAGGTTTTATGGCTTTTTTGTAGCTTTTTCGACTTTAAATACTAGCCGTCATAATTATGTAATTTTATTGATATTTATACCTCACAAAGATTAATGCATTACATTTTATTAAAGGAAAATTCGTAGTTTTTTAATTTCCGGTATCCGGCCGGATAGTAAATTTAGGCCGGATACCGGATATTCGTTTCATCTCTACTCTTAATGCCTCTGATTATGTTTAAAGATATTCATTATCAAATCATTGCGAGTGCTGATTGTAGCTGATATATTTTTTTGCTGTTTTTGTGTCCTTGGACAATAAGGTAGGTAGTATAGGTTTAGAAGGTCAGACTAAAACTGCTACTTTTAAAATTGATTCCATAGTCATAGAGGTCAAAATCTATCACATTTGGCCATTTTGTGGTAGCCTGATGTGTAGAACTGGCTGTATAATAAAATAATATAAGTCAATATTGGAATTCTAAAAGTGTATGATAAAACAATGATACATTAATTTAAACAAGAAAATATTCTTCAAAAGCTAGATTTCAAAGATAGGAATGTGATATTTATTATATGACATAATTATAGCTGCTAGTGTGGCACTTGTGATGATAAGATTTAATTCTCAGCACAACCAAAACACAAATGTAAGAATTCTTTATATAATTGTTTTTATACAGAACTAGCGAATCACCCCAACTTCGCATGGATAGTATTTAGATCACTCTATAATCTAAACAAATTACACATAATTATTAACCTTCCTCTTGAATTACCCTATTGATGAAAATTGCCTTAGAATCTGCTGTGTAGTTTAAAAGTTCCAAGTACACATACAAAAAGAGCGACTTTATTTTATACTATGCATGGATGTATGGTATGCTATGGTATAATACACAGGAACCCCATACTCATATAAATACTATGGTGGTATCATAAATTCTGAACAGTGACATTTATAATGAAATCCTATACATTTTGTTTTACTGACCGCTCTATTAGCATGGGGGAATTTGCTATAAATTTTTAATTTTTTATAACACCATGGTATTTATAAGAATTGTCATACCATGTACGGTCAGCATAGAAGTAGATTAACTTTAGTACTTGTCATAATAATCATTCATACATAATGGGGGCAACTAATACTGCACATGTGCTGGTGTTGACATGTCAAGGTACTAAAATATACATCTACTTCTGATGCTGACTGTCCCAAACATTCTGTAAAGAATATTTTAAGGTTTCTCATATTTACTTCATATGTGCTGTAGATGTTAAAATATTAACATGTGTAAGCATGACTCCTTTAGGCATCCCAGTTGTGCCAGATGAGCATTTAATGACCAGGGTGTCTTCGTTACCACTCACATCAACCAACTTGAAGCCTTCTACATCAACATGCTCAGTCATCAAGCTGCTGTACATAATTGATGGCACTATTTCAAAGTCCCCATACATAATCAATTTCTCAACAAAAGGTGCGTCTTGAATTGCATCATATATGTTTTGTGCAGCAAGAGGTGACACAAAGATGTATTTTGGTTTGACAGTGTGCAGTAAATGGGAAATTTCACCTGAAAGAAATGCAATGCCATTGCTATAATTTAGTAGCTGACCTGCCAAAGTTCTGCCATATTTATTTATTATCTTTTTAACAGTTTGAAATACAAACACTGAGCGAAACGATTCCTATATATTAGGTTTTTAACCAGTTCTATCTAATGCAAACAATGTTAACATGTTGATTGGCATCTGGTTAGATATACAATTCCTTTTAAAATTTTTATAATTATCTTTTTCAAGGAAATCAATTATGTTTTGTTGTTGCATTTTTTTTAATTCTTGACAGGGAAGCTCTTAGCCTTCAATCTCGCCTGACGGAATCAAGCTCAACCTGTTACCCTCACCCATAGAGGGACTGGCTTTCTTATCATTATTGTTGGAACACAATAAATCTGTTAACATTATTGTTATAGTGACAGATTTTGATAAGACAGTGGTAGCTAGCCATGCGGTCTTAAAAATTTACTGCCACCATCCAAACCAAATTCAAACTTGTACTCCCCTGACCTCTGGATCTCAATTTCAGTGGGCAAACCACTACACAACAGAGGTGGTTATTAATTGTATGTAACGGTTGATTATATTTAGTTTATTATTAAATGATTATACCTGGAGTGTAAGTGATGTTAAGGGCTGACAAAACAGCACCACAGTACATAACAGCTAGGGCTGTGATGATAAACTCGAATCTGTTTTCTGCACTGAGACCCACAACATCATTTTTCTTTAAGCCAAGTTTCTGTAAAGCTACAGCTAAATTTACACTTTGCTGCAATATTTCTCTGTATGTTATAGACTCCTCAGTGTCAGCAGATATCTAAAATTTAAAATTAGGTATATTTAAATTTGTGGTTAGGGAATTTAAGTCAAGTTTAAATAAAATAAATAATTAGTATTAGTATAATAATCACCAATGCCACTCTGTCTCCTCCTTTCAAAAGTTGATCAAACATGAACTGTCCAAAGGATAAATGTGCTGGTATGTACTCCTCTTCCGGTCCAGTGACAATATTATTGTAGATTCGCACCGGCATCTTGACTTATATTTTCAATTGAAGAACACTTCAAAATACGACTTTTCAGTAATAAATCTACAAAAAAGACTAGAAGACTGATTAACCTAACCTATATCAGTTCGTCGCTTATCTTTTTAATTATTTGATAAGAAAGAACGCCATTCAGATTCGATTGAAGTTGGGCTCGAGTATTGAAACACTTTTTACATGGTAATGAATTCAAAATTAAATATAAAATCTTTCCTCTAAAACTAATTTTCATACGAAATCGAATAACTCGGCCCCTCCCGCGCCTAATTTTTTTTATTTTTTTTTCTTAAATTTTCCCTATTGACGGCAAAGGAATCTAGCCCATACAGACAATTCTTCAGTGTTCTATCTTCTTTCTTGATTTTTCACATTAAAATATGGGTGTCATTTTAATGCACCTAGAGATTGCTTATGGAAAGAATGTATGGCAACATGCCAATAGACCTCATGATAACATTTTTAAGAGAATATGACAAAGTGGTCCTCTTATACAATTGTCTAAGGTGGTCCTTAATCCTCACACACACACAGATAATCTATATATTCCATACTAATATAATAAAGCTGAAGAGTTTGTTTGTTTGTTTGGTTGAACCCTTTAGCAACTACTGATTCAAATTAAAAAAATATTTTTGTGTTGGATAGGTATTAAAAATTGATCGTTATCTAGTATCCCAAGTTCTTAATGATACTTAATTTGGGCTAGATAATTGGTGTGAGCGTAGAAATATATTACATTATATATTATATCATTTTGTACAAAATTGTTCTCGACATTATTAGATTTCAATGAATATCTTCAGAGATATCATAATTTTAAAATAACTCCGCAGCAAAATAATGACGCACGCATCTATAGGTACCTACCTACTTAATATTTTAAAGATGATAAGTTGTTTTTTTTTGTTTGGTTGAACCTCAGACCAATAAAAAACTTTTTTATTGGTCTGAGGGTTGAACGCGCTTATTGCAGGAACTACTTATCCCGTCAGATTCGGATGCCTAGATTTGATCGGACGATTAGAGACTCTAATAGGTTCAGAGATTCTTCCGAGGGAGATGCTCACACTAAAAAAAATCACGTTTGCTGTAGGTACGGGAGCCCCCTTAAATATTTGTTTTATTCTATTCACTAACTGTGCCCGCGACTTCATCCGCGTGGATTTCCGTTTTTGTAACATTTTTCATTGATGCTCAACTCCTATTAGTCGTAGATTGATGTTATGGAGGTGTATAGGCCTGTATCAGGGTTTCCCAAACTGTGCGTCGCGACGCCCTGGGGTGTCGCGGTTCTATCCCAGGGTCGTCGTGAGACAATCCACATAGAATAGCTGTCTAGCTAGCTATGCAAGCTCGAACGAAAATAAATGTAGAGAAAGCAATGAAAGTCGCGATTTCAAAACTTGAGCCCGGTTTTGAGAAGCTATGTTTTTATAATATTTTTTTTCAGTGTATTTTCTACACTGAAAAAAATTGACTGTCCAGGGCGGGAATCGAATACCTACAGCATCTTCCGCAATCCGGGCGGCTGCGTCAACCACTACGCTACCGGGACATAGGTTTCGCCGTCGTCATTTTTAATAATTGGCAATATTTATAATTAAACAGTGTTTCTTACTTTACTGATCAAAATTAACATTATACTCTTATAACTTGCATTGAAAAAGTAAAACAAATTACATATTTTTTGTTTTGTTGTTAACTGATCATTGAAGTAAGAGACACTGTTTAATTATAAATATTGCTGATTATTAAAAATGATAACTCAATTTTTGTTTATTTACATAATTATTCTGAGCATTTGTTTGTAAAAAAACAAATATTAAATAAACAAAGAAGATAAAAGTTGACTATTGCTATGTTGATTTATATTTAGTTTACATAAAAAATAAATATGTTTCCTAAAAAATCAAATTAGTATTTCATTTCCTATTGAGAGTCTGACTGACCAAAAATAACGACGCTTAAATATTTAATAATAAAGCCAAGTAATTACCCAGTTTAAGTAGGATTTTTGTCATTGTGCGTCTTTGACATTCTGCGCTTTTGACAATCTGCGCTTTTGACTATGTGCGCTTTTGACATTCTGCTCTTTTGACTATTTGTGATCGGTTGTCATTTTGCGCTTTTGACCTTATGCTCCTAAACGAATTTTGATAAGGAATAATACTATGTTTATAAAAATACCTTTGCATATTATGCATTATTTTATTTTTTTGTGTAAAAGACATGAACAGTCAAACGAAAACCATGTATTCTATACATCAGAATAAGACATATTTCAAAAAAAATATTGCTGGGAAATGATTTTTATTTTTTGGTGTTAAAAAAAATTGCAAATTGTACCGCGCAATATAAAGCGCTCAACTCGCACGCAACTCGCAAAACCGCGATAATTTTGCCAGACGGCGGCCCCGTTCGTTAGTGTCTTTGACCTTCATGCTCAATGAAAACACTGCTCTACTGGCTTATAATGCCTATGTTACATCAATACTGCGATATGGTGTTATATTGTGGGGCAATTCGACTGACATACAAAAGGTGTTTGTTATGCAGAAAAAGTGTATAAGAGCCATAAGCGGTATTGGACCACGTGACAGTTGCAGACCATTTTTTAAAAAATATGGTTTGCTTACGGTAGCCTCACTTTACATATTTGAGGTAGCCAGTTTTATTAGAAAACATTTATATTTATTTAAAAATCCTGTTCAAAATCAAAGACTTAGACCGAGAGATCCCCATAAACTTGTTGTTCCGCAATGTAATAGTGCACTGCATCAGAAGAACTGTTTTGTAATGCCTATACGTATTTATAATCAAATTCCTGTTGACATTAGACAGCTGCCAACGACATTATTTTTACGCAAATTAAAAAAATACTTAACTGAGAACTGTTTTTATGAGTTAAAAGATTACTTTAACATTCAATTATTATGAAGTACTTAGTACGAAAATTTTATTTTCAGTGACTGGAGGTGGTCTGAGATTGTCATACAATTAATTAATTTGACATATTTTATCTGACATATTTTAACTTGACAATTATTTATTCAACTAGCTTTTGCCCGCGACTTCGTCCGCGTGGAATAGTTACTTTAGGCAGCATTTTTTGTGTAGGTACTTATTATGCAAAAAACAAACATAAACTGCAGTGCACTACAGTAAATGGCATTTTTACAATTTACCGTTTTAAGTTTTTCCATCCTTTGCTACTTACACGCAACCTTTCATCCCCACATGGGTCAATATTTCAAAAACGCTAGAACAATATTTGCGTTTCATGGTTTTATCTTCGATACTGAGGAATCGCATAAAAATTTTCATCTCATATTTCAGCCCCTTTATTCCCTTTTTCACAAAAAGGTAGCTTTTATTCCATTTCGAGGTTCAGTCTATTTTTGTACCAAATTTCAATAAATTCGGTTCAGGTGTTAGGCGTGAAAGCGATTAAGCTAAAAAGTCACGTCCACTACCTTGGATCTCAAAATGGATGCTGTATTCTGAATCCTGACTCTGAATACAGCATCCATTTTGAGACCTCCGAAAACTACAAAACTGATACCCCTATCAAGTTTAATGGTGTATTAGGAATCGGGACCTCAGAAAACCACAAAAATGACACCCATATCGATTTTATATTAAAAAGTCGCGACCGCCATCTTGGATCTCGAAATAGATGTCGTATTCGGAATCGGGACCCTCAAAAGCCACGAAAATGATACCCATATTAACATTATGTTAAAAAGTCGCGTCCGCCATCTTGGGTCTTTTTAAATATGGTTGTTGTATTGGGAATCGGGACCTCCGAAAACCACGAAAATTTTACCCTTATCGAATTTATATTAAAAAGTCGCAACCGCCATCTTGGATCTCGAAATAGATGTCGTATTCGAAATCGGGACCCCCGAAAACCACAAAAATGACACCCATATTGACATTTTGTCAAAAAGTCGCGTCCGCCATCTTGGATCTTGAAATAGATATTTTATTCGTAATCCGGACCCCCAAAAACCACGAAAACGATACCCATATTGACATTATGTTAAAAAGTCGCAACCGCCATAACCACGAAAACGATACCCATAATAATAAAAGCCACGAAAATGACACCCATATTGACATTTAGTCAAAAAGTCGCGTCCGCCATCTTGGATCTTGAAATAGATATTTTATTCGTAATCCGGACCCCCAAAAACCACGAAAACGATACCCATATTGACATTTTGTCAAAAAGTCGCGTCCGCCATCTTGGATCTTGAAATAGATATTTTATTCGTAATCCGGACCACCAAAAACCACGAAAACGATACCCATATTGACATTATGTTAAAAATTCGCGTCCGCCATCTTGGATCTCGAAATAGATGTCGTATTCGAAATCGGGACCCCCGAAAACCACGAAAGTGACACCCATATTGACATTTTGTCAAAAAGTCGCGTCCGCCATCTTGGATCTTGAAATAGATATTTTATTCGTAATCCGGACCCCCAAAAACCACGAAAACGATACCCATATTGACATTATGTTAAAAAGTCGCAACCGCCATCTTGGATCTCGAAATAGATGTCGTATTCGAAATCGGGACCCCCGAAAACCACGAAAATGACACCCATATTGACATTTTGTCAAAAAGTCGCGTCCGCCATCTTGGATCTTGAAATAGATATTTTATTCGTAATCCGGACCCCCAAAAACCACGAAAACGATACCCATATTGACATTTTGTCAAAAAGTCGCGTCCGCCATCTTGGATCTTGAAATAGATATTTTATTCGTAATCCGGACCACCAAAAACCACGAAAACGATACCCATATTGACATTATGTTAAAAATTCGCGTCCGCCATCTTGGATCTCGAAATAGATGTCGTATTCGAAATCGGGACCCCCGAAAACCACGAAAGTGACACCCATATTGACATTTTGTCAAAAAGTCGCGTCCGCCATCTTGGATCTTGAAATAGATATTTTATTCGTAATCCGGACCCCCAAAAACCACGAAAACGATACCCATATTGACATTATGTTAAAAAGTCGCGTCCGCCATCTTGGATCTCAAAATGGATGGTGTATTAGGAATCGGGACCTCCGAAAACCACGAAAATGATACTTACCCATATCGATATTATATTAAAAAGTCACAACCGCCATCTTGTGTCTAAATTCAAAGTTTCATGGTTTCATATATCTTTAACCATGACGAACTTCCATACAAATTTTCATCCCCAATTTCATCCCCACATGGGTCTAAATTTCAAAAATCCTGGAACTAATATTTCTTTCTTTCTTATTAAGTCCCTAATTTCAAAGTATCATGGTTTTATCTTTAATAATGACGAAGTCCCAATGTCCCATACAAACTTTCATCCACTATTTCACCCCCATACAGGTCAAAATTTCAAAAATCTTAGAACAAATATTTCTTTCTGTCTTATTAAGTGCCTAAATTCAAAGTTTCATGGTTCTATCTTCAAAAATGACGAACTTCCATACAAACTTTCATCCCCTATTTCAACCCATACAACCTTTTTTTCGCAATAAAAAGTAGCCTATGTCCTTCCCCGAGATCTAATCTATAGTTGTACCAATTTTCATCAAAATCGGTTCAGTGGTTTAGACGTGAAAGCTTAACAGACAGACAGACAGACAGACAGACAGAGTTACTTTCGCATTTATAATATTATAAGGATATAAGGAATAAGGATATAAGGATAAGGATGTATGTGTACTAACTATAGAAATTAGCAATTTATAAGTTCAAATAATCAAATAATTAATTTAGTATTTAGTATGACAAATTTTATTTTCAGGGACTTGAGAGGGTCTGAGATTGTAATATAATTAGAAAGAAAGAAAAAACTTTTATTCGGCGTAATAATGCAAATAATAAAATTATATACAAAATAAACAGGAAAAAAAAAAAACACATGCACTATATGTCGCCGAATCGGACTACCACTCAGCTTTATGTCCCAGTTAATAGGCTGAGACGCTGATTTTCAGTGGCAGCCGTTGATGTTGTTTAAATGGCCCTGACATCGAGCAACACTTTAGTGTGCAGATACGAACCTACTACAAACATGTATAAATTAAAACACAGTATACACACATAATGACTAAAAATAATACATCTAACAGTATACATAAAATTTACACAATGCAATTAAACAAAAAAAAAAGACTTGCTACACAGCGAAAAAAAAAACCAATAACATTGCGAATTGGGTCAAACAACATTTTGTAATACATACAAACAATATAGGTACGTTTTCGTACTTCTAAAGAAAATACAATACTATCAAGACTTTTTCAAATTAAGTTGACTGCAACTCTAAAATAAGTTTCTTAATTGCTTTCTTGAATGAATTTAACGAAGGCAAGTCACGCAGAGGTGGTGGTATATTATTAAATATACCACCATAACACATAATTAATCAATTTGACATGTTTTATCCGATGTATTTTAACTTGACAAATATTTATTCAATGTATGTGTACTTTAATTAAGATTTCATATATCTTGAATTACTTAAATTGTGGAATAATTTTTTTTTTTTAAATTTCGACAGCGAAAAGCAGTGCCTCGGTGGCGAAATTGGTCAACGCGTCCACCCGGATTGTGGAAGGTGCGGGTTCGAGTCCCGCCTGAGGCAAGTCGATTTTTTTCAGTGCATTTTTCTAGTACTTAAATTGTTATAATTTTTGCATGCCAACGTTTTGGTAGAACACGCTTGCTCAATAATGCCTGTACTGTATTACTACCTTTGTAAACCGTGTATCTAAGCAAATAAAGAATCTGAATCTGAATCTTCAATTAAATCGTAACTATCAATTTCCCAGGTATAGTCTAAAGGAAAAAAAATGTTATTATGGTGAGCAGAATACATGGTTCTCGTTTGACTGTTCATGTCTTTTACACCCTGTATAGCCTATAGCCTTCCTCGATAAATGGACTATCCAACGCAAAAAGAATTATTCAATTTGAATAAGTAGTTGCTGAGATCTTAGGGTTCAACCAAACAAACAAACTCTTCAGCTTTATTATGAGTATAGAAGTATAGATAAAGATTAGTATTCTTGTTATAGCGGCACCAGAAATACGTCATTTGAGAAAATTTCAACTGTCTAACTATCATGGTTCATGATATACCCTGGTGACAGATGGACGGACGGACGGACGGACGGACAGCGGAGTCTAGGATCCCGTTTTACCCTTTGGGTACAGAACCCTAAAAAGAGGAACTACTGATTCTAATTGAAAAATTCTAGGCTATGCCTCTATAAATAACTTCGTGCTCTATAACATCACGACTAATAGGAGTTGAGCATCAATGAAAAATGTTGCAAAAACTAGTCATAAAATTTTCTCTTAGATACGGTATCATTTTGAGTTGTGAGGGAGCTAAATAAAATTTAGTGTTTTTTATAAATATTTAGACTGAAAAAAATATAAATAATGACATAACATACGTTAGCCCTATGTTAAAAAAAAACCGGACAAGTGCGATTCGGACTCGCCCACCCAGGGATCCGTACAAATTTGTAATTTTTAAACTTAGAAGTTTGATTTTTTCACAGCTTCAAGGGACTGTAGACTTGAGTATATGGTTTTAATTTGAACACGATACCTCCACGCGTTACCGAGATAAAGGCAAACCTCGATGATTGATTACGTACTAAAGACTACATTTTTAATGTATAGTTTTTAGAGTTTTCCCTGTGTTTGTAGTATAATAATTTTGTAGTTTTCATTTTTGTGATTGTTTGCCAGTAACTACTCACATTTCACAAAGATATTAGTGTATAGCATAGCACATTACTCTTTTATAGTAATCTGTGGATAACGTTGCTGGTTGTATAATTAGTAAGAAAAAATCTGTAAATCTTTATGTAACACAAATTGTACAACTGTTTGTTATTCCTTACAAAAAAAAAAAAAAAAAAAAAAAAACTAAGAAGTATGATTTTTTCACAGCTTCAAGGGACCGTTGATATGAGTACCTATATGGTTTTAATTTCAACTTGATACCTCCGCTCGTTCCCGAGATAAAGCGTCTTGACAGACTGACGGTCAACAAAGTGATCCCACAAGGGTTCTATTTTTCCTTTCGAGGTAAAAATAACCGAAAACCGTTGGACATAGTTCTGTCTGAGGCATGTCGATTTTTTGTAAGTTTTACCCGTATTTTTGTTATCCAAAAGGATATCTACCTTACTAATAACGAAACAATATATATGTATACGTAACTTAAAGTTAATTTTGAAAGATTATCTTTATTAAAATTCAAAGTTAATGATTGATGTATTTTTTTCAAACTACCCTGTAAGAAGTGTAATATGGAAATGTGTCGGTGTTAAACTGAAGCAGCGCTTTCTACAAGTCGTCCTTATTTTCAGTTAGGTGATATGAAAGTCAAGTTATAAAAACACATTGACTTAAAAATAAGCTTGAAAATAATTTTAGTCAATATTTATATTCCACTTAGGTACATCACAAAACGAGATGCAAACTTAAATGACAAAATGAAATAGCAAAACGCGCGGTAAGCCAACTTGCCACAAACTAACCACAGGCTCAATAAATAAACAAATGGAAGCCAATTTTATTACTAGGTATACACGAGCATCACATCCAATGTATATTATGGTCGCAGGACAATCGTGTAACACGCCGTATTACAAAACGGCGCGGATTGCAGTGTGTGAGAGTGATGAGTGACAATAAGTAATTCCACTCCGCTTGGACATAAAAAAATAACTTGAGTTTTTACCTACAACTTTCTTGACTTGAGCCTACTAATAGTAATAGTACCCTTTTTATACAGGCTAATATTGATAGAATCTACTATGGATTTATCAACGAACGGTTTTATTTGGTAAACAATTCTCACACACTTCAATCAGGCGCGCCGTTTTGTAATACGGCGTGTTATACTTACGATCCGCCTGCAATACCTATATAGGTAGGTGTACCCTTGTAAATATAATATCTAAACTAGAAACGAAACAAGTCGACACAAAGCTCAAATTCTCGCGGATAATTATGTGCGCGCCCGTCGTGGTGGTGTGGTCAGTAATGCTGTCTACACATCGGGCGGTCCGGGTTTGAATCCTGGTAGTGGCAAATGTTTGTGTGATAAACACAAACATTTATTTACGGGTCATGGGTTTTTTAATTAATTTAAGTTTATTTATACAATATCCAGATTAACCACCACCCACACATAAAGGTGTGATATTATTGATTATAATTATAATTTATGGGCTCGTTTCTTCATGGTTTGTAGGTATCTGTCACCGGAAGATAACAAGATCCGCATGTTTATAAATTTCCTAGGAAATTTATAAACTTTCTTAGGATTCTAAACGAGAGATAAATTGTATTATTTTACGCCCACATTTTCGCAAATTGATAAACTTACCGAACTCTAAGCAATAACCAAACGTCATGTGTCACTTGTTCCTTCGCATTCCTATGCCCCGCCATTGTTCACCACGAAACATAAACAAACCGGTTGTTCGTGTGTTTTAGTTAAGTTTTTAATAGAACAATCAGATTTGCAAAAAAAACTATTTTCACCGTTTGTTATAACTGTGTTAACAGTTTCAACACAGTTACAACAAACTGTGAAAATAGTTTTTTTTTGCAAATCTGATTGTACGTGATGGTGCTCCCACACTGCTGTTAAAAAATGTTTACAAACATTTTCTAACACAGATAAGTACCTACATTTACCCACAAACACGTGTTACTAAATGTAGGTATCAGTGTTAGAAAATGTTTGTAAACATTTTTTAACAGCAGTGTGGGAGCACCATCACGTACAATCAGATTTGCAAAAAATTGGTTGTCTGTAAAGTCGGTTTACTGACGATAGTTGAACGTGACAACGTCTTAAGAAAATACTGATGGAATGGTAGCATTTTTCAAAAGAAAAATTTAATTTCATTTGTTTAATAGATTTTTGCTTGCACTTCAAGCCTTACATGGAACGCCTCAGAGCGAGGTAACGCCGCATGCGTCATGTTTTTTCGTGCGTGCAGCCGGCTCTATCGAATTATAAGACGTTGTCACGTCAAAAAAACTATTTTCACAGTTTGTTGTGACTGTGTTGAAACTGTTAACACAGTTACAACAAACGGTGAAAATAGTTTTTTTTTTGTAAATCTGATTGTTCTATTAAAAACTTTACTAAAACACACGAACAACCGGTTTGTTTATATTTCGTGGTGAACAATGGCGGTGCATAGGAATGCGAAGGAACAAGTGACACATGACGTTTGGTTATTGCTTAGAGTTCGGTAAGTTTATTAATTTGCGAAAATGTGGGCGTAAAATAATACAATTTATATCTCTCGTTTAGAATCCTACGAAAGTTTATAAATTTCCTAGGAAATTTATAAACTTGCGGTTCTTGTTATTTTCCGGTGACATATCTATTAATCGAAGAAAAGTTTACTATTCTATGAACTTTTCAGTGTATACAAATATCGTTTTCATTCCGTTCCGCGCAATGTAAAAAATGGGATAAAGTGCGCCAACATAGAAAGGGTTGTATCAAAAGTTGATAAACACTAGTACTTTGTCATAATAATCGTTGGTACTTAAAAGTGGCAACTATTACGGTGTGAGCACAGGCGTTGATACGACAGCGCAGCCGTCTTCGGCCTCAGATTAGCTGACCATTTCTGTCAGAGGTGGACAAAATAATACCTGCCACAGTTACGTCCAAGACCAATCTCCAAGACCGTCAACCAACCTACACCTGGGGACGTGGTCATAGTGGTAGATGGGTCCCTGCCTAAAAGTGTTATCTACTTCTGTCTGATGCTGACCGTACACAAGTAGGTATATTTGAATGCTTGTTTTGAAGGTAAAACTTTACATACCTACGCTTTAGTGTAAATGGGTAATCTTTTAACAACAGGGCACTCATTTGATGTAGTGATGCGTGCGACAGCCAATGAAGAGGAAATACCTACACCCCATTAGTTATTCAGAATATGAGAATAAAAATTCTCGCAAAGCACCACATTGGTTTGTCATGTCAAGTTGATTGATTTAAAACATATTCATAAATTTATTTTTATCATTTAGGTACTAATCAATTAGTGTTTAATATATTTGACTGTATCGGCATAGCTCTACACACGTTGCGTGGAAGTTGAATTTGCATTTTATATTCTTTGGTGCGATGACAATATCGTGACGTGGGTCTTTAGTTCGTATAACTGGTTGAACGAGTTTTTAGAGTTCTACATGAAAAGGTTAAGACTTCGCCGACCTTAGAAAACAGTATTTATACCTATGAGATAAAAAATTTTTGGTTTTCCCTTTAAAAATAAAGGCTTGTTTTCAAAAAATTATTGAAAGGTTTTCAAGGTATTCTAAGGTTTTATGACAGCATAATTCCTTGAAATTTTGTAAACTAGATCCTTGAAATTATTTAGTTTAATGGTGAGAAATTTCGTAAAATTATAGTCAGTGGGTGGTGCGATTACATTATCACAATTTTCACGTAGAACCATATCACACACATTATATAGGGGTATTGTAAATTATAATCTAGCTAACATATAAATGTACGGAATTCAGTACGATCGACGTTTATACGAGAGTTCAAGGAGAAACAATATTGTTAGTTATCATTAGTGTCGCAGTCGCAGTCAGCCACACAGTGGTTTCACTTCGTTGTGCTCTCGTCTCGTAACATAACATATTTTGTTTACATTTTCGTAAGCTAAATTATAAAATACTCTTAAGAACTACGGTGTAGTGAAATGCATTTAATGTTTTACAATTAAGGGCCTAAAAAAGAAGCTGCTTCAACGAAGTTGACTTTTGTAGACGTAAGTTCTTTTTTGAATAACATAGGTACCTAAGTGTAGACAAAACTAAGTACCGACATCTAGATACATTAATATATTTATTTACCTGTATTAGATCAGTTGAATTGACCGTTACACAACATCTTGAACTGAGTTTAAATTTATTAGTAAAATAAACAATTAATAGGTAATAGTTGTACTATTTGATTTGTATTCGAAATGTGATTCGTTTAATTTTTAGGGTTAGATTTTTTTCTGTTAATATTGCAAACACTTTTCCATTAATAATTCATAGAATAGATAGAAGATAGAACTCTGACATTCTGCAAAGTAGGTAAAACAACACTGTTTTCATAGATGTGGAGTTCCTATAGTTCCCAGAGAGGTCCATCTTCGGGGTACACACACTGTATCAAGGGTCAAGGTTACCAGCACGCGAGTGCTTCTAGCGATAAGTTTGTTTTACATTAAAATGGTCTTATAATCCCTGGACGATTATTAATATCCAGACACAATTGATTTTAATTGTGTTCTCGCGCTCCTGAGCGCGAACGGGGCTTAACGAGTTAACTTTCTCGTACTTATAATAGAGGAAGTCTTGTAATCGTAAAAAAAAGCGACGGTCGAATCCAAAACTTGTAAAGCCGTCAAAATCTCGAGGTCGAATTTTTTTACGATTACAAGACTTCAAGAAATGGAGAAATATGGAACAAAATTAGTGAAGTCAGTATAATTGAAAAGGTGGAAAAGTGATAACGCAAACAAGTCATGAGTTGTTCTATTCTATTCTGTTCTTAATTAATGGCGTCGCGTCGCATTAAGCGTACGCATTTTGCCAATGTCAAGTGAAAATATATGTAATTAATAGTAACAAAAATTGTACGTATGATTGAGGTTAAAAATGGAGTCTCTCAACACGTGTTTTTTGAACAAGAACTCGGGAGAAACTTCATGAGTTATTTATTAACTTACATTACCTATCAGAAAAGACAGTGTACCTAAGTACTTATTCAGTTTTCTTGTCACGAGATAGGTATATATAATATTTTTTAAATTGGACCAAATTAAATTGAAAATGAAAAATAAGAAAAAATCATGTCATTTAATTTAATTTGGACGTAAGTACCTACTTATTCAGTTTTCTTGTCACGAGATACCATTTTTATTTTTTAAATTGCACCAAATTAAATTGAAAATGAAAAACAAGAAAAAATCCTGTAATTTAATTTAATTTGGACGAGTACGATCAATGGAGAAATAATCGGGAGTGGTCTCCCCTTGACTTTCTCGTATACCGGAAACGACTCAAAAGTAGGTATCTGGGGTCCACGTCCGGAAGTCTCCTTGTGGCGGACCCTGGTAACGTGGTGGGGAAACTTTCTCAGCGGGTGTGTGGCTTTTGATGTCACATGCCATCGTCAAGATGCTTTTTGACGTGACAACGTCTTATAATTCGATAGAGTCGGCTGCACGCACGAAAAAACATGACGTCATGCGGCGTTACCTCGCTCTGAATCTAATTCTCTAATTTGAATTTGGAATTATGTTCTTTAAAATTTAAACTTTCAATGATACCAAAACCAGCCAGATACAAATAGTATAGCCAAAGAGATTTTATTACAAGTTTATTCATACTATAATGCGAAATCTATTAAACAATAGTTATTTATTATACAAGAGTGGAAAGTTCCTTTTTAACCGCGTGCTCGATTTGGATGACCGAGCAAGAGAAGGATTCTAAATTAGAATCCTGAGCGTCAGCGAGGGAAACAAACGAGCACAAGGTGAAAAATCTTTCTACTCGAGTGCAATACGTAACTTTTCATCCCACCTCAGCGAGGAAATGACAAAATAATCTTCATTCTAATCATAAATTTGGCACCATAGAGGTTACATTAAATAGGTTTAATGACGTTTTGAATTTACAATTATATTGAGTACTCATTATATGTGATGTTCTAAATTCAAATCTACTTTGCCGCTCAAGCGAATAAAATAGAATTTTCCAGCCAGATTTCGAAGCGCAAAATTACACTTTCCGAGGTGGTGGGATGAAAATGAAATTAATTTTTTCTTTTGAAAAATGCTACCATTCCATTAGTATTTTCTTAAGACGTTGTCACGTTCAACTATCGTCAGTAAACCGACTTTACAGACAACAAATTTTTTTTTGTTTTCCCACCACGGCTAGTTCCGGGCGAACAGAAAACAGATCCGTTATAATTGTATTACTTGCCTGTTATTTTCAAATTTAGTCTAATAAATAAAAAAGGGTGCAAAATTATATCCATCTCATTAAAATAAATAATTTCAAATTACTTATATATTTTTTATTAAAACTCTGTTTTACTAAAGACTAAAATAAAAAAAGACTAAAACTTTTCTCAGCTGAAATGCTTTTTAACCGACTTCAAAAAAGGAGGAGGTTCTCTATTCGACTGTATGTTTTTTTGTATGTATGTTCCGCGATTTCTCCGTCAATTATGAATCGATTTTGACGATTCTTTTTTCGTTAGTAAGGTTATACTTCAGAGGTAAATTAGTTTAGTAGGTTTAATTAATGACATCATCCACGAACACAAAAGTAATGACAATTTTTTTTGAATTTGCTATCACCCAATCTCCAATACTTAGTGAAATTTTGTATAGTAGGTCCAATAGTCAACACAAAAACTATGACAAATTATTTACGAACTTAAGTTAAATAACTCAAGTTTTAATGCTTCATAGTTCATTAAAACTAAGCAAAATAAACTTACGAACGAACGATACGAACTTGATTAATCCATTAACTATACATAATATGAATGAATGCATAATAAAGATGAGAAATAATCCGCAGCACCGTGAAATTCGAACATTGCAAAGGAAAATTGCAAACACTATCCTCCTTGGCTAGCTGGCACCGCCTCCAAATATATCGGAGTATGAATTATAAATAAAGAATTATAATAAATCTAATTATAAATGTGTATCAATACTTTCCTTGGTTTTCTATGACGCTCTTTTCAACTACTTAATAAAAATATTATTTATTTCTTACTTTTTAGTTTAAATTTGTACGTCTAGTCTTGAAGTCGGTTTTCGTATTTTTTTTTGCTAAAAATATTTTTCCCGTTATGGTATCATGGCGAGATATTGAATCTTTTAAAATAGCCACTAGTTCATCAAAAGAAACAATGGACATTCGAAAATAATTGAAAAATTTTTGCTCGTTTTTTCGTAAAAGTGGATAAAGGGTAAAAAATTACCATTGTTCTCTATTCGTTAATATTTCTTGAACCCACAATGCATAGTAGGACTCAAAGATGTTCGCCCCACTACCCACCCACTAAACATCCTCTCCGCCCGGAGAGCATCTTGCCAAGGCACCCTATTTTTTTTTATCGGAGAGGTCAAATGCATTTACGCATCATCCCTGCAGTACGATGCAACTGCAGGGGTATGTGGGACTTGAGGTACAGGGTTCCCCCTACCCACTAAACGTCCTCTCCGGGCATCCTGCCAAGACACACGACGGAGTTTTTCCCGAGTTTTTGTTGTAAAAACACGTGTTGAGAGACTCCATTTTTAACCTCAATCTACCGTACAATTGTTTGTTACTCTAAGTGCATTTTTACTTGACATTGGCGAAATGCGTTATATATCGCGAACGCCATTTATTTAAAGAAAGAAGAAGGCACACTACGACAGCACCGCGGGATCGCAACAATTCGCTTGTCACCGGAAAGCCATCTGTGCCCGCCCTTTCGGGCCCAACCGGTGCACCGTTCATTCTTGTCCGCTGTCCGGCCGGACAACAGACCGCCAGTCTTACAGCCGAAACCGAGCACAAGGCTTCACCGGCCCTGAAAAGGGCCTTTTCCCGCGTCCCCCATAGTGGTGCCAAGGGTGGCTTGGGTGAAACTCAGCGCAGTTTAAGCCCGATGTCTACGCCATTTGTCCTCCTACCTAAGGCCGTAGCCATCCGTCATACCGGTCCCTCACGAGGAGGCGACGACAGGGCGGCGCTGCCTCCCATGACACAACCGCGGAAAACCAAACCAGAGGTTGCATGCATCCGCCACCTCTGAGAGCAGAGGCGTGTCAGGAGCGACCGACCTCCCAGTTCCGCTCAAGGCGGCCCACCAGCCTATCGGCTGGCCAACCTACGACTCAAAGGTCCGCTGGCCCTGAAAAGGGCCCTTCCGTTCCGATGTCAGCCGTCTGTGGAGGCACCAGACGTTGCCCAGGGTGCACCGCGGGGAGGTCTCAGAACATAGCACCCCTTGCCAAGGCACCCTACGACAATTACCGAACTTTCCCCTGGAAGATAATTTAAATATCCTAATTTAGCACTGCCCTAAGTAAATATTACTTATGATGTATACATAATGACACATTTAGATCGTCAGTATGGGCACGGTAATATTATCTTATTACCGTGGTATGGGCAAGTCTGTAACTAGAAGACCGTCCTTAGGAACCATGTCATCGATTTTAGTCTAAAGAAACTGCATAGGTAGATAGATTTAAATGAAAACTTAAATTCAATTTGGAAATCGAACCCGATAATATTAAAAAATAAAACTTAGATTATTTCTCTTTGGATATAGATTGTGTAGGTCATAAGTAGTAAATGTTACTATGAAACATGCTATCTTAAATGAATAAAAAGAATTGTATTTCATATCCTTTAAAATAATTAATTAGTAATGACACCCCAAAAAATGGACTGGTACAAACTGCCCGTTAAATGGCGCGATCTAACCCCACTGGACAATTCTTTGACGTTACGAGTTTTTAAAAATAGCTACGACATAATTGAAGACCTAAAATCAGCCAGTCTCAATTTTAATGCAAATTCACCACCCAAGCACGATCTTAGGATACTAAACGCGATAGTAAATGAATATTGCATTAAAAAAATGGTCGTGATTTCGAACATCTACTTATTTAATATGAAATACAATTGAATGCAATTTATTCACTAGCCGACTTCAAAAAAGGAGGAGATTCTGAATTCGTATTCAACTTTGTTTTCTTTTTGAAGTAAAACTTCTTTAGGCGCGACTAGGGGGTAACTCAGATTTTTCTAACGGAAGTAACGCTCAGTATTCTATAGTCTGTGTAGTTTCCGCTATTTAAAAATAGTAATTTCGATTGGTCGTAAGTATCTGTCATATTTTTTTTTTCAGTTAAAATTTAATCATTTCAGTGATCTACGTCAAAGAAGTTTTACTTCAATCGCGCGTAAAGGTTACACGCACACAATTTTTTTTTTTTAAATGATTATTTTCCCTGATTTCTCGAAGACGTTTAGACCGAAATGAAAAAAAAACTATTTTTTGTTTGAAAGATTATACTTTCAAAATGAGAAAGAGTATCCTACTTTCAATATTTTACATAAATCGATTCAGTGTTTTTTTTAGAATCGTGAAAATATACGAATTGCTGACCGATTTCAATAATTATTTTTTTGTCTTGAAGCTCAAAAACTCGAGATAGTTTTCTGGAAACTTTAAAGTACGTGTAAGTAATAAGTAGTAAGTGGTACACCACTAAAAACAAAAAATATTTTTTTTTATATATAAAACAAAAACCGGGTTTAAAACTAAAAATTAAAATTATATGTTAACCCCATTGTTACTGAGCAACTCTTTGCTATAGACTTAATGAATTTTACATATTGTTCTATTTATATGATATATTAACGGAGAAAAATAGAAAAAAAACATCCGTCATAAGGAAAAGTGGGAAAATAGTGTCCTTTTAAAAGGACGCTAGGAAAATATACTACTATGAAAATGAGGGCTAATATAGTAAACAAAATATGCAAAATATACAGACGCGCAGCTCGCGGGCGCACTTTGAACGCAACCACAGATTAGAAAGAATATGGAGCGCAACCAAACGCGTCTACATACATTTGATTTGCACGCACCCGCGCCTGCAGTCTGAAAGTACTAACCCCGTGATAGAGAATTCGGGAGGAATTCTCTATCATCTCCCCATCAGCCGTACTCACTTCTTACTTCACATCTCATTTCGAATCTAGCTGTCGGACGCGTATTTCACAACAAAAAATTTATAAACAGGATTGTCTTTTGTTAACTTGGGAAAAAAGCGCTATCGTAAAAAAAGGTATCTTTTTATTTTTATTTTATTACAAAAGTAAGGATTTTTATCGTAATCTTTATGAGTGGTATACATCACTCGTGAGCGTTCAAAGTCCCTCGCTAGTAAAAATAATTATGATAATATTCTATGATAATGTTAATTTATTATACATATTTATTTTATACTTATAGTTTTTTTTAGACAATGTTACTTAGATTTGAAAAAATAAATCAACCGATAGGGTGACCATCGCGAGATTCGTCACTGAGGTTGACACGACCGCGCTTGAATTCTGCAAACCAGCTATTTTTAAAATGGCGCCACAATGTAAAAACAGTTGACAGTCAGATGAAACAAACCGTATTCTACAGCCAAAGAGTTCCACTTTCAAATGATTTAATTACTTTTTACCTCAGAGTTTACTCTGAGCTTTTTACTTTCTCGTATACGCAGTATGGAAAGGCTTGCCATATTATTTTAAAGTGAAGTCCGGACGTATAAAAGGAAGACGCGAAACATTTATGATTGGGCGTTTCTAGCAACCCCCCGCCCTATCCCATTTCAAAAAATATGGAATGGTAAAAAGTGGTGGCTATTTGTATCCTGTAGCGCCCCTTTAGTAAGGCCGGTGCTCAAAAGTCCTGCTACTATGCTACTACCTGGACCCGTATGCGACTGCGATCTGGTGTCGACAAAATATGTTTCATGAGAGCACGCTGAAGAGCATGAGAAACACATTGAACATAATAAAAATCCAAAAATCCGGATGTAACAACAAGTCCGGACGAAAGAATCCGGATACGGTGGAAGAATCCGGACAGTCCGGACTAAATCCGGACGTATGGCAAGCCTAAGTATAGAAGAAGTCTTGTAATCGTCAAAAAATTCAACCTCGAGATTTTGACGGATTTACACGTTTTGGACCACCTGAGTCGAAAAATACCGTTTTTGGAATTATGTCTGTGTGTGTGTGTCTGTGCATTAGCACGATAACTCGAGTATGCTTCAACTTATTGCAACCAAATTTAACATGCATGTATGACATCAAAATATAAGGTTTCTATCAACTTTTGAGTCGTCGATCACGAAAGTTAAGCAACCAAGTGCGTGGTCGGTACTCGGATGAATGACCAAAATTTAACATGCATGTATGACACCAAAATATAAGGTTTCTATCAACTTTTGAATCATTTACGGTATTCGAAAAAGTCAAGGGGAGGCCACTCCCAATTTTTAAATATTTTTATGTAAGTGGCCAGTTTCGGAAACTTTTAGTGTAACCTATGTATTAATAATAATAATAATAAATTCGTTTATTTCGACCAACAATGAGTCATTTGTGTTAGTAATACAAAAATAAATCTTAATCCTATTGTTAGTAAAACATAATTATTATCATTACCATGAAATTTAAAAATAAAAATGAAACATTCAATCGGATCGGATTAGTCGACTGAAATTTAAATTATATTATATATTAAGGACAGTTCAATCTGCAAGTAAAGTACTATTCGTAATCTACACGATAAACAAAGAGAAATATTATTCTGATAATGTCGAAAGCAAATATGCTGTTTAGATACGCAAAGTCATAGTCGAGTTGTTATTGTAGTGTCAGCCAAGCATAGGTACGGCTGGTAATAAGCAGCTATCGTAGCCTATGGGCATAGAGTAGACGCTTGCATTACTGACACAATATAGAGAACGATACCAGTACTTAGACTCCATATAGGTGTTTGGTACATGGGGTATGAATCCGGGCACCTACCCATGCTAAACATAGTCATATAAATACGATGGTAATATATCAAAAACTTTAAATTGTAAAAAAAATATTGAATTCTCAAGATACATTTATCGTAGAAAATTAGCCTTATGTTTAACCTAAAGTGAGAGAGGAATCAAATGTCAGTAATTTTATTGTTATAAGTACGGTCATCAATAAAAGTAAATGTTCAATACCAAATATCTAGAGCTTTCCTATAATTAGTGTGCATAATATTACACAAACGATTACACACATTAAGAAAAATCTAACACCTATAGATACCAAGACCTTCAGCAGTATTGTCGACTATCATTAATCTCCACTCGCGCTGCCGTAGCAAGTGTTTTTCCTAACTTGAGATTGGCAGAAATGGTTGTTTCCCTAACAAAACGACTAATTGCCATTAAAAGAAGAAGAAGGCATACTGCACCGACCCCAAATAAATTGGGAGCAGGGTAGCGGAAAGAAAATGTGCTCTGATGATTGTTGCTGCAAAATTTACCTATCACTTTAAGATGAATCGATATCGATACAAATTGCAGTAGTGTTATTTTCATTGATTTATTCTAATTGCAGGAACTAAAGAAACAAGGAAAATGGCAACGATTCACAATGACGTGGTCTATGGCGGGCCTGCATACAAAATCCCTGCGCATCTGTCCTTCGGGCAGCACGTATTGGACAAATTCAAGCTCATCTGTGAAAGTGAAGGAGAAAGAGTGGCAATGGTAGATATGATATTAAATTTTTTCATGTAATTAATTAAATTTACTAATTCAATCAGCAAACAGTTTTGTCACTGCTCCATAAGATGAACATCGATGAAGATGATGATGAATATGGGAAGACCTGCATTCCGTAGCTACGCTCCCATGAGTCAGTCTCCCGAGAATTCATGTCCATCCACATCTACGGCTTAGACAATTAAGGTTCATCAAGCTTAGATGTGGTTATAGTACGTTTATTAATTAAGGCAGTAAAACAAAAAGGATGTCTCAGTATGCGTAGCGTGCGGAGAATGCCAATTACTGGCTAGGTGTAGTGTAGGCATAAAAGTTTTTTATCTTACGAAAGTGTGGGACCCATGGCTGTTTGTGTAGATATACATATGAACATTGTCGCTGCTACACATATATAACGACGGCTCGCTTATATGTGTAGCAACCCTCAGGAACGTCACTGACTGTTCTTGCACTGACGCTGCAGCCAGACACAATATGCATGGCATGTAAATCTACACACAGGTTTGGCGCACCCACGTTCATGAGATAAATCTGTATATATCTACAAAAGGCAACCGTTACTGACTGATCTATCAACACACAATTCAAATTACTGAACAGATTGCGCTAAAATTTAGCACGAATATGGTTATTATGACGAAGGCATCCGCTAAAGGAGGGTTTTCCAAAATAAAAAGTTTGTTTGGACCACGCAGACGAAGTCGCGGGCAAAAGTTATTAGACTTTAAGGGCGATATAACAATTAATTTCGGGTCCCCTCAAGAAGTAAGGTGAAGTTTTTAGTAGATCAAGAGCACTTCACAGTGCTCTTGGTCACTACTTTGTATGTTCTACTTTATACAAAGTAGTAGATCAAGAGAAAGAGAGAAAGTAAATTATTAAATTTATAATATTACACTATCAATTTAATATTAAATTTTAGATTGACGGGGACACATGTGAAGAGGTTACTTATAATCAGATACTCCAAGAGTTGGTGAATATTGGATCAGGCTTGAAGAAAATAGGATTAAAAAGGGGTGATATTTTGGCTTTGTGCAGTGAAAACAGATATCAGTATCTAGCCACTGGGCTGGCCGCCATATGCTGTGGAGCTAGCATTACTCCTCTCAACACACAATACACAAAAGGTAAACTACTATAAAGTATTTAAAATGGAATAGCAAGAAAACTTATATTTATGTCAACATCAACCTCTACCGAGTACTGGCTCTCCACACACGAGGAGGACCCACTAAGACCCCTTAATAATTCGTTGATGCTGCCTGTAACGGCCGTTATCCATAATTGTTAAAAAAAACATACTGACCCTTGCGGATTCATCGTAATATTTTAAAGTAACAATTAGGACTGACGGCTTAGGAAATGTCTTCCAAACCTCGGACTTGCTGCTTTTTACCTAACCTGCAAAGGGTTTCTAATCACCTCTTTTGAAGGAAGGGTTGTAAGAATAAGAAGGCATTAGGGTAAAAGCTATTCCGAACCCTCTTAAGTGGTATGTAGGTACTACAGGACGCACTTGCTTTGCGCGTGCTTAAGATTATAATGCCTTAGTCACCCATTTTTACAGATTACATCAATAATAGAATAGAGCTATGTTTTATAAATCTTTCCATTTCTATAACCAAAAAACTTTATGTGGTAGATGCAGCGCACATTCGGCTACCAAACTCCTCATGTAGGTATATTAATTCTAAATTAATTGTTTTTTGTTTTCAGATGAAATGAAACACGTGCTAAAAATATCCAAACCTCAAGTGCTGGTCTGTTCGGAAGACGCATTAAAGACTCATTATTCCACATTCAAATCAATGCCATTCTTGAAGACTATTATCCAATTTGACGGTACTCCGCTAGACTCCAAAGTACGATCATACAATAGTGTTGTGATACAAACGAAGGTGCAAGACTTTGATGCTGTGGACGTAAAGGGCTGGTCAGATATCGCATATATATTGTACTCATCAGGAACTACTGGATTACCAAAAGGAGTAATGCTTTCACATATCAATGTACTTTACTCTACAGCGAATTTTGAGTAAGTTACTAATGAGACTATATAAAATAAAGCAAATATACCTAATGAATACTACTACTAGAATAATTATAAATCACATCATCATGACGTCAGCCAAGACACCCGCTGTTGGACATAGGCCTCCTCTAAGGTATCCAACCTGATGCTATCCAGCGGGCATCGCTGGACCGATCACCATTATCCATCTATCCAAATTTACTCATTTGGTCAAGCATTATATTAATTTTATATCCTGCCTCAGGTCAATTATGATTTTTCTTGGTTTTCAACAAAAAGTACCTAATTCAACAACAACATTAATAAACATAATGTCCACGCTCGGACCAATTATCTAGCTTTTGTTATGGATACTAGATAACATTTATTTGTTGTTTTTATCATTTGATATATATACGTTTTTAAATAATCTTAATATATACAAATTACGTGTCACGTTTTTTGTCCGCCATGTAATCTTAAACTACTTAACCGATTTTAATCAAATTTGTACACCGTGTGCAGTTTGATCCAACTTGAGACATTTTATCTGCAGTAAAAAAATATGACTATATTTTTTTTACTGTAGATACAATGTTATAGGTCTGTAGTATGAAATTACCACAGCAACGCGTGGCCGGGACAGCTAGTAATAATATATTTTTAAGTCCCGAATATGTGGAGAATTTTTAAAATTAACAACATAGTAATATATCGTCACGAACAATTTTTTTAATATTTTAGTAATTACTAAAGCGTTATAAATTTGTATTTTTCTTGCAGGGATGAAAAAAGGGTGGATTTGGATCTTTCGTTATTAACAGTGGTACCATGGTACCATGCTTATGGATTGATGTCAACCATCAATTACTTACTCGTGAGGAAGAAGATAGTATACTTAAGTGGATTCCATCCCCACAAATACTTGAACGCTATTGAAAAATATGGGGTTAGTAAAACAAATATGTATGTCAGTATCAGCAGTAGATTTACACTTTAGTACCATGTCACATCAATGCCAGCACTTGTGCAGTATACATAGTTGCCACCACTGAGTACCAATGATTATTATGACAAGGTCTAAAGTGTTTACTACTTCTGATGCTGAACTATTTTTTATGTTTTTATTTATTTATTTTAGGCACATCAACAATATAAACACAAAAATTCACTGTTTTTTACATTTATCAAAATCTAGTGCTTTACCTGCATAACATTTTTAATAGTAGGTAGAAAGTGAGGACTAATATGTATAAGATAACATAAAAAGGACACACGACAAGCAAATCAATCCACAATATTACAATAACAAGGAACGTTGTTCCTCAATGGAACATTTTTTTTATCCTTACTAATATTATAAATGCGAAAGTAACTCTGTCTGTCTGTCTTTCTGTCTGTCTGTCTGTCTGTCTGTCTGTTAAGCTTTCACGTCTAAACCACTGAACCGATTTTGATGGAAATTGGTACAAATATAGATTAGATCTCGGGGAAGGACATAGGCTACTTTTTATCGCGAAGAAAAGGTTGTATGGGTTGAAAAAGGGGATGAAAGTTTGTATGGAAGTTCGTCATTTTTGAAGATAGAACCATGAACTTTGAATTTAGGCACTTAATAAGACAAAAAGAAATATTTGTTCTAAGATTTTTTAAATTTTGACCTGTATGGGGGTGAAATAGTGGATGAAAGTTTGTATGGGACTTCGTCATTGTTAAAGATAAAACCATGATACTTTCAAATTAGGGACTTGATAAGAAATAAAGATCCAATCCAAGATGACGGTTATCACTTTTGTGGTTTTCGGAGGTCCCGATTAGATCCAAGATGGCGGACGCGACTTTTTGACAATATGTCAATATGGGTATCGTTTTCGTGGTTTTTGGGGGTCCGGATTACGAATAAAGCATCTATAACGAGATCCAATATGGCGGACGTGACTTTTTGACATGATGTCAATACGGGTATCATTTTCGTGGTTTTCGGAGGTCCCGATTCCTAATACACCATCCATTTTGAGATCCAAGATGGCGGACGCGAATTTTTAACATATTGTCAATATGGGTATCGTTTTCGTGGTTTTTGGGGGTCCGGATTACGAATAAAACATCTATTTCGAGATCCAAGATGGCGGACGCGACTTTTTGACAAAATGTCAATATGGGTGTCATTTTCGTGGTTTTCGGGGGTCCCGATTCCGAATACGACATCTATTTCGAGATCCAAGATGGCGGTTGAGACTATTTAATGTAAAATCGATATGGGTATCATTTTCGAGATTTTTGGGGGTTCTGACTCCGAATAAAACATCGATTTTGAGATCCAAGATGGTGGACGCGAATTTTTAACATAATGTCAATATGGGTATCGTTTTCGTGGTTTTTGGGGGTCCGGATTACGAATAAAAGATCTATTTCGAGATCCAAGATGGCGGACCCGACTTTTTGACAAAATGTCAATATGGGTGTAATTTTCGTGGTTTTCGGGGGTCCCGATTCCGAATACGACATCTATTTCGAGATCCAAGATGGCGGTTGCGACTATTTAATGTAAAATCGATATGGGTATCATTTTCGAGATTTTTTGGGGTTCTGACTCCGAATAAAACATCGATTTTGAGATCCAAGATGGCGGACGTGACTTTTTAACTTAATAGGAATATGGGTATCATTTTCGAGATTTTTGGGGGTTCTGACTCCGAATAAAACATCGATTTTCAGATCCAAGATGGCGGACGCGAATTTTTAACATAATGTCAATATGGGTATCGTTTTTGTGGTTTTTGGGGGTCCGGATTACGAGTAAAACATCTATTTCGAGATCCAAGATGGCGGACGCGACTTTTTGACAAAATGTCAATATGGGTGTCATTTTCGTGGTTTTCGGGGGTCCCGATTCCGAATACGACATCTATTTCGAGATCCAAGATGGCGGTTGCGACTATTTAATGTAAAATCGATATGGGTATCATTTTCGAGATTTTTGGGGGTTCTGACTCCGAATAAAACATCGATTTTGAGATCCAAGATGGCGGACGTGACTTTTTAACTTAATAGGAATATGGGTTTCATTTTCGAGGTTTTCGGGGGTTTTGATTCCAAATACATCATCTACGTCGAGATCCAAGATGGCAGATGGGATTTTTTATCATCTACGTCGAGGTGCAAGATGGCAGATGGGACTTTTTAACATAAAAGCGATTTGGGTATCAATTTCGTAGTTTTCGGGGGTCGCGATTCCAAATACGTCATCAATTTCTAGATCCAAGATGGTGGACGCTACTTAACTTATTATTAATATGGATATCATTTTCGTGGTTTACAGGGTTCCATTTTGATATCCAAGATGGCGGACGCGAATTTTAAACTTGATATGGGTATCATTTTTGTAGTTTTCGGAGGTCTCAAAATGGATGCTGTATTCGGAGTCAGGATTCAGAATACAGCATCCATTTTGAGATCCAACACCTGAACCGAATTTATTGAAATTTGGTACAAAAATAGACGAAACCTCGAAATGGAATAAAAGCTACTTACCTTTTTTGTGAAAAAGGGAATGAAGGGGTTGAAATATGAGATGAAAATTTTTATGCGATTCCTCATTACCGAAGATAAGACCATGAAACGCAAATATTGTTCTAGCGTTTTTGAAATATTGACCCATGTGGGGATGAAAGGTTGCGAGTAAGTAGCAAAGGATGGAGAAACATAAAATGGTAGATTGTAAAAATGTCATTTACTGTAGTGCACTGCAGTTTGTTTGTGTGTTTTTTGCATAATAAGTACCTACACAAAAAAATGCTGCCTAAAGTAATTATTCCACGCGGACGAAGTCGCGGGCAAAAGCTAGTTATAAATAAATAGTTCTGTTCGAAATTTCTATATGATTGTAAAAGTTAACAATAAGTGCGCGGTTAGTTAGTGCACTCGAATCATTGAAAAAATGGATAGGAAATTACCATAGCTCGTTCAGCTGGTGGTATTACCATGTATTACGGCGTTTTGATTTTGCTCAAAAAAAGCAATAAAAGGACTGAAATTGGCACACATAAAATCTTTAATTCAGATATACGTAACCACGCCATCACTTGAAAATATAATTTTCTAAATAACTTCAAATAACTTTAAGTACCTACTTTTCAGGTGAATGTTCTTGTAGCGGTACCTCCTATAGTGGTATTTTTGGGTAAATCACCATTAATGAGCAAGTATGACATGTCTTCAGTGCTAGTAGTTCTCTGTGGCGCTGCGCCGCTCTCCTCTGAGACCATTAGCGACGCCTTGAAAAAGTAAGTTTCATTTGTGCAGACCACAGCAGCCGCTTACCATTTTCACAGTTGACTGGAGAAATTTAAAAGTTTTGTATATGTAGATGATGACTATGATTTACTATTCATTGTACATAATACCTAATGTGTACGTGTACACACATAAAAAGTCTGTGCTGACTCGGAAAGAGTGAAATTTAAAAAAACGATTTTAAATAACAATAAAAATTACAAAGTTGATTCATCATTACAGCCTTTCTTATTCGACCCACTGCTGAGACACAAGGCCTCTCTTTGTCATCGATGGAGGTTTAGGCAGTAGTCCACCACGCTTGCCCAATGCGGATTGGTGGACAGAGTATATATAAAGTGATCAATATCCCACTGCTGATCCATAAGTCGCCTTCTACGACACCCTTTGGGGAATATGGGGTGATACTATTCTACTCTGCCGGCATCACACGGCTAAGCAAGTTGAAGTAGTGTACCAATTTAAATAAATTTATTTCAGAGTTTGGCGAAAGTTCTTGGTCACTCAGTCTGAACCACAGTCAACCCGTGAAAAGTCTAACAATATAATCATTGATTGTATTTTAGGTTAGCCTTTTCACTTGCTTTTCACGGATACAGCCATATTGAAATGATTATAAATCGGGGAATTTTGAAATTTCAGTCTACCAAGCTGTTTAGGAGTGTTCCAAGGATATGGCATGACTGAAACGTCACTAGCTGCAACCGTAGACTTGGATGCAGAAAAGAGTAAACCCGGTAGCGGAGGTTATCCCATAGCGGGAGTGAAAGCAAAGGTAAGTGGTTTAGAAATAACAAACTACAAAATGTTTGCTTACAAAAATCCTACTTATATGTAAGTATTATAAAAGCGAAAGTTTGTATGGATATATGGGTTGTAGCTCTTTTATGCAAAAACTACTGAATGGATTTTAATGAAACTACACTAATATACTAATAATAAAATATAGTTTATACATCAGATAACATAATAGGCTATAATTTATTATACTAATTCTGCGCAGACGAAGTCGCGGGCCGAAGCTAGTATGAAATGAACCTCAAACGTCAAAAACAGGTATATCAACGGATCAGCAACACGGGCAAGTTTGTCTGCAGACTTGATAGCTTGAGCTCCTAGCCCCACGTTGGGCGCCAGTGTATCGTTAGGTCATGTAGGTTCAAACACCATAAATATGGGTCAAAGAAATGAGGCACCGATTACGTCATTATAATAAAAGGTACTACTGTAAAAACTGAACACTTAAACACTTAAAATAGATACACACAAATATAAAAAAATATTTTTCAATAAGAAAACGGCCTTCAAAACTAAGAACAGAGTAATAAAAATTCTGTTTATAAAAATATAAATGTTTTTTTGAGGTCGGTCCCAAATACAAGTGACAACGTTTATTCCAAATATTGAGGTTGGCACCGACCTCAAAAAAAATTTAGATTTTATAAGGTTGATTCCTGAGAAAAGTGTTCTGATCGTCAGATCCGTGGCAATTTTTTTTTCTCGTCACAGGTGGTAACTAAAATTACAAATGAATAAACAATCAAAAAAGTAATATATCTATCCATGAGGCACACATTCAAAGTTTATAGATCGTCTTGAAAAAAATATTGAAATTTTTGGAGCCATGGATCTGATTATAGAATCCACGGATTTGATTAAAGTGTAAATAATACTAAAATGTATAGAATAAAGAAAAAACAAACAATGTAAAAGGTTTATTTATCTTTATTTCAACATTAATTGGAATTATTTTTCAGTCTTTCATCTCTCTCTCTCTCTATCCTTAGCTTACACTTTCATAAGTTTTATGATCTGTCTTAACTACAACCCTTCTCATTCTCTCACTTAACTTCTTACGTTGAAGTTCACTTCGCTGCTTAACTTAAATATAGTTATTTAAGTTTTATAATCTGAAACAAGGAAAATATGTCATCTGCATGTCAGAGGAGAGTTGGACATAGCCTCTCCCAAAGATCTTCAACCTGATCAGTCCTGCCCGCGTCCAGCTGCTTCTCGCGACCTTTACCAGATTGTCAGTCCACCTTGTGGGACGCCAACGCTGCGTCTCCCGGTATGCAGCCGCCACTCAAGGTCTTTGAGTCAGTTTTGAGGCGTATCGCAACCAACCACGATTCAGTTCCGTAGGCCATCGTAGGCCACCACTGGCAACACACAGAGAAAGTGTCTCAAGACAAAAGATGGGCCGAGAATATGTCGCGTCGCCGAGTAGGATTCGTCGATTGACCCCTTTCTGGAAGTTGAACTGTTTGTTCCCGGTAAACCTATTAGTCAACAACTTCATTGTAGAGCTTCCAACCTTTACAGAAGTGCGTAAGTACATGATTTTTGTCTTATCAATGTTCATTTTAAGACTCTCTTGTTGGGACACACTACAGAGTTCAGAGTTTTTCATGGTCTCACCCCATGACTACGGTAATTTCTGCAAAGTGAAGGATTGCATTTGCTTGCCATTTATTTTCAGGAAGTCATCTCCAGCCCAGAAGCTTAAACACGTCCTCCAAATTAACTTTAAATAGTTTTGGATAGCATCGCCCTAACTTACACCTCGCTGCAGCCGTATTGGCTTCGAGTCCTGGTCATGGAAGGGGACTGACATAGTGGCATTTTCTTACAGTGCCTGCAACACTTGGATGTCATCGTCATTTCCGCCGAGAGCCGCCCACTGTTGGACATGGCCTTCCCCAAGGATCTCCATACCGGTCGGTCCTGCGCTTCCCGCATCCGGCGGTTTCCCGCGGCATTTATGAAATCGTCAGTCCACCTTGTGGGAGCCTACCAACTCTGCGTTTCCCGGTACGTGGCCACCACTCGAGAACCTTTCCGCCCCTAGGGGCCGTCATTCCTCCTCGCAATGTGCCCTGCCCACTGTCACTTAAGGTTGGCAGTTCTTTGGGCTATATCGGTGACCTTGGTTCTCCTTCTTCTATTGAAGTGGAGGTTAAATGCATTTATGCATCGTCCCTGCGCGGTGGTGCAAACCGCAGGGGATATGTGTGACTCAAGGTTAAGGCGTTCCCTCCATACCCACTAAACATCCTCCCCGGGCTGACCGTCAGTGCGCTATTACGGGATGGCTCGGGATCAGCGCACGTGAGAGCAACTACACTGAGACCGTCCCGCCCGTCTAGGCACTCCTAGCACCAATTGGTGGCCAGCAGCCACTCCTCCACCGACGGATGCTCGACCTGGCGCGTCCTTCTGACGGACGAAGGACACCAGGAGCAGCCATTGGACCGCACCCGAGGGACTTCGGGCGCGGTCGTGATCCTTAAAAGGGCTGTCCGGAACTAGCCGTGATGGGAAAACAAAAACAACTCGACGATGGCATATGTGACTTAGAATGCCAAGGGGACACACTTGACATCAAAAGCCACACACCCGCTGAGAAAGTTTCCCCACCACGTTATCAGGGTCCGCCACGAGGAGGCTTCAGGACGTGGACCCCGACCTTGGTTCTCCTGCGGATCTCAATATTACTGATTTGATCACGCAGAGAAACACCAAGCATAACCCTCTCCATTGCCCTTTGGGTGACCTTGAGCCTTCTTATGAGGCCCATTGTAAGCGGCATTCATAGGTCATCCCTGGAATTTAAAGACTTTCGTCTTGAGACACTGCGGTAGATGGGCCGAGAATATGCCACTTAGCTTCCCGAACGCTGCCTAGCCTAGTTGGGTTCGTCCAGTGACCTCATTCCGGAAGTTGGACTTACCTAGTTGGATGGTTTGCCCCAGGTAAACATAATGATCGATAACTTTCAGTGGGTGCGACATGGAAATTAGACATAATTAGTCTTATCCGTATTCATTTTAAGACCCACTTGTTGGGAGACTCTACAGAGATCGACGAGCATTGTGCTCAGGTCTTCCAAGGTCTCAGCTATAACTACGATATCTTCGGCAAAGCGAAGGTGAATCATGTACGTCATTTATGCCGAAAGCCAAGTTCTCTCCAGTCCAGAAGCTTAAACGCGTCCTCCAACGTAGCTGTGAACAGTTTCGAGGATATAACATCACCCTGTCTCACGCCTCGCTCGAGCTGTATCAGTTTTGAGTTTTGGCCCTGAAGGCGGACTGACAAAGTGGCGTTTTTGTACAGTAACCGCAACACTTGGATGTAATCGATAGTCTATGTGGCACCTCAGGAGTGACTGGAGCACGGCCCAAGTCTCGACAGATTCGAAGGCTTTCTCATAGTCCACAAACGTTAAGCATAGTGGCAGATTATATTCTTTGGTCTTCTGTATAACCTGCCGCAGCGTATGTATGTGATCTATGATACTGAAGCTTTTTCAGAATCCGGCTTGTTCGTTAAACTGGCTGGAAGTAGTTAAACCTGCGTGCGAGACGATTTATTATAACCCTCAAAAATAGCCTATAAACATGACTCAAGAGCGTGATGGGTCTATAGTTTTCAATTGGGCCCTATCGCCCTTTTTGAAGAAGAGTCACACCAGGCCACCATGCCATGCATTTGGCGTTCACTTGGATGTACCGATAGTCTATTTGGCACCTCTGGAGTGACTGGTCCAAATCTCGACATAATTGAAGGTTTTCTCATAGTCCACAAACGGTCAGCATAATGGCAAATTGTATTCCTCGGTATTCTGTATAAATCATGTGGTCTATACTAATACCTTTAAGGAATCCGATTTGTTCGGGATGCTGGAAGTTGTCGAACCTACGTGCGAAACGGTCTGTTATATATCTCGAAAACAGCTTTTATAAATATATTTAGAAAAATATACTTTCAAATCGCTCACTTTATTGTGAACCCGTTATGAGATAGCATGGGTTAAAAATCCTCTTTTTATTAAAACTTGAAATGTGCTAGTGTGATTTGTCAACAAATTAAGTCAAAACAGCCTGTGTTGCTGCCAGCAGTCCTCCTAAGGTCATCAGACCAAGAACGGGTTGTAAGGCATCTAATACTACGCTTGTCTCCACTCCAGCATTCATCAGCTCTAACGGTTGTCGGTTCTCCAGCAGACATGTACAGCCTATTGCCACTTCAGCGTACTAATTCTTAGGGCTATGTCTATAACGATGACAAACTGTCTTTTAATGAGATACTGAGCCTATCCTCTACATAGCGCGTTGAGCGACTATAAATTAGTGGAGTAATCCTCTGGTAAGTGACCACGTCTGTGCAGGGAAGAAGTAAAGATATGTCTAAGCTTTCCAAATGCTGGAGCAGCAGAACTGGATCGTCCTACTACTACTTCCACGTGGTTTCTATTTATTCCTAAACAACTTTGAGGACCAAATTTCCGACTAACAGAGGCTCTGAAGTTAATTAACTTGTGCATTAAACATTACTTTCGTCTTATCCAAATTCCTCGCAACACGTCGAGAGGCATCATTGAGGCTTTTCAGCATTTCCGAGTTCTTGAGAAGCGTTGTCTCTTTTTTTATGGAACAATATCACCTTATACTCTTGTTCCACGAATGTGGGGTCATATGCATTACAAAAGAACAGCGTCAAACAACTTTTGGAATACCTTGTGGACTGGTGGCGATGACGCAACATCAGATCCATGGGAAAACATCCATAGATTTGAGACCATGGATCTGTTTTGGACCATGGATCTGATCATGACAATTTTGTTTTTGATTAACTACTCAAAAACTTGCAATAATATCCGAGATATTTTTACCTCATAGTAAACTCAGATGGAAAGGAAATCATATTCTAGAAACAGTTTTAACCATAGGTTGACATTTCTATTTTTAAATCGACCCACAGATCTTACCTACCCAGCTGTACCAAAATTAAAATTAAAATAAGAACTGATCTATAAAGTTATCCTTGTACGCGAATGACACAACTCCTCTATCAGAAATTCAGGACACATCTAGAGACCCTCGACAAGCAATCACTGAAGGTTTATCTCATATTTACACTACTGAAATACTCCCATCTTGTCATGGGGTTCAATTTAAGCCCGCCGCGTGACAAATGTTTAAAACGGCTTAACTTGTCTAAATTGATAGGTTTTTATACAAAATTTTATATAAGAATAGAGGCATTTCTGTATTTTTTAATGATATATAAATTATGGTATTATCACGTATAGTTAAAATAATATTAACGATAATACTGCAAGCGAGACGCGTGTGACACGTCGAAAATCGGTAAAATGCCCCCGATTTCCGGTTTCAAATGTGATTTTATTATATTAAAACAATAATTAAGCGGTTTTATTTATGATGCCTCGAGAGAGTAGTAGTTCTTCAAGGTTTTGACAATTATTTAAATATTCTAATCTCAATAATATAGATTATATTGGCCTGTGACACGAAAAATTAAGCTCCCCAGGAACCACCCATAAACAGAATTTTTATTTCTCTGTTTTTAGTTTTAAAGGCAGTTTTATTTTATTTAAAAATAACTTATTTTTTAGTGTTTTAAGTATATAAATTTTCACATTTTTACAAACACACAAGTGATAATATTACGATATCATCGATTACAATTAAATAGGCATTATTAGGGATAACTCAAAAACTACTTGTCATATCTCGATCAAATTTAAATGGGACCAAATGACAAGCATCAATTTCCAAAGGTCGAAAGAATGTTCAAAATTGGTGTCCCCGGTACAGAATTATGAGGTAACAAACATAACAAAAAAAAACATACAGTCGAATTAATAACCTCCTCCTTTTTGAAGTCGGTTGAAAAAAAGACAATATAATTTTGTTAGTGCCTGATTTTGTTAGTGGGTGATAATTATACCTAGGTATTTTTTAAAGTACTAGTATTCCATTTATAGCCCAAGTTATGGGCGGGTGTCCAGAGCGAGATCCCACAAATTTCACTCTGCCATTGCCGTACGCTATTTGTAAAGCCAAGCAAATAAGCCGCCGCGATCTAACGGTTTCTGTGAGTGGTTCGCTCTCCAGAATTATATGTGCCGGGTTTAATTCCCAAGTAAGTACAGAGAACAATGCCCATGGGCCATAAAACTTCTAGCCCAAAAGGAGGATAGAAAATTATTACAAACATAACTTAATTCTACATTGAAAACTCTCCTTTTCACCTCCACCGGCATGTCAAGAGCAACCGTTGTAAATTTTTTAAAATTTCTTTCCACAGGTTGTTGACATAGAAACACGGAAGAAGTTAGGTGTTAATCAAAGCGGCGAGATCTGTTTGAAGGGCCCTGTGATCATGAAGGGCTATGCTGGCAACGAAGCTGCTACGAAGGACATGATTGACGAAGAGGGCTACTTGAAGACCGGCGACATTGGATATTTTGATAAAGATGGTTGCTTTTTTGTCGTTGACAGGCTAAAAGAGCTAATCAAGTACAAAGGGTATCAGGTGAGTTGATATTTATATAATTTATTTAATAAATCTTGTTATTAGTCTTTTATAAAAGCCCGAAATAAATCTAAAGGTTTGATTATGATCCTTGTAAAGAATTTGCTGTGAAAGTTTAACGTCTTTCAGGTCACTTTTATTTTCTGATTAAATTAATAAAAACAGGGACGATCCTACACAATGCGTGAATAAGTTACCTAATACACTTTCACTAAGCTTTATGGTAATGATCTAAAGCATCGAAGTTTTTGACAGACACATTCAAACTATATTTCGGTATTCTGTAACACTTGTATAATAGGTACTTATGCTCTGCTAACAGGTGCCACCTGCAGAAGTTGAAAGTGTTTTACTTGAACATCCGAGTGTTGCTGAATGTGCTGTAGTGGGGGCCCCCAACGAAGCAGTTGGAGAACTACCCACCGCTTTTGTAGTTCCTAAGCCTGATACAAAATTGACAGAGAAAGACATTATCGACTTCGCTGCATCACGGGTAAGCAAGGCCGCCTATTAAAATATGAAATCCAAAATTAAATAGTTGCCGATTAATTAAATTGTCCACTTTCTAGATAAGTAGTTGTAAAATAGTTGATTTTACTTATTACTAATTAAATTTTCAACAACGTACTGTGTTATTAAATACCGGTATATAGGTACTGCTGATATGTTTTGTTTAACTTCAAAACTGAAAAGGGAGAAATAAAAGTTTTATGTCTTAAACGATCTAAAAGTCAATATGCCAACTAGGTCGAAAATCATTGGATATAACCGCTATCTTGAAATTTTATCGAAACTGCCACAATGTTTAAGCCATAAACGTGTTCGCAGTTTCAATAAAATTTCAAGTTGGCGGATAAATCCAATGATTTTTGAAAGTTAAAAGCGATAAATTGCTATATCATATCGTGTTTCGGTGATCATGATAGGCGGGCTGGTCTAACCAAAAAAAAATTTAAATTAACCCAGAGGCATCGTGAGGCGATCCACATAGAATGGCTGTCTGTGTGATACGAGCGAGTCGAGCGAAAATAAATGTAGAGAAAGAGCTGCTTTGTGAAGCTACTATGCTCAGAAAAACAAGCTCATATTTATCATTAGTAGCTAGCCAGCCAACAAGTTTTATAAATCATTTTATAGGTAACTTTTTTCTAAAATTATAAAGGGAGTGGGGGGGAGTCGCGAAAATAAGGGAAGCACTGGACTAATATAAAAAAAACTGCACAATTCATTCTGACAATATTACCATTATCAACATCCATATAGGTCGAATTGATAACTTCCTTTTTTATTTTGAAGTTGGTTATTAAATGTCATGCAAATCATTCATGACTAGACAATTCATCATATTTATCAAATACTTATCATAATGACTATTAATAATGACATACCCACGCCCGCCATCAACATGACCGATTAAATTTTCATCATATTAATTACCTATAGCGTTGTAAACCAATAAAGATGTGATAATGTAAGATTAAAAGTACTTACGTTTACTAAGTAGTTAATAGGGTTGAATGAGTATTTTTATTTTAAATGTGATTACTATTGTGTATTATTGGAAGTTTTATTAAATATGAAATTGATAAAAAAGGTTCGGAAAAATCCTATGTGCTTTATTGAAATATCATAAACATATTTTAAAAGTCTCAATTACATTTATACCTTGTATCTTGATCGATTGATAATGATCTTAAATATCTTTAGTAAAGTCTTAAAGAAGTATAATGTAAATGCCCTCTTTACTGTGAAATTCTGTAATAACTCACATAATAATTATTATTATGTAAGTAGGTACCTACCAGGACTGCTTGGATGATTTTGAGTGTAACATCTGTCCTGGTTGTTAGCTTTTGCGTTTCATTGTTTACTGAGGATTTTTCATTTTGCGTTTGACAGGCTGGCAACCTGTCACTATTTGGAGGCACTGCCCTGACCAAGTTGTTTAATGCATAGAAGATACATTGTATTCTCAGTCAATCTCTAATTACTATAAATAAATAAAACATATAATAAAACTGCTTGGAAATATGGCGGCATTTTCATAAGTAGATAGTGGTACCGTACCTAATTAATATATGCATTTATTTCTTAATTTTTTTATCACGATCCCCCTTTAAATGCTCTAACCATTTTCCACTTCATTGATTAAAAATAATATTAACAACCCTATTATTTCTGGTGAATTGACTGCGAAAAAATTTCAAAGATTATTGTGGTGTCATTCACAATTCACATCTTTCACGACATGTACGAACGATTACAAAGTAGCTACACACAAAAAAATGCCTCGGTGACTTTGAAAGGACCTCAAAAATTTGCTCATCATTGGCTCTTAGCACGTTTTATTATATAAGTAATTAACTTATAATATACCTTTAACTTTCTCTTCAATCCCTTTAATTCTATTAAATATGATATTTTATTAGTTTAATTAATGTTACTTTGAAATTGGGTACGTAGTTAAGCTGATATTCCAAATACTATCTAGGCGTAAATATACTTTTATTACATAAGTAAGTACATAAATTATTATGATGTACGTTTTCTTTGATGTTCAAATGTAGTAATACATTTAATAGGTAATAATTTATAAATAGATAGGTACCATGTTTCTATTGCATATGTAATATCACTAAACAATTTTGTTTACGATATAATGATGCTGGGTGTTAAAGTCCAGCAGTAAAAGACTTAGTGTAAAGCAAGGAACCGACGTAGATAAGATAAATTCATAAAAGTAACAAGGTTATTTATTATATTACTATCGTAAGTGGGAAGTGTATTGTGTAGAATCAAAGATCGATGGTAGCCTTTTTTTTAGTACGACTTGCTTAATATGTTAGTTTTGACCATTGCCTTTCGACTAACACGCGAGGAATTAATAGGTACCTACCTACTCTACAATTAAATTCAGACTTTTATTCTAAACATTTAAAAAGCTTTAAAATACTAGAAAAAATACACTGAGAAAAATCGACCTGCCTTAGGCGGGAAACGAACCCAGCATCTTCCGCAATCCGGGCGACTGCGTTAACCACTACGCCACCGAGGCACTGCTTTCGCTGTCGAAATTTGTCAGTGCTTGGTGCTTATGTTTTTATGGTAGTCATTGTTTCATCAAATCTTTGAAATTTACACTTCTAAGATCCGAACAAAATATTTTTGCAAATATTTGACGCCCAGTTAAGATGTAACTACCTTACATTATTGAGGCAGGTCGATTTTTTAGTGTATTTTTTGTAGTATTAAAAATATTTACGCGTTTGTAAACTCTAAAATTATTCCAGCTTTCAAATTGCCGAAAATCTATTAATTAACCATTGTAAGTTAGTCTAATCTAGGATAGGCGAAAGAGGGTCCACGTCCGGAAGTCTCCTCGTGGCGGACCCTGGTAACGTGGTGGGGACACTTTCTCGGCGGGTGTGTGGCTTTTGATGCCAAGTGTGTCCGCTTGGCATTCGAAGTCACATGCCATCGTCGAGTTGTTTTGGTTTTCCCACCATGGCTAGTTCCGGACGGCCCTTTTCAGGGCCACGACCGCGCCTGATGACCTCGGGTGTGGTCCGATGGCTGCTCCCGGTGTCCTCGTCAGAAGGACGCGCCAGGTCGAGCAGCCGTCGGTGAGGAGGCGGCCTATAAGGCCGGCGTCGGCCAGCGACAGCCCACAGGGGCTGTTGTTAGTCGTTAGCCCCTGTGGGCTGCTGGCCACCAATTGGTGCACAAGGAGTGCCTAGACGGGCAGCGTTGGGACGGTCTCGGTGTAGTTGCGCTCACGTGCGCAGATCCCGAGCCGTCCCGCAATAGCGCACTGGAAGTCAGGCCGGGGAGGATGTTTAGTGGGTATGGAGGGAACGCCTTTACCTCGAGTCCCACATATCCCCTGCGGTTGGCACCACCCCGCAAGGACGATGCGTAAATGCATTTGACCTCCGCGACAAAAAAAAAAAATCGGGAGTGGTTTCCCCTTGACTTTCTCGTATACCGGAAACGACTCAAATGTTGATAGAAACCTTATATTTTGATGTCATACATGCATGTTAAATTTGGTCACCCATCCGAGTACCGACCGTGCACTTGTTTGCTTAACTTTCGTGATCCACGGCTCAAAATTTGATAGAAACCTTATATTTTGATGTCATACACGTATGTTAAATTTGGTTGCAATAAGTTAAAGCATGCTCGAGTTATCGTGCTATCGCACAGACACACAGGCATACAGACACACAGACATAATTCTAAAAACGGTAGTTTTGGACTCAGGGAGGTCCAAAACGTGTAAATCCGTCAAAATTTCTAGGTCGAATTTTTCGATGATTACAAGACTTCCTTTAGAAGTAAGTACTACGTATACGAGAAAGTAAAAAAGGCTAGTCGAAAGACACTATTTGAGGTTTAATTTACTAATCAAACTCTACGAGAATCGCAGCTGCGAAGTTTGACTATCTCTAAACTAGACGCTGTGATTTTTTAACCGTATTAAATATGTCAAGGTAGTAACTGCCAGTCTATACAATAACTGTTGAAATCTATGAGACGAGTATAAGTCGATTAAAAAATCACGGTGTATAGTGTATACCTCAATGGTAGTTTCGTTTGCATTCTTCACTTGATAAATTTGAAATCTTATAATTTGCGACATGCCCGCCATCACCAGTGATTTGAAGATTGTCGTAAAGAATGGAGAGATAGTTTATTTTGTACCTATAAGTCACGGTAATGTTATCTATGTTTGTAATACGCCGTGTAATGACTAACCGAAAAGTAGAATTTGATTCGTGTTTTTTGAATAAAATTTTATGACCTTCTCTTTTGGACTTTGGTCTTTTTTACGATCCTCGCTATCGGATTCACTTTTATGATACTTATTATCAACAGCTTTAAAACAGATTTCTTCAGAATTAATAATCTGAAAAATAAATTTAACATGCCGGAATAAACCGATAGGTATTTTTGATCAATGGGAGTTGTATGTTCTGCAAATAAATCATTTGAATTTGAATTTGAATTTGACCTTTGACTCCATATTATTCACAATAGGGATGTTGCCAGTCAAGACAGTTGAGATATTATTAGCTGTAAAAACATTTTTTATCTTAAATAAGCTGAGCGTTTAACCCGCCTGACGAAAAGTGATGATGAGGCCTAAGATAATCATATAGATGAAAATATATTCAGAGTATACTGATCCGAGAAATCAGACTTCGGCAAAGATTTCCACTTCTAAGCTGTTTGCATAATATTAGGTGGTAGGCCTTTATGTAGGGCCATCTGGGTAGGTACCACCGCCTTTCCTATTTCAGTCATGGAATAGTTTGCTGTGTTTCGGATTGAAGGGAAAGGTAGCCAGGGTAATTACTGGACATGGAAGGCATTTCATCTCAGGCGTCAGGATGACAACCCATCTGCAGTACCAACGTAGATTGAGAATTGAGTATAGATAGGTCATCAGCGTACACCTAAGCGAGATAGCAATGTTTCTACATACTATACCTATAGCTACAACAATAGACTGAGTATTGGCTTTTACAGCCAATTATACAACAATTCACCATTACTACAAACGAAATCACACAAAATACTGCGTATTAGAATGATTAGATTGTTAAAACTGACATAAAATCACTTAAAATGATGATAAATATCAAAGCACCACGCACTTGTCTGCCACCAAAGCAAGTGGCAAACATAAAAATCCGATACGCAAACAGAGACAAAAAAAATGTTTTGTCCTGCTCTCCCGTATATATCAGACATATAAGCTTTCTCACTCTAATAATTATTATTCTTTAGTAGCTCATCTATACTCTATTCTCAATCTACGAGTACCAAGTAATTTTTTTCTTGTTATTGCAGGTGTAGGTTGCGACGGTATCCACTTACCACCAGGTGGACCATCAACTTGTTTGTCACTAGTAGTATAAATATATAAAAATAATGAAAGTGGAAAGCAAATCGCGCCGTGCGGATGAAATATATCCACAACATAAGACTGAAAACTTTCGTCGCGCCTGGTCGTCCAATGGTGCATAATTAAAACATATTTTTTTCTTTCGATTTTGATAGCATTATGAACTCAAGACGGAACAGTATCACATTTACATAGCATCCTCTTTTACACAATTTATACCTTGTCATTTTGTGAACAGCGTCATAATCCCTATTCCGATCATTTGACACTAGAAAGACGGTAAAATTTAACTACCTAACAAACCTATAAAGACGGCGGACATTCAAAGTATGACTGCTTGTATGTACATATTATTATTTAAAGAATATAATTTATCTACATAAATAAAAATGCACCTCCAAGTTATCTAAACGATTAACGAAAAGTATAATTATTATTTATACAAAAGCGTCCCCACGCTTTTGTATAAATGCTTTCACGTCCGAATTGTGGGCCTATTTGCTAAACTAGTTTGTTTTGTTTAGAAATTGATCATCACTGAGTGAAGTACATATCCATTGCTGTTTTACACGACACGCTATTATGGCCCATGTCGTGTAAAAACAGCTATGGATATGTAATTCACTTGATGATCATCACTTTCAACTGTCAAAAAAAGTTAGCGAATAGGGCTACTGAAGTCAGTGGCGTCAAATACCTGCGCTCTGAGACAATATTTGTTTTACCTAGTTGAGAAATGTACTATTTTTTAGTTTGACGTCCAGCAAAGTGGGTATGGGTCAGCTAGTTAAACATAATTTGAATTTCTAATATAATAATTATGCTACGAGCTACGACTACGGTGTAGCTACGTTCTAAGGCCCTGTCCGCACAGCGATATTTCACCGCGCGTTTTTTTCTCGCAAAATTCTGTGATACATGGGATCTTATAGGACCATCCGCACATGCGGTAAAAAAATCGCGCAAAAAAAAAATCTGTGGTTTGGTGCAAATTGAACGCGATATTATTTCCGCGCCAATATTTTCGACAGGGCCTAAAGAGAAAAAATTTAAATATTTACTATGTTTACTATCTCAAAGACTTTGAGATATGTAAAGATAATAGAAATACATCTGTTATTTATGAATCAACATCCCTTTTTACCATTTAAACACGATTTAATTTCGAATGAATATGCTACGAGCTACGATGTAGCTACGATGTAGGCTTATTAAAAGAACCTTAATTTTTAGGATTTTAAAAGTAAATATTGCTAATGATAGCATTTGAAGATTGTAGAGTTTTTGATTTTCAAGAAAGTCTTTGAGATATGTAAAATTTTAGAAATACATTGTTGGAGATCTTATCGATTAGAAAAATCAATAACATTAATCATAAGGCAGGGTTGTCTTTTATATATATATTTTATAGTTTACAACTTTAAATTAAGAATATATTTACAACTGTAATCGTCTACTGACTGTTTAGTCTAGCGTTTTCTAAACTGGGAGGCTCGAACTACTCTAAAGAGAGCAAATCTTCAGGGAGGGCGCCCAGGGCCGATGTAGGGGGCGGGTTGCAGCCTTCTCATACTATTTTGTTGTGTTAGTAGTCAAGTTTGGAGACCACTGGCTTAGCCTAACGGCATAACATAAAGTCAAACCCACATTACATGAGGAAGTCTTTACGCAGTTTTTCACATATCGTACTCCTTGACAAATAAATTATTTTTAACCGCCTACAAAAATAAAAACGTACCTTCAAAAAAAATATTTAATCGCTCTTCACACTGCTCTTCATAGTTTCACGTGTTAGCACAGATAATATAATACTATACTAGGTAATAGTAACTGCATATAACACTGTGAACTTTTAACAAATTGTTTAGTAAACTCGATATATTTAAAAAATTCTTAGAACATTTTTTCAGATATTAGTTGTATATGTCATTTAATAAATTCCTAATAAGTACACGTTGAATTGTATTATTTATTAAAATATATTTTTTTAAATATTTATTTATTAAAATATGATGCTATTTATACTTCTATATTTGTACAGTATAATCTATATATATATAAAAATGAATTGCTGTTCGTTAGTCTCGCTAAAACTCGAGAACGGCTGGGCCGATTTAGCTAATTTTGGTTTTGAAATGTGTGTCGTAGTCCAGGGAAAGTTTAAACGGTGAGAAATTGTGGAAAAATTGCGAGAAAGATAGTAAAAACAACAATTTCAATTTCCCATATAAACTCTTCTACCTACTTTCCTGTCAAACCTTGTCAAACATTTGACGTTCCGCCATTTTAGCGAAGGGAGAGTTTTAATGTCGTTAGGATAGGTGCAAAGACGTTTAGTACTCCGTGAATAGGTGATACCTTAGACAATACCTGGGTGATACGTAGTACACCGGGTCATCTAGTATTAAATATATGTCATATTTATTTATTGTGTAATTGTTGCTGTAGATGTAAGGCACTGTTTATTGGTTTCATATTTTTTTATCAGAGTACATTTACGTTCGTTGGCATTAAAAGACATTTAGATTATTTAAAAAGTTTTTTTATTTCTTCGTTTTTAGTTTTAAAGGCAGCTTTTTTATAAACATTTTTTTTATTTTTTGCTTTTTAGTGTTTTAAGTATAGAATTTTTCAGGAAACTATCTCGAGATCTTTTAGAAAAACGGCGTTAATCTGTTTTCTACTAAAGTACAAGTTCACACAAACTTTATAAACTAAAAGTATTCTTCTAACCTTTGAATTAACAATTGGTCTTTTTCAGTTATCGTTAGCCAAGCGGCTGCATGGAGGAGTAATATTTGTCAATGCAATACCGAAAAATCCCTCAGGAAAGATTTTACGCCGGGTATTGCGACAGCAACTCAAAGAAAAGAAGAAAAGTAAATTATAATATAATGTAAGCTAGTTTACTTAGGCAAGGTGTATAACTATTCTACAATCACGGTTCGGTTTATTTGTTATAATTTTATTATTAATAAAACTAACTTATATTATATTGTTGTTAAATATTTTTGTAAAACGTTTGAATGTGATATTGATATATTCGAATAAAGAATGTTAGATGAAGTTACGGTTATTTTTATTCTTCTGTCGTGTAATACTGTATGTAACGAAGTCGGACCAAGTCGCTTCGAAATCACTACCTATCTTTTTTATACTTTTTTCATAAATAACTTTAAATTAAATAAATTCAAATAAGGCAAAGTGACGCTTGCTGCTTTATTTAATATTTACTTGCAGAGTTCTCATATTTATTCTGCCATAACCTTATTCCAAATTAAGTAGGTATATAGGTATTTGATTTACTTCGAGTAATTATAAAAAGAGTTTACAATTAGAAAATATTCCTAATCTAATATATAAAATGAAAAGTCCTGACTTACTGACTGACTGATCAACATCCAGCCCATACACCCTTGGCCCTAGATAGCTGAAATTTTGGCGGAGGTTCTAAAACTTGTTTCATCACATCTTTGAAAGGAGATTGGTAAAATTGGGCCTAACTGTTACAAGAACGGGATAGTGATCAAAAATTATTATGTATTTTTTTAGAATTTACTGTAAAATATCAACATTTCGTTCTATGGGAGATTAATGTAACAAACAATAAGTGTTTGAACGATATTTATTCTACTTCCGCCATCAAGGAACAAGGAAAAATATTGCCAACAGTAAAATTGTATAATTTTTAATCGATTACTCTATTATATTTTTAGTTTTTTTTTAAAAAAAAATATTAGCTTATATATTATTGAATTATTGAAAAAAGAATAATGTATTACGACGTAAAGTCTTTTCTTTTTCCTGATAAAAAAAAAACCCGAAGTTAATAATCTTAGCGAAAGATTAAAAATTAATCGAAAGTATCGAATAATCGATAATCTTCATAAACTACTTTTTAAGCTGGCAACAATAAAACAAGCGGAAGCGTCATTTTGTCATTTATTTATGATTTAAGTATGACATTCGGTTCACTTTCCGGGTTGTTTATTTGTGAGTTTTACGCTTTTACGTGATTTTATTATGATTCTTAATTACTATCTTCGACGATTCTCGCTACTAATTTATGAGCCCTTTATGATTGTATGGTATGATTCATTTGGAGGTAGGTATAGTATCTTTACTATTCCATTATCTGTTAGTGTTTTATTTAAAAATATATTTTTCACAAATAAGGAAGGAGTCGGAGGTTGTTGGTCATTTTCTCGCAATATGCCTATCGAGATTTGTTGTAATATATACTCTTTTATAATCTAATTTAGTGTCAATTTTAAAATACTTAAGTTACAATTCTTTTTGGCTATCATATTTACTTCAAAATAAATACCAACAGTAAACAGACGTTTTCTTTAATTTCATATTTTCAACAATTATTTTACAACAATCGTTATCAGCACGAAAGTTCTAAAGTGGATTAAAGTAAATATTAATATCTGGAAATTGTGTGGTGATATTTTTGAAGTCGGTGGTAATTTTCCGTTGTACCAAATGTCACGAGGCGACTATACGGTAAGAGAAAATCATTCCACTAATTTGCCTTCTATAATTTTACGCAATAGAGATGACTACAGTAGATGGAAGTTTAGAATGCGTAATTATTTATTACATGAGGACTTATGGGAAGCAGTCGACGGTTATCCTACTGGAGATACCACACCCGATCCTCTTAAAACAAGAAAAGATAGGAAGGCACTTACTTCAATTTGCATGACGGTAGATGATTCTGCTATCATACATGTAACTAATGCTAAGACAGCATCAGAAGCTTGGTTAGCATTACAAAAGGCTTACGAGGATAGAGGAATGGGACGCAAGTTAGCTTTAGAGCGCAGGCTATATAGACTTTGTCTTGATGATTATGATGATATTGGGAAATATATTCATTCGGTTATGAGTACTGCTCAAAGTTTAGCTGACATAGGGAAAATAATTGAAGATTCATCATTAGCTGCAATCTTATTAGGAGGCTTAACCCCAAAATTTAATCCACTCGTAATGGCTTTGGAAAATAGTAATGTCGAAATTACTACAGATTTGGTGAAAGAAAAACTTCTAAATGAAATGTCAAAAGGTCAGTTTTCAAAAACTGATGGAACCGCTTTACGGTCTGATGTAAGCCGTCGATATAAACCGAAAAAGAAAAAGCCAATAGTATGTTATGATTGTAAAGAGCCAGGACACAAAAGGCCAGATTGTCCGTTGAGAAGTTTGAAAAAATCAAAGGAGTCAACGTCACAGCAAGCACTTGGCGTAAATGATTTGCGATTCCGTGTACCACTGGATTATTGACTCTGGCGCTTCACAACATATGACTTTTAGGCAGAGGCGGATTAAACATTGAGAGCGCCGTAGGCAAGCATCTCATCGGCGCCCCTAGGTAAAAACTAGCTTTTGCCCGCGACTTCGTCTGCGTGGAATAGTTACTTTGGGTAGCATTTTTAGTTTTTTAGGGTAGGTACTTATTTTGCAATTAATACTCATAAACTAATGTAGATTACTGTAAATAGCTTATTTTAATACCTTTTATAAACTAAGTTTTGTGTTTTTCGATATTTTGCTAACTTCCATACGACCTTTAATTTCCTAGTTCATCCCTACACGGGTGTCAAATTTCCAAAAACGCTACAACATTCTTTTTACTTTTTATCACGTGCTTAAATACAAAGTTTATTGGTTTTATCTTCGATTGAGGAATCCCAAACAAACTTTCATCCCTTCTTTCAACCCCTTCATGCTATTTTTACAAAAAAAAAAGGTTATATTCTATCTCAAAGGATAGTCTATTTTTGTACCAAATTACATAAAAAACGGTTCAGCACTTAGGCGTGAAAGCGTGACTTTGTTTGGACCTGTTTACGTCCTTTCATAATCTATTACTTCCCCACACGCGTCAAAATTTCAAAAACGCTAGATCAGATATAATTTTTTACTTCTTATCAAGTGCCTATATACAAAGATTCATGGTTTTATCTTCGATATTGAAGAATCGTATACAAACTTTCATCCCTTATTTCAACAAAAAGGTAGCTTATATCCTATTTCAAGGATCTAGTCTATTTTTGTAACAAATTTCTTCAAAATCAGTTGAGCACTTTCGCGCCTAACACCTGATTTTGATGAAACTGCTGCTTTTGATGCGACTTTTGAAAAGGTGTGGTTTTTTTTGGACTTCCATACGACTTTTCAGGGGATGAAAATTTCATCCCCACATTGGTTAATATTTCAAAAACGCTAGAACAAATAACCCCTTCATGACTATTTTTCGCAATAAAAAATGTCCTATGCCCGCCCTTCCCCGAGCTAAAGTCTATATTTGTACCAAATTTCATCAAAATCGGTTCTGTGGTTTAGACGTGAAAGCTTAACCAACAGACAGACAGACAAAGTTACTTTAGCATTTACAATATTAGTCGGGATAAATCTTACTGTAATATGACAGAAACCGCTGTACCGCGCCTATTACAAAAAACCGGCCAAGTGCGAGTCGGACTCGCACACTGAGGGTTCCGCCGTACAAACGTAGCGGTTTACAATTTATAAACTGCTGTATCTTTTGATTGCGTTAACTTAGAAGTTTGATTTTTTCACTGCTTAAAGGGACAATAGACCTAGGTATTTGGTATAAATTTCAATTTGATACCTTTATTCGTTCGTGAGAAACAAGGTAGTAAGTTTCATTTTATTAAAATATTTTTATTATATTATATAACTAAAAAAATGTGATTTTCGCAATTTTTCCTATATTTGCATTATATGACAATGCTTCATGCCAAATTTCAAGATTCTGAGTTTACGGGAAGTATCCTGTAGGTTTTGATTCCTTTGCGAGTGTCGGAAATTTGTTGAAAATATCGACATAATCGGCTGTATCTTTTGATTGGCTTGGCTTAGAAGTTTGATATTTTCACAGCTTAAAGGGACAATAGACCTGAGTATTTCATGTGAATTTCAGCTTGATACGTCCACGCGTTTTTGAGATAAAGGGTCTTGACAGACAGACAGACAGACGGACAACTAAGTGATCCTATAAGGGTTCCGTTTTTTCCTTTTGAGGTACGGAACCCTAAAAAGGAGTGAGATGGGGGCCAAGGAAAAATGAGCATGAGTTTACATGAGATCGATATTGTCGGACAGATTGGTCGGATCGGTTTACAATATTTTAAAGCTTTAAGGTACGACTGGCATGTAAACCCCAAAATTATGAAATTCCCTATGTAATAATTTCTGGCTTTACACGACAGTGGTATGAATTAAATTATTGAACAGGATAAAAAAAATTAAATCAGTGTAATCTAATATTTAATTTATATAATTAACTAACTTCAATATAAGTATTATAATTACTTAATTCGACCTAGATAGTATAGATAGTGGCCTAGGTATCTGCCGTAAGCGCGGATGGTCCCGGATTTCTTTCTCGGTCGGGCAAATATGAAAAACTAACGCCCGCCGTCGTGAATTATCTGGCGCTTTTATTTTAAGAATTTATTAATACTCGGTAAATAAAAAAAAATCAAGCGCGATACTCACTCGCGATCGACGCGACGATCATTGCAGTTGTATCTTTCCAAATTTAATCACAGATCATGTACCATCGGCAAGGTTCTTTGTAGGCGTGTTTTGGTGTAATGGCGCACACTATGTGCGACGATCCCAAAACGCCCCCATAAGGGCTTAAGAGGGTACCGGTGGGTTTTAGCGGAGTAGGTCCGGCGCTGTCCCGCGCCGCGCTGGTGAGTCCCACGCAGCACGAGTCACATGCCGTACGCCCAGCCAGCGTGCGGTATGGTCCGTAAATGGATTTCCCATCGTCACAAAAAAAAGGTTCTTTGTAGGCTTAAGTTTGAATCAGTCATCTTTTGTTATATTTTTATATTATATGTCAAATTGAGGTTGTAAGCAAAAAATATCTTTTTATTGTATAAATAGCTGGTTTTTTAACTGGAGCAATTAATTTTATGCTATAGGTATATATTATATATTTTTAGTTTTTTTTTCCAATTCCGCCCGCGCGCCCCTTTGTATCCTCGCGCCCCTAGGCACATGCCTAGTTTGCCTTTAGGATAATCCGCCTCTGCTTTTAGGAAGGACTGGTTTACGACCTATAAACCGAAAGACTCTGTAAGTGTTACTGTTGCTAACGGAGAAAGAGTTAGTTGTGTTGGTTTCGGTGACATTTCTATAGCTACTTCATCAAATGTAAATAGTATTAATAATGTTATATATATCCCTAAGTTAAAAACTAATCTTTTATCTGTACATAAATGTGTCGAGAAAGGATTCTCTATTTTGTTTGATAAGAATGGTTGTAATATTTTTAGAAGCGATACTTTTTCTTTTACAGGAGAATCTGTTTTGAGCGGTTCAGTTAGCAGAGGGCTGTACAAATTAAACTGTACTGTAAATTCCCCTTGCAACATTGTGTACGATTCATGTGCGGTTGAAACTATATCCAAATATGAATTGTGGCACAGGCGCTTAGGACACCTATGCAGAATTGGTATGGATATATTAAAAAATAGTAATGTAGGTATTGATTATAAGACTGTAGATATAAATAATTGTATAGCTTGTGTGGAAGGTAAACAATCGCGAAAACCTTTCAAGAAGATTGTGTATGATAAGGCATCTTCTTTGCTAGAGCTGATACACTGCGATTTATTTGGACCGACGAATACAACTTCGTTCCAAGGCAGTAAATATTGCTTAGTTTTAATTGACGATTTTTCGCGTAAAATATTTGTTTATTTCCTGTCATCGAAAGCAGATGTGAAAGATAAGTTTAAACACTTTCATTTATTAGTCGAACGTCAGACTGGGGCTAAATTAAAAAATGTGAGGACTGACAATGGAACAGAGTTTGTTAATCTAGAATTAACAAATTATTTCTCTTCCCATGGTATAGTACATCAAACGACGGTACCTTATCCTCCGCAGTCAAATGGAGTAGCCGAACGTACTATACGCTCTATTGTGGAAAAGTCGCGTTCCATGTTAGCAAGCAGTGCACTGCCTTTTTCTTATTGGCAAGATGCTGTTGAAACTGCTGTTTATTTAAAAAATAAGTCACCTCACCGTGCTTTAGGTCGTTCGCTAACACCTTTCGAAAAATGGTATGGCACTAAGCCTAATCTGACACATTTAAAAGTATTCGGATGTCGAGCTTTAGTGCATACACCTTCTTGTCATAGGACAAAGTTTGACGTGAAAGCACAAGAATGTATATTTGTAGGTTATTGTCAAGATGTAAATAGTTATTATTTTAGAGATGCTAGGTACCCCAAGAAATTAGTTAAGGCTAGAGATGTCACTTTCTTTGAGGATTGCTTCACTCCTTTGAAGTCTAGTGAAGGACATGAAAATAATATTCACCTCGGACCTACTTTGCAATTGTCAAGGGATGAACAACTTCCGATTGTTTCTGAAGACCCTGACATTGTCAATAGGGAAGTTAGTAGTCCTTTGCCTGGGACTTCAACTGATTTTGAAGCTCCAGACAACAGTGATCCATCTACGGTATGTCCACTAAGGGGGGAAAATGTTGTAGATACTCCACTCAATTTGCCATTATCAGAAGAAGGGCAAAGGTATCCTTCAAGAGTTCGAAAACCACCCGATTATTTTTCTTATAATATCTTAGACACAGAATACTCAGAACCTACAAGCTATTTTGAGGCGATGAACTCTGATGATTCATGTAAATGGCAGGTTGCGATGCAAAGTGAGTATCAGTCTCTAATAAAATCGAAAACGTGGAGGTTAGTAGACAAACCTGATAAGAAGGTAATACGAAGTAAATGGGTGTATAAGGTGAAGATGGATGCACATGGTAATGTAGTCAAATACAAAGCACGACTTGTAATAAAAGGCTATAGTCAGGTCGAAGGTATCGACTACAAAGAGACGTTTGCTCCTGTTGTTCGACATTCATCTTTACGAACACTTATGGCACTTGCGACAAATCTTGGTCTCAAGATGAGGCACTTAGATGTGGAGACTGCATTCCTCAATGGAGATCTATCCGAAGAAGTATACATGCATCAGCCACAAGGATTTGCAGTAAAAGGGCAAGAAAACAAAGTTTGTTTGTTGCAAAAGTCTCTCTATGGACTTAAGCAGGCACCTAGGTGTTGGTATAATAAGCTAAGTGAAACGTTAATTAAACTGGGTTTCACTAAAATACCATTGGAGCCTTGTGTGTTCATAAAACTTTTTGGTTCAGACCTTGTCATCTTAGCTTTCTACGTAGATGACATAATAGTATTTTATGAAAAAGATATTCATTTTGACATTGTCAAAAATGACTTACTAAAATATTCAACAATAAAAGATTTAGGAAATCTAAGTTATTATTTGGGAATTAATGTTTTTCAAAATGAAGACGAAATACGAATAAACCAAAAAACGTACATTTTGAATCTACTGAAAAAGTTCAAAATGGAACAATGTAAAGGATTTAGTACACCTTTGTCAAATAATAAATTAGAAGATGAAGACAAAGACGGTAAGCAATCCAATGAAATGTATCCTTACCAGAGTTTGATTGGTTGTTTAATGTTCTTGGCTGTAAGTACAAGGCCAGACATTACCTTTGCGACTAGTTACTTGAGTCAATTCAATACCTGTTATACTAAGACTCATTGGATCGCCGCAAAGCGAGTTCTTCAATATCTGAAGGAAACTATTGATTATTCTATTACTTATAGGAAGTCAGATAAGCCTCTTGTCGGATATACAGATGCAGATTGGGCAAACTGTAAAATGGACCGACGTTCATATACGGGATATCACTTCCAATTAGCAAATGGACCAGTATCCTGTGCTTCTAAAAAACAGCCGACTGTTGCACTGTCGTCAACAGAAGCAGAATACATGGCTCTCACAAACGCTGCTAAGGAAGCTGTATATTTAAGGCGCTTTATATCTGAGGTATGTGGTCATAAACCTAACTGTATAACTATATATACTGATAGTCAAAGTGCTGAAAGTATAGCGAGCAATCCTGTTTATCATAACAGAACAAAACATATCGATACTAAGTACCATTTTATAAGAGAAAAAGTATCTGAAAATATTATAGGTTTAAAGTTTATTAAGAGTACAGAAATGTCTGCGGATGTAAGGACGAAACCATTAGGTCGTATAGCTCATAATAAATGTGTAACTTGCATGGGTATAACTTGATAATTGTAGTTACTTGACCTATATATTTTATAGATATTTATAATGTTGGTTACTTATTGTTTATGTTTTTTATGGGATAGTTTGTGTTTGGTTTTTGAGACTTAAGTTTGTACCTAAATTTAGATTAAGGGGGGATGTTGTAATATATACTCTTTTATAATCTAATTTAGTGTCAATTTTAAAATACTTAAGTTACAATTCTTTTTGGCTATCATATTTACTTCAAAATAAATACCAACAGTAAACAGACGTTTTCTTTAATTTCATATTTTCAACAATTATTTTACAACAAGATTTAATAAATAAAAGCCTATAAATAGGGTGATAGTGCCTGTTTATATTTTTGGTATCTTAACTTTTAATATCTACATATCTTGCTAACCCCATAGAAAAACATTACAATATTAATACTAAAAGAACGTGTATTTCTCGCTCTACAAAACAGTCCAAAAATCATCAGTGTAACGCTTAGGCCCAGAGTTCTTAGAAAGTTTACCATTCTCCTTTGCACTTCAAGATTCGAACGAAACATTTTTGCAAACATTTGACGATGAAACTACCTTATATTATGGAATATTTTTTGCGCTTACAAACGCGTAAATATTTTTAAAACTAGAAAAAATACACTGAAAAAAATCGACCTGCCCCACTCGGGAATCGAACCCAGCATCTTTCGCAATCCGGGCGGCTGCATTAACCACTACGCCACCAGAGCATTGCTTTCGCTGTCGAAAATTGTCAGTGCTTTATTTACTATCACCAACAAAATATACACTAACACTACTACATGGAAAGTACATAAAATAAATTGCTAAATGCTACCTTAATTATAGGTGTTTGTGTAACATACATGTAAGCATAAAAAGGTACCCAATTAATAATTACTATTTCATAAAAAAAAATAATGCTTGTGATGAAGCAGCATTGCGAAGAGAACCAGCTCCTAAAGTTTATAACAGAGCTTTATCTTTTATAAATTTAAAAAATCAAGGCCTGCATTAACTTCAAATATTTACCTGAATTACAACAAATAAAATCAAGAATTTATAGAAGGAGAAATAAGTAGCATATTCATTCGAAATTTAACGCTCAAACAGTTGAGGAAGTCGAGGTTCCCAGTACGTTTTCTGATTTTTTACTCGCTGATTACCATCAGAAATAATGTAGAATATTAGTGTTTTGTTCAAGTGATTCCCAAGAAATTATGAAAACCATAAAACACTTTTTTATGGATGGGACCTTTAAATCATGTCCCAAGTTCTTTTCAACAGCTTTTTCTATTCACGGGACATCGGTAGTGATAATGAGTGACACAAATAACACGAATGTAATTCCTTTAGTGTACGCTTTCATGAGTCACAGGGCCAAAAGAGACTTACTCAATTTTATTTTATTTTATTGTTACCCAAATTCCAGAATGGAATCGAATCCTGCTAAAGCCTTAAAAATCACCTCTATGAATTTTATGTTAGCCTGGTACTTTTAAATATGAATCGAGACTAACTTAAAAAATCAGGAGTGGTCCTCTTGACTTTCTCGTACGACTCAAAAGTTGATAGAAACCTTATATTTTGATGTCATACATGCATGTTAAAGGTTGCAATAATAACGCACATACAGACATAATTCCAAAAACGGTATTTTTGAACCCGGGGAGGTCTAAAACGTGTAAAGCCGTAAAAATCTCGAGGTTGAATTTTTTGACGATTACAAGCAAAGACTACAGTATTTATATTACAAGACTTCCTCTATACTAGTACGTATACGAGAAAGTAAAAATAAATGGTCGATCCTGGTTGAGAATTTATTTTATTATTTTTTTAATCATATGTGAAAAAGTATTTTTCATTATTATTTAATTTATTGTTGTTTCAGTGTATTTTTTCTAGTATTAAAAATATTTGCGCGTTTGTAATCGCAAAAATTATTCCATTATCTATTGTTTTTTATTTCTCGATAAGTTCAACGGTCGAACAAATGAATAAAAAATCTCAGTAGTTCGACAGTAGAAAAAAATGAGAAAAAAAAATTTCACTACTTCGGCGATCGAACTAATGAATAGAACAAGGTAGACCACGGGTAATAAACTGTGAAAACAAAGGGAAAGGGTGAGTACTGATTCGGGCACAGATGGCTTTCCGGTGAAATGCGAACTGTCACGATCCCGAGGTGCTGTCGTAGTGTGCCTTGGCAGTATGTCCGGAGATGACGTTAGTGGGTAAGGGAGAATGCCTGTACCTTGAACGAGTCCTATACATACCTGGTTACGCCAATAATAATTTTAAATAAGAAACTGTAATGGTACATTGGTACATTATACCTGATCCTATTCCCATCTCTTTCGCACGTACTGCCAAAATATCTATCACCGGTGCCGCTTGCGCCGAGTTTATGAAGATATTGCGTCTCCAGCAGTCGTTGCTGTTATATTCCCGCCGCAAACGAGTGACATCGTGCTAATTAATAGATCGCTAACCCCGGACATTGCGTCCTTGTATTATTGAATGTGTCGCGCCTTCCGCGAATACTGCAGAGGAAGTTATTGAGAGGTTCTCATTGCCGCTGAGGAACAGGAAGTGGCAGGCCCGCTGCGCTGCTAAGTGCTCCAAGGGTCAGTGCGTGCATTATCCTCTCTCTCCCCTTAACTGCTGTATGTAACTAATCTCTTACACTCCACTAAAAATCAAAGAATTAAAAACTTTAAACACCGTAACATATTGGTGCGACCACATACCCATATCCGTGCACATACCCCTGCACTTGCATCGTACTGCAGGGATGATGCGTAAATGCATTTGACCTCTCCGGATGAAAAAAAAAGGTATCACCAGTTGATAATGGAGCAGTTAATGTAAAGAAGTGTATAGATCTGGTAGGGAGGTGCCTCTACTGGCTGCGGGCATGATTGATTGTAGCTGGGGACTACGATAACTACAAAGCGCTTATACAACCACTATATTATTAGGTAAAACAATCCAATTATCTCTAATGGATGAACTCCCAGCGCTCCCGGGGGTGGAGTACGGGCAAATTTGGAAAATTGTTAAACAATTTGTCCTCGTCTCTTTATTAAGGCCAATAAATACTTCTCGTTTTACGGCGGGTTGCGAAAAGAGCATGGATATGCGCGCTCGAAGTATTGATTCAGTCTGTACCTACATGAAGTATACAAATATTTTCGAAATTATTATAACTAATAAATATGCAAAACTGAACAAAATGTTCATTTTTGCCCCAACCGTCATTCGCAGGACTGCTAGGGCAGGACGACTCCACCAGTAGGTACTCTATGTCTCGCAATCATCGCAACTCGATGATTTACAGATGTGGCTGTTCTTTATGGAAATAATATCTCGATTTGCTTTCATCTGTATTTTTCTAAATCTAAGTAGGATACTTAGATTTAGAAACTAGGACTTGATTTATTTATTGATTAATTAAGATTATTAATTATGTATTACCTATATAGTATGCTTAAATCAATAAAAGTGTTCTTTTTTAATTAGACTTGTTTTCTTTTCCTAAAATCTTCTTTGACATATCCGTGGACTATTTTAAATCTTAGGTATGGTCCATTACGAGCAAAAAGTTTATGAAATCATGGCGCGTATCGCGGCGTAGTGGTTGACATCCCTTTTGTTTTTTTTTTTTACATTGTAGTTTTTATCTTGTTTCTTAAAGCTCTGTTCAACCCCTTTTGGGATTAAGAGCGTGATTATATTTATGTATTTTTATTTGACAAACGCTGTTGAGCCAGACAGTGTCCTCTTCTTTGTCCTATCCTGCTCTCAATTTATTCGGAGTCAGCGTACACTATGTCTTGATATCGATGTGTGACAAAAAAGCTAAGCTACTAAGTCATAATCATCATCATAACAGCGTTTATAATTCGACCCACTGCTGGGACACAAGGCCTCTCCTTGTCTTCGAAGGAGGAATTTGGTTACACGTAAAGCCACATCTGGTATGGGCCATACAGTGCCCCCCAAAAGAGTGGCAGGTTGTCAGTCTTCTGTCGCCTAAGATAAAACTGCAATAATATAAAAAAACAACAGGGATGTCAACCACTAGGGGGTGAATAGTGAGTGGTACACGACCATTTGTTTGCCGGAAATTATTGACAAACTCCGTAAAAATAACTGCAAACGCCGTATCATCTTGCACCACGACAATGCTAGTTCCCACACAACCAGACAGACAAACGAATTTTTGAAGGTGAAAAACGTAGAACTTAGGAGCCATCCTGCATATAGTCCCGACCTTGCACCTTCTGACCTTTTTTTATTCCCACCAATTACGCGTTTAACGATTTTCATGACCAAAAGAGGCTGCCGAAGAGTATGAAAAACACGTTTCTGAGGTCACCACGGAAGAGTGGCAAAAAGTTTTCAAAATTGGTGTAATCGAATGATAATGTGCATTTACGCAAACAATAAATAAAATTTTGACCTTTAATAGTATTTTATTCTTATTCGTTCCGGAATCTTTTAGTGCGCCCCACGTATAACTTATGTATGTATATATATTCAACTATATTGAATTTGATATATAATTTAGATTTTAGGGTATCTATTTATCGCCATCAATGACTTTCTTGTCTTTCCTGTCCATCCAAAGGTTATCTGAAAGAGATACCTAATAGAGCGATAAGACCGCCGATTATAAATGTAATTATTGTTTCTGGTGTTTTATTTATGTATGTTATCTATGCTTACTTACCAGACAGGCTCTACATTTGGCATCCACTTATTGTAAAAAAAATGTACTTAAGTTTTATGTAAATTAAACGTACCTATACAATGATATTATATTTAAAAAGAGGTAAATATAATATCATTGCACCTATATGTGTTTTTGGTGTGTATGTCCATTCCAGGGTCTCAAAATATCTCCATGCCAAATTTTATCTAAATCGGTCCAGTAATTTCGGAAGCTATTCGTTGCAAAGAAACAAAATTTTCCTCTTTATAATATCAGTTTAGATAGATATAATTTGCATCAGTAACGTACGCAAATGTTTCCTTATGTACTGTTATAATGTAAACTTTGTCGAATATCATGTATTAAATCTTATTAGGCTAAATACGTAGAGAAACATTGTGTTCGCTTATACCTACATACACTTTTTGTATTTTGTCATTGAATTTCGTTGCGCAAGCTTTAATTCAATTAGGTTTGAGTATTATAATATAATAACATGATCACTAAGCATTTACTATAATTTTATTTTTAGTAAGACGTACTGCCAACGACACTAGTTTAATGTTGGATGTGGCTTTATAAAATTTAAATAATTTTACAAAATTGTTACCTATGTTTCACAGGTACCTACTCATTTCATTCATAACAAAATTGAGATTATTTATTAGTTAGCCTTTATTTTATCTGATCTACAATTGTTATATAATATTATGTTATTTTATAACTTTAAGTTTGATAGTAACCAAAAATACTATTAACAATTTGTTATGGGCCTTAACAATATAAAATTTCAGAAACAAAGAGAAATTGCTATAGCCAAATCCCCGTAGCTCGTAGCGCCACCTGTAGTGGCCGTAGCAGTAGGCTACGTTCTACGTAAAGTAAATAAATAAAAACTAATGAGATTTTTTTATGAAATTAAACCAATATAAACTATGTAAATAAATTAGTACCTATTATTTATGATGTTAGCTCGTCAAATGTGATCTCCAAATTACTAAATATAACATTGAAACAAATTTAGTGGCTTTGTGGCTCGTTAACAGTTACCAGAATTATTTCATGTTGGCCGTCATAGCAAGTTTGAAATAGCGGTAGTCGGTAGTGAGCATCTTAGGTAGGACATAAAATTTAACATTCGTAAATCCGTGACGCGTATTTGATCGGCTTAGTGCGGTACTGGCGCGCGGCGGAGCGGTGGCCGTGGGAGGTGGGAGCTCGCCGCACTCGGTCGGCCGGTCCGCGAATACCACACGCGCCAGACATACGCCTACACTAACAACACCTTTATTTCGCTTTTTCGGTCTAAGTGGTCATTATATTCGGGTTGCAAATGTAAACAATGTAGGTGCACTAAAGCTAGCACGATGTCTGTGTGCGCGCAGACGGAGGAAGAGAGCGGCTCGGAGGAGATGGGCGCTCCCTCGAGGGACGCCTACGAGCAGAAGGCGGTGAGCAAGGTGGTGCGCGTGCTCACCGTGATGGCGTACCTCCTGTCCGTGTCTCTGGCCGCTATTCTGCTATCCGTGTACTACGTGTGTGTGTGGAAGTCGCCTGAGCTGCCGCCGCTTAACGACACCATAGAGGTGGCCGCTCGCCGTGCTCCACGGGAATTGTACTACCAATACTTTGATTCCGTTGGTGAGTGTTGACGGAGACGATAGAATAAACAGTTGCATCTTTCAAATCCCCAACTAGTACCAACTGACGAAAGAGTTTCTAAAATTCCTTCAGTTTCAATGAATGGTCAAGTCAAAAATCTACTGTCGTAACTTCACCAGACAAATTATTTATTGCTTTCCACAATGAGCTAAGGTCTAAATAAAATATTTGGACATCGTGGGCCCTTTCGGGCACTGCAAATTTTAATTTAAAATTAAAATTTCTAACACTTTAAAAATGTATTGCTATAATGTATTATATCAGCGTAAGATCGCCAACTATGTATGCAGGCGGTAGTGCAAGGTCCCTAATTTCATTAACAAAATAATTACTTTGGATAATTGTCTTACGTAATAAGAATAGGACTTACTTAAATTTTCCATATTACTAAGCCTACTTTACTAAATATTAATTAAGACTAACTATCGTACAAAGATACAATATAGTTCATAAGCCTCTTAATACTTAATACCTGTGTAGTCAATATTTTATGGATTTTAAACAAAAAGAGCCTCGGCATGTATCGATATTAAAAGAAATCGAATTTTATGTCTTTTTATGTAATTCAATAGTCTATTATATTTAAAAAAGACATTTAAGTAAAATTATTATGTTACCAAAAATACTTTAAGTAACCGGTACAATTTTTAATGCCTATAATTATGTAGATACCTTTACCTAAGTTATTAAACCGGTTTTTTTTTCAATTTATATGTTGTATTTAGTAATTTTTATATAATTTCAAAATATAAATATGTACATTTTTATATCTGTCTTAGATAAATAAGTTTTAAGCTTGTAACCTACAGGTTAATTAAAAAAAACAGTCCTCGTATGATCTAGCTGGCCAGGAATGAGTACACTAATATTGTAAAGAGAACATTTTTTTGTTTTTAATGAATAGGCTCAAAAACTACTAGAGCGATTTCAAAAACCGGTAGAAGGCTACATTTTTACAAAGTACACAGGCTGCATTTAAATATATATATTCTCGAAATTTTTATTTATTTAGCCCACGTATAATATAATAGTAGCAGATAAATTATTAAAATACCAAAGAACGGCATCGTTTTTGCAAACGCAATAAGCTTTCAAGTTTAACTTCAACCTGCAAACTCCTCATTGCTGTCGCGATCTACGCGATTACTTTTGAGATGGCAACCCTGACGTGACATTTCCGGACATAGACAACAGTGAAGCGCGCTGTCAATAATACCGGTGAGTCCACCATGTTTGTATCTATATTCATTGCAGTCGAGTGGCATTCAAAACTTTTAATTGGTTGGAAAAGGAGGAAACTTTGTGTGGCCTGCATGTGGCACAGTTCTTCAAGTTCTACACTGAAAGCTAAGTATCTAAGTATTTCTGCAGACTAAATTTTGTGTATATTATGAAACTCTTAATCTGTGTATAATTACTAAATGTTCTATAACATATCGCTGAAGCCTGACCGAGAGAGAGCAGGTATACATTGACCGATGTGTAAACCCTGGCATTGTAGTTGCCGGCTATCCATAACAGGTAACTAAGTACTTACCTACATATCCAAAGTATATAAGCCCTGTATAAGGTAAAGGTATATGCCTGCCAAGTGTGCAGAAGATGACTTAATATGTAAAGGTATATGCCTGCTAAGGGAGCAGAAGAAAACCTTGGTATGTAAAGATTTGTGCCTGCTCAGTGAGCAGAGATGTCCTTATTATGTAAAGTTGTGTGCCTACTAAGTGAGTAGAAGACAACCTGGTATCTAGAGGTCTATACCTGCCAAGAGGGCAGAAGTTGGCCTTGGTTGGATAGATTATTAAGGGTGGAATGCCGGCAGTGTTTAGCCGAAGTTAACCCTTTTCTAATAGACCACATGTAAAGTAATGCTGGTGGTAAGCAATTACAGTGATAATACATTGTCAGTATCTGATGAGAGATGAGTCTATCAGAGGGGAAATGCATCAGTATTCTGTTTACTTAACTAACCTGTTTTACTTACAGCAAGGTTCATCCTGATGTTATACAACATCAGAAGTATGATTCCTGGACAGTGGCACCACATACAGTGGTGTCATATCTCTCTTTACATCTACAGATGGCGAAGCAGATAATATAAAGATCCATATCAATGATGCGAGGAGCAATTGAAACTACTATTAGCGAAGCAGTCACCCAACCAACTCTAAGTATTGTGAGTTATATTGGAATAATTTTAATTTTATTAGCGTTATATTTTGTCGCCTATCAACACACCTATTACTATCATCCTGGGCATGAGAAAGCGGCGACAAAATGGTGGAGGTGCTGGGATCCTTTGAAGATCTAGGAGACCAGATCCAGAATTTAAATATGAAGGATGCACCCACAGCAATTTGTAAGGTTCGGTGGCAAAAACAATGTCGACAAAAATAAGGCCTATGTGTATGACCTGTTTACCTAATTTTAAGACAAACGAAATAAAGAATAATTTTGTCTATCTACTTATTTGTGTACGGAAGATTTCGCAACGAATTGTTTCTTGTAATCGAATCGAAGGAATTGGTGTCTTGACTGCCGCAAAGGTTTGATACTATGACTACAGAAGTTAATCTGAGTTTTTCTAAGGTATCTTCTCAGTATTTGACATATTTTGAAGTTCAAATGGAGTTTTACAATTAATGTATTCGGAATATTGTATTATTTGAAGGATTGTGTGGGTTTTGCATGTTCGCTAAAGATTTAATTTTCCGAAATCAAAACCGGAAGTTGAGCGCTGCCATGATTGTTGTGGCGGCCGGCGTTCGACGGAAATGAAATGAACGGGTTTGAGGCTCGTCATTGAGACGTTTAACTAACAAAGGGAAATAATTATCCATAATTATTTTCGCAAAAAAGAATATGTTTTAATCCAAGATTTCGTTTTAAAGGTTTACATTAACATTGTTAGTCGATCAACGACTAACGCGTGTGTAAGCTAGGGAGACACCTTCAATTCAAATCGATTGAATCGATTTAGAGTAATCGATTATGTTTTAGCATAAACCAATGTGAAACTTTACAGGTTATTTTATGAGTGGTTTGGTGTTTGTTTGATGGACCAATGACTCAACTATTTGTAACCAAAATTTATCTTTACCGAAACACAGATTATTGTACTTATAGTCTCATACGCGTGTATAACTTAATAGTCATATCGGATCACTTACCATATTATTATTTGGTGCTTCATGCCCTTTAACAAACCAGCTGCTGCGTTAGCATCTAGAACCGCACTTTGTTTCAGTGTATTAGTATCGAAATGTTCGGCGGGCAGGTCGCAACATTGGTCGGTCAGAAATCTAATTACACATGATTGTGTTGCATTAGTCAAGTTTAGCAGGCTTTAAAACTCAGGTTAAGATGTTCTCAAATATGATCTTGATCTCCTTTGTTGCAAAATTTTACAACCATTTGGAAGGGAAGAAAGAATTTAAAGCCATCACGGTTGTCGATTATAATTTAATATAAAGTTTGAGTTGTAAGCTACATTGAGACAGTTCCCCTTAACCATTTAATATTGTAGATTAGTATGCAAAGCTAGCTTTATGAATTAACTTAATAGTTTATTCATTAATTGATACGCAATATTTAAACAAATCGATTGATAATCGAAACTCTGCTCGATTCATATATCGCATGATCTATGGTCCCATCCCTAAAATTTTTTTTTTTTTTCTTTTTCTTCTAATGGAGTATAAAGTTTTAAAGTTTGTTTCTATCAGTTATATGTTCGAAACTCAAGATTTGTTAACAATAATTGAGTGTGAGACAGTAGAATTGTTTTAAAGTGTTGCAAAGCGGACAGGTGAGTGTTACTTTGTACGAACATTGATGTAAATCATTAGTCAAGGAAATTCCGATGAGAAAATTGTAAGTGTAGATGTACCGATCCGCCACAATGCTCTATATTGAATTTTAATTAAAAGAATTCTTACAAACCATGTTCACCAATGAACAACGTTGACTCAGTTTAAAATGTTACATATAGATTTATTCCATCTACACTGATAATCACAGAAGTAATGTTTGTAAGTGTGAGGTAGGAGGTGACCCCTGAGCCTATTCAGACGATTTCAAAATCTTTCCTAATAAACCATATAGACCCAAACTAGATTATGAACGAGGTAGAACCCACCAAGAAACTAGTAAATTCATAAATAATATGTCAAATAGGAACTACAAACCAGCACAGAGAAGTCAACAAAGTAATTTCAACAAAAGAAAATTTGATGGTGGACACTCTGTCAAGGGATCAATAATAAAGAGAAGGAAAATGACTTGCGTCTTTTGTGGCGAATCTCACTTCAATGATGAATGCACAAAATTCAAAAACGTACACGAAAGAAAGACTGCTGCAAAGAATCTTTGTTATGGATGCTTAAAGAGAGGACATTTGATTAAGAACTGCACATATAGATTGGTGTGTGTACACTGTCGAGGACAACATAATAGAGCACTATGCCCTAAAAAGTTTATGACGGAAACTACTACTCAAATGCATATCAACACAAAGAACAAGATAGTACTACAGACAGCCATAGTAATGGCTATGAATGTACAGGATGAAACAAAGTATACACCTTGTCGAGTCCTGCTAGACTCAGGTAGTCAACGAAGTTACATTACCAAACGAGTTGCGGAGAAACTTAAATTGCCAATTCTAGAAGAAAGTCGCTTATTAGTATTTACATTTGGCACTGAGGTTCCTGTTGAATATGATAGTAGCCTAGTTATGGTTCAACTCAAGTCCAAGACTGATAAGAAAAGAAAGTTGTATGTTAATGTAGTACCAATTATTTCTCCTTATGTACCTTACCATCACGAAGAAATCAACTGCTTAGCACATAGATCTGACCTAGCTGATGATGGCTCACTAGGAGATGAAATAGATGTGCTTATAGGAAATGACTATTATTTTTCGATTTTAAACACAAGAAGAATTGTTGTCAAGGAAAATTTATATTTGGTTGAATCTGAGTTTGGCTGGATTCTTACAGGACAGTTAGCGCCAGAATTAGACGAACCAGAGGTGAAAGTAATCACTTATTTCCAATCTGATCCATTGTCCAACTGGAGCAAACCAGATCTACCATTGGATCTAATTAATTTAAAGACCTTGTGGGATCTTGAATCCATAGGTATTGTAGACTCGCCCAAACTCACAAGAGAGGAGGAAGCTATCAAATATTTCAATAAAACTACTCAATTTGAGAATGGAAGGTACTCCATTCGCTGGCCATGGAAAGAGTTCCCTCCAGATTTACCATCAAACTATGGCGTAGCACTTGGTCGTTTGACAAATCTGGTAAAACGTTTGGACAGAGAGTCTCTACAATCCTATGAAGAAACACTGAAATATCAATTGGACAATGGAATTATTGAGATAGTGCCCGAACCAGATCAGACTCCTGGCAGACCTGTACACTATCTACCTCATCATGGTGTTAAGTGTCCAGAGAAGGCTATGAGAATTGTATACGACGCATCTGCTAAAATTAAAGATTGTAAAAGTTTAAACGACTGTCTGTATCGTGGACCGTCTCTCGTAGAGGATTTGACAAGTCTCCTCATTAGATTCAGAAGTCATCAAATTGGATTAACGGCAGACGTTGAAAAGGCGTTTCTACAAATTGCAATCCAGAAAGAGGACAAAGATGTGACTCGCTTTCTATGGATTAAGGACATAACTAAACCGGTTACGAGAGACAATTTGCTACATATGAGGTTTTGTAGGGTTCCCTTTGGGATAATTTCCAGCCCCTTCCTGTTGAACGCAACGATAAAATATCATTTATCCAAAAACAATAATAAACAAATGAGAAACCTGGCGAATGACATTTATGTAGACAATCTTGTAACAGGCACAAATACAGTGGAAGAAGCCTTGAAGTTATACAAAAATTCTAGAATGGTATTCCAAGAAATTTCTATGAACCTAAGAAGTTGGATCTCCAATTCCAAAGATTTAATGAAACATATCTCAAGCCCCGAGGAAAAGACGTCGGCCACAATACTAGGTTTGAACTGGAATCTAGAACAAGACACAATAGAATTACGGTATAAGAATAACAAAGAGACAAAAACGAAACGAGAAGTATTAAGAAACATAGCTCAGGTTTATGATCCTTGTGGGTTTGCTGCACCTTCATTACTGCCAGCAAAATTATTTTTGCAAGACCTGTGGAAGGAAAAGAACATCAAGTGGGATACAAAATTATCATTAGAACTCACATCTAAATGGGAAGAAATAAAGGTTAGTCTAGATGATATACAAAACATATCCTTACCAAGAACCTTGGTGAAATCTTTAATACATGAAGAAAACCAGTTACATTGTTTCACAGACGCTTCCACAAAAGCTTATGCAGCAGTAGTTTATATACTTAATGGTGAAGGCAAAGGATTCATCATGGGAAAATCAAGATTAGTACCTGTTAAGGACAAGGATGACTTAAAGATACCACGTCTAGAGCTGTTAGGAGCGATGATAGGAAATCGCCTTCTAAAGTATATTGAAAAATCTTTAAACTTAACAATCACTCGCCAATTCTTATGGACAGATAGCCAGATAGTCATAGACTGGCTTAATTCTGAAAAACTCTTGCCACCATTCGTTGCGAGAAGAGTAACTGAAATTAAAAGAAATAAACAATTAATTATACGCTACGTCCCCACTGAATTGAATCCCGCGGATATAGGTACTCGGACAGCCAAAACTAAATTAGAAAAGTCTTACTGGCTCCAAGGGCCAGATTTCCTTTTAAATAATATTACAACGTGGCCCACGAACCGTTTACAAGAACTTTCTCTCTTGACTCGGGAGGGTCTGTCTAACACAGAAATTACAAGAAATAGCTCAGAAAGCGTTCATAAAAAATCTGTCAAAGAAAAACCTCAGGAGAAGCTAAATTACACATCACAAGACCGCTCTAAAATTCAAGAGATAAAGATATTACAAAAGGAACATTATCCGGATGAGATTATTGGTAAAGCTACACATCTTAGTCGTAATCTAGGCTTGTTTTTAGATGTGGATGGTCTTTTAAGATGCAAAGGCAGGTTCACAAACGCAAACTGGACTTATGACAAGAGATATCCAGTGCTATTACCTAAAAATTGCGAATATACAAACAAACTGATCAAAGAAGTACACGAAAAACATTATCATGTCGGTGCCAATCACACATTGAGCGTAATCCGGGAGTCATATTGGATTCCACAAGGTAAAAGTCAGGTTCTGAAAGTTATAAGACGGTGCCCTAAGTGCATAAAACATGGAGGTGGACCATACCAACTACCTACCACTCCAGCTCTTCCTTCAGAGAGAACGAATTACAGCTCACCGTTTACGTATACAGGTCTGGATTATCTGGGCCCTGTTCAAGTTGATACTGAAAATGGTATAAATAAACGATGGATATGTCTGTACACATGCTTAGCAGTTAGAGCCATACATTTAGAAGTGGTAAAAGATATGACAGCTCAAGAAGCACTTCTTGCCTTGAGAAGAATGATTGCCACTAGAGGGTTTCCGTCAATTATCACTTCGGACAATGCTCAACAATTTAAACTAACATCAGAAATTTTAGCCAAACCTTTCTGCATACAAAATCATATACAATGGAAATTCATACCACAGCTCGCTCCATGGCACGGAGGTTTTTATGAGCGTTTAGTTGGATTAATAAAGCATTGTATGAAAAGAACATTACAGAAGAATCTACTTAATGATAGTCAACTACTTACCATCATAAAAGAAATAGAGGCTGTTTTAAATACAAGACCACTTACCTGTGTTGATGAAGAGCTGGACCACGTTCTAAAACCGTCTGATTTCTTATCATTGAGTAGATGTATTACTTCAGACGCTGTTTCAACAGACTTAACGATAGAAGGATCTATAATAAAAATTGATTTAATACGGAGTTGGAAAAGAGGCCTCGCGATCCTAGAAGATTTCAAATCCATGTTCATTAATCGTTATCTTCCCAGTCTGCGCGAACGATATAAGCACTCTCCGAAAGAGCCGAGAGTAAGATCGAAGCTGATACCCAAAATTGGTCAGACAGTTCAAATTAAGGGTGAAAGTTCAAATCGCCAAAACTGGAAAGTGGGAAGGATAACAGAGCTCCCAAAGGGGAAAGATGGAATCTGTAGGATAGCGAAAGTCAAAGTCGGTAACACAGAATATACCAGATCTATAGCTCATCTATACCCGTTGGAAGTTGATGAGGAAGAAAATGAGTTGTTTTCTGAAGTCACCGAACCTTATGTCACTGACAATATGCCTATCACTGACAATATGCCTATCACTGACAATACGCCTATCACTGACTTTGAGCGGGAGGTTATAAGTGATAATACAATTGAGACAGGGGCAAATATGTATGATAACATACACAAGCCGATAGAACCTATAAATGAATATGAAATGGAAACTGATAAAGATGACCAGAGTAAGAGCGATACTGGACGGACATCGGAAGGTCAAAGGGAACATGAATTGAATGATAATAGTGAACCCGATGAAGTCTCAGACATAATTGATGAACAGTCGAAACCAAGGAGGTTGGCGGCCACCAAAGCCCTGGAGAAAATCAGGCAGTGGACGCAGAGCCTCATCACCTTATTCTAATTTTCGCCGTCGGGAGTGTCGCGATCTACGCGATTACTTTTGAGATGGCAACCCTGACGTGACATTTCCGGACATAGACAACAGTGAAGCGCGCTGTCAATAATACCGGTGAGTCCACCATGTTTGTATCTATATTCATTGCAGTCGAGTGGCATTCAAAACTTTTAATTGGTTGGAAAAGGAGGAAACTTTGTGTGGCCTGCATGTGGCACAGTTCTTCAAGTTCTACACTGAAAGCTAAGTATCTAAGTATTTCTGCAGACTAAATTTTGTGTATATTATGAAACTCTTAATCTGTGTATAATTACTAAATGTTCTATAACATATCGCTGAAGCCTGACCGAGAGAGAGCAGGTATACATTGACCGATGTGTAAACCCTGGCATTGTAGTTGCCGGCTATCCATAACAGGTAACTAAGTACTTACCTACATATCCAAAGTATATAAGCCCTGTATAAGGTAAAGGTATATGCCTGCCAAGTGTGCAGAAGATGACTTAATATGTAAAGGTATATGCCTGCTAAGGGAGCAGAAGAAAACCTTGGTATGTAAAGATTTGTGCCTGCTCAGTGAGCAGAGATGTCCTTATTATGTAAAGTTGTGTGCCTACTAAGTGAGTAGAAGACAACCTGGTATCTAGAGGTCTATACCTGCCAAGAGGGCAGAAGTTGGCCTTGGTTGGATAGATTATTAAGGGTGGAATGCCGGCAGTGTTTAGCCGAAGTTAACCCTTTTCTAATAGACCACATGTAAAGTAATGCTGGTGGTAAGCAATTACAGTGATAATACATTGTCAGTATCTGATGAGAGATGAGTCTATCAGAGGGGAAATGCATCAGTATTCTGTTTACTTAACTAACCTGTTTTACTTACAGCAAGGTTCATCCTGATGTTATACAACATCAGAAGTATGATTCCTGGACAGTGGCACCACATACAGTGGTGTCATATCTCTCTTTACATCTACAGATGGCGAAGCAGATAATATAAAGATCCATATCAATGATGCGAGGAGCAATTGAAACTACTATTAGCGAAGCAGTCACCCAACCAACTCTAAGTATTGTGAGTTATATTGGAATAATTTTAATTTTATTAGCGTTATATTTTGTCGCCTATCAACACACCTATTACTATCATCCTGGGCATGAGAAAGCGGCGACAATTGCACACAACAATTGATGATGATACCAAAAGCATCATTGATATTAGAAACATAAATAGCTACTACCGGGGAGCGAACATGTAAAACATACTTCCTTGTTCAAGAAAAGTGGCTTATAAAAATCCAATTATTCGAAGGGAAACTCTAGTAGGTAAGTACTATTTACTATTTCATGAATATTGCTTCCGTAGCCTGCCTACGGGTGGATTTATACGGTCGCTATGAAAATTTAAAACATTTGAATAACGGTTATAGTTCAGACACAATGTTTAATTTCTTCATTATGTTTTACTTTAATTAAGTTTTTGTTTTATTTATCTACATTTACTCCGACAGAAAAAGTACTTAGAAAATGTGTTGTATCTACTTAGGAGATTTCTGAACGTAAAATGCCTTAATTACCGTACCTCAGCTGAAAAGGTAAATTGCTACGTGAAAAGAATCTTTTGCAGAAGAATAACTTAAGAATTAAGATGAAGAAGATAATATAGAAAGAAGAAACAAACACTTCTGCAAAGATCTTGAAGGCTCAGCTTTATTTTTGACTAGCTTTTGCCCGCACGCATTTTCGTTCGCGAGGAATAGTTACTTTGTTGGGCAGCATTTTAATTTTTTTGGGTACTTAATTTTTTACTAATTAATATAATTTATGCTATTTATTATGTATGTAATGTTATAACCTTATTTATTTAATAAGACTAGGTAAAATTTCGGAAATATCTAATTATTTGATTCCATATTATATTATCTTCACAGTGTTCAATTGTATAAAGTGATAACTCTCACCTGCTCTTAGTTTGCAGTACTAATCATACACATAAATGTAGGTTTATTTTATTTATTTCTTATCCATTTCCTTAATTCAAAGTTTCTTGGTTTTATCTTCGATATTATCTTTTTTCGTGTACAAAGTGTACTTAAATGAATAAAGAAACTTTGAATTTGAATTGAAGAAAAAATTCCTATGTTGATTTTTAGACTTCACCCAATTTCCCCCTTTTAGGGGTTGAATTATGAAAAACCTGAAACAGTGTTTACTCATTTATTAATAGGAGTACTCTTGTGAAGTTTAGAATAAACTGGTCTAATTAGATAATCTTGTTTCCCCATACAAACTTTCATACCCCATTATGGGTTGAATTTCAAAAAATTCTTGTGCCTTGTCTATATCATAAAAGGAACCACTGTGCATAATTTCAGCTATCTAGGTCCAATTAAGGGCTGGACTTTGATCAGCCAGTCAGTCAGGTCATTTCCATTTATTTAATATTCATAATCCATATCCATACTGCCCGATGTGACTTTATAATAGGTTGGGGAAAAAGTTTCTTCGCATTTATTAAGAAAATTCAAAACATTTTTTAATATAGTTTATTTACATTTAACTAAAGTATGTAGGTACCATTTTGTTCGATAACTTTTTGCCATCTTGTAGGTAGGGACATGATCCCGTTGCTATAGAAATTTTAGGACTTCTGGTCAAAATACCGCGACAAGTGGTTTTGGCAGTCCTCTCGTGATGTTAACCTGACACTGCCTAAAGAATTCTGAAGAGACCGAAACAGGTGGAAATCTGAAGGTGCAAGGTCAGAACTATACGGCGGATGCATTAACACCTCCCAGCCAAACTCTCTTAATTTTTGCTGAGTGGCTAAAGATGTGTGAGGTCTAGCGTTATCATGATGAAAAACCACACCCCTTCTGTTGATTAATTCCGGCCGCTTTCTCTCAACTTCTTGCTTTAATCTCATCAGTTGTTCGCAGTAGAGTTCAGAATCGATGGTCCTGCCTGGTGGTAACAGCTCATAATGAATAATGCCCTTCCAATCCCACCACACACACAGCATCACCTTGTTGCGAGTTAACCCGGGTTTCGCCACAGTCTGTGAAGCCTGACCGGCCTTTGACCACGACCTTTTTCGCACGTTCTTGTCGTACGTGATCCACTTTTCATCACCGGTTATCAGCTTCTTCAAAAATGGTTCGGTTTCATTACGTCGTAATAAAGAATCACAAATGAGTACACGGTTCATTAGGTTTCTTTCAGTGAGCTCGTGAGGTACCCAAATGTCGAGCTTTTTTGTGTACCCAGTTTTTTTCAAATGCGCTAAAACTGTTTTGTGGTCAATTCCCAGTTCTTCAGCTACGTCGTAACTACTAACATGCCGATCTTGCTCCACTTTTTCAAAAATGGCATCCATTTTATCTGTAATAGGGCGACCTCTGGTCGCCCTATTACAGATATGACGTGCATCTTTGACATCAAAATTTCCGGATTGAAAACGCTTAAACCAAATTTGTGCTACTCTCACAGACACTGCACTAGGTCCATAAACATCGCAAATTTTTTTCGCGGCTTGCGTTGCATTTTTACCTTTTTTGTAGTAAAATTTTAAAATGTATCGAATTTCTTCATTAGATTCACTCATCTTGGCGGTACGAAAAACAAATGAAAATCACACATTTTCCTAATTTGAATTTGGAATTATGTTCTTTAAAATTTAAACTTTCAATGATACCAAAACCAGCCAGATAGAAATAGTATAGCCAAAGAGATTTTATTACAAGTTTATACATACTATAATGCGAAAAGACTTTTTCCCCAACCTAATATGTAAGAAAATGTTGCCTAAGGCTCTGCTCAACATCTCATGGGATTACAAGCGCGATCGTATATATGTAATATGTATATACTAATATACTTTAAATTCGTAATCTAATCGTTAGGTGTCAGGTCAACACACGAGATACATATAGAATTGAAAAACTTCGTTTCCTTTTTTTTAAAAAAGACCTACTAGTATACCTCAGACCAATAAAAAAGTCGTATACCTACATATAACCACAATCTCTTGATCTCTGAGTACCGTGGCTTAGCGAGATTTAGTAAAAGGGCCGCGTAGCCCGCCCTTACTCGAAAGGATTGGCTCTTATGACCGTAATATTAAAATTGGAGTACTTATCTGAATCTTATGATTTAAACATTTATACAAACACAAAAAGATTTTTTTAAAGATTTTCGTAAAAAAAAGATAAAAACTTATTTATGAATTATCTACGACAAATTAAAATTTATTTGGTTCATTATGGAATAATTTTATTTTTGCGTTTACAAACGCGTAAATATTAATACTAGAAAAATGCACTGACAAAATCGACTTGCCTCAGGCGGGACTCGAACCCGCATCTTCCGCAATCCGGGCGGCTACGTTGACCAATTACGCCACCGCAAGACACTGCTTTTCGCTGTCGAAATTTGTCAGTGCTTGGTGCTTACGTTTTTATGGTAAACATTGTTTCATCAAATCTTTGAAATTTGCACTTCTTTTTCAGTGCATTTTTCTAGTATTAATATTTACGCGTTTGTAAACGCAAAAATAAAATTATTCCATAATGTAAGGTAGATTCATCTTAACTGGGCGTCAAATATTTGCAAAAATATTTCGTTCGGGTCTTAGAAGTGCAAATTTCAAAGATTTGATGAATCAATGTTTACCATAAAAACATAAGCACCAAGCACTGACAAATTTCGTCAGCGAAAAGCAGTGTCTCGGTGGCGTAATTGGTCAACGCAGCCGCCCGGATTGCGGAAGATGCGGGTTCGAGTCCCGCCTGAGGCAAGTCGATTTTTTCAGTGCATTTTTCTAGTATTTGGTTCATTGTTTAATTCACATCTCTTTAGGTACAAACAGTTTGTCTAGAAACATAAAAAACTACGATAGACTAATAAATCCATTAGATAATAATAAAACATATTTAAAATTCTGATGAAAACCATGCTCAGATCATATCACCATGAGTTTATTTTATTTCAAAACACACCCGAATCTCATCTTTACAAATAAACTAGCGGCGGTAAATCATCACTAGAAAACGATTAGAAACATGATAACAAACCACCAGTAAGCCACCGTATATCAATATATTTATTTACTGGATTAAACTGTTTATCCATATGTTTGAAGCCAGCATCCATAACAAAGAACATAAAGAGAAATTGTTCTTTTAACATGATCATATAAGAGTTATTTTTGACCGCGCTACACCTAGTAACGAAAATAATAACCTAATAACGGGTCGCTTAGAAAAAATGACTGGTAAAACAAAATTAGTAAATGACTATATGTTGCACATTTAATTTCTATGATATCTCTCAAATTTATAAGGTTTTAACTAGGTATATTTGAGTTAATATAAGTAATTGAAATGTAAAATCAAATCAAGATTTAAAATTTTATGCCACACCACGCCCCGACCAGAAAGTGGCAGTTTCCACCCGTTACGCGTACGGAAAATGCCACTTTCTGTCACCCGACATACCAATTTTATACTTTCCTCGGGCGGTAAGCAAGAAAGCCTCAGATCGTATATGTATAAGTCAGTCAAATACCTGCGATCTGAGACAATCTTTGTTTAACCGCCCTAGTTAAAAAATGTATGCTAATACATACTTATATTCATATATGTATATACGATTACGCTCATAGTCTCAAGAGGGATTGAGGTCTTAGGTAACATTTCGTTGCACATAAAACCACTTCTGGCAATATGGGCCATGAAGTGCTTCCAAATAGTGACTGGTTGCCAGCCTGCCACCTAACATTTTTTGACGAACACAAATAGATATCCTATACTTACTTATGTACACATAGGTACTATTATTTTTTATTTACTGTGAACATTGACGAGTCGTTATACCGATCAAAACCTTATTTTGTTTATATTACAAAACATCGACAATTTACTCTTTAGGTACATCTCCAAATATTGCTGGTGGCCGCAGTTGGCTTCAATTGGGCGTTTCAAAGAATAGTAAGCTCAGGTAGCAAGGGTAGTTTTTTAGTAATCTAACCGACCTGCCTGCTTATTCACTAACTTTTTTTGATAGATGAAAATGATGATCACCCAGTGTACATCATTTTCATCTATCAATTACATATACATTGCTGTTTTTACACGACAAGTGCTATAATAGCGTGTCATGTCATGTAAAACAACAATGGATATGTAATTCACTCGTTGATTATCACAGTCAACTGTAAAAATAATAGGCCGGCTGCTAGCCTTCGTAGACTTTAGGGTCAATCCATATAGGAGTTCTAATTTACAGGTATCTTCTTACTCTGACGGAGATTCTCTTTCAAAGTCGGTAATTTGAGCTGGTAGCTATAGAGCGAAAGGAACGACTTCGTTTCGATAATTTCCCCTTGGGACTCTGGAAACGTATCTCACAAACAGTACCGGTAATGTAAGTTTATTTAATACAAAAAATCGGGAGTGGTCTCTCCTTGACTTTCTCGTATACCGGAAACGATTCAAAGGTTGATAGAAACTACATTTTGATGTCATACATGCATGTTAAATTTGGTTGCAATAAGTTAAAGCATGCTCGAGTTATCGTGCTAACGCACAGACACACAGACACACACGCACACAGAAATAATTCCAAAAACGGTATTTTTGGACCCAGGGAGGTCCAAAACGTGTAAATCCTACTACGTATACGAGAAAGAAAAAACGTAACTATTTTAGAAGCGTTATAGCCCCATTTGTATGAGACACGTGATTTGCACTTCTTTCCGCTAGGGGCACTTTTCACGTTTCCTATAATAATTGATCTCTTCATAATCATCATCATCATTTCAGCCGAGAGACGCCCTCTGTTGGACATAGGCCTCCCCCAAGGATCTCCAAACCAGTCGGTCCTGCGCTGCCCGCATCCAGCGGCTTCCCGCGACCTTTACCAGATCGTCAGTCCACCTTGTGGGGGGGGGGGGGGGGGGTCTACCATCGCTGCGTTTCCCGGTACGTGGTCACCACTCTAGAAACTTACCGCCCCAACGGCCGGCAGTCCTCCTCACAATGTGCCCTGCCCACTGCCACTTAAGGTTTGCACTTCTTTGGGCTATGTCGGTAACCTTGGTTCTCCCGCGGATCTCATAATTTCTGATATGATCACACAGAGAAACTCCGAGCCTAGGCTTCTCCAGCGTCCTTTGGATAATTGAGCTTTTAATGCATCTAAAAGAGTTAGTTCTAACTTAGGTACACTACGGGTACTGAGCACAACACTACGAAGGACTTATTTGGATGCGAGCTTCTATAAGGTGCAGGTGTTAAGTATTGCCTAAGCACGTGCCCTTTCAGCAGTAGTGTAAGCAGTTTTAAGCCATGTGATGCCGGCAGAGTAGAATAGCATCACCCCATATTCTCAAATGGGTGTCGTAGGAGGCGACTAATGGGTCAGTAAAGGGGTATAGATTACCTTTATACTCCGTCCACCAATCCGTATTGGGCAAGCGTGGTGAACTACTGTCTAAACCTCCTTAGATGACAAGAAGAGACCTTGTGTCCCAGCCCAGCAGTGGAATTATAAAGGCTGTTATGATGATGATGATCTGCGCTTGAATTTGAGTGGCAATCCGCTGAACCATACCTCTTGAATTATTAAATTAAATTTTGAAAACATCCATGACACTCTGTCTTTTGTTTTACCATATCTACACGAGAATCTAGAATATGAAAATGTGTTAAGTTTATATAACAAAGGCAATTTATAACGAAGTGAGTGGAGCGAGGGACGTGTCAAAGACGACCCACTTCTGCGACGTGTCGTTAGCGACGGCGGGCGACGCGACGCCCTTTCAACATGCTTACGTATAACAAATTGTCATCTTATGTCTCTCTGGTGGAGGAGGGTTTATTAGAGTTTAATTTCCACAAGCCCTTCTAAATAATGAAACTGCCATTGAAAAATGTGCGAACACAATTTTTATCCTTAAGAATGACATTTTCTTCACAGCTAATTTGTTTGCCAGTGACAATTAGGAACACAAAAAATTTGGAACTCCGATATATCTAGAGCCAGTAAAACCGCCAAAAATAAGAGAATATAGGAAAATTAAACAAAAAAAAATCATAAAAGTACACCCACATCGCGGAAAATAAATACCTACATAGGAGTCCAATCACTTGGTATTAGCACAGAGGAAAAGACTGTGGTATTAGTATCCCCTAGCTATAGAACTTCGCTGATACATAGGTTTCCTGGGGCAGCATGTATAACAATATATAAAACATTCAACAAGTTTTGCAAAGCATTGTTTGCCATTATAATGCTTGTATTTCATCTGAAAGATAGCTCAAAACTGAAATTTCGTAAAACTGCGCCATAAGTGTAAAATAAATTACTCTTCCCATGATATAAAATTTATGCAAAATCTGATTACATCACTTCAAAATTAGTACTGAAAAATCCACAAAATGTACAATTTTGACGTAAGTCGTGTACACGCCTTTAATGGTATGCAAATTACAAAATTTATGTAAAATTTTGAAATTAATAATAGCATCAAATAATTAGTTATAAGATCATACTCTTGAAAAGTATTAATGTAAACACGGAGCCAAGACATGACACAGAAACATCACAATACGTAATGCAAGCCTAAATCACGCTTACGAAGTTTCCGAGGTACCTACATCAGTATATCCAAGTTCCATAGATGTACAGTCGGGCCTCGGTCCCCGAACGAACACCTAGCTTGGCGGAAGATCTTCCCTTTTCGCTGAAGATGTGGCGAACCCAGCCACATCCCAGTGACTTATGAAGTTACACACATGCACCTGTCATACAATCACGCATCGCTTTTTCTTACTTTTGAAAACAAAAACATACCTTACCCTTTACAGCGTTGTGTGATTCACATCTTGAAAGAATATTAGATTAGATATAACATAAGCTAAGTACATAATAGTATTCAAGCTTTATGCATGCCCTAACTATTCTTATTCAATACCGAGTACCTTGGCAGACCTGTCCACATGAGATTTAACGCGAGGGGTTTCCTGTAATCCAATTAAACGTCTAACCCAATTGTGACCCGAATTGAACATCAATTGCCCATTCGTTTGCGATGTCACTTTAGCAAATGTTAGTATCCCAAATACAAATTATTGATTATTGATTTTAGAATATTTTCGGATATTTATCGCGCGATTGATTGAATTCTGTTAGGTGATAGGTATTCCAAATTATTGTTCACAACCAATGAATCTTCAAACGATTCTGGATTATCCGATTAAGTAACGACGGTAGCGTTCAAATGACAGTCGCTTAAAGTTACTCAGTTGGAAAAAACAAAGACTTTTATTTGTTTTCATTATTCGTGAATGTCCCGTGAAATGGATGTTTCTTATATAGAAAAAATCTTAAAAGTTGTATGGGGAAACAAAATTAGTAAGAAGTATTTTATATTCGAAACAAGATAGATATCGATATATAGTAACACGTGTTTCAGGTATTTTCAAAATTCAACCCTTGAGATAAATGGGGTGTCAAAGTCTAAAAATCAACATGGTGGTAGGGGTCCTCTAAAAAGGATTTCAAAATTCACCCCCTAAGTTGGTGAAACGTGGTTCGTAAGTTTGTATGGGGAAACAATCATATTAGTTAGACTAGTTTATTCGAAACTTCACAGGACTATCGATATATGAGTAAACTAGGTTTTCCGAATACCTACAACCCCTAAAAGGAAGGAATTTGGTGACAATGTCTGAAAATCAACATGGGGTTTCTGTTATGAGTAAGGTCGCCAGACCTTCACGGGGTAGAGAAGGGGATTAGGGTTGGCAGTGCGTGGGTGTCAAGTGGCGGATTTACCAGTAGGCTGAGTGGGCTGGAGCCTAGGGCAGCAGATTTTAAGGGGCGGCGAATTTGACCCAAATTTCAGAGAAAACAAGCCCCCAAAATTTCATTTTTTTTAATAAAAGGAAATAGCTGATGTAAAGAGGAAGAGCACAATAAAGTTGTAAATTTAAATAACATGATTGTGAACTAGGTATATGATCGATGAAACTAGGGTATAGAATTTCAGAAGTAGGGGTGGCAAAAATCTATTAGCCTACTGGCGGCAAATTTGTAAATGCCACTTGTGTCACATGAGTGTTACAAGCGTCTATAGACTACGGTGGCTGTTTACCAGTAGGCAAGTCGTATGCTTGCCTGCCAACCATTCAACATAAAAAAATGGAGATTTAAGATAAAACCATGACATTTTTAATTTAGTTGGGAAACAAATATCTAAACATTTAATTTGATCTAGCGCTTTTGAAATAGTTCGTATGGAAATCCAAACACTATGTTTACTATACGTAAGTACCTTTTTTTGTACGCATAACCGCAGGGGATATGTTGGATTCGAGGTAAAGGCGTTCCCTCCATACCCACTAAACATCGACCTACAGTGCGCTATTGCGGGACGGCTCGGGGTCTGCGCACGTGAGCGCAACTACACTGAGACCGTCCCAACGCTGCCCGTCTAGGCACTCCTTGTGCACCAATTGGTGGCCAGCAGCCCACAGGGGCTACCGACTAACGCCAGCCTCTGTGGGCCGCTAACCGACGCCGGCCTTATAGGCCGCCTCCTCACCGACGACTGCTCGACCAGGCACGTCCTCCGTAACGAGGACACCAGGAGCAGCCATCGGACCGCACCCAGGGGACTTCGGGCGCGGTCGTGGCCTTGAAAACGGCCGTCTGGAATCAAATTAAGGTCGTGAAAATGAAGCGTCGGTAACCGAACGCGCAGGCTCGGGCTTGGTTTTTGTGTGTAAACGGAGAGCGATCCCTGCATGATCCCTGCGACCGCCTACGCCTGCGACTACCGACCTGAACCCACTCATATCATAGCACAAGCGTATTAGCTTAGTTGGAGGGGTTAACAGGATTAATATTAAAACTAGAAAAAATACACTGAAAAAAATCGACCTGCCCCAGGCGGGAATCGAACCCAGCATTCTCCCTCCGCAATCCGGGCGGCTGCGTTAATCACTACGCTACCGGGGCACTACTTTCGCCGTCGAAATTTGTGAGGGTTTGTAGCTTATGTTTTTACTTTCTCGTTTATGTAGTATAGAGGAAGTCTTGTTATCGTCAAAAAATTCGACCTCTTGATTTTGACGGATTTACACGTTTTGGACCTCCCTGAGTCCAAAAATACCATGTTTGGAATTATGTCTGTGTGTGTGTCTGTATGTCTGTGTGTCTGTGCGTTAGCACGATAACTCGAGTAGGTATACTTTAACTTATTGCAACCAAATTTAACATACATGTATGACATCAAAATATAAGGTTTCCATCAACTTTTGAGTCGTCGATCACGAAAGTTAAGCAACCAAATGTGCGGTCGGTACTCGGATGGGTGACCAAAATTTAACATGCATGTATGACATCAAAATATAAGGTTTCTAACAACTTTTGAATCGTTACCGGTATACGAGAAAGTCAAGGGGAGACCGCTCCCGATTTTTATAGCAAATATTGTTTCATGAAATCTTTGAAAATTGCACTTTGCACAAAAAAATCTAGTTTTAAAAACATTTACGCGGTTGTAAACGCAAAAAATATTTTAGGATTGTTAGTATATAATGTGTTAGTATCAAATTAATATTACTGTTTTGTGAAAAAAGGCCAGATTCCAAGCACATCAAGTTCCCATGGATCATTATTTATGGTATTTATTCCGTCTTTTACCACGTGACGTTTATTTATATGAATTTATGAATGATATCCCTCCACAAGTAATGCATATTATTCTTATTATTAGGTAGGTTATGTTATACACTGCCATCTTACTATGACGGCCGGCACCACTTTCTTCAGTAACATGGATTATTTCATATTTTGGAACCAAAACTAATTTACTTCCCCCAAGTGTACCCATTCGGAGTGAAGATTTGCTCAATTGGCAAGCAAGACAAGTTATATTATGTAGGAACTTAGTAGGTAATAAAAAAATGAGCTGATAACTGTTGATAAATTATACACTGTTGACAAGTCTAAATTTTTCCTGTTGCTATCATAATGATACCAAATACATACTATTGTGTACTGACATGTATAATAAATAAAATTATTAAATCTATTAATTTACAATGTCCTTGATCTGTTAGTGCCGTAATTTGTTTATTAATTCTTTGCTCTAACGAGCGATTTTATTCCAATTTGAAATGAAATATGTCTGAACTAATATTGAACATCGTCTAGTTTCCAGAACAATTTAACTTACGTTAATTTATGACCGTATAAAAATGCAAATTAGGAAATAAAATTGCAAGATGTCACTATTGATTTGCGTTGGCAGCACAGAGTCGAACATGTCCCCAGCGGCGGGCGGCGCGCGCCTCTGCCGCCCGCCGCGCCGGCATCACAGGCGTTGCCGGCGTCACCGCCCGCCCCGACCGCCGGTCACCCGCGCCCGTCACCCGTCCAATAATCGCTGTCACAATAGCGCCTCAACAATTCTCGATTAACTTTGTTTGCAAATTGTTACACCTAACCGATCCCGTTGACGCAAATAACGCCCGTCACAAATCGACGAACCGTCCCGACCGAGTGTTATGTTTGTTGTGCGTTGTGTGTGTATTTTACGTAAGTACATAGTGCGGTCTGCTCGTATAACACGCGGTTAGCTTCTATTCACGCTCAATTACAACGTCAAAACGGCTCGTAAGTGATGAAATCATACCGACTGAAATCGAAGCAATGAAAATTCAGGGAGTCTTTGATGACAGACAAATCACGACCATGAGGCTACGTCAGAGTAACTGGAATAGATCGGCACGATGCGGGCGTGAAATTAAAGGATAAACAAATAAAGACCGGTGCGGCTACGATTATTATGAGGCAGCAGTCCGCATCAGGAGGTGTCAAGCGGCAGACACCACCGGCGGCGGCGTGACCCGGCGCGACTCGCCCGCGGCGCATCGCCCGAACTGGGGCATATCAATAAGCGTGCCCCAGTTACCTGGGTCAGAGCAGTGTGCGGCAGTGCATTGTGGTGGAGTTATCCGAGGGCGATGTCAGGCAAGTCGTGCGCGTCAGGCAGCGTGCGCTCGTGCGGCGGCTCCGTGCGGCTGGGCACGGCCGGCGGGCACGAGCTAGTGCTCGACGCGCTCTACGACCGGAAGCGCGACAACAAGAGCGTGCGCGTGCTCACTGTCATCATTTACGTGTTCTGCGTCTCGCTCGCCGCGATCATGCTCTCCCTCTACTACGTGTTCTTCTGGGAGCCCAAGGACGCGCACTACGCACAACGAAAGGTGTCTCACAATGTAGAGAAGCAAACCAGCACCACACCAATGCCCACATGCTTTATGCCCTACACCGGTAGGTCACCACACCGACACGCTTACTTTTTGCACTATGAACCTATAATGTTATAATGAATTGAAAGCAGTTAATGTAGTCGCCAAAGACTTAACATTCTAGTAGTAACTCGCACACTTCGAACAAATCACAAACGCTTGCCCCTAGATAACAAAAATGACTCTACATAAAATGTATTTTATATTGAATCAGGTATTTCTCTCAAAATATTGTTGAATGTTAAACGTGAGGTCAGGGTAGAAATGTAAACTCAAAATATTTTACATTTTCAATTTACACATTTTATTTAACACGTACTTATCTACCAGAATCCCAATCATAACAGAGCCAAAAATACAAGCACTATACAGATTAACAAGGCACAAATCATCACGTCGGCGAAACCGTTTTATGCATGCTGTAAAAATTCCAAGGTAGGTAGTTCACCTAGGAATTTACAGAACAAACTATACGCTCTTACATCTATACTATACAAGTGTCTTCATGCGATATGCACATTTGAACACGTCAGAGACCTTCCACGAAATTAACTATGTATTAGGTTTCTGTTTACACTTAAAAACGGGAATTAGCGAGATTAGATTACCTTTTAAATGTTTAAATGCCTGATGTTTCAGCCGGGCTACACCGACCGTCACAGGCGGACATCCAGGCCGGAACGCGAAAGTTTAAAAGTAGTATTTGAATATTGTTTGGTTTTAATTTCATTTAAACTGAAGGCACCTGAAGGTGTAGGTAGGTATTTACATCCAAAAATGGAAAAAAAAGAGGCATAATAAAAATCCTAAATCCTTATCTTAATACCTAAAAAGACTTGTACCTACCAAGGTAATTGAAATTTTGCACATTGGTTTCTTTTATTATGTAGACAAGAGATGATTCAACCCCTAAGGGGGTAAAATAAGGGATGACAATTTGTATGGGGAAACAAGATTGATTAGACTATTTTATTCGAAACTTCACCGGAGTACTCCGATCAATAAATGAGTAAACGAGTGTTTAGGTTTCCCATATTTCAACACCTAAAAGGGAGAAATAATTATCCGATTAAGCAACGGTAGTTGATATTATAGTCGCTTAAAGTTACTTAGTTGGAAAAATCTAAGTCTTTTTTTTATTATTCGTGAATGTCCCATGAAACGCATGAAACGGATATTTTTTGTTTCCTTTTATGATGTAGACAAAGACAATGGATAAGATCCCCTAAGGATGAAGGTTTGTACGGGGAAACAAGATAAGTCAGACTATTTGTTTCTAAACTTCTCAGAAGTACTCCTAATCAGTAAGCAATTGTTGCCGGTTTTTTTTTGAGAATTAAACCCCTAAAAGGGGGAAATGGGCTGACAAAGTCTGAAAATTAAAATGTCGTTATCGACGACAAAACCATGAAACTTTGAATTCAGGCACTTGATAAGTTAGGTATTTGTTCTAGAGTTTTTGAAATTTCGACCATGTGGGTCGAAATTTCAATGAATGGATTTAAATTTCAATTTCAATGGATGAAATATTAGAGGAATGCTGCTCGTATGGAAGTCTAAACAAATCTGTCTTTGTTTACTATATCTACGTATATTTATTGGAAACATGTTTATGATTAGTAAAACATTATGTATCCTAAAAAAATTAAATGCTGCAAAAGTAACTATTCCACACGAAGTCGCGAGTAAAACTAGTTCTGTGGGTAAATTTTTTATTTTACGCATAATTACAGTATGTGTGTATTGTATATACTTTACAAAACTCTTGATGTCTTGACGAAAAATAAAAAAATAGATAAATCTTTTCGAATTTCGTAAAACCACGTAAGCTATAAAATAAATTAACGCTTGGAAATAAAAAAGCCAATAATCTAAAAATTAAATAAAATTAGAACTACACTACTGGCTTGCATTGATGTAAGCACAAAGAAAGTATTAATATTAGGTTGGGGAAAAAGTCTTTTCGCATTATAGTATGTATAAACTTGTAATAAAATCTCTTTGGCTATACTATTTGTATCTGGCTGGTTTTGGTATCATTGAAAGTTTAAATTTTAAAGAACATAATTCCAAATTCAAATTAGGAAAATGTGTGATTTTCATTTGTTTTTCGTACCGCCAAGATGAGTGAATCTAATGAAGAAATTCGATACATTTTAAAATTTTACTACAAAAAAAGGTAAAAATGCAACGCAAGCCGCGAAAAAAATTTGCGATGTTTATGGACCTAGTGCAGTGTCTATGAGAGTAGCACAAATTTGGTTTAAGCGTTTTCAATCCGGAAATTTTGATGTCAAAGATGCACGTCGCTCTGGTCGCCCTATTACAGATAAAATGGATGCCATTTTTGAAAAAGTGGAACAAGATCGGCATGTCAGTAGTTAAGACGTAGCTGAAGAACTGGGAATTGACCACAAAACAGTTTTGGCGCATTTGAAAAAAACTGGGTACACAAAAAAGCTCGACATTTGGGTACCTCACGAGCTCACTGAAAGAAACCTAATGAACCGTGTACTCATTTGTGATTCTTTATTACGACGTAATGAAACCGAACCATTTTTGAAGAAGCTGATAACTGGTGATGAAAAGTGGATCACGTACGACAAGAACGTGCGAAAAAGGTCGTGGTCAAAGGCCGGTCAGGCTTCACAGACTGTGGCGAAACCCGGGTTAACTCGCAACAAGGTGATGCTGTGTGTGTGGTGGGATTGGAAGGGCATTATTCATTATGAGCTGTTACCACCAGGCAGGACCATCGATTCTGAACTCTACTGCGAACAACTGATGAGATTAAAGCAAGAAGTTGAGAGAAAGCGGCCGGAATTAATCAACAGAAGGGGTGTGGTTTTTCATCATGATAACGCTAGACCTCACACATCTTTAGCCACTCAGCAAAAATTAAGAGAGTTTGGCTGGGAGGTGTTAATGCATCCGCCGTATAGTCCTGACCTTGCACCTTCAGATTTCCACCTGTTTCGGTCTCTTCAGAATTCTTTAGGCAGTGTCAGGTTAACATCACTTGAGGACTGCCAAAACCACTTGTCGCGGTATTTTGACCAGAAGTCCCAAAATTTCTATAGCAATGGGATCATGTCCCTACCTACAAGATGGCAAAAAGTTATCGAACAAAATGGTACCTACATACTTTAGTTAAATGTAAATAAACTATATTAAAAAATGTTTTGAATTTTCTTAAAAAATGCGAAGAAAATTTTTCTCCAACCTATTATATTTCGTCTGGTTCATTTTCTATAAACAAAAAGAGATAGAACTTCAATAATAAAGTGCGCTGTTTATCCATCAATTGATACAATCGATTAAACAGGCTGATGCCAGAGCCGCGTACTTGAACGCGGAGTGGAGCTCTGGAGTGGCTGTGAGCAGCCGCCTGCAGCACTAACTCTAAATATAGGGCCAGTGCTTACACAAGCCGCCGGCTACAATGCTCAACGCTCGGCTATTCACTGATCATGTTTATAAGATAATAAATCGCAAAACGATTTCGGTTGAATTGCCAAGAATAGCATAACGTAAATTAGATACATACAGCTAATCTGTGCAAGACGATGTAGTCAGTTTAATAGGATCGCATTGTTGTTGTAATAGTACATGAGATTGAAAATTTAATTAGCAAACTAATTACCTGTATACAAAATGTTTGGCACTTGGTATTACAATACTATTTACTTACCATGCAAACTTTTTTTAAGAGATCGTTCGATAGCTATGTAACAATAAGATATATCAGTAACATAGACAAAAGTCCTATGCATTTTGAAAGAGGATTTATTAAAGTAAAAGGAAATAAATATTTTCAACGTTATTTTAAAATATCATAAAAACCAAGTCATTATACCATTATGTCTTCTACCGAAGCCACTCCGAAGCTTGTTGGCTAGTTTGCATGTCAAACTCGTAAACCCACGTCTCGTCACCAGTAACAATGCGTTTCATGAATGTTGGGTCGGAATCAACTCGTTCTAGCATGTCCTCAGCGAGTTTTTGGAGAAAATTCATGTCTTTTGGGACTAGCCGAGCGGCAACATGTTTCATACCCACAGTGATTCGGATCGACTAATGAGATACAGAAAGTTCGGCGGCTATCTCTCTCAAAGTTGAATGAGGATTTTCAGTCACTATTTCCTTCACTTTTGCGATGTTAACTTTAGTTGCAGACGTTGACGGTCTACCAGAGCGAGGCAAATCTTCCATCACATCTCGACCGCTTTTGAACGCTTTGTACCACTCATAAGTACGTGTTTTTGATAAAGTCGATTCACAGTAAGCTTTCTGTAACATTTTCAGTGACTCGTGAACACGAAATTCCATTGACGATGCCAAATTTAAGACAAACTCTTTGTTCGATGTTTTTGTCCGCAGTAGCAATACACACGAGATATGATATAACTAAACTAAAAACAGACTGTATTTAATATAAATTAAATATCAGATGCAACTCAAACTCCGCGCCAAATTGGAAAACAGTTGTGCCAATATAACAAGAAGCTTATACCATGAAGCTATTGGCTTATACTATCTTCTTCTTCTATTTTTATTTATTTAATGGCAATTAGTCGTTTTATTAGGGTAACAATAACCATTTCTGCCAATCTCAAGTTAAGAAAAAAACCTCTTCATTTGGTAATGGCGTATTTCTTGATGTTTGCATTAAAATAGGGGCGTCACACATTTTAATGCATCTAGGAGTGCTTGGAAAGAAATGTATGGCAGTCACACCACAAAACCTTTATTTCAATGATTCCTCATAACTGTTCGTCAACACATAAGCAACGAAACGACACCACTTTCACTGCACAAAATCCACTCCGAAGCAATTTTGAATTATCAAAATAAAGATCGACGTCCACACGCCATGGATTCCTGCCAAACACTCTATCTATACTATCTTCGTGCAATCTAACAACAACAAAAAAAAAATTTGGAACCATGAACAAATCATACATTCCCGATCTTTCCCGATACTTCTTTGACTGGATGTATGTTTTATTTACACTGTAGTAAGTAGGTAGGTATTAGGATTTCAGCTGTCCTACAAAACGATGTTAAAATTATTAATCTACGTTAATTACCCATCTTTAGCGTATGTATTTGTCACATTTTATTTTAACATAGTCACCATCATCAATGGTAAGAAAATAAATCAAATAATAATTGGACTCACTGAGCTGCCTTCAATATTGAACGGAGCAAGATTTTTTAAATTTTTGAGGAATGAGTTCTCCAAAGCCTTATAATCTTATATGATATACCACTCATTTATAGCCCAATCCGTCCTAACTCTATCAAAATGTATGGGACTTCTGTATTTTTCTCTAAGTAGTTAGCTATCTAACAATGCTAAATTCCTCCAACCACAGTCTTTTTTTCCAGCCTGTGTACATTACGTTACTAACAATTGTTACCTCTCGATTCTCCGTTATCTTCATCTCTAGGTATATGAAGATAACGGAGAATTTGAACAATAATAATGATAGATTTTAATAAAAGAAGAGGACTCTCACAGCCTTATGTCAACTTAGGTATAAAGAGGAAAATATCACTAATTAATTACAATTACTAATTCAAAAAATGCTTGCCTGCTTACATTGCTTTAATGTGGTTTTTTTAGAGTAGTTGGTTAAGTAGGTGCACCGAAAGATATTTAAGTATTTTGCATTGCTTGCCTAATTTTCACGAAAGTGTAACTCGGGAACCGAATCGGCAAACAAAAAAATAATACTTAATTGCAGTAAATTTGTTCATGTAAAACATTAAATTCTTAATTAAATCTTTTAAAGGAAATCAGAAATAAAATATATGTGCTACAACCTCTTTAACTAACCGAAAAACAATCGGGTATTACCCGAACGACACCTTAACTAGAAATTGTCACTTAGGTAGTCAGAAGCAACAGATTTAACCGACTTCAAAAAAAGGAGATGGTTCTCAATTCGACTGTTTTTTATGTGTGTTATTATTACCTCATAACTCGTTACTGGGTGTACCGATTTTCCCTTATAATTGACTTATTAGTTTTTGAATTATTCGAGATTTTATTTTTTAACAAATTTCCAGATTGTTCAGATTTGATCATATAAAATCAAAAATAAATTAAACAATAATTTTTATTCCAGCTGTTTAAATCTTATTTGACACGAAAGTAATCTGTGTAAATCATATGAAAAAAAAATAAAAAAAATAGGTACCTACTCCCTTTTTAACCGACTTCAAAAAGAAGGAGGTTCTTAATTCGGTTGGTATTTTTTTATGTATGTACACTGATTACGCCGAGATTTCTGATCCGATTTAAGTGATTTAAATTTTATGGGACCATGGCAACCAATGGCAACTATTCCGTCCGTAGCGGAATAGTTGCCATGGACCCATAAAATATTTTCATGAATCGGTTCAGTAATTTTTTTAGACCCGTGAAAATACGCAGGCACAATCTGAATTTTTCCAACTGTTCCAACATTATGCGTCGATATCTTCGAAAGCCTAACCTCAATATCTATACTTACCTAACAAAAAAGTTCTTCGACTATGTTCATGGTTTTAAACATTCAAAGAGCATTATTATGAAAAGTAGTTTCTGGCGAAGTTGTTATTTATTTTGATAGCACAGATCGTCTCCTAATCAAATAAGATTTAAACAGCTGGAATAAAAATGATAGTCTAGCTAGTTTATTTTCGATTGTATATGGTCATATTTGGATTATTGTTAAAAAGTAACAAAATGTCGAATAACTCAAAAACCATTAAGTTTAGGGCACAATATTACAGTAAGTATAATAAAATCTGTTGCATCATCTATGACGTCTTAACAGGAATACGTCACATTTCCAGTGACCCTGTATACGAGTATAAAGTAGGTACCTATAGAGGAAAAAATTGTATGTTTGTCGAATAAACTCAAAAACTACTAGATGATTTTGATGAAATTTGGTAGGTAGGTACATACAAATATTGATTAGAGATTATTTCTTGGCATATTTATTAAACCTGTGTTTTAATTTTATTCTAACATCAATAATATGTACATACATACTTATTTGTTATGCGGTGAGATATAAACGATTTTTATTATTAACATTTTAAAAAAATCGATTGTTTTAATTTAAAAAATGGCAATTTTTCAAATATCTTACCTAAACTACATCATATAAATGAAACCATACCTCTTTAATCATTTGTTAATGGATAGTAATCAATTCATTCATTCATTCATAACGGCATTTATAATTCGACCCACTGCTGGGACACAAGGCTTCTTCTTGCCATCGCAGGAGGTTTAAGCAGTAGTCCACCACGCTTGGCCAGTGTGGATTGGAGAACGAACTATAAGGTGATCAATACCCTTATGCTGATCTATAGTCGCCCTCTACGACGACATCCGTTGGAGGATATAGGGTAGGTAATGCTCTTCTACTCTGCCGGCTTGACAGGGCTAAATAAAGTAGGTAATCAATTAATTCCGTCAATTCGGGGTTGGTGAGGGTGAGGGTGATAATTGATATCAAATAACCTCTATTACCGATCCTCGTACCTAGTCGTAGATTATGTAGGTCAACTACCTCTGACACAACATGTTTACCTACTCCGTAATAATGGATGGAAACCGGTAAATAATATTTGTTTTTGAAGTCTCTTTTGCAGTTTCTTTTTTTTATTGTTGTTTCTTCATTAATATTATGATAAATCAAAGTCAAATTTAACTGTACCTACTGTTTTCCATTAAACAATACTGTTCTCTGACACCATATCACACTTCATCGCAGGGGCGTCACCTAAGGGGGTAGGGAGGGCCAGCTGATACGATTTTGACGATCATAATTAACTACGTCATTGTAATTAACACAGAATATTAAACGAAGAACTTTCTCTGCGAGATTTGATACGAGTTATTGAAAAGAAAATAAGGAATTTTCACCAAATCCTCCCAGATACGATATTAATATACCTACCTGTAAAATATAAGCTCCTTGACCTACCTACTTATATGCAACGAATTAGGAATGATATTCCTAATTCGTTGCTTATATGATACAAATATCACTTAGAATTTTCCATTCACAAACTCTTGTTGGAAAAACAATATTGCTGGTCCGATTCGTGCAGGAGTTAGGCGTTAATAATATTTTATGTGCCTGGAAAGCTGATAACCCCCTGAATCAAATATAAAAAAAATCGGCTTTCATAATTTAAATGAAGTGAGTCCGATTTGTACTTACTTTTAGCACCTAGGCTAATAGATAACTAAAGCTATCGATTGGTCGTCTATCCAACTAATAAGTATGCGGGCGTTCAAAGTAGGTACTTAGGTACATAAAAACACTACCTACTCTATTCCACAGATTTCGACTTACAGAAAATAAGATAGAGGTAACGTTTGGCAGATCTGGGATGTGCAAAACCCTTCATTAAAAAGGAAGGAAAAAATACCTTTATAAATTTGGTAACATGCCACCTATTCCATTTTCACAAAGTAAAGGTCCTTTTTCCTTTTTACAAACAGCCGCCAAAAGAAATAACTTATTTAATAAATAACAAATATTGACTGGTTAGCTATACAGGATGTTTGATACTTTATATTACGAGATGGCAAACAAGCTTGCGGCCACCTGGTGTTAAGTGGTTACCGTCGCCTATAAATACTGGCAATATTAAGGGTAAATCACTTAACACTGCAAGTACGTTGCCATCCTAGGGACTTAGATGATATCGTCACCTCCACGGCAAACTTACGAATCTGCAGTTTTTGTAAATTTGACATATCTAAAAAAAATTGCACCTTATGTTGTACTACATAGGTGTGATCCATTCATTGTATTTAAAAACAGCAGGATTTTGAAAATCAAATGTATCTAAGAATTTATTACATCTGCATCATAACAAAAGTTATTATCAATTTAATGTTTCAAAACGCTCTCCTGTAAAATTTGTTTTTGCAGTTTCGTAAGTTTACCATAAAGGTGACGATATGCCTTCCACGCCCAGCAACACAGTAATTAAACGGGCTACCTTTCCCTTCAATCCGAAACACAGCGAACTGCTTCACGGGAGATAGTCATAGTCATGCTTCACATAGTCATTTAAATAAATACTATGATGATATTAAAAATTTAAAAACAATTTTTTAAAAATTTCATATGTAGGTACATTTTGTTTTGGTGACCGAACTATTTGTATGGAGAAATCAAAAATTAACATAACAATTTCAAATTTTTGATATCAGCATAGTATTTATATGAGCATGGGTAGGGACCTGCTTGATATCCCATCACCCTTATAATGTTACAAATTCCAATAAAAATAAATTTAATTTTGGCGGCTGCGTTTTAGGCAGGTATGTGAGAATGTTACCTACTAAACTTTAAAAAAAAAACAGTTTTTATAAGACTAAGAGATTTCCGAGTACGATCTCTAGTTGCAACTTTCTCAAAACAGTTGATCATTATGAACTTTAACATCTTCCATTCTACCCACCCCTTCCAAAAAGTTTAGCAGTCATATTATATATTCAAGAAAATTCAATTAAATTCTCTATTCGCAGGAGGAAGCAATACCACAGTGAGCGAGAACGTCACTCAGCAAATCCTGGCCAACATCACCGACGATGGTTTCTGGAGTGCAAACGAAACCAGTGACTTGGATATTACGAGCTATGCAGAACAAGTCAACGTCACAGCACACAGTCCTTTCAACGCTTCCGATGCTGACGGCACCAACGCCCTCAACGTTACTGGCAACGTCACATGACCATAACATAAGCTTTCAAAATGCAAACCTCGGTTATAGCATACCTTCTCACTGTACAAAAAATATTTATTCTTATAAGATCCCGGTATACAGAAATCTAATTATTATCCATGCACCGTTGCGTAGCAATGTCATGGATGCGAGCCTACATTATTGTTCTCTTATTTAGACTCGAGAGTTCAACACTCATCAGTGTCTTGGAAATCCAATTACACAATAATGTAACTAATTCATACGTAACCAACTCATGCACAATGTAAATGGCATAGTATACTGGAGTTTAGATAAAATACTTAAATAACAAAGTTTAGTAGTGACATAACAATAACATTGTTGATACGCTGTAAATGATTATAATAAACATTGTGTAAAACAGTAATGACTTCGTAAAACTGCGAGCGTGGCGTGGTTTAACGCGGCCTTTTGCAAATTGATTATCAACGTGCCACACAAGTCACTCCCAGTCTCTTGTGTGATGAATCTCATACAACTTCATATAAATCAAATCTAATTCGCGATCGCCACGACCGCCGTTTGGCACAAGCCTTTACTCCTCACGCAAAAAGTGTGTGAGATGTGATTTTATGTAATTACTCAGGCGTAATTTGTGTCCGCCCTAAAAAAAATTAGCTCTAAACCATATAATGGCTCAACTTTACCGATTTATACAAAGAAGAGGAACGAAGCCATTGGCGTCGGAAGTCTGAATTGAAACACCAATCTCTATTAGATTTTAGCTTTTAGGATAATAGTACGCTATCTGAAGATATTAGTAATTAAGGTATTAAAGACTTAGAAGTTATTGGAATAAGGAACCACATCACTTTCATTTCTTCAATAAATTTTCAACCTTTTCCATTATTATGCTGTTCAAAGTCTATTGAAGAAATTTGACAGCTTGTTAGAATTTATTAATGATAATGATTTTAACATCATTATGAATGGTCCAGCTAATGTCACAACTAAATTTGGGTACCTTTAGATCGCCTTAAGCTACCTACTATCCAGCATATCGTATGTATGATTGCTATCGTCTAATTGCTAAAGCTCTTTGTCCATATATTGTACCTCCCAACCACGGAATAGGCCTGTGACATCATCATTAATAGGTAATTACGAAACAACGTATGAACCAGTTAAATTAATTAGGATACATGTAGATATTCCCTCTTGTACTGTTAACTATGTAAATAAACTGTTGATACTTTCTATACACTAACATTCTAATTAATATTGAAAAAGCGTAACTAAATTTGGTTGTTTGACGCGAAAACCGAATGCTATAAATTTTCGTATAAGTTCGAATATACATAGATTTATTATTACTGACGTTTAGAGATTGGCAATGAATCGACTAGGGTAAGACCAAAAAAATACACTGATGGGTGCGTAATGTGTATGTGGCCATAAAAAATAGTACAGTTGTCTTTTCTACGTGACTGACAGGACTCCTTAGGCCCCCTGCGTGTACGTGAAATGGTCTCGTCTTCTATCTCGCTCTAATATACGCGTTAGTATGCTCTTCCTCTTTTACATTGCCGATCTAGTTTCCTCTATCTATGGAAATAGATGGGGCAAAGTTTAGCATTACATAAAATGTAAAATCAGGTAAAATCATACGTCTCTAATTATCTAGATATCAGTTTATTTACATGGTAACTCTTACATTTACTTTCTAACCAAGTTTATTAAATCTAGTAGGTAGGTACTTAGTACTTTGATGGATTTTAAAACCTATAACTAAATTCTTCAACAACCCCTATAGGCACTAATCTAGATACCTACTAATTAGTGCATTGCATAAATGCAGAATGAGTTATAAGAACTAATATATTATAAACTATTATAGATCTCATTACATTCTATTTTAAAGATACGGTGTATATTTTAAGTTAAATTTGTATGTCCTACAAAATACTCCATAATTAGATTTAGTAGATACTTAGATATTTAAAATAAAAAAATATATAAATGGTTTTATACAATTGTTATACTTAATTTATGATGTACTTCAGATACGTACCTACGAGATAAATTAATATTATAGGTAAATTAGTATCCAGTACTCCATGAAATTGTTTATAACAAATTAAATTTATTAAATAGTTAAATATAAAATATATTTGCGTTATTTTGTATTATTCACTGATGTATAAACCTTACTCCTTTGTACTAGCCTATCTACTAGTAATCGAAGACAAACATATAAGTGAAGTTACATTTACGTAATGGATAAAAATCTTTTTCATGCTTTGGGTGAGTTCAATAAAACTAAGATATTTTACATAATATTTATTGTATTTACAAATATACAGTTTTACACAATTATTAGGTTCAATTTAGATTGCAGCGGAACGGGACGGAAGTGAAATTTTGTTACTTAGCATAACGAATTTTATGTCAATTGTAAAAAAAATACTATTATGACTATTTTGTGACAAAAGTCACCAGTGCGCGCCTGCTTGTAGGTTGCGGACTCGAGGTCTGCGACCAGCGGGGCGAGAGCCTCGAAGCCAGCGAGTAGACCGCGCGGGGCTAGAGCGGCGTATATCGAGGCCAGATGCATTTAAATATGTGCATTCAATCGCCGGACTCGTCACCGGCTTCGAGACAACGGCCTAGGAGTATCCAGATATGATCATTTGCCAGATCCGATCAGCGTATCCGTATCACGCATCAAGCCCCGTATCAAGTTGTGGACGCCTCGATTTGCTTCGTATCCGTATCTTCACAATAGTCATGATCGCGTATCAAATTGCCCAGTTCTGTGTTAGCTCTCGATCAAACATGTCATTGCCGTTGCTTGAAGTGTATGAGAATTTAGCAATTTCGTGTGCTTGTTTTATTGTCATTCACAATATTCTTAAAAAAAGGTCAAAACCAAAACAGAGACGGTGGTGACAAACGGAATTATTCAGAAACAGAAAGAGGCTTTTAGAAGAGTTCTGATCAGAGACCTTAAATTTCAACATATTAGTGGTAAATACAAAAAGTCTCCGAGCGTGCAACGCGAGTGAGTGATGAATGCGTCCAGTCTGACCGACGCCGACGCCCGTATCTGTATCAACTTTGATGATCGAACAAAAACCGAGACGACATGGGACGGGCCGTATCATAACGGCGTATCGAGATCGCGTATCATGATACGCGTATCATCACCCGTTCACATATGCGATCGTGATACGCGTCGGCGATACGGATACGCTGATCGGATCGGGCAAATGATACATATCTGGACCCGCCTTTAGGGTTTTAGCTTGGTAAATAAGACCTTTCAGCCATATCTTCATGCGGCAATATTGATAAATATTGGGGGCACACATTTTAATGCATCTAAGGAGTGCTTGGCGAGAAAACCTCATCCATCGCCATCATGATAGCGACTGATGAGGTGGATATCCCACTATAAAAATCTCAACACATCACAAAACCTTCATTTCAATGACTCCCTTTAACTGCTCGGCATCAAAATAACATCACTTCCACTGCACATAATACACTCAGAAAGAACTTTGAATTATCGAAACAAAAAATTACATCCAATAATCGACATTGATATTGGGACGTTGCATACTCTCAAGTTTCGAGTACGGAGCGTCCCAATATAAATGTCGATCTATAGGGATTGGTTTTAAAGAGTAAGTCTACTGATGTGGTTTCCCGCCAAACACTCCGTGTAACGTTTGCCACTAGTCTAGGTAGTAAGTCGTTGGCCACGCTAGAGCGACTGCGGGGAGCGGAGGCGACCTGTTGAAGCGAGAGCAGTGAGACGCTGCGCCTTTTCGTAGTATGCCAAGTTGAAGCGGCCACGTGACGTACGGAAAGCGCGGAAAAATCAACACAATTTGATAAATACGCAGGATCTACTCATATCCTCCGCTGGTCGCGGTCGCCTATTGTTAATATTCACACGCTCACCGTGGACGCAAAACGCGTCGCGCCAGCGTGACCAAGCCCTGAGTGTCGACCTATACTGCGGTCCGATATGTGAAAACACTATGCAAGTTAACTAAGTGCAAACGCCTTGGACTGAATGGAATACGGTGCTTTAAGCATTGTTTGTTTTGCAATCAATTCGGTCCACGCTTTGTGTGTAAATGTCAAACGTCACAATGATATTATAGTATTAGATACGTTATACGCTCACAAAACAGGAAAAAATATGATCCGAAATGCTCACATGTACACTTCTATTTTTTTACTTATATTTCAAACGCAACTACGTTTCGCGGAGCTGATAGGGAGATACGACAAGCGGTTGCTAATATGGATCGTGACGAGCTGGTCCGTTTTGGGAGTACCAGAAATATTGATTGGAGGTTCATACCCCCAAACGCCCCTCACATGGGGGGCTGCTGGGAACGACTCGTACGCAGTGTCAAGACAGCCTTGCGTGTCACGCTCAAAGAAAAGGTGCCAAGTGAGCAGACCCTACTTACGCTTTTGGCCGAGACGGAGAGTTTTATTAACAGCCGACCTTTGACTTATGTACCTATTGACAGCGAGGACGACTTACCGTTGACTCCGAACGACTTCCTGACTAGTGACACTAAGGTAATCGACAGACCATTCGGACAATTTAATGACAGAGACCTACTGCGTCGTACCTGGCGGGAGTCCCAAAGGCTCGCCGACCTCACGTGGAAACGCTGGGTAAAAGAGTACCTGCCTACCTTGACCCGACGTGACAAGTGGTTCCACAGCAACGATGCACCCCTAGCCGTCGATGACATCGTAATTATAGCGGATGACCAGCTACCGAGGGGCCAGTGGCCACGAGGCCGCATCGTTAAAGTGTACCCCGGCAAGGACCGCCAGGTACGAGTAGCTGACGTGCAGACTTCAAACGGACTTTACACCCGACCTGCGACGAAGCTCTGTAGACTGGACGTCGGCTCCCGTTCTTAAGTATCAGCATTCTGATACTGGGGGTGGGAATGTCGCGGCGTCCAGCCTCCTTGCGAGGTAAACGTGACTATAGACTGACTTTGACAGACCTTTGAAAATACAGATATGACATTCGACGACCGACGACAACTAGACTAGAACGCTTGCTTGGGGAGAATAAAAAGTTTTATAATTTATCTCCAGAAAGTTGTTTTATTAGACACGTACAAGACCGTACACCACTATAGAGCCTAAATAAGCAAAATATTAAGATAACATATTACAAATGGATACCAAAAAAAAATTATAAATTGGTAAATATTAATGAGGATTTTTACAATGTTTTTGAAACTATAGGTACTCATTTACTTACTACATAATAATTCATATAATGCTAGATATAATAACGATATTATAACAATGTTATATGCAAGCAGATATTTTTAATATTTATTTGAAAAATGGTCTAAATTCGAGCTCGCGGTCATTTTTCGATCGTACACCCAGGGCCTTCCCAGCTAGTGGACCTATCACTTTGCAAGCAATGTCTATGTGTGCATGGGGTCACATAGACATGTGTATGCAACAACAATACTACGAAAAATATATTATTGGTACTTCGATGACTGCTTAGACCATTTAACACGGGACGTGGCAAGCGAACGCGTTCCCCTCTGCCAAAGTACATGAACAAACATGTCAGTTTATAAAAACTAGTTCGCCGCGACGACCGACCGCCATTTTGAATTCGTATCTGTAGCTAAGCGGATCTCGTAAAAATTTAATTATTGGTTGCAGAGTGTTTTCTTGTAAACGACGACCAGAAACATTAAAGTTATCCTAAAACGCTGTTGCTTATCACACGGAAGTAATTTTCTATTCAAATAAACTACTGTTTCACATAACAATACAATTTTTCATCCACAAATTTTGCGACAGAAACAACGATATAACAACGTTGGGCAATATGGTGGTACGCGGGATAGCCGAGCCCGCGAGTGTGCGCTGGTGATAGTGAGTATACGTTAAATTGCACATCCGCCGGGCTAGCGGGCGTCTCCGGTGACGTACATGTGCACGTGCCTGTCCGCGCGCCGCCCGCCCCCCCCGCTAGCGAGCGTCTCCGGTGACGTACATGTGCACGTGCCTGTCCGCGGCGAGCATGCGGCCGGCCCGCGCGCCGCCCGCCCCCCCGCTAGCGAGCGTCTCCGGTGACGTACATGTGCACGTGCCTGTCCGCGCGCCGCCCGCCCCCCCCGCTAGCGAGCGTCTCCGGTGACGTACATGTGCACGTGCCTGTCCGCGGCGAGCATGCGGCCGGCCCGCGCGCCGCCCGCCCCCCCCCGCTAGCGAGCGTCTCCGGTGACGTACATGTGCACGTGCCTGTCCGCGGCGAGCATGCGGCCGGCCCGCGCGCCGCCCGCCCCCCCCCGCTAGCGAGCGTCTCCGGTGACGTACATGTGCACGTGCCTGTCCGCGGCGAGCATGCGGCCGGCCCGCGCGCCGCCCGCCACCCCCGCCACGCGCTGCGCGTCGTACTTACTGTACAGCACCGTCACAGTCATGTTGCACTCGCTGCCCCCGTACTTGTTCTGGTTCGTCTCCTGGCACAACATAACACTTGTTTTAAGCTCGGCACACGAATTGGGCGCAGCCGCACTTTTTACTTTCTCGTATAAGAAGTCTTGTAATCGTCAAAAAATTCGACCTCGAGATTTTGACGGATTAACACGTTTTGGACCTCCCCGAGTCCAAAAATACCGTTTTTGGAATTATGTCTACACACACAGACATGTCTGTGCGTTAGCACGATAGCTCGAGTATACTATAACTTATTGCAATCAAATTTAACATGCATTTATGACATCAAAATATAAGGTTTCTATCAACTTTTGAGTCGTCGATCACGAAAGTTAAGCAACCAAGTGTACGGTCGGTACTCGGATGGGTGACCCAAATTTAACATGCATGTATGACATCAAAATATAAGGTTTCTATCAACTTTTGAGTCGTTTCCGGCACAGAACAAATAATCGTAAGTAGGCGGGGCGCGCGCGCGGCTGGTTAGGAGTAAACACTCATATTCGATCCTTTTCGTAAATATTCGGATGAAATTTAAAAAAAAAATCTAAAACACCGCCTTGAGCTATTTTAACTGGCAAGAAGCAAAGTAAAACTCATAATCTTACTAATGGAGACATTTCTTTTCACCGGTAAGTACAAATATACTGTTAAATTGAAAAAATATTGTCGCGTGTGGCGACACCAGCTCTCGTATTAACATCGCTTGATACGACTTCTAACCTCTTTTATCTGTTATGTGGTTTCCGGTACACGAGAAAGTCAAGGGGAGACCACTCCCAATTTTTAGACAAAAAAAATTTGTCCCAGTGTGCGGGATCTAATACAAACTTTATTTACAGATTGCTTTCCGCGCAATGAAAAAAGAAGCACCTTGCATATCGGCAAGGCAAGGGTGGCTAATACGGGGCTTTATCTGCTTACCATCAGGTGGAATGGAGTCATTTGTTTGACCTTTTTCTAAAAAAAAAGACGCAATCCCCTTATACTAGTCTTGCATGCAAGTATGACGTCACATTTGCGCACAAGTTAGCTTGCATTTGAAACATGTGTTCGAGAGTGTGCAAATTACATGCAGGTTTTACTTGCACACAATTGAAGATGTTCAACAATCGAGTAGGACATCATGGGTGGAAAACGTGCTGCTGTGGTAGGTGCTGCTCAAGAAATGTATAGATAAAACTGGTGGCCACACTACCAATAAAAAAGTAAAGACAACTTTTTGACCCCAAGTAATCTTACATTGTTTCCCTTTCCTACCTGTCTTTTTCGAATTCTCCACACAAGTTATATGATGACGTACGTACGTATGACATATTAGACGGTCACGTGACCGTCTATTAGTGTGCTTTAGTGGTTAGAAAGAGACAAATAAGAAGTTTCAAAGACAATTTTTTTGTCTTCACTCTTTTATTACTAGTGTGGCTTCCAGTTTAAATATAAATTTCTTTGTGCTGCTTGTCGATTATTATCTCAAAAATGAATCGGCAAGCAGCACTGACCACAGCGGCTCGCTCTCGAAAACATGTTTCCAATGCAAGCAATTTGTACGCTAATGTAACGTCATACTTGCATGCAAGACTTGGCTAATGCAATAGCGCATTTAAAATCGGAAATATGAAACAATAGACAAGACAAAAATCCTATCTTGATATGTAATAAGTGCCTTAGCTCAGATGAAGAGTAGATACTCGCCCGGATCGCGAAACGTCGCAGGTTCGTGTCCCGTCTAAGGCACATAAGTAAAAGTGAACAAATCAAATAATACTGCTATATTTACCTGCATGAGATTGCAAATTTCCGAATAAAAATGTGGGTAAGTCGGCGGCTGGTAGAAAATGACGTGTCGAATGCCTTTTATTCTAAATCTTCTGAAGAAATGAACTCTCTCAGAGTAGAGCAAGAAATGAGCTTCTGTGTGGAAAAACATGTCGCGGGCTCGAGCTATTTTTGAATCCTAAAAAATTAACAAGGATAAAATTCAAGTTCTAAATTGTTATATTGAATACATATAGATATTACATAGACACTATCATGTCCATCAATTAAAGAGTGTTGAGCGGAGGTTTACGTAACTTTGGTTACACTTGAGCCCTCATCTATAGGCAGTATAGGTCATGCAGTGGCAGGTTGCCAGCCTGACGCCTTCTTAAAAAGGGGCATTAACCCCAAAAACTACATAAACCTACAGTTAACCTAACCGAATATAGCATCCAGTTTTAACAAACGTACTATCGAGATGGTGTACTGTCCATACAACGTTCCAATTGTATGGTACAGTCACAGATATATCAATCTAAGGAGATCGGTCAAATCGCTGAGTTTATAGGAAGACCGAGTGTCGCGATCAGCGGCCGTACTACAAACATGGTTCTAGTTGAGCATGCTGTAATATACATACACTATTCATTGCGCTCGTATTAAGTACTGCGAAGCAATGAAAGTTAAGAACAGCCGCAATTTAATACAATTTGTAAGATAGTAGTATAATTTTAAGCGATTATGTTTTTATGTATAAAAGTCGGACTATTTGTTTAAATATTATTTTTTAAATATAAATCCAAGTTTTTCGGTTCTTACGTGTGAAAAGTTATTCCATTATTTGATAAATAACTGATTCACTGCAATGATTGCAACTGATTCACTGCAATGATTGCATAGTTGAATAGGACGACATTTTGAAAGAAAAACGGCGGCAATGTATGCCCGCTGGGCATACACTTGTCACAAGTTAAACGACGGCTTGGCTTATCTTCTTGTATTATTAAATCTGTGGGTACAGTCGATATAGTGACCCAACGATGAAACATATTCGACACAGCGACCGTCAATGTAGTGACCGTCGATGTCGTGATCGACATCGGTTCTCAGTAATTCAGAGTAAGTTAGAGGGTTCGGCAAATGTTACACTCGAAAACATCTTAGGTAGTCCGGGTTCACGTACCTTTGAATATTCACATATTTGAACAAATCCAATATCCTCCTTCTTAAAATAATTACGTATCCGAACATAGTCAAAATAACTTGGTACGTAAATAAGTGTATGGCTCATAAGGGGATCGCGCTGTTTTGGTAGAATCTCCTTTACAAAATATTCAAACCTTGCTTCCACGGAAGCTATGGGGCTATCTGCTTTAAACCTGAAATAAAGAATAAATAGTAAGTGCCATATACAGGTAGGTACAGTCAACAAAGCCCCGCCCACTTTTTACTCCGGCCAATAGAATATCAACGTAATATGGCGCAGCCTCTTCACTACGCTCCCGCAGATCGCCCCCCCGCACAGTCGCTTTAGCGTGGCCAACGAGATAGTATGCTCTGATTGGCTCAAATTGGTATTGGGGGGCGGGTCGCCTGTCTCATCTCAATCAGACACGTCGGTGCCGCACGATTATCACCTACAAGTGGTACACCGGGAACTTTGTCGATTGTCACAATAATATGTAATCACTTTCAGCATGAGCTTTCAGCTTTCTGAAGCGTCGGTGGCGTAGTGCGTAAGAGCGTCGTCTCCCATCCCGGAGGCACTGGTTCGATCCCCGCAACGTACCAATGTGTTTTCAAACTTTGAATTCATATGTACGTTTAATCGACGCTTCTACGATGAAGGAAAACATCGTGAGGAAACCTGCACACACCTATGAAGAAATTCTTAGGTTGTGTGTGAAGTCGACCAACCCGCACTTGGTCAGCGTGGTTGACTAAGGCCTAATCGCCCCTAATGCGGGGTAGGCTCGAGCCCCTCGGTGGGGACATTATATGAGCTGTTGATAATGATGACTTTCAGCATGTTTATTTCCTTCTAAGAGTCACGAAATGTCAAATGTGGATACTTATTATTTCTCGTGACCGTACTTATTTAAAGTCATTTGAATATACACTTTAATATAATTTAAAAAAAAAAACACGAGAAACAAGTCTTCTTTCAAATAAAAATGGTATTGAAATAAACTGGACTGTAATTAATATAATGGATATATTTCCATGTTCACATTAATTATCTAGCCCAAATAAGTATCATTAAGGCTCGGTGCAAACAGGCCCCCAAATATTTCGTATACACTGGCAGCACACGAGTGGCCGCTATCGGCCGTCGTGTCTTTTTTTTAAAATATACAACCGCGTGCCGCTTCTGCTACTGCTGAGTAACGCGCGACAGCCACCGGTGGCTGGTGTCAGTGTGCCATTTGTGCCGACCCTAAGAACTTGTGATATGAATACAAGGCAACAGACAAATATACATAATAAATGGGATATATTTGCAAAGAAACTTATATAAATAATAGGTTGGGGAAAAAGTTTCTTCGCATTTTTTAAGAAAATTCAAAACATTTTTTAATATAGTTTATTTACATTTAACTAAAGTATGTAGGTACCATTTTGTTCGATAACTTTTTGCCATCTTGTAGGTAGGGACATGATCCCATTGCTATAGAAATTTTGGGACTTCTGGTCAAAATACCGAAACAAGTGGTTTTGGCAGTCCTCTCGTGATGTTAACCTGACACTGCCTAAAGAATTCTGAAGAGACCGAAACAGGTGGAAATCTGAAGGTGCAAGGTTAGGACTATACGGCGGATGCATTAACACCTCCCAGCCAAACTCTCTTAATTTTTGCTGAGTGGCTGAAGATGTGTGAGGTCTAGCGTTATCATGATGAAAAACCACACCCCTTCTGTTGATTAATCCCGGCCGCTTTCTCTCAACTTCTTGCTTTAATCTCATCAGTTGTTCGCAGTAGAGTTCAGAATCGATGGTCCTTCCTGGTGGTAACAGCTCATAATGAATAATGCCCTTCCAATCCCACCACACACACAGCATCACCTTGTTGCGAGTTAACCCGGGTTTCGCCACAGTCTGTGAAGCCTGACCGGCCTTTGACCACGACCTTTTTCGCACGTTCTTGTCGTACGTGATCCACTTTTCATCACCAGTTATCAACTTCTTCAAAAATGGTTTGGTTTCATTACGTCGTAATAAAGAATCACAAATGAGTACACGGTTCATAAGGTTTCTTTCAGTGAGCTCGTGAGGTACCCAAATGTCGAGCTTTTTTGTGTACCCAGTTTTTTTCAAATGCGCCAAAACTGTTTTGTGGTCAATTCCCAGTTCTTCAGCTACGTCGTAACTACTGACATGCCGATCTTGCTCCACTTTTTCAAAAATGGCATCCATTTTATCTGTAATAGGGCGACCAGAGCGACGTGCATCTTTGACATCAAAATTTCCGGATTGAAAACGCTTAAACCAAATTTGTGCTACTCTCAGAGACACTGCACTAGGTCCATAAACATCGCAAATTTTTTTTTGCGGCTTGCGTTGCATTTTTACCTTTTTTGTAGTAAAATTTTAAAATGTATCGAATTTCTTCATTAGATTCACTAATCTTGGCGGTACGAAAAACAAATGAAAATCACACATTTTCCTAATTTGAATTTGGAATTATGTTCTTTAAAATTTAAACTTTCAATGATACCAAAACCAGCCAGATACAAATAGTATAGCCAAAGAGATTTTATTACAAGTTTATACATACTATAATGCGAAAAGACTTTTTCCCCAACCTAATACATAAATAAGAATTCCTGGAACAAATGTTTGTGTACTATCACATCTCACTAATTGTCCAACCAGGATTCGAACCTGGAGCCATGAGATGTGTAGCCAGCATTACTGATTACTCCACCACGCCGGCATAATCATTCCTATTGCCGAAGTCACTTAAGGGTTATTGGAATACTTAGTTAATATACAGGGCGACTGGGAACACATTGGCAACTTATTAAAATAAGACTACTGATGATTCATAGTGCACAAATATAGGGCAAATCTATTGACTTAAAAAATCAGTAGTTCCATATATTTTAGTTGCATAGGTGTTGCCCTTTTGCATGGAACAGCTGGTTTGAAGGAGCACCGCACATCGCACGCCACGCGGCGCCGTCCGATGTGCGTTGCTCTGCAGAGACGCGGTGCGGCGCGGTTTATCGCCAATGTTCGCTGACACTTCGTGTTGACGTTAGTACTACCGACGCGGCGCCTGGTAACCGCACCGCGCGGAGTTCGATGTATGGCGCTCCATATACACGAAAACAAAATTCGCCGCGCCGCACTGCGTTGCTCCTTAAGGTCAATAGATTCACAGTCAATGTCTTCACAGTCAATGTCGTCACAGTCAATGTCTTCGCAGTCATCCTGTATAGTATAGCAGCATTTAGTTACCTGTGGAATATTTGTGGAATCTGTAGCACCACCTGCTGTATGCTACCTGTCCCCACAGGGTTATCTACTATTACTTTACCAGCATAATTCTGGCATTTTCTGTTCAATACAGATTTAATCTCTGGCAAGGAAACTGAAGAAAATATTAATGTTTGCCTATAAAAAAAACAACATGTTATAATTTAATATATCGTCATACCATTATAAACTATTTCAAACGAATTAGAATAGAAGAGCTTATACATAATACGTTTAATCAAAAAGTTTAATATTACGATATATATACATATATTGCTTATACAAAATGTAAGGTAAGTATACAAAAATGACCACAAAATTACCAGTAAAAAGTGGCATATAATTTAATTGAAAAGGATTGTCTTTTTAAAAATTTCCAATTGCTGTATCAGCTATCTATTACACAAACTTTAATTAACCCTGCATATTACACGCACTCAAATTATTGTCGTAATGTTATGTATGACCATACTCTATAATAATCCACAATCGAAGTAAGTCAAATATCACTATTTTTTTAGTAGAAGTGTTGTGTTTGTTTCTTTTTCTTAAATTTTCCCTATTACGGGACGGCAAAGGGATCTAGACCATACAGCCAAGTCTTCAGTTATGTACAAAACCTTTATTTCATGGTGACTGCTTACCACCAGGTAGGCCGTATGCTTGTCTGCCAACGAACTAACATAATATAAAATATATAACTGACCTATAATATTTAGACCAACCATTCACAGCCCACATCCTAACTCTAGAGAAATCAGTTCCATGCGTTTTTTTAGGTTGTAGGTGGAAATGGTCCATGACATGTAATAGGTGGTCCCAGTTTTGCATCAGAAATACATTGGCTTGATCCAGAATTAAAATTTCTATGGAGGCAAGGAAGTCATAGTCTCGTTCCTCTTCCCCTTCAGCTCCAATCAATATCCGTAAGCCTAATGGTGAGGCAATAATAATATCAGAAGAATAGAAATCTGTATAAAGCTGCAAAAAAAAATTTTTCATTGTAACATAAAGTTATTAACACAGACATTCCAAACATAAAGTATGATTGTCTGCATGTTTTTATTACCTTTAAAGTCTTTTTAGTGACCGTCATACCAAGGCGGAAAGTATCCTCCGTATTGCCTGAAAACAACAGTTCATAATCCTCGGGTTTAGGGTTCTTTTTAGGCATAACAATTTCTCCGCCTGTAAAATCCTCCTCAAATCTGTGCTTGTTTACGACCTGTCCAGCCTCATTAGGTACTAGAATATCTATTAAAGTTTTTACAATTTTATATGCTGCGCTCTTAAAAGGTACCATTATTAAAACCTGAAATGCAAAGACATAATACATTTAAAACAGCGACAGAGAGACATCCACTGTGAGACATAGGCCAGATGTACATATGTCCAACAGACATAAAGTTAAAATATTTATTCTCTATGGTGTTAACCTGGAACTTTATGATTGTTTATGCACGTTTTCAGCTACATATTTTAGTATTTTTTGAAAAGTTTTTCCTAAATACAATAAAATGCATTTTGCAATTTTATTGTAAGACTAGCTTCCGCCTGCGACTTCGTCCGCGTAGACATTCGAGAATATCCTTAGGGGACCAATAAACAGGATAAAAAGTATTCTATGTTTTAATTTAATCAAAATCCGATCGGCTGTTTTTACGTGATTAGACGGGTCCTCCCTCACCAAGCACGCTGCCTCATGCGAGGTAGCACGTTTGCCACGTGCGGCGCGTCTCGCATGAGGCTGCTCGCTCGAATCATGTGATAATCACCCTCCATCCAAAGAGCAAAAAATAAACTCGCATTAAAAAATCTAGTTCGCAATCACTTTTTGGATTCTCCTCCCCCTATTTATTGATAGTCTGACATAAATATTACATTTTAATATCATATTTATATATTATGTATTCATTTCGTATTATTATTATTGTATTTATTTTATTGGCATAATGTAACATATTTGTACCGTTTGGTATAGTCTATTAAAATAAGATATGAGTATTGTAGTATCTATGAATTTTATTTAATATTTTGTAAGTAATGACAATTATTTAGATTTTTTACTGCGTTGTTTATATTTAGATAGTGATTCTCATTTTACGCACCACCTACTATTATTTCTGTACCCAGCTCTCTGGTTTACTGGTAGAGCCTTATGGCATTAAGTCTGCCATTTGTACTTGCCTTTATTTTGTGCAATAAAGATTTAAATAAAAAAATATAAATAAATAATAAAGAAACATAAAATAAATAGAATTAGGTACCTTAGGTCTGACTAGACCCTGATCCCTGTACTCTTCAGACACATCAGACTTCTTTGATATCTTTGCATTATGATGAATTATTTTTGTCCTAGTTTTTAGCATGTGGTTCACAACATGAAGACAGTATGTATAACAAATCTCATCCGCATTACTGAAATTCCTTTCAGGAAAATATAAGTCTTGATAATTATTCAGTATAGCAAATAACTCTTTCTGCAATTCAGTAAAAATCTCAGTGAATTCTAAATCTCTTTTTACAAGGTTCTTTTTATTTGCAGACACTATATTACCGTGTATTTGAGACTTCAAATGGAGTTTCTGAAAGTCAATATTATTGAATATTTGCGGCACTGTTCCGATGGGGGCAAATATTTTATCTTCTACTAGTGAAATCTTCAATTTAGCCTTTTGCAAGCCTGTTTGAATAGGTTTTGGTATGATTATATTTAGATTACCAATAATTTGCCACTGTTGGTTAACTTGATTCACAGAAGGTGGGTTGTTAGCTAAAGAAACCAGTAATTCATCACCCAAGTCAAACTCAAAATGTTTTGAAAAAGGATCATCGGGAACGTCCTGCTCAATTTCATCACTATCCTGGATCACCTGTAAAAAAATTGTTTTTTTACTATTCTATTGGCAAATGCCTGCTCAGTGAGTAATCATGTAAATGTACTTTGCTTTGACCTGAAGGTAGGATGTTACTTACCCAGAATAAATACTCCATGGCTATTCAAATACATACAAACCCCTAAATAACAAGGTATAAAAACTACAACCTACCTCTATTTCTTTATCATTTTCATCAGAATCATTGTGTAAATCTTCTTCTGTGACTTTTTTTTCTTTTTCTAAGTCCATAGAACTGTCTATTGGTTCTTCATCAATTTCTGTTTCTTCCTCACTCTCAATATTTTTACTGTCTTTTATTTTACTATTGAAACAGGACAGTAATTGGTCATATGCGTCTTCCTCTCCTTCACTTTCAGAATAATTTAAATGTTCCCTTCGAATATTCTTTTCAAGTTGTTCTTTCTTAGCAATCACTTCTGCGACTTTTTGTTTGTCTTTGTATCGGTTGAAAATAGCTTTCTTGTTTACAGTACCATTATTATGATTTCTCTTTTTATTTTTTGAACTTGATTTTACACCACTTTTTTTATTTTTATTAGTAAATCTTCTTCCTTTGCCCATTTTTATTATTACAATATAAATTTTATTAGTATAATATTATAAAAACTGTTTTTTTTTTTTCTAATTTGCTGCTTTCTTTATAACTCCACCAATTATTAACAATTAAAGCAGATGACCTAAAACAAAGAAGAAACAAGAAATGTTTATAAAAAATGTTTAAATGAGATAATCATGAGAGCATAAAAGTAAAAATAATAATTTTCTACATTATGAGAGGAGTTTGTAATCATAGTAATGAAAAAGCAGAGATTTGTGCGTTGCATGTCTCTGTGTGAATAGATATGTTGTAATCTTTAAAGATGTGTTGTAATCTTAGGTCTAAAAACCTGGCGGTGGAAAATCAGCGAAAATGAAAAAAAAAGCCACGAGAATTTGTGGCTTTTTTGTTGCTAATTAGTTGCTAGAACACCGATTTTGTTGCTCGAACCGATCGCCAGAAATCGGCAACAGTTCTAGATTTATATTAAGATAGCGTGAAAATGACTCGATTTTGACACAACCGATCAAACGAATGAGGGTAAATTTGTTGCTATAAGATGTTACGGAAGAAAGTGGAAAAAAAAATTATTCACATTTTATTTAACCTTGTTAAATTTGATATCGTCCACGCTAGCTTAATCCTCCATTTTTCCATTGAAATTTCCTAACAATAATTTGTTGCTGCGCACAGGAGGTCTTGTCTGAGTGCAAAGAGTCAGCAACAAAATAGAAACCGGAAGTCGGTAGTGTTTGGAGACCGGTAAGCAATCAAACCGGCCACGCTAGCTTAATTCTCGATTTTTCCAAGGAAAAATCCTAATAATAATTTGTTGCTGCGCACAGAAGGTCTTCTCTGAGTGCAAAGAGTCAGCAACAAAATAGAAACCGGATGTCGGTAGTGTTTGGAGACCGGTAAGCAATCAAACCGGCCACGCTAGCTTAATCCTCCATTTTTCCATTGAAATTTCCTAACAATAATTTGTTGCTGCGCACAGAAGGTCTTGTCTGAGTGCAAAGAGTCAGCAACAAAATAGAAACCGGAAGTCGGTAGTGTTTGGAGACCGGTAAGCAATCAAACCGGCCACGCTAGCTTAATTCTCGATTTTTCCAAGGAAATTTCCTAATAATGATTTGTTGCTGCGCACAAAAGGTCTTCTCTGAGTGCAAAGAGTCTGGAAAAATGGAGGATTAAGCTAGCGTGGCCGGTTTGATTGCTTACCGGTCTCCAAACACTACCGACTTCCGGTTTCTATTTTGTTGCTGACTCTTTGCACTCAGACAAGACCTCCTGTGCGCAGCAACAAATTATTGTTAGGAAATTTCAATGGAAAAATGGAGGATTAAGCTAGCGTGGACGATATCAAATTTAACAAGGTTAAATAAAATGTGAATAATTTTTTTTTCCACTTTCTTCCGTAACATCTTATAGCAACAAATTTACCCTCATTCGTTTGATCGGTTGTGTCAAAATCGAGTCATTTTCACGCTATCTTAATATAAATCTAGAACTGTTGCCGATTTCTGGCGATCGGTTCGAGCAACAAAATCGGTGTTCTAGCAACTAATTAGCAACAAAAAAGCCACAAATTCTCGTGTTTTTTTTTTTCATTTTCGCTGATTTTCCACCGCCAGGTTTTTAGACCTTGTAATCTTTTTTATTGGAAGATTCCGTTATATAGTATCCATAACACAAGTTCTTAATGATACTTAATTTCGGCTTGATGATGTGTGTCGCCATGTGATGCTGGCTTAGTGAAATAGCATCACCCCATATTCTCTAATGGGTGACGTAGAAGGCAACTAATGGATCAGCAAAGGGGTTCCAGCACAGTGCTACTAAACCAAAGCTATTATATTTTCACACACACGCACAGACACATTCAATATAATTATTATGATAATAATAATTATGATCACCATAACAGCCTTATAATTGGACCCACTGCTGGGACTTGGAACTGCTGTGAAAGACGTTTAAGCAGTAGCCCATCACCCTTGCCCAATATAGTTTGGTAGACGGTGTTAATTAAGGTGATCAGAAAAAAAACCTACCTACCTACCTAACCTAATCTATTCTTAATTAATGGCATCGCGTCGCATTAAGCGTACGCATTTTGCCAATGTTAAGTGAAAATGTAAATAAAGTAACAAAAATTGTACGGTTGATTGAGGTTAAAAATGGAGTCTCTCAACACGTGTTTTTAGAACAAGAACTCGGGAGAAACTCACCCTACCTAACCTAATGGTGGCTACTTTCTAGTACACCTAATCGGTAGCATAGTGCACATCCAGTGAATCAAATGAGGCAAAAGCTGGGTGAATATCATCATCTTTTTCCACAGTTGAATCACGATCCGGAGAAATTGTATTTCTATACAAGAATGACAATTGTGACATTCAATTACATACTTAATAAAGTGGACTCCCAAATCGGACTTTGCCAAAATTATAATAACTTAGGTAGGTACCTGAGACGAACCGATTCAACCAATCACGAGCAGACCACATCGATGCTTGCCGTCGATCGCGATGTAAAAACAAAATATTTTGTTTGTACGTAAGCATCGAGCTAATACGAAGCTGACTGCGATGTATCGCAGTAAGGTATCCTTCAGCATGTGCGTACGTGTTTATTAGCATGCATTTGTTTCACATAGAGGTAATATCGATGTAGCGAGCTAAACAGCGACCGCGAGGTATAGCAGTGAAGCATCTCCGGCATTTCCCTACCCTTAAAACTTTCGTAATTTTAACATAAAACACTTCACTTGACATTTTTAATGGCAACTGACCGTTGAAAAACGTAGATCGACATTCAAAAACTTAAAACTTGGATTTGGAAGCGGAACGAACTAAAGTTTTCGTAACACAAGCACGCTTGGGACGAGAACTGGGTGAAAGGAAATTAAAACTGGAACGCAAGTAATCTGGATGTTGAGGATTGTGAAGGATTTTCTATTTCTGCGAAGTCGGATAGGGAGCCACAATAACTTTGCACGAAATTCAGAGATACGGTCAAATTTCCGCAAACTGAAAATGAAACCAATTTGCAGATTCTGTACGCGGTCCAGCTTGTTAAGTAGCTCCTCTGTTGCGTTGTTGTCTGATTTAGTGTATTAAAAGTAATTTCTACCCTCTCTTTGTGATGGAAAATCAAGTAAATGAACAAAGTAAAGAAAATAACGAAAATAAAGGCTCAAGAAAACATTAGGCTAGTTCTTCTAGTTCGAATTATGACTCATCGTCATGTGATTCGGACCTGAAAGAGTATAGATCGGAAACAAAACGAGCAAAACAACAGGTAAGTAATTTACAATTCCAATTTCTTTTGCAACTAGTAGCCTTGTTAACAAAGAACAACTGGTAATTTTGTATGAGACCTGTACCCAGTTTGTAGCAAATTGGTCCCTATTAGGGCTTTCAATACCGGTATTCCGGGATCCCGTAATACCGTAATCACGTTTTTTTCTTGGTATTCTTCAATACCGGTATTGATCAGCCGATACCGTGATTTTACGGTATTAGAAATCAACAATTCTTTATAAGAGTTATATGAATATAAGACGAAATGTTAGGCATGAACCTTACCTCAAAGTACAACTACAACTAGAGGCACTGATTTTGAATCAATAATAAGAGTAAAGATATGTGTCTTCGAAACCGGTAGGGGTGGTCAGGAAATATTTTTATCTGCAGCTTACAAATATGTACTGGTACCTACAAGTGTAGAAGTTGAGCGAGCTTTTTCTTTGTTGCATAAATAGCTGACTGAACTATTTATGCAACAAATTGAGAAGTTCACTATCTGATAAGTCATTAAACGCTCTGTCCTTTTTAAGATCACACTTTCAGTTACAAAAAATCCATAATCTTAAGGTTTTATTGATTATGTTTATCGTTTTACTTTCGTTTCTTTTGAATCTTGTTATTTAGGATTGTTTGATTAGTAATTATATGAATGTTACAAGGTAAAAGAATAGATGGTGTGCGTTACTCCAGCAAAATGTTAGCTCTTTTCAAAGATTGAATAATGCAGATAATTAGAGCCCTATCTGGTGTAAATGAGCCCGAAATTTTAAATTTGAGCCCTCAGCCGTTTTGTCAGTATTTAAGAAAAACTGATTCTGCTGGAGTAACGTTACTCCAGCAAAAAAAATTTTAATTTTAGGTCTATCTGAAAAAAAAAGTATGTAGTAAAGTGGCTCGAATTCGAGCATAAATGAGCCCTATAAAATAAAATTTGAGCCCCTCGTGATTCCATAGTTATTTCAGTTTTTGCTGGAGTAACGTTTGGCCGATTGCTGGATATCGGAAACTGTTGGACATACAATCACGATTTTTTGTATATATGCAGGAATGAATTCGAGCCTTCTGTGCCCGAAATTTTGTTAAAATAACTAGAATGGTTTCGGAGCTATAAAATATTTTCTAAAAAACAAAAATATGCTCTAGCTCTTGAACGAAGACACCTAGAAACTTCGCAACAGTACCAGCTTGTACCTCATGTCTAACCACATAATCAAGTAAAATTTCGACATCCTACTGTAAGTGATTGGCGAGTAGTTACGAAATTTTGATTTCTTGAAGATGAATTATTTCCAGCACCGAAAAAACTACTTTCTCGAAGAGCTGGCTTACAACAATGTTTTAACAATAATTAGAGCCCTATATCAAAAGTACGTATACAAAATCACAGCTAGGTACATCGACTAATTTATATAATATTTATAAAAAACCATTCCGACAATTTTTGGTCGATTACCCGACCAAATTCGAATGTATATTATAAGGCGGCCGCACCGTACTTCGAGTCATACTTTATCACTTGGCGGTGTTATAATTTAGTTTGGTTAGTACAGACGCGTAAAAAAGAGTTTGATATGAAAATATTTATTATTGTGGAAGTTAAATAAAAAAAAGAAAAAATATTTTATATACTTTTATTATTGATATTCTACTAATAAAAATAATAAATAATCTCACAAAATTAAATCAAACGCAATGTAACACTTAAATTTAAAAACATGGCTTAATAATCACAGCTTGTGTTTCAATTTTTATGATAAAGTTAAAATACCTACTTGCATAAATAATTTCTCTGGCTAAGCTGATAAATATAGAAAAACTGCAAATTTTGCATGAGTAGTTTAATAACTGTAACGAAAAATAATCTTGAAAAGATTGTAGAAATGGGGTTAGATATAAGAATATGGGAATTGTCTTAGTAACTTTATTATTTTCATTTTAATGTCGCAGAAATGCTCAATTCACCCGGCACAATTATAAATACAACTGTGATTCATTAGTTGTATGTTTTTTAAGTAGTACCTATATTTAAAAAAAAAAATTAAATGTACCTTCTACTTTTGAAGGGTTATTTCCTTAGTACTTACACGATCACGATCACGATCATTTTAAAATTTAGGTACTTAAATTTTATATGTATGTAGCCCCTAATTTTGTAAAAGCATTGTTATTAACAATTATTCAGCCAATTCATTAATTAGCCAGCTCATAATAACTATTTTTAAGAGCAATCAAAAGTAGAAGGTACATTTAAACTTTTTTTTTTAAATATAGGTACTACTTAAAAAACATACAACTAATGAATCACAGTTGTATTTATATTTGTGCCGGGTGAATTGAGCATTTCTGCGACATTAAAATGAAAATAATAAAGTTACTAAGACAATTCCCATATTCTTATATCTAACCCCATTTCTACAATCTTTTCAAGATTATTTTTCGTTACAGTTATTAAACTACTCATGCAAAATTTGCAGTTTTTCTATATTTATCAGCTTAGCCAGAGAAATTATTTATGCAAGTAGGTATTTTAACTTTATCATAAAAATTGAAACACAAGCTGTGATTATTAAGCCATGTTTTTAAATTTAAGTGTTACATTGCGTTTGATTTAATTTTGTGAGATTATTTATTATTTTTATTAGTAGAATATCAATAATAAAAGTATATAAAATATTTTTTCTTTTTTTTATTTAACTTCCACAATAATAAATATTTTCATATCAAACTCTTTTTTACGCGTCTGTACTAACCAAACTAAATTATAACACCGCCAAGTGATAAAGTATGACTCGAAGTACGGTGCGGCCGCCTTATAATATACATTCGAATTTGGTCGGATAATCGACCAAAAATTGTCGGAATGGTTTTTTATAAATATTATATAAATTAGTCGATGTACCTAGCTGTGATTTTGTATACGTACTTTTGATATAGGGCTCTAATTATTGTTAAAACATTGTTGTAAGCCAGCTCTTCGAGAGAGTAGTTTTTTCGGTGCTGGAAATAATTCATCTTCAAGAAATCAAAATTTCGTAACTACTCGCCAATCACTTACAGTAGGATGTCGAAATTTTACTTGATTATGTGGTTAGACATGAGGTACAAGCTGGTACTGTTGCGAAGTTTCTAGGTGTCTTCGTTCAAGAGCTAGAGCATATTTTTGTTTTTTAGAAAATATTTTATAGCTCCGAAACCATTCTAGTTATTTTAACAAAATTTCGGGCACAGAAGGCTCGAATTCATTCCTGCATATATACAAAAAATCGTGATTGTATGTCCAACAGTTTCCGATATCCAGCAATCGGCCAAACGTTACTCCAGCAAAAACTGAAATAACTATGGAATCACGAGGGGCTCAAATTTTATTTTATAGGGCTCATTTATGCTCGAATTCGAGCCACTTTACTACATACTTTTTTTTCAGATAGACCTAAAAATTAAAATTTTTTTTGCTGGAGTAACGTTACTCCAGCAGAATCAGTTTTTCTTAAATACTGCCAAAACGGCTGAGGGCTCAAATTTAAAATTTCGGGCTCATTTACACCAGATAGGGCTCTAATTATCTGCATTATTCAATCTTTGAAAAGAGCTAACATTTTGCTGGAGTAACGCACACGAATAGATGATTCTTAAGTAATCTAAATACAATATTTTTTTTAATGGTGATTGCCATGCAAAGTTTAATTAATGGGAGGTTATTTTTTTATTTTAATATTTATTTTACAAACTTAAATCTACCATTATAGGGTTTATATTTTGTTTATTAAAAAAAATGGGTCTTTAATTTTTAGTTCCGCCGAATTATTAACAAAAGATTAGGGAAGGGTAGAAACAATATGTTAGTAGATAACAATGTATGTTTAATATTTTGTTAGCCGGTTTTTCATGTCTTTATTAGGTACCTATGTAACAGAAATAAAGACTGATTAGAAATAAAACGGGCATTTTATATGAGTTCATATTTAATACCGTGATCCCGTGATCACGGTATTGAACATGCTAATACCGGTATTGATACCGGTATCGAAAATATCCGGTATTTGAAAGCCCTAGTCCCTATACCATTCGAAAGATCTTTAAAAATACGTATATATTTTATATGGCGACAACTCAGTTACTCATGGGAGAAAAAAGTTATTGGACTTTAAAATATATCGAACTCCGTTTGTAAATTCTCCATACGCGCCACTCAGCAGTCGTGTTTTCGACATTTTTCAGTTTGTTATTCCACAAAATGAAACCAAATAATGTTTTAACTAGTCCGTGCTTCGTATTAGGAAAAGACTACCGCCGTAATGGGCTCTTACCCTTTATACTACCCTATTTACTAGGTGGTAGACCCATATGTAGGGTCGTCTGGGTTCTGCCTTTCTTATTTCTGCTGTGAAGGAGTTCGCTGTGTTTCGGATTGAAGGGAAAGGGAGCCAGTGTAATTAATGGGCATTGAAGGCATATCTTCTTAATTTCTAGAATGGTAACGCACTTGCCACATATTAAGTGATTTAGGTATACCCATAATAGGTATTGCAAGTGCCTATAGGCGACGGTAACCACTTAATGCCAGGCGGACCGCAAGCTTTTTTGTCATCTCGTAATTTAAATAAAAGAACTAATTTTACACTAAAATTAGAAAAGTAATCAACTTTTACAATAAGTCAAAATACCTACTTGGCTTGGCACCGACTTAAAACAGTACAGTAGGTACCTAGCACACTATAATAATATTTTATTATAATGCTTTTTGAAGTCGGTTTGCCTTTTTTTAATGCTGTTTATTATAGTTACTGGTTAACAGATAATAAACAGTTTCCAATCTTAGAAAGATAAACAACTTTTAAAAAAAAAGTCCAACCGACTTCAAAAAGTATCAAAATAACATATTATTAAAATGTGTGCTAGGTACCTGCTGTACTGTTTGAACCCGGTGCCAAGCCATGCCAATCGTTCGGCACCACGAGCTCCTCATCACCTAAGCTGGCGCGTTCGGTCGGTCGCAACCGCGAGATGGTGTGATCAATGAATATGATGTGGCAGGCGGACCTATAGAATACCTAGTTGGCTTGGCACCGACTTCAAACAGTACAGCAGGTACCTAGCACACATTTTAATAATATGTTATTTCTATACTTTTTGAAGTCGGTTGGACTTTTTTTTTAAAAGTTGTTTATTTTTCTATTTTTAGTGTTTTATGTGGAATAATTGTTGTTTTTTTATATATATATTACGAGATGGCCAACAAACTTGCGGCCCACTCGGTGTTAAGTGGTTCCATCGCTTATGGACACTTGCAATGTTCACCATAAATCACTTAACATTAGAAGTGATTTTTGGGTTTTGTGCCCCTTTAATGTAGGTGATAGGCTGGCAACCCCTCACTATTTGGAGGCACTGCATGGTCCATACTGCCAGAGACAGTTTTATGTGTGAAAGAATGTTACAGTTTTGTACAAGTTTAACATCCAAATACTAACTGTTACGGTGCTTTGCCTTCCATCATCAGCTCACCTAACAAGCTGAAAGAATACAACTTTCGGTCTTTAGGTACCCTTTAATATTTAAAGAATTATCATCCAACTCTTAATCGTTATGGAGTTTCTCCTTCCATCATCAGCTCACCTGAATAGCCTGAAAGAATACAACTATCGCTCTTTAGGTACCTTTAATATTTAAAGAAATATCGTCCAACTCCTAATCATTAAGGAGTTTAACCTTCTATCATCAGCTCACCTGACTAACCTGAAACAATACAACTATCGTTCTCTAGGTACCTTTTATATTTAAATAATCATCAACCAACTCCTAAAAGTTAAGGAGTTATTCCTTCCATCATCGGCTCACCTGATTAACTTGAAAAAATACAACTAGCGGTCTTTACGTGCCTATAATCTTTAAAGAATTATCATCCAACTCCTAACCGTTAAGGAGTTTTTCCTTCCATGATCAGCTCACCTGAATAACTTGAAAGAATACAACTATCGCTCTTTGGGTACCTTTAATATTTAAAGAATTATCATCCAACTCCTAACCATTGAGGAGTTTTTTTGTTTCATCATCAGCTCACATAAATTACCTGAAAGAACACAACTATCGGTCTTTAAGTGCCTTTAATATTTAAATAATCAACAACCAACTCCTAACAATTAAGGAGTTTTACCATCCATCATCAGCTCATCAACATGAGATGACTACCACACGCAATCATACTAGAATTGCTTTATAAAAAATATGAATAAACCTCCCTTTCCGTTGTTTTTCGAGGGTTGCCCTCGATTTTTCCAGCGTTGCATCATCAGATCCTGACTTGGTGACACTGGGACCACCTCAGGAGTATACACTATCGAATAAAAAAAGAATTTTGAAAATCGGTCCACAAATAACAGAGATATCGGTAAACATACATTTACCTTCCATCATCAGCTCATCAACATGAGATGGTGACTACAAGACGCAAATGCTAGTATAGCTTTAGAAAAAGTATGAAAAACGTTGTACATGCCTATAAAATTTGAGGGTTGCCCTCGATTTACCTGGCTTCCCATCATCAGATCCTGACTTGGTGACAATGGGACCACCTCAGGAGTAAACACTATCGAATAGAAAAAGAATTTTGAAAATCGGTCCAGAAATGACGGAGATATCGGTGAACATACATAAAAAAAAATACATACAGACGAATACAGAACCTCCTCCTGTTGGGAAGTCGGTTAAAAATTGCAAATTACCTGAGCTCCATAATAGCAAAGTCTAATAATAATGAGTAGGTAGGTAGATATTAACAGTGCACTAATAATAAATGAATCCATGAAAAAAGGAGACTTTGACGTTTATCTCTTAATCAGAGTGCGCAACGAATAGTCCGAGAGCTGGCACGAATTTTTGGGTAGGTATTTGAGGCAAGCTGAAAACTTGTCCTATACCTCTCCTATTATACCCCAACAGGGAACTGCAGACCTGGCTGGTGAGTAGCGGGGCTAAACTAACCCCTAAATTTTTAAAAATATTATTTTTTTATTTCGAAAAATATATTTGAGGCAATATGCAATTTTTACATGTTGTAGTTTAATGTATAAAGAATAAAAAAAAAAATAAGCCAGACGATTTGGTCGGGATTTTATAATTGCCAGACGCGTGCAAAAATATTTTGCAAAAAAATATAAAAAATATATTTGAGGCAACTTGAAATTTTAATAGGACATTATTTATAACTAAAAAATAAGATCCTCAAAAAGACAGGTCATTTCTGTGGGACTTTCTACCTGCCAGGTGATCCAACAAGTTATGTATAATACTAGAAAAATGCACTGAAAAAAATCGACTTGCCTCAGGCGGGACGATTTTTTTCAGTGCATTTTTCTAGTATTATATTTACGCGTTTGTAAACGCAAAAATAAAATTATTCCATAAGTTATGTATAGGTACGAGTGCGTAGCGCTATAGACAAGCTGTAGAGTGAGAGAGAGAGTTTATCGGCAGCTGTCTGCTTTCTTGCTTGCCGCGTTATTATTGGCTCTGGCGAGGTCACGTGACTTACAATAGCCACGGGGTTCCAATTCAAAATTTCGGAGTGAAAAAAAAAATTTGTGAATTTCTACTAAAAACGGTTCATATAAAAATGATTGTGTTGATTTGTGCGTGTTAAATGGATATATTTATTTTGTTATATTTTTTTATCATATAAAATTTGTTATCTAGTCAATTTAAATATAAATCTAAATGTAGGTAATGGTTTTTTCAACAAATCATAAAAAAAAAATTTCTTTAGAAAATTAATTTTCCATAAACTTTTGTTTCAATAATTTTTTAATAGGATTCATATTTTCGTAAAAGGCACCAATATTTATTAAAAATTATCAGATTTTTTTTGATGTGTTTTATTTTTTTCCAGGCCTCTGTTCAGCGCCGAGCCCATTTTGGTTGTCCTCCTTTGCATTTAATTAAGCAAAAAGTAATTTTAGTTAAATAAAAATAAAATAGAAATATAAATAAGTTTAAAAATTCTATGTTGAAATAACTTCTAACAGTGTCTGAGTGACCCTCAGAATTCGAGCAGGTAGTATTTGTGAATGCACAGATGTTATAGCTATTGTTTTGAGTTAGATAGGTAAAAGATACAATAATAATAAAAGTATACTGAATATTTAATATTGTCAGTACGAAAATTGGTAAACTCAATATTGTGAATGCTTCATTTTATTTGTGAGCATATATTACTTGAAAAATAATTAAATTAATAGAATACCTTTTATAGGAGTAGAAATATTAGATCCTATCACAACATTGTCATAATATTTTTTCATCAACGCTAAAAAGTTTTTATAACAACTTGTATGATAACCGTCTGTAAGGTTAGGAATCACTGGCAAAACCACGTTGTTATATTTTAATCCATGACGTTTACGGATTTCTAATATTTCATGACTTTTTTTGAGAGTTTTCTCTACAAACGCAATCACTTTATCATCACTTTTTTTGCAAAGGACACAATTTTTTACCAGAACTTTTAAAATTATTTACCTTATAAAACGTGTAACACCAATATTAAAATTCTACGACTGAGAATAACGACTCCGAAATTCCGACTGAAAACCTCATGGCTATTGTAAGTCACGTGACCTCGCCAGAGCCAATAATAACGCGGCAAGCAAGAACGCAGACAGCTGCCGATAAACTCTCTCTCTCACTCTACAGCTTGTCTATAGCGCTACGCAGTCGTCCTATACATAGCTTGTTGGATCACCTGGCAGGTAGAAAGTCCCACAGAAATGACCTGTCTTTTTGAGGATCTTATTTTTTAGTTATAAATAATGTCCTATTAAAATTTCAAGTTGCCTCAAATATATTTTTTATATTTTTTTGCAAAATATTTTTGCACGCGTCTGGCAATTATAAAATCCCGACCAAATCGTCTGGCTTATTATTTTTTTTATTCTTTATACATTAAACTACAACATATAAAAATTGCACATTGCCTCAAATATATTTTTCAAAATAAAAAAATAATATTTTAAAAAATTTAGGGGTTAATTTAGCCCCGCTACTCACCAGCCAGGTCTGCAGTTCCCTGTTAGGATATAATAGGAGAGGTATAGGACAAGTTTTCAGCTTGCCTCAAATACCTACCCAAAAATTCGTGCCAGCTCTCCTACTATGTATACCTAACTTAAATGGGTTATAACTTTGTAAATACGTATCGTATCGAAGTGAAATAAAAACTGTTAATTATGTTGTAATGAGATCTTTTATGAAAGATTATATGAAATAAAAAAAAATCATTATAGAGTTGTAGAAAATATCAATAGACGATTAGGTAGGATTCACTTTAATGACTGATGCAGAAACAATGTAGGTACAATTTCCACAACTAACGTAAGATAATTTATTTTTGGGAAAATATAATCTAAAACTCACAAGAACGTATGTCACCGAGCATTTGCGATGTGGTGATAGCTTTTTATGGTACCAATTATCAAAAATAAAACGGAAAATGCATCCGATTGGACTATTTTGGTCAAGTTAGTGGACAGTGTGCTTAAATCATCTTAACCAGTATACTAACTTGTAGGCTGCTCAGTTTGGTTTCAAATTGGGGTTATCGACCGATTTTTCAATGAGTACTATGCTTTGAGTACACCAGCTCCGTATTATACTGATGAAGACACGCTAGTTTGGACATGTTTCCTGGATCTGTCAAAGGCATTTGACATGGTGTCATACTATATACGCGAACTGCTGAGATGATTTGGAGTGTAATATTTGTCTTGTTTGTTGGCTTTTGTTTGTTAATTTACTGAAGGTCTTGTTATTTTGTGCGTTTCATGTCCTCTTTTAGCTAGCAACCTTTCACTATTTTGATGACCTTATGTGCAACCAAATATTATCTACGGCTCTGCTCAACGTAAACCAACAACAACAAATTATGAGCGTGTCGGTATGTATGTGTTATAAAATATGTTGTGGAAAAAAAATACAATAAAACTAGCTTTTGCCTTTAGAAATAATAAAGATGTATAGATTGCTATGTCAATCAAACAAAATCGGTTAAATGATCAGGAGAGTGCTCTGATGTTTATAAAATAGAATGTGAGCTGAGCGGTTTATGTCACCCACTATTCAATCTCTATGTTAATAAATTGATATCTCTAGGTATATATTTTATAGAAATATATATACCTGTAAAATTGTCGAATTTCTCTATTACGGAGCTATGATCGAGTTAAGAGCCAATTACAGCGGTAGTCGACTCCTAATACGGAGCATTGACTAGGTATAATATTGTTTTATTTCATTTCCAGCATTAACAAACTGAAAAATGATAAAAACACGACTGCTGGAATGGCGCGTGGAGAGAATTAACAAAGGGATTTCGGTATATTTCAAAGTCCAATAACTTTTTTCTCCCATGAGTAACAGAGTTGTTAGCATACAAAAAAATAATGTATTTTTAAAGATCTTTCGAATGGTATACAGGCTGTAAAAGACATGAACAGTCAATCGAGAACCATGTATTTATTATTATTATATTATTATTATTTCCTTTAGACTATACCTGGGAAATTGATAGTTACGATTTTATTGAAGGTCAAAGTCATAATTCTTTTTTCATTTTTTTATGTAAACGTATTCTATACGTTATTTCTAAATATTTGTCCAAAGAAACATTAACATTTTTTTTAGTATTTCATAACAAAAAATGGCTTCAAAACGTTAGCGTTCAATGTAGCTCACTCGATGCGCACGGACACTAAGGAACGGGGCCGCCGTCTGGCAAAATCATCACGGTTTTGCGAGTTGCGTGCGAGTTGAGCCCTTTACATTGCGCGGTACAATTTGCAATTTTTTTTAAGACCATGTGGTAAAGCCTTATTCTACTGAAAAGTATAAACTGTTTGTCATAGTCTGTTATTGTCTATTGTGTTTATACCTGATCAATTAAATACCAAGCTGTATTTTCTGTTGATTAAAGCCTAATATTCCGGCCAATCTCGTATTATTATGCATACTACAATTTAATCAACAGAAAAGTTTAATACTTATCTACAAAATACCTATATACCTTAACGTAATGGAAAAGTATCTAAGGCCAGAAAAATTCGATGCAGACCCATCTGCCAATATCGACCAGTCTGCTGTATGGACATATTGGAAGCAAACTTTTGAAAATTTTTTGCAAGCTATCGATAGTGAACCGACTAAACTTACATCTGAGCAAAAATATAACATACTTATAAATTTTTTGTCTCCGACAGTCTATACATATGTGAAAGAATGCAAAGATTTTTCAATAGCAATTCAGAAAATTGATCAATTATTTACAAAACCACTAAACGAGATCTATGCTAGACATCGTCTAATGAAAAGGCAGCAACAATCTGGTGAGTCTGTACATCAATATCTGCACGCACTTAAGCTTTTATCAAAAGAATGCAATTTCAAAGCCGTAGATGCAGAAACAAATACTAACGAATATATCAGAGATGCATTTATAAGTGGCCTTAACTCTCCCATTATACGTCAGAGACTTTTAGTAAATACTAACGCAACTCTAGACTTAGCCTTTCAACAAGCACGCTCATTAGAACAAGCACAAATTTACAATGAAAATTATCACTCGTTTAACGAAAACACAATCAATAATGCTAATACTAGCTCATCAGCCGCTCCTACCGAAGAGACTGTTGCAGCCACGACAAATCGTAATTCTACCAGCAATACACGTACTGCATGCTACTTCTGTGGAAACAGGAGACATCCTCGTCGTGACTGTCCTGCTTTCAACACAACTTGTTTAGCTTGTGGCAAGAAGGGACATTTCGCTAAAGTATGTAAATCTAAATACCAACAAAATGCTGCGATTTCTGCTCAAACCCTAAAAGATGAAACTTTGTCATGCATTTTATCAGCCTCCGGGTTAAGTAAAGCTACTGTGCCAATAATTATAAATAGTACAATTGAAGCTCAGGCGCTGATAGATACAGGGAGCACTGCCAGTTTCATTAATCGCCGACTTGTGAGTCAACATCTTCTTATTATATCGCCATGCCAACAGAAAGTAACAATGGCGAAAGCAAATCTGACATCCAATGTTGAAGGAATATGTAATCTGACAGTTACCATTCAAGGTCAAACTATACAAGTTAGCCTAATGGTATTAGACGGTTTGTGCTCGGATGTTATAATCGGCCATGATGTATTGAGTCAACATAGAACATTAGAAGTACATTTTGGAGGCAGGAAGCCATCACTGAAACTACATGCACTAACTGAAGCAAAAGTCATGCCTGTCAGTCTATTCAGCCGTCTTTTACCATTCAATAAACCTATTGCTATCAAATCACGTCGACACAGTGACGCCGATGTCAAATACATAGAGGAAGAAATCCAGAAACTCTTAGCCGATAAAATTATAGAACCTAGTCAATCCCCCTGGCGGGCGCAAATATTAATAACTTCTAGCGAACATCATAGGAAAAGGATGGTTATTGATTACTCACAAACTATAAACAGATTTACTCAACTTGACGCATACCTTCTTCCATCTATAGAAGGTATTATCTCAAAGGTAGCACAATATAAGGTATTTAGTAAGATAGATCTTAAGAGCGCTTACCACCAAATACCTATACTTGAAAGCGAAAAGCCTTACACAGCATTCGAAGCTTGTGGTAATTTATATCAATTTCGAAGAATTCCATTCGGTGTCACTAATGGCGTCGCAGCCTTTCAACGAGCAATAAATAACATACTCAAGAGTGAAAAACTGGAAGGAGTTTTCGCTTATTTAGACGATATCACCGTTTGCGGTAAGAATCAGTTGGACCACGACGAAAAATTGCGCACATTTAAAGAGGTCGCTGAAAAATACAACCTTACACTGAACATGGCTAAAAGTGAATTCTCTAAGACAGAGATAAATCTTCTAGGTTATAATATCAGCAATGGGATAATAAAGCCAGATCCGGATCGACTACGACCCCTATTAGAATTGCCAGTCCCTACTGATTCAGCCTCCCTACGTCGAGTCTTGGGCATGTTTGCTCATTATGCTAAATGGATTCCAAATTTCTCTAGGAAAATACAACCGTTAATAAATTACAATACTCACGGAGCTGAAGGAAGCCAGCTGCTCACAACAGAAGCAATTAAAACATTTGAAAATCTTAAATCTGAGATAGCTAAATCTGCTATTACGGCGATAGACGATGCGATACAACTGGTAGTAGAAACTGATGCATCTGATTATGCCATTGCTGCGACCTTATCTCAAGAAGGTAGACCAATAGCCTTCTTTTCTAGATCTCTACACTCTAATGAAAAATCACATTCAGCCATTGAAAAGGAAGCGACGGCCATCATCGAAAGCCTGAGGAAATGGAGACAGTTTTTAATAGGCAGAAACTTTAAGCTCGTCACTGATCAGAGATCAATATCTTTTATGCTCAATCAGAAACATTCGTCTAGAATCAAAAATGATAAAATACAACGTTGGCGTTTAGAATTAGCCAGTTACGATTTTGAAATCATCTACAGACCAGGAACTCAAAATATTGTGGCAGACGCATTATCCCGAGTACAGAATATTGTGGCATCGACGCAGCAAGATTCGCTATCAAAGCTCCACAACAATTTATGTCACCCTGGCGTCACAAGGATGACTCACTGGGTTAGAACAAAGAATTTACCATTTTCAGTCGAAGAGATAAAACGTATTACAGCGGCCTGTCCTGTGTGCGCTGAGCTGAAACCGAGATTCATAAAATCGACTGGAACTCTAATAAAAGCTACAACTCCCTTTGAAAGAGTTTCAATGGACTTTAAAGGTCCCATTCCTAGTAGTACTCCGAATAAATACATATTAACTATCGTAGACGAGTATTCAAGATTTCCATTCGCCTTTCCATGCAAGGACGTAAGCACTTCTACAGTAAAAACGAAGTTAACTAAATTATTTTCTGTTTTCGGCATACCATCATACATTCATTCTGATAGAGGGTCTTCCTTTGTCTCATCAGAATTAAGAGAGTTCCTGCACGGCTTGGGGGTAGCTACTAGTTATACTACGCCATATAATCCTCAAGGAAATGGTCAGACTGAGAGATATAACGGCATAATATGGAAAGGAGTGGAACTCGCACTAAAGACAGTGAAACAGCCAATTCAAGCATGGGAGTCAGTCCTAACTCAAGTTCTACACTCCATCAGATCCCTGCTGTGTACATCTACTGGCTGTACTCCCCATGAACGTATGTTTACCCATAACAGGCGCTCTTCAAATGGCCAATCTATACCAACGTGGTTGACTGAAGGGAAAAAAGTGCTGATGAAAAACTTTACTCGTACCAGCAAATACGACCCATTTGTAGAAGAGGTAGAACTCTTGGAAACCAATCCTTTACACTCTCATGTACGTCTTCAAGATGGACGTGAGGTAGTCGTGTCGAATCGACGGTTAGCAGCACCTGGTGAACTAGAATCACAGCACAATAAAATGACCACAACGCCGACCGAAGACCTCACAGATAGTCCTCTAGTACCCCGCGCCGAGCCAGTACATCCCTTGACCACACAGGACTCAGTACCGGAATCTGAGGACCATGCCTTACCATCCACTAAACCGAATGCTGTGCGGTCTTCTGCTAGAGAACGTCGTCCTCCAGTTTATCTAAAGGATTATACAAATATTTAAGCGCGGGAGAATGTGGTAAAGCCTTATTCTACTGAAAAGTATAAACTGTTTGTCATAGTCTGTTATTGTCTATTGTGTTTATACCTGACATTGTCAATTAAATACCAAGCTGTATTTTCTGTTGATTAAAGCCTAATATTCCGGCCAATCTCGTATTATTATGCATACTACAGACCAATAAATAAAAATCATTTGCCAGCAATATTTTTTTTGAAATATGTCTTATTTTGATGTATAGAATACATGGTTCTCGTTTGACTGTTCATGTCTTTTACACCCAGTATGTCTCAATTTGCTACAAGCTGGGTAAGTTTTCTCAGTTGTTCTTCGATAACCCAGAACAATAATATCAAAAATGTTGGTGACCAAGTACCAGTTCCATTGGGTTCTAGTGATTTACAATTACAATCACCACAAATTGATAGTTCAAATGCTACATAACAGATTCAGTTAACCGATATTTCAACCAATATTAAGGATCTAGTTTATGTAAAATGTAATGATTCTCATTTGAGTAAGTTGTGCCAGATTCAACGATTTAATAGTATGGAATGAAATGCCATTTGTTTCTATGAAACACAAAAGAAATTGTAACTGTTCCGGGTTTTATCGAATTAAACATGAATGACGACTAAGACCTTTTAAGGTCAGAAATAATGCATGAAGATTCACATTTAACAACTTTTAGAACATACTTATGCTGCCTGATCATATGCATTGATGACTCAAAAGGACGAGTGAAGAACAGTTCTTCAACAGTTGGTTGCCTGGTCTGGTGATAAAAATACCACATTAACACCTAAGACTTTGTTCGATCAAATAGGATTGTTGTTCAAAGATTGTACATTTAATCAGGTAACCAATAACTTCTTGCAAATTATTTGTGGCAGACAAGCTGATTGTACTCAGTCTCGGCGGGAAATGTTGATAAAACAAATACCAGATAGTTTTCATTGCAGTGCATTATAAAAAATCCCACCGTCTTCAGAATTTTTATTTGTTGATAAAAGGCTTACGACCAACCTTCAAAAAGTTGGGGGGGAAACTTGTATATTCACAGGTACCTAAAGCAGGTCCCTTTACGAGCAATCATCATCAGAGAGGCCAGGGAGCCTCAAGGGTCTCAAGCAATTTGTAGATACCTGGAGAAACCTGGGTGCCCCAGATTTCATATGCAAAGTTTTGACCGGTCTGCAAATATCCTTTGTAATGACACTGACTACCCAATTATGCAATGTTTTTAAACCAGGTACAGTTCGCAAATGGCAGAGCAAATTCAAAACATGTTATAATCGAACATACTAGAGATAGCAAATCCGACAGCCAGTTTACTGTCAAACTTTTTTCTAGTGCCGAAATCAGACTGAACAGTTCGGCCAATATTCAATCTGAAACGTCTCAATCAATCGGTTCCCCCATGGTTGATCAACAGTTATTAAACAAATTTACAGATAACAAGCAACAAAATGCAAATTTATCATTTTGCAAATAAACATTCCATTTATTTATGTTTTACAAACTTTACATCTCATAAAGTAATTTCTTCCTATATTGTCATGTTGCAAAAGAACATTAGTAAACTTTTCCTATACACAAATACGTTAAACGACAAAGATCTATTGACCAATTTTTCTTTAATAATATGGTTACTTAGTCTAAAGACATTAGACAATTTATGGTATGGCACCGTATCATTTCTTAATTTTTCATACTAAAAACACAAAGAAATTGTTCATAGTTTATTAGTGCCAGTCGGTTATGCATGCTGTATGAATAATTGGATTGCATGCTGTATGCCTGCCTGCGAGATGCTTGCCGGGGGGTGCTGGCCCCCCTGCTCGGGGGGTCGGGGCCCCCGCTATAAAGAAAAACCATAAGTACGAAAATTAACCTAGGTTAGGTTAGGTTAGACTTGTAACCACACATAGCGGAGCGAGCGAAGCGAGCGGAGCATTGTATTGCTTGCTGCATGCTTGCTTTGCTTCATGCTTGCTTGCATGCTGCATACTTGCTTGCATGCTGCATGCTTGCCTGCATGCTGCATGCTTGCCTGCATGCTGCATGCTTGCCTGCATGCTGCATGCTTGCCTGCATGCTGCATACTTGCACATATCAAAAATCGTGGAATAGTTTTCTGGGTTAGGTTGACAAGAATACAGCGCACAAGCAGAGCGAGAGTGAATTTTACTTTAAGCCGTTCCAAAACAAACCCGAGTGAAACCGAAGGTAAACAAACATTTACTCTGACAGTTGCTCGAGTATTTAAAAACGACTTTGGAGAGAGTAAAATTTATGCCGCAAGGGCGATTTTTATCGGTGTCTGGAGACCGGTAAAATTTACCTAACGACTGTCAATCTGTTGAGCATCATCTACGTTTACATTTTCCTGGTCAAATTTTTGAATTATTATTTTCTGTAACTACACAAAAATGATGGTTACTGTAAAAGTAATGGCATAGATAGGCTGAGGGCATAGGTGTTATGAGCCTGTCATTTGATTGGATGTTTGTGAATTAGGCAATTTTTTGATAAGTGATAAATTTAAGATAATCTATTCTAATATTAATAAAGCCGAAGAGTTTGTTTGTTTGAACGCACTAATCTCAGAACTACAGATTTAAGTTGAAAATTTATTTTTGTGTTGGATAGTCCATTTATCTAGGAAGGCTATTTAACATCATAACACGTGAACAAAGTCAGCTAGTATTTATATAAAGTTGAAAGTCAATTTATTAAATTCATGCGCAGAGCTGTCCAATATATGATAATAAACAAATTAAAATAGCGACATGTCATGTTTTTTATCTTTACTCGAGATTTGTTCGTCAGCGTTCTAAGCCAATGTTTTTTCTCTCTCGAGCGAAAGACTCTTCCTTGTTCACAAGTAAATTATACCCTGGCGTCACTGGTTTTAGAACGCACCCTTAGTCACAAAACCGAATCTGTCAAAACCAAATCCACCTGGTACTTGGAGGGAGAGCATCCTCCGCCCGCCGTAACGTTTAGTCGCCTTCGCAGCTTCGGTTTGCTAGTCGCCTTTGGCAACCAGCCCCGCCCACTTCCCGTAGCGCCAGAGACGCGCATTTCCAATTTTCTTGCGAAAACTATGCTAATTTTGAAGTTAGTTTTGTCAAATGTCAAATACTCTGGAAGTATGTAGTTCCACACCCTGGGAGTGACACCAAAGGGAAGCCCTCCCCTTCACCCCCAAAAACCCCAATTCCAGCACAGTGCTACTAATACTAAACAAGAACTTGGAGAAGTAATCAAAGACAGTCTCAAATGGTTTTCAAGAGGTTATTTGAGTAACATAATAAAACATCGCATGTAAAAATCTGAGACTTCGAAGTCTAATAACCTTTATACCAGAGTCACTGAATTCTGTTTGGTTTTTTTTTTCATTACAACTACTGTATAAGGATTCGTTCATTGTTTATTTTATAGTTATTTCTCGCCATGCAGATAAATAAACACTTACGGAGTTACCCAGGGAATACAGCAAATAAGAACAAAAATTTTACTATAGAATGCAAGTAACCAAACGCACAACAATTTGATTGTTAACACGTGTGATAGGTACCTTAGATTATACATAATCAAAGATAAATAGAGAGTTTAACATGTTTAACTTACATCTGACACTTCCTTCCAATGTTATTTTTTAATTTCACTTCAGTTCTGTGTCTAAATGTAATAGAAAATTTACATTGAATGCAGCCTGCAAATATTAAATTAAATTGTAGTAAACAAACAAACACCACCCACAGACTACACTACATTTTTTTTTTTTTTTTTTAATTTATTTCTGACTTGGAAACAAAGTCCTTCAGTCGCATACATTGTGCATAACAAACTTAATAATAGATACATTCAAATTCATTACAATATAAAGAAAGCTTAAAATTAAATTAATTGAAGAAAGATACATTCAAATTCATTAAGATATAAAGAAAACTTAAAATTAAATTAATTAAAGAAAATAATCACAATATACTTAATAAACACTAAATTTTCTCTATACTATTTACAACATATGTAAAAAGCGAGTTATAAAACATAGGGAATTTTAAAAGATCCTGAACGCGGCGGGGAATACTTGGTAGTGAATGGTTAGACTTATTGTTTACATTATTAATGTCATTGAATAAAATTGAACGTTGGCTATCAAATTTCGTACAGTTAAAAATTAAATGATCTAAATCGGAGTTATCTGCAGAGCAATAAGTACAGTTACTATTGGGCAAAATGTTGATTTTGTTTAGGTGTGCTGGAGTTAAGCAGTGCCCTAATCTCATTCTACATATACAGGTGACAAATTTTCTACTGCTGTACTCTTCAAAGTTATACCAGGGAGCTGATGGCATTTCTGCCTGTATCTCAGCATACCATCGACCCTTTGTCTGAGCTGTTATATTCCAATGTTCTGTCCATAGACTCTTACAGCTTCGTTTGAAATATTCATAATAGTCAGTAAAAGGCACTAGTTGGAGACTGGCATGATCCTCATGATGTCCAGCGCGTGCCACTGTGTCAGCAATTTCATTTTCCTGTATGCCACTATGTGAAGGAACCCAAACAAATTCAACAAGAATGCCTGTAAATTTTAACTTCTCAATTACATTCTTTATATTATACAGTATATAATTACATTTGTAAGACATTTTCCCATTACTAAGTGCAGTTAAGACACTTAAACTATCTGATACTACAATAATATTTACATTATTTACAAAGTTATTTACATAGTTTAATGCTTGATATATGGCATAGGATTCTGCTGTAAAAATAGAACACTGACTATTAATCAAAAAACATTTTTTAAAAATTTTTTGTGGATCATAAAATGCAGCTTTTACCACATTGCTATCTTTTGATCCATCTGTATAAATAAAGTAGTAACTGGACATTTTATTTTTAAATTCCAAAAAATCTTGTTTATTTCTAATACTCTTAACATGCATATTATCTACATAGCTGTTCAATAGATTTTCAAAAGAACATGTGTAAATAGGCCAGTTATCACATTTATACAAATTCTGAGAGCTAGTCTTAACAAGAGTGAATATTGTTATTATTTCAGGTTTAGCTGCAACATCACTTAATCTTAAATTGACTGTGACAAGGGGCTGACAGATGTTGGAGATTTTATTTAATTTATCAAGCAAGTCATTATTACTGGACAATGTTTTTAAACAGAATCTCTCAGCCAAGTATAAGCGTCTTAAGAATAAAGGAGGTATGCATGTTTCAATCTCTAGTGAGTTTATTGGCGTGGAGCGCATTGCACCACAGATTAATCTCAAACCTATGTTCTGTACAATATCTAATTTTCTAAGGGTTGCACTGCTAGCACTAAGATAAGCTAGAGCACTGTAGTCAAAAGGCCTACGCACAATACTTTTATATAACATAGTCATTATCTTGGGGTCTGATCCCCAGAATGTTCCCGCTAAATGTCTTAGAATGTTAATGCCTTTCATTGCATTTGCACTGATATAACTTATGTTTGTCAAATTTTAATTTATCGTCTATGATAACACCTAAAAACTTATGCTCTTTTACAATAGGGATCATCATGTTGTTATATTTAATAATAGTGTCACTAGTATTTTTACTGAATATCAAAACTGAGCTTTTTTCCGGACTAATATCTAATTTAAGCTTATCGTGATAATATAAGTACAATTGTGTCAAAGCATTATTAATACTATTGAGTGCCATATCCAGATTATGACTAGTGCTATATAAAAGTAAGTCATCAGCAAATTGTAAAATATTTACATTTTCAGTATTTACAAACTTTAATATTTCTGAAGTGTACAAATTATATAATAATGGAGATAAGGTGGCTCCTTGCATTGTCCCCTTATTAATAGTCTTTGGACCATGCAATTTATTATTATATCTAACATAAACTGTTCTATTGCTTAAGAAATTGTAGAGCCATTCAAGAACCTTCCCTGGGAAACCAATACATTGCATAACTTCAATTAAAACTTGTATATTAACATTATCAAACGCCCCCTTAACATCTAGGAAGACACACACCATATTGGAATGACAAAATTTCACCTTTTTCATATCTTCTATTAAACTCACAAAGCTTTCAGAGCAACTTTTTCCTTTTCTGAAACCATGCTGAATTGATGGAATTAATTTAGTCTTTTCTGAAAAATAATCTAAACGGGTTTTCAACATATTTTCAAATATCTTTCCTAAACAAGATGACAGTGATATAGGTCTATAAGATGATGCTATATTTTTAGGTTTATTTGGTTTTAATATAGGGATGATGCACTGAGTTTTCCATGAGTCTGGTATAATGATATCTACCCAAAGTTTGTTATAAATTTGTAATAGAATCAACTTTGCGTTTTCATGAAGTTTCTTAATTAATTGATATGGAATATTATCCAGCCCTGGAGTTGTGTCTTTCCTGCTTTGTAAAGACATGGCTAATTCATTAAATGAAAAAGATTTAGTTAAAAGAGAGTTATCAATAGTTTCTTCAGACCTACACAAAGCTCTAATTTTCTCTACATCTAATACTGTGTTATCTACTAAATTGTTTAAAAAGCTAGGTACCCACTCATCATTAAAGTATCTGTTGTTGCTAGTACCTATTCTTTTAAATTTTTTTATGTATTGCCATATTCTTGAAAGTGGGGTCATTCTATTAAAGCTACTACATAGGTTATGCCAAGAGTTGATTCTTTCTTCCCTTATAATTCTCTTTTTTTGTGCATCTTTTCTTTTATAACTAATATAATTTTCTAAACTAGGAGTGGATTTATAATCATGGAGAGCCTGCTTAGATTTGCTCACTGCATCTTCACACTTTTCATTCCACCATGGAACTGGCTTCCTTTTTACTTTAAAATTAGTATTATTTGCTTTATATTTAGGAATTGTTTTATCTCTTAAATCTTGCAAACTACTTACAAAACTATTATATAATTCTAGGGGACTATTATTAATTATATCTAAATGAGAGAAACAAGACTGAGATAATGTTTCATATTCAATCCAGTTAGCTTTATTATATATGTACCTTTCTTCCACAGGTGTAATCTCATATGAAGACGGATGAATATTCACCTTAAGAAATGTTGGATAATGATAACTGCCCATTGGATCATTATGTACCTGCCATTCGCATAAGTGGGCTAGTGAAGAACTCACCAGAGCTAAATCTATAGCAGACTCACGCTTATTATAATGAGGAAATGTTGTTGGAGCACCATCATTCATGATACAGAGATCATACTCGTCTATAAGATTGTACAAGCTACTACCTCTAGAATTAGTATTATAACATCCAAAAGCAACATGATGTGCATTGAAATCTCCCATGATAATATATGGCTTAGGAATCATATTAAGTATGGTTTTTAATTTATTAGAGTCAAACCTAGGACGGTTAGGTGGACTGTACACACAAACCAATGATAAATTTCCTGATTGAGATTGAATAGTAATTGCTATGTTCTGAATTGTTTCATAAAATGGAGTGTCAATAACATCATATTTTAAACCATGCTTAATAAGAATGCCTACACCGTTATGACTGTTTTCAGAATGTTTGTATATAGAATTGTAATTAGAGAAATTAGGTATACTAGATTTGTTACTTAACCAGGTTTCATTTAATAAACATATGTCAATATTTTCATCTATTAATAATTTCTGTAAAAGTGCTTTTTTACTCTGTAAGCTTTGTATGTTGTACTGTATTATGTTTATATATTTATCTAAGATCATATTAAATTGGACAAAAGTACTTCTTTTATTTTCTTGTTAGTTATAGGAGCGTTGTCTTTATTGTTACCTAGAGCTAACAAGGACTTTACAATGGCATTTATAATTATTTCATTATTTACAATAGAATTAAAATCGATCTCCACTGTCTTATTATTGTCTTTTTTATTTAAAGATGGGTACGCTTTTCTGTCATTTATAGGGGGAGGTGAATCCACAACAGTGGCATATGGCTGACGAACATACCTTTTCTTAATATCTTCCATTTTTTGTATGCGAACTGGGCAGTCCCGTGATATTGCCAAATGATTGCCGCTGCAGTTGATACAGATTACTACATCCACATCACATTCCTTGTAAGAGTGTTGACCAGCACAAGAGCTACACATTTGCACGCCCCTGCAGACTTTAGCTGAGTGATTGTATCTAAGACACTTGTAACATTGCAAGACTGGTGGAATGTATTGTTGCACTTGATATCTAAATAATTTAATGTATGCATATTGTGGTAGCGCTGTGGCTGCGAATGTTACTGCTATTGTAGTTAATGGAGTATATGTATTATTCTCAGATTTTTTCATAAATCTTTTGACAGATATGATTTCCGCATCACATGTAATATTTTTATAAATATCTTCATTTGACATATCCTTTGGTACAAATTTCAGTACACCAATTTTTTCCGTGAGGTAGGACGGAATAAATGCTTTGAGGCTATGTTTTATGAAAAATTCTTCCATTTTTAGGAAATAGTTGGCAGAAACGGCGTTCTTAAAAGATACGCCAATTTTGTGTGCATTTATTCTGTGCACTCCTGTGATGCCCTTTACATTCTCGATAAATATGTTTGTTAGATGAATGGGATTTTTATTGCCGATCTTTTCATTCTCTGTAGATTCTACGTATACAACAAAGTCACCGGTGCTATTCTCTGGGAATTGTCTTTTATAGTTAGGTTTTGTAAAAATTTTATACATATCTGAACTTTTGCTGTTGTAAGTGTGGTCCAATTGAGCAAATTTTCGTTTCTTTTTCCCTTCATTTGGGTCCTCGCCTTCATTGGGATGACCCATTTTAGGAATTAACTATTAAATTAACTCAGAATTCAAGCGAAAATTCAATAAAAAATAATAAAACTATCGGAGCTGAATTTAAAGTTGCCGCTCACTTTGACTTCCCGCCAAAAAGTCACTACACTACAGCACTACACGGACCACAGACTATTTAGAGCAAGAAGCTTATAGACAAGAATTTTACATATAGAATGGAGTTGGAATGGAGTCATTACACAAATGAAAAAAGTGAGGGCAAAAATTTTGACAACACTTGACATTTCTAGAGAGGCCCTGTCTCTTTCTAGTAGGGTGCTCACAAATTAATCACGGACAATCTTGGACTTCGTTAAGTTAATAAAACCATTAGTACTCAAGTTTAAAATAATTTTGGTTTTCCATGACAAAGAATTAAAATTCATAATAATTAGGTATGTAGTACAAATGAAATGGAATTGAAACCTGTGCAATTAACATTCCCTGCGGTCCATAATGCGCAAACATTACGAACGTTACCAACAGGACCGAATTGAATACGGTGCTATGTGCACTATTTGCGTGCAATCAATTTGATCCACGATTTGTGTGTAAATGTCAAACGACTAAGAAGAGGTTATGTAAAAACCATTTAAACACTAAAATAGCACTCTAGGATTATTAATAGCGTAAAATAAAATAATTGTAGTAAATAAAGTAGCTATAACGAGTCTTTATTAATTCAAAACTCAAATGTTTGCTCTAATAATTCACACACTTAAACGTCAAATTCGAGTTTGACATTTGCGCACACACTGCACTACCTCTTTTTCGTGAGCACCGTTAGCACTGCTTAATGACGTCACATATTTTCGTTGGTACGAATACGTTCAATTTGAACCACTCCGTGTGCGCGCTATCGGTGCCGATAGCGCACATTTCCGCAATTTGGACCGCGGTGGTTCTTTGTTTATCCTGTAGTCTGTGCATGTTGTCAAAGTAAGTGGGACTTTTTGGCGGGAAGTCAAAGTGAGCGGCAACTTTAAATTCAGCTCCGATATTTTTATTATTTTTTATTGAATTTTCGCTTGAATTCTGAGTTATTTTAATAGTTAATTCCTAAAATGGGTCCTCCCAATGAAGGCGAGGACCCAAATGAAGGGAAAAAGAAACGAAAATTTGCTCAATTGGACCACACTTACAACAGCAAAAGTTCAGATATGTATAAAATTTTTACAAAACCTAACTATAAAAGACAATTCCCAGAGAATAGCACCGGTGACTTTGTTGTATACGTAGAATCTACAGAGAATGAAAAGATCGGCAATAAAAATCCCATTCATCTAACAAACATTTTTATCGAGAATGTAAAGGGCATCACAGGAGTGCACAGAATAAATGCACACAAAATTGGCGTATCTTTTAAGAACGCCGTTTCTGCCAACTATTTCCTAAAAATGGAAGAATTTTTCTTAAAACATAGCCTCAAAGCATTTATTCCGTCCTACCTCACGGAAAAAATTGGTGTACTGAAATTTGTACCAAAGGACATGTCAAATGAAGATATTTATAAAAATATTACATGTGATGCGGAAATCATATCTGTCAAAAGATTTATGAAAAAATCTGAGAATAATACATATACTCCATTAACTACAATAGCAGTAACATTCGCAGCCACAGCGCTACCACAATATGCATACATTAAATTATTTAGATATCAAGTGCAACAATACATTCCACCAGTCTTGCAATGTTACAAGTGTCTCAGATACAATCACTCAGCTAAAGTCTGCAGGGGCGTGCAAATGTGTAGCTCTTGTGCTGGTCAACACTCTTACAAGGAATGTGATGTGGATGTAGTAATCTGTATCAACTGCAGCGGCAATCATTTGGCAATATCACGGGACTGCCCAGTTCGCATACAAAACATGGAAGATATTAAGAAAAGGTATGTTCGTCAGCCATATGCCTCTGTTGTGGATTCACCTCCCCCTATAAATGACAGAAAAGCGTACCCATCTTTAAATAAAAAAGACAATAATAAGACAGTGGAGATCGATTTTAATTCTATTGTAAATAATGAAATAATTATAAATGCCATTGTAAAGTCCTTGTTAGCTCTAGGTAACAATAAAGACAATGCTCCTATAACTAACAAGAAAATAAAAGAAGTACTTTTGTCCAATTTAATATGATCTTAGATAAATATATAAACATAGTACAGTACAACATACAAAGCTTACAGAGTAAAAAAGCACTTTTACAGAAATTATTAATAGATGAAAATATTGACATATGTTTATTAAATGAAACCTGGTTAAGTAACAAATCTAGTATACCTAATTTCTCTAATTACAATTCTATATACAAACATTCTGAAAACAGTCATAACGGTGTAGGCATTCTTATTAAGCATGGTTTAAAATATGATGTTATTGACACTCCATTTTATGAAACAATTCAGAACATAGCAATTACTATTCAATCTCAATCAGGAAATTTATCATTGGTTTGTGTGTACAGTCCACCTAACCGTCCTAGGTTTGACTCTAATAAATTAAAAACCATACTTAATATGATTCCTAAGCCATATATTATCATGGGAGATTTCAATGCACATCATGTTGCTTTTGGATGTTATAATACTAATTCTAGAGGTAGTAACTTGTACAATCTTATAGACGAGTATGATCTCTGTATCATGAATGATGGTGCTCCAACAACATTTCCTCATTATAATAAGCGTGAGTCTGCTATAGATTTAGCTCTGGTGAGTTCTTCACTAGCCCACTTATGCGAATGGCAGGTACATAATGATCCAATGGGCAGTTATCATTATCCAACATTTCTTAAGGTGAATATTCATCCGTCTTCATATGAGATTACACCTGTGGAAGAAAGGTACATATATAATAAAGCTAACTGGATTGAATATGAAACATTATCTCAGTCTTGTTTCTCTCATTTAGATATAATTAATAATAGTCCCCTAGAATTATATAATAGTTTTGTAAGTAGTTTGCAAGATTTAAGAGATAAAACAATTCCTAAATATAAAGCAAATAATACTAATTTTAAAGTAAAAAGGAAGCCAGTTCCATGGTGGAATGAAAAGTGTGAAGATGCAGTGAGCAAATCTAAGCAGGCTCTCCATGATTATAAATCCACTCCTAGTTTAGAAAATTATATTAGTTATAAAAGAAAAGATGCACAAAAAAAGAGAATTATAAGGGAAGAAAGAATCAACTCTTGGCATAACCTATGTAGTAGCTTTAATAGAATGACCCCACTTTCAAGAATATGGCAATACATAAAAAAATTTAAAAGAATAGGTACTAGCAACAACAGATACTTTAATGATGAGTGGGTACCTAGCTTTTTAAACAATTTAGTAGATAACACAGTATTAGATGTAGAGAAAATTAGAGCTTTGTGTAGGTCTGAAGAAACTATTGATAACTCTCTTTTAACTAAATCTTTTTCATTTAATGAATTAGCCATGTCTTTACAAAGCAGGAAAGACACAACTCCAGGGCTGGATAATATTCCATACCAATTAATTAAGAAACTTCATGAAAACGCAAAGTTGATTCTATTACAAATTTATAACAAACTTTGGGTAGATATCATTATACCAGACTCATGGAAAACTCAGTGCATCATCCCTATATTAAAACCAAATAAACCTAAAAATATAGCATCATCTTATAGACCTATATCACTGTCATCTTGTTTAGGAAAGATATTTGAAAATATGTTGAAAACCCGTTTAGATTATTTTTCAGAAAAGACTAAATTAATTCCATCAATTCAGCATGGTTTCAGAAAAGGAAAAAGTTGCTCTGAAAGCTTTGTGAGTTTAATAGAAGATATGAAAAAGGTGAAATTTTGTCATTCCAATATGGTGTGTGTCTTCCTAGATGTTAAGGGGGCGTTTGATAATGTTAATATACAAGTTTTAATTGAAGTTATGCAATGTATTGGTTTCCCAGGGAAGGTTCTTGAATGGCTCTACAATTTCTTAAGCAATAGAACAGTTTATGTTAGATATAATAATAAATTGCATGGTCCAAAGACTATTAATAAGGGGACAATGCAAGGAGCCACCTTATCTCCATTATTATATAATTTGTACACTTCAGAAATATTAAAGTTTGTAAATACTGAAAATGTAAATATTTTACAATTTGCTGACGACTTACTTTTATATAGCACTAGTCATAATCTGGATATGGCACTCAATAGTATTAATAATGCTTTGACACAATTGTACTTATATTATCACGATAAGCTTAAATTAGATATTAGTCCGGAAAAAAGCTCAGTTTTGATATTCAGTAAAAATACTAGTGACACTATTATTAAATATAACAACATGATGATCCCTATTGTAAAAGAGCATAAGTTTTTAGGTGTTATCATAGACGATAAATTAAAATTTGACAAACATATAAGTTATATCAGTGCAAATGCAATGAAAGGCATTAACGTTCTAAGACATTTAGCGGGAACATTCTGGGGATCAGACCCCAAGATAATGACTATGTTATATAAAAGTATTGTGCGTAGTCATTTTGACTACAGTGCTCTAGCTTATCTTAGTGCTAGCAGTGCAACCCTTAGAAAATTAGATATTGTACAGAACATAGGTTTGAGATTAATCTGTGGTGCAATGCGCTCCACGCCAATAAACTCACTAGAGATTGAAACATGCATACCTCCTTTATTCTTAAGACGCTTATACTTGGCTGAGAGATTCTGTTTAAAAACATTGTCCAGTAATAATGACTTGCTTGATAAATTAAATAAAATCTCCAACATCTGTCAGCCCCTTGTCACAGTCAATTTAAGATTAAGTGATGTTGCAGCTAAACCTGAAATAATAACAATATTCACTCTTGTTAAGACTAGCTCTCAGAATTTGTATAAATGTGATAACTGGCCTATTTACACATGTTCTTTTGAAAATCTATTGAACAGCTATGTAGATAATATGCATGTTAAGAGTATTAGAAATAAACAAGATTTTTTGGAATTTAAAAATAAAATGTCCAGTTACTACTTTATTTATACAGATGGATCAAAAGATAGCAATGTGGTAAAAGCTGCATTTTATGATCCACAAAGAATTTTTAAAAAATGTTTTTTGATTAATAGTCAGTGTTCTATTTTTACAGCAGAATCCTATGCCATTTACCAAGCATTAAACTATGTAAATAACTTTGTAAATAATGTAAATATTATTGTAGTATCAGATAGTTTAAGTGTCTTAACTGCACTTTGTAATGGGAAAATGTCTTACAAATGTAATTATATACTGTATAATATAAAGAATGTAATTGAGAAGTTAAAATTTACAGGCATTCTTGTTGAATTTGTTTGGGTTCCTTCACATAGTGGCATACAGGAAAATGAAATTGCTGACACAGTAGCACGCGCTGGACATCATGAGGATCATGCCAGTCTCCAACTAGTGCCTTTTACTGACTATTATGAATATTTCAAACGAAGCTGTAAGAGTCTATGGACAGAACATTGGAATATAACAGCTCAGACAAAGGGTCGATGGTATGCTGAGATACAGGCAGAAATGCCATCAGCTCCCTGGTATAACTTTGAAGAGTACAGCAGTAGGAAATTTGTCACCTGTATATGTAGAATGAGATTAGGGCACTGCTTAACTCCAGCACACCTAAACAAAATCAACATTTTGCCCAATAGTAACTGTACTTATTGCTCTGCAGATAACTGTGATTTAGATCATTTAATTTTTAACTGTACGAAATTTGATAGCGAACGTTCAATTTTAATCAATGACATTAATAATGTAAACAATAAGTCTAACCAATCACTACCAAGTATTCCCCGCCGCGTTCAGGATCTTTTAAAATTCCCTATGTTTTATAACTCGCTCTTTACATATATTGTAAATAGTATAGAGAAAATTTAGTGTTTATTGTGATTATTTTCTTTAATTAATTTAATTTTAAGTTTTCTTTATATCTTAATGAATTTGAATGTATCTTTCTTCAATTAATTTAATTTTAAGCTTTTTTTATATTTTAATGAATTTGAATGTATCTATTATTAAGTTTGTTAAGCACAATGTATGCGACTGAAGGACTTTGTTTCCAAGTCAGAAATAAAAAAAAAAAAAAAAAAAAAAAAATCAAAGTAAGTGTCAAAGCATCTGACGTTTTTGCTTTTTTTATTTATACTGTGCTGTGATTCGATTATTTTGGATATATTCAGAATGTTTTTGTTTACGCCCTAAGAACCTATATATTCTGCCTAAAATTCTTATAATGTTCATTCTGATGTGCTAATAACCTATACGAAAGTGTGTGTCTGTGTTAATTATATGAAAGTTTAGGAAGCTTTAAAATATTATAATATGCTTCATAAAGTACAATGAGCCAACATAGTTTACCACATATTAAAGATCATGCTTCACATCATAATGACGTTACGCAAACTTCATCATCTACGAGTGTAGAATTACCAAAGCCCCAAGGATCCAAAGACCATGGCCGTGATAATGCCGACGAGTTACTTGATCTTAAAGGGAAAGTCGAATCCCGGTTGCTATCTATGTGGAATAACGTAAAATTCGGATGGACAGTTAAATTAAAAACTAATTTTTCCAAAGAATCTCCTGTGTGGCTCTTAGGACGTTGTTATCACCGCAAGTTAAGCCCCACAGGATCACTGGAGTCCTCAACTGAAATTGGAACAGAAGCTACTGCACAGCAACCTATGGAACAAATTTTTGGTGAAGGTATTGAAGGCTTCAAATTAGATTTTATTAGTAAAATATGGATGACATATAGAAGAGAATTTCCAATGATCTCTGGATCAACTTTCACCACAGACTGCGGCTGGGGTTGCATGCTCAGGAGCGGTCAAATGATGCTAGCCCAGGCTCTTGTGTGTCACTTTCTGGGACGCTCATGGCGATGGACCCCTGAAAAACATATTCAGAATGCTAGAGAATTCCAAGAGGACTGCCTTCATCGCATGATAATCAAGTGGTTTGGTGATAAATCTTCACTAAATAGTCCATTATCCATTCATCATATGGTAAAGTTGGGAGAAGCCTTAGGGAAGAAACCAGGAGATTGGTATGGACCAGCCTCTGTGGCACACTGCCTGAAAGCAGTTCTAACTGCTGCATCCAAGGAAAATTATGAATTTGATAGGTTAGAAGTGTATGTTGCTCAAGACTCTACAGTTTATATCCAAGATGTATATTCAATTTGTCGATTGCCAAATGGGTCCTGGAAGTCACTAATTCTACTTGTTCCTGTAAAATTAGGTACTGATAAGTTTAATCCAATATATGGTCCATGCCTCACTTCGTTGCTGACTTTGGACTTCTGTATTGGTATAATAGGGGGCCGACCAAAGCATTCACTTTACTTTGTAGGTTACCAAGACGATAGATTGATACACTTGGATCCACATTATTGTCAAGAAATGGTTGATGTATGGCAACCAAATTTTTCCATACAAACATTTCACTGCAGATCTCCTAGAAAAATGCCTCTTAATAAGATGGATCCATCGTGCTGCATAGGCTTTTACTTGGCTACACAACCCAATTTCGAAACATTTGTTAATGTCATCACTTCATTCCTAATCCCACAAAGTGTCTCTGCAAATTTTGAGTATCCCATGTTTACTTTACACAATGGATCTCGGAGTACAGTCATGAACCCTCCTAATATTAGATATTCAATTTATGAAACAGAGCAGAATTGGGTATCTCCCAATGTACAAGATAGTGATACAGATATGGAATCTGAAGAATTTGTTTTAGTTTAAGGGATGTAAATGCATCAGTGTTACCAAATACATAATAGCTGTTAATTATTTAATGCAATATAAATTGTACTAGTTAGTTAAAATACTATAAACAGTCTTAATAATCACTGATTGGAATTTTATTATGATATTAACAAACTGTAATTTAATAATCATTATATGTATATACCTGTTTCTATTTTTTATGAACCTGTTAAATACCTACCTATTCATTAATAGTAGGTAAGTGCAGGGCCGAGACGCCCTTAAGTGCGAAGTGTGCAGCGCACACAATAGGGGGCCCCAGAAATGCCAGTGTTTAAACACTGGCATTTCTGACACATAATAAAGAGCTGCACCATAATTTTCGCACACACGTCGGTTTAAAAAGAGACACTTCATATAGGTTTCGCATACAAGCGCTGGCCAGGGTCGGCGCGGCACTGAGTATATATTTTTATAATTATGTATTTCATTTGTTTGTCAGCAATTACGGCGCTCGTCCACGTCATACTTTTTAAGGACCGACAATCGGGCCGATTTTTTCATTACTTAAAAATTAAATGTAGTTACAGTTTTGATCGACTTTTTATAGGACGTGTGTGTGCGTTTTACTATTTTAATCGATACGTTCTATATTTCCTCCACGAAAAATCGATCACTGACTATCGGATGTGGGCGGGCAGCCTTAACTTGATAGCAGGATAGCGACGGATACGCATTTAGACTTATTTTCGTAAATCTTCTTTATTTTAATAACAGAACGACAGATTTTGACAACAAACAGACTCTTGTGGCTTACCTACTTAGGACCATCTTTATCAGTTGTTTTGTTACGGCTAATATTCTCTCTACTAAGGTGCCCCGCTGCAAGAGGTCTAGCGGTCAGAGTTCCGAGTTCTGTGTTCCGCGTTCACTGTAATTATGCGGTGGCTTAGAATCCTAGACATACCTACATACAAAAGGCTGATCAATTGTGTAGGCGGAACGTAGAACCGGTAATGTGGTAGAACTCTGACCGCTAGACCGCATGCAGTGGGGCCGGCCCCTATGCTATGATTCATGCTCCTTATGCAACAAAGAGAACTATCTATGTTCGTTCATTGCTGACGACTTGAAGAACAACACTATTTTAATAAGAACCGCATGAGCAATGTATTAGGTACTAACAGAGTTCGCTGTGGAACGCGGGTTCCAAACTAAATTATAACACCGCCAAGTGATAAAGTATGACTCGAAGTATGGTGCGGCCGCCTTATAATATACATTCGAATTTGGTCGGGTAATCGACCAAAAATTGTCGGTATGGTTTTTTATAAATATTATATAAATTAGTCGATGTACCTAGCTGTGATTTTGTATACGTACTTTTGATATAGGGCTCTAATTATTGTTAAAACATTGTTGTAAGCCAGCTCTTCGAGTAAGTAGTTTTTTCGGTGCTGGAAATAATTCATCTTCAAGAAATCAAAATTTCGTAACTACTCGCCAATCACTTACAGTAGGATGTCGAAATTTTACTTGATTATGTGGGTAGACATGAGGTACAAGCTGGTACTGTTGCGAAGTTTCTAGGTGTCTTCGTTCAAGAGCTAGAGCATATTTCTGTTTTTTAGAAAATATTTTAGAGCTCCTAAACCATTCTAGTTATTTTAACAAAATTTCGGGCACAGAAGGCTCGAATTCACTCCTGCATATATACAAAAAATCGTGATTGTATAATCGTGGTTGAACTGTTGGACAGTTTCCGATATCCAGCAATCGGCCAAACGTTACTCCAGCAAAAACTGAAATAACTATGGAATCACGAGGGGCTCAAATTTTATTTTATAGGGCTCATTTATGCTCGAATTCGAGCCACTTTACTGCATACTCAGACCAATTATTGGTCTGAGACTGCATACTTTTTTTTCAGATAGACCTAAAAAAAAAATTTTTTTGCTGGAGTAACGTTACTCGAGCAGAATCAGTTTTTCTTAAATACTGCCAAAACGGCTGAGGGCTCAAATTTAAAATTTCGGGCTCATTTACACCAGATAGGGCTCTAATTATCTGCATTATTCAATCTTTGAAAAGAGCTAACATTTTGCTGGAGTAACGCACACTAGTTAGACAGAAGATTTTTTTTTACTTGTCTTAAAATAAATTCTTGTAGGTACCTATCATAAAAAATCGGCTTGACGCGCCTACACAAAAGCTTTTAGCGACAATGTCCACGCTATCATTGAAATGATTTTTTATGAAACAATGAGTAGGTACCTACCTATCGCAAAAGTGCATGTCGAATATTATAGCACTACAGCTCAGAGACCAATAAAAAAGATTTTTTTATTGGTCTGAGTAGCACTAGTAGAATATCTTCTACTGAGCTGTAATTTTAAACAAAACTTCTGTCTATAATTTAGAAATATGAAGATTTCCGCCCGGAATTAAATATGTTTTATAGTATGTACCTACATAATAGAAAATTTTAAAGATAGAAAAAAATGAAAATGGTAGAGGTATGTACCTACGTCATTGAATTATTATTATAAACTATACATAGGTATACAATGTTCCGTTCATAGTAATTTGCGTTGAAATCTGTTCCGCGAAATCTAAAACTGTCGAAGTGTTTTCTTGTGCACACCATAATAATTTTAGTTGAAGTCTGTCGAGTTCCTTGATTGAGGGACTTTTTACTTACTTATAAGTAGTCAATCATAATAATATACGTTAAGCCAAGCAGTTCTAATCGATCGAGCGTTAGACCTTACACAAATGTAACAGTTTATATGTAATTATGTTAGTTCGAAACATCGAAATAAGTATCTACCTATAGGTAACAACTGGAAATTCGGCAATACCATAAACTTGGATTTTTACAAGATTTTTCCTCGTCGTACCTACTGCGTCAGCATATTAATAAACTATTTACATGGCTGATTCATTTACCACGTAGGTAATATCAAGAAATGAAAATGTTTATATTTTAAAAATTGCTTTATAAGAGGTGTTGTAAGGCACCTATTATAGGCCCAAATTCCCGAATTGGAATGGTTTAAGTATTCGCCACGATTAGATAGATGTAACTACGTACGTAGGTAGGATATTCGAAGTTGGAGATATTGCCTTGCTTGTATGTAGCTACATACCTACCTACTTATAGCTTGGTGTGAGACATAAAAACAATAAGTAATGCTCTATGAGTGGCATCGATCGCCGTAGATCGCCCCCCATCGTAAATAGGTAATAATTATATAAAGGCCCGGTGATCAGCTTGTTTCGTTATCTATTAAGCATTTGTATTTTCGCGCCAACATGCACAATTTATTCTAGCTAGAATATTCTCAATCTTCAATTCAATTGGTTCTCAACGTCTGGTAGCACTTTTACTTAATATTGACCAATGACAAGCATTGTTTTCAATGCTTTGAGATGAGATTTAAATATGTATAACCACCCGTTATTTGCGATAAACGATTGATCGCCACCAAGTGGGCCGTGGGCGGGGTAATGTCAGTTCTGACACGTTGATGCTTGCATAAATTTTACTTTTAGTACATACAGGCTGTAAAAAGACTTAAGGACAAAGCCGAAGTCTGCGCATTCTATACATAATAATACTCTTTATTGCACATAAAATACATAGTTTACAAGGGCGAACTTACCTCTAGAAAAGATCTCTTCCAGTCAACCCATAAATGTGTGTTCTAATATTGTTATGGTAGGCTACACAAATGCAAAATAAAGGTTTAAAAACAAGTGAAACTAATAAATAGGTACCTCATGCTACAAAATACTTAAATATTATATAAAATAGATACTATATAAACTACATAAATAAATACATTTACCTACTTATACATAAGTACTTATAAATGTAACACATAAGTAAATAATATTATGAGAAATATAAAACTTAACAAAATAAACATGATAAGTTTGCAATTTGATATTTGTGATAAATAGTACTGCTTCAGTCACAGATTTAATAATACAACGAGATAGGCCAAGCCGGCGTTTAACTTGTGACAAGTGTATGCACAGTGGGCATACATTGTCGCCATTTCGCCATCTGATAAAGTCGAGTGAATACGCACGTATGTCAGAAAGAAATATTCGTTTTTCTTTCAAAATGCCGTCCTGTTCAACTGTAACATGCAATCATTGCAGTGAATCAGTTATTTATCAAGTAATATAATAACCTTTCACGGTCCTAAAGCCCCTTCCTACCTTTATTCCCGTTTCCAGCTGTCCCCACCACCCACTCGTCTCAGGCGTTCATGTAACATGTGGCTCAGGCTGTCTGGACAAATCTTCAAAATAGCTTACATTTGAGTAGGTGAATAGGGCATTTTATGTGACGGCTAACCACCCTTACTTCAGAAGAGGTGACGCTACAGAATCTTAGATAATCGATCGAAACCGTGTCCAGCCAGCTTGAAAAACCACTTTTCGCTGGTCTCTCAATCTCGGTAACGGAAGTGATTTTGACAACTTTTTGCATGTCAACGGGCGTCACATAAATTTGTGACGGGCATCGAGCTAAAAGTTTCGTGATACGTACAGCGGTTTATTAGAAAAATGCAAAAATCTGTGTCCAGCCAGCTTGAATTTACGTATAAAACTTCTGGCTGGCACTTCTGAATCTCGATAACGGGAGCGTTTTCGAATATGGTTCCTCTACTAACAAAATGTGACGCAAGTTGTGACGGTAATAACGTTTGATTTATGGCGTCACGTGTAAGAGTTTACGAGAAATCAATTAAAAACTAGTGTCCAGCCAGCTTGAAGTTCAAGCTGGCTGGACACATGTATCTCCGCTGCCTGATGGTCTAAGGCCTTCGAAATATGTTCAAGTTTTTGTGACGGGGACGATAATGATAATCTGAAGTTGTGACGGAGAAATTTTACGTAGTTTCAAAGATATTGATCATTAAATTATTTTCATACAAACACTGCAGTAGGGTTACCAATATTGTAGGTTTTATGTAGAAACAAGTATATTATTTTAAGGCTTTAATGAACGAAAATACGTGTATTGGTGATATTAATACCTACCTACTAACCTACATTTACAGTACCTAGATATTTTAATCGATAGAAGACAAAAGAGTAGAGGTGTTGAAAGGGGGTAATTTTTTGCGTTATTGATTATTTACGTGCAGATAACTACTCTTTTTAGTGGGTAAGTATTGGTGTTTTTCATGGTAAGCATAAATAATTAATAGTTTTGACATTTCTGACAGCGTTAAATTGCGTCATTCCGTTGGTTGCTTTCGAGTTTTCGTGTCTAGTGTTTAAAGTGTTTTATGCACCAACATGGCTGGGTGATAGGTAGGTTAAGGTTTTTTCATATATTTTGAGGTTAATTTTTTATAAAAAAAAGTAAGCATTTCCGGCATTCGAAATTTACGAGGAGGGCTCCCACCCCCCTCCCTTCCTTCCCCCCAATCTCCTCTACCTCCAAATAAGGAGACTTATTTCGAAATTCTTACCAGTAGATATACAAATGGTAGACTTAATTAGGAAAGAAAACTATTCTGACAATCTGACTATTCAACTCGTAAAAACTAATGATGGGCAAAAAGTAACACAAAATAATAAGTGGGGGCTCTTTTTAGGCAGCGCTGGTAGTCAATTATTATTTTGAATTAACACTTATTTACGCTTTTTTAACCGAATTCAAAAAAGGAGGAGGTTAATAATTCGACTGTATGTTTTTTTTAGTGTTTCTTACCTCATAACTCGTTACTGAGTGGACCGATTTTGAATATTCTTTTGACCTTTGGAAGCTTAGTGCTTTTCATGGGGTCCCATTTAAATTTTATCGACATCTGACAAATAGTTTTTGAGTTATCCCTAATAATGACTATTTAATTGACATTGATGATATCATAATTTTATCACTTGTGTGTCTAAAAGATCTTGAAGTAGTTTCCTGAAAATTTCTATACTTAAAACACTAAAAAGCAGAAAAAAACCGCCTTCAAAACTAAAAACGGGAAAAATAAAAATTTTGTTTATAAAAATCTATTTTTTTTGAGGTCGCTCACGGAAAAAATCAAATACAATGCAGGTGTGGCCACAACCGGCCTATAAGTCGATTAAAAAGAAATTCTTTATTTGTGTAAAATTATGGTCACCTAACATTATTAATAGATGTTTGTATGGAAAAAATTATATGATTAATATCTTTGAAACTACGTAAACTTTCTCCGTCACAACTTCAGATTATCATTATCGTCCCCGTCACAAAAACTTGAACATATTTCGAAGGCCTTAGACCATCAGGCAGCGGAGATACATGTGTCCAGCCAGCTTGAACTTCAAGCTGGCTGGACACTAGTTTTTAATTGATTTCTCGTAAACCCTTACACGTGACGCCATAAATCAAACGTTATTACCGTCACAACTTGCGTCACATTTTGTTAGTAGAGGAACCATATTCGAAAACGCTCCCGTTATCGAGATTCAGAAGTGCCAGCCAGAAGTTTTATACGTAAATTCAAGCTGGCTGGACACAGATTTTTGCATTTTTCTAATAAACCGCTGTACGTATCACGAAACTTTTAGCTCGATGCCCGTCACAAATTTATGTGACGCCCGTTGACATGCAAAAAGTCGTGAAAATCACTTCCGTTACCGAGATTGAGAGACCAGCGAAAAGTGGTTTTTCAAGCTGGCTGGACACGGTTTCGATCGATTATCTAAGATTCTGTAGCGTCACCTCTTCTGAAGTAAGGGTGGTTAGCCGTCACATAAAATGCCCTATTGACCTACTTAAATGTAAGCTATTTTGAAGATTTGTCCAGACAGCCTGAGCCACATCATGTAACACTAAGATGCTGGAACTTCCCAAGGGTAATACAAACTTCCACCTTCATTCCTTTTCGTTTCGCGCCGCTCTTATGTGGAACAATCTTCCAACTATTATTCAGGATAGTCCATATATCACTTCTTTTAAAAATAGACTGAAGCCACAGATATATCAATCTAAGGAGATCGGTCGAATCACAGAGTTCATATGAAGACAGTGTCGCGATCAGCCTCCGTACTACATAACATTGTTCTAGTTGAGCATGCCGTAATACTGGGTGTAAAAGACATGAACAGTCAAACGAGAACCATGAATTCTATACATCAAAATAAGACATTTCAAAAAAAATATTGCTGGGAAATATTTTTTATTTTTTGGTGTTAAAAAATATTGCAAATTGTACCGCGCAATGTAAAGGGCTCAACTCGCACGCAACTCGCAAAACCGTGATAATTTTGTCAGACGGCGGCGCCGTTCGTTAGTGTCCTTGCGCATCGAGTGAGCTACATTGAACGCTAACGTTTTGAAGCCATTTTTTCTTATGAAATACTAAAAAAAATGATATTGTTTCTTTGGACAATAATTAAGAAATAACGTATAGAATACGTTTTCATAAAAAAAATGAAAAAAAAAATATGACTTTGACCTACAATAAAATCGTAACTCTCAATTTCCCAGGTACAGTCTAAAGGAAGAAAAATGTTGTGATGGTGAGCAGAATACATAGTTCTCGTTTGACTGTTCATGTCTTTTACACCCTGTATACACTATTCATTGCGCGCGTCAAAGGACTGCGAAGCAATGAAAGTTAAGCACAGCCGCAAAGGAGATAGCTCAAATCGCTGAGTTCATAGGAAGTCCGAGTGACTCTAGCCCCTCGGCTAGAGTCTACGTGTGTCTCTATAGATCCCACACCGGAGACGTTGAGACAACTCGACTTTTTGAACATCTGAGTCGGGTGGCAGATGACGCGCAGGAGCAGTATCCCAATGTAGAACTGGTATTTTTAGGGGACTTCAATGCTCACCACAGTTTGTGGTTAAGTTCCTCCAAAACTGACCATGCATTCGCTCTCACGCACGACTTGTCACAACTGGTTGACCAGCCCACCAGGATCCCAGACATTGCAAGTCAAGCGCCCTCTTTACTGGACCTTCTGCTCACGACCCATCCTGAGGGATATCAGGTAGAGGTCCGAGCCCCTCTAGGCTCATGTGACCACTGCCTGATATCCTCCAAAGTGCCGCAGGCCAACTATCGGCCAATAGCAATCACCTCAGTACTATGCAAAGTTATGGAAAGGATCCTTAACAACCACGTGATCCGTTACCTAGAAGATCACTCACTGATCAGCGATCGACAGTACGGCTTTAGGCCGAAACGATCGACGGGTGACCTTCTAGCGTACTTGACGCATGTCTGGGGTGAAGCTATGGACAAGCGTGGAGAGTCACTGGCTGTTAGCCTTGACATCGCCAAAGCTTTTGACAGGGTCTGGCACAAAAGTCTTCTCTCCAAGCTTCCGACATATAGTCTGCCTGCTCAGCTCTGTACCTGGGTGGCCGGCTTCCTGCATGAGCGAAGAATTCGTCTCCTCTCCGACGGATGCAGTTCGCGGTTCATGTCAGTGAACACTGTTTCTTCTGCATATCAATGATATGATTCCTCTTGGGAACATCCATTGCTATGCAGACGACAGTACAGTGCATGCGGGCTACTTCGGACACGCAAGGGCTGGACGAGCAGAAACGGTAGAGATACGGTAATATTATCATAAATATTACCGTGGTAGAGAGTCGTGAGAATCTTGTCATTGAGCTCAACCGAGAGCTCGACCTTGTTTCTCAATAGGGTACAGCAAATCTGGTCGAGTTCAATGCCAAGAAAACTCAGGTGTGCGCGTTTACGGCTAAAACGTCGCCATTCCTTTCCCTTCCCTTTCTCCAGGGCACAAAACTAACGTTACAGAGCAGTATCACCTTGCTCGGTATGGACAGACTAGTTATAGTAGATACAGGTAGACTTTCCAAGCAAAACGGTTTATAAGATCGTGGCATTATAGCTGATATTTTTAACTCTTAGGCCCTTTTCACATGCATGCGGTCACGGCACGGTCGCCGTGCCGTGTAAAGGCCGTGTGGTACGGCACGTAGACCGTGTCTCACCCGTGCTATCCACTATAAGCACGGTTTTTGGTTTTGACGCGGCAACCGTCTTGTAGTCATGTATTGGACTTGTATTGACTCGTTCACATGCACGGGCGCAAAACGGCACAGTGGCGAACGCAGGTTACCTATAAGCTTCTTGGCGGGGGGTCATTCGTCCGCTAACATTACCGCCGGGCGACCGGGCGTAAACCGTGTAGGTACTTACATGTGCACGCCGTGCCGTCAAGCTTCTTTTAATTACAATTAAATTAGAAATGGTTTAAAAGTACATATATTTAAGTATTCATTAAACTTTTTTTGGTACTAGCCTAATATATACATAATAATGGGTATATATATGCTCAGCATAGCAGGGAATTAAAAAAGCAGTTAAGTTATAAACAATATCTCAATACGAACAAACCATCTTTGGTGCTCTAAGCACAACACTCTTTGGTAAAAAAGTATTAGAGACAAATATATTTCTTACAAACATTTCTTGTATTAATATTCTCACTATTATCAAACTTTATTCCACAATTGTATTATATTCACAATTTTAATTGCATATCAGAAAAACGCAAAAATAAAGGCATTGAAACTCAATTGAACAGGTCAGAATGTGGAAAGGAATTACTTTACTATATAATGGAACAGGTGAATAAACAATAGATACATATTCAATTGTTAATTTTTATCCTTGACTGGTGGCGGATGTCTAATAAAGTAATGGACTGCATTATACACAAGATGCGGAGCGACATTATGTAAGGGATGTACCCGGTTCAACTCATTGCTAGGAGCACCAACTACAAAGGCATCCCCCATCCCAGTCCCATGTTGAGCTACCGACAACCCACTTAATGTATAACAAGTGTGGTATATATCTCGAAACCTGAAATAAAAGTTGTATAACTTTACTTTATTTTGGCATTTCTAACAAGGATCATTAAATTTTATTGTATTCATGAAATTTATTAATGGATTAAATTAACAAAAAAAAATGGATGCGTATACTTATGTACGCGCGTGAGAAGTTAGACTTCTTTGCACATCGTAAAGAAACTTTGTTTTTTTTATTTATTTCTTTTTAAATAATCAAAAACAATATTTAGTACAAACTTTAACTTAGACTTCAACATGTGACATAATGCGCGCGCATCTTAAAATTTACCTCTTATAATTTTTTCATAACCGGCCTAAAGAAGTATTACTTCAATAATTAAAAAAAATATATATAAAATGTAAATTTGAATTAAATTTAGACAAAGTGTGACAATTTTGCAAAGGAATCAACAAACTTAGTATAATGACATTTGGCTCATTACTTACTTTCCAGGTTTATCAATGAGGCCGCCATCTGGAACTTGGCAACAAACTAGTATATATTCTTGAAGGGCGCCTTGATTAAAGAAAACCGACTCGATCATTTCTTTATTATCTGAAAATTTATTGGAATTATTATATGTGCCATGTGATGCCGACAGAGTAGAGTAGTATCACCCCATATCCTCCAATGGGTGTTGTAGAAGGCTACTAATGGATCAGCAAAGGGGTAATGATCACCTTATACTCCGTTCACTAATGCCCATTGGGCAAGTGTGGTGGACTACTGCCTAAACCTTCTTCGAAGACAAGGAGAGGCCTTGTGTCCCAGCAGTGGGTCGAATTATAAAGGCTGTTATGATGTTTACATTATGCACTCTATTTTCAATACAATACATTTAATAAATCTGTATTTTTATTAGTTTTTTTTATATTCTAACTATAAAGATACAAAAAAATAACACAACCTTGTGATAAGATAGCGCTTATTATAGGAAATGCAGCTCCTTGCCAAAATGAGTAACAGCCATCTACCAATTTGTTTGTACGTCCTTGAAATCCTCCCTCCACACGCATTTGACGATTGACACACCATCTCAACAGTGCATCAACATCACAAAGTGCAGTCCTATTGAGTAAAGCCAGAGACGCCAAACCACAAAATGCATAGCCTCCATGTGCTTCCATTCCTGGATAACCAGCAAATCCACCCTCATAACTTTGACAGCTAACAATCCATTCTGCAGTTTTATCAAACAACGCATCTGTATATATGTTGGTCAATTTGGCTATACTTATAGCACAATATGCCCCTCTAATATCTTGTTCGCCTCCCTTATGGAGAGCAAAAGAACCATCAACGTCTCTGACGGTCCACAAAAATTTTTGGAGAGAACTTCTATCAATAGAATCATAAGCTTTATCTGTACCAATGATACTTAAAGCATTGACAGCCGCATACGTCGTGCCCAAATGTGAGTACTGCCCCGGCCCACCTCCATACCCTCCCTCCTCATGTTGACAATGTGTTAAAAAATCTACTACATGAGAAAGAGTTTCTGCATCTGGCATATCATTTAGTAGCCATAAAGAATGTAAAATCCAATACACAAGCCAAGTTCTGCTTGCATCTAAGCATTCATAACTCTTAGGTAAACCTTCCAGCCAGCTCTTCAGTAATTGTACATGGTTTTTCCTATTTAGTAAAGGCAATTCTGGATCAATTGATGCATTTTTTTCAAATTGCTTATAAATCTTCATAATCATAGCTTCCACGTCTTCCTGTAAATATGGTAATTAGGCAATTATTAAATAATTTAAAATAGATTTTTTATTATTATTATATTTTAACAAGACACAAATAAAAACATTCTTTCAGATTTCTTACTGACAGAGACCATATTATACAATAAAATTTTCATTAAGGGCCCGTTGTTTGAACCGCACTCAAATTTTATTATTAGTTAATTTAACTACTGGTCAAGTAACAATAGTTACCGACAAATAGTTAAAAGAGAAATGCGTTGTTTCAACATATTTTTAACTATAGTTAAATTTAACGATAGTCATTTCTGTTGCCACTGTGAAACCGTGATGGAAAAGAAATTATGTAGGGCATGTAGATATTATTTCAGCTTGCAACACATGTCGAAAGTGACCGTGGCATTTATTCAAAGTCTGTTCTAATCGCACAAAGTCAAAAGCACAGTATACCAAGAACAGTAATACGTCTTCATACAAACTGGCCCTATCGATTAGAATGTGTGCGTGCGTACTCACTCGGCGCCGTGTACGCACGCACTGTGACGCACACATTGACATAAAAATATGTAGGGGGGCATAAGGTATATGGTGGCTGCCACAGATATATCAATCTAAGGAGATCGGTCGAATCGCCGAGTTCACAGGAAGACCGAGTGTCGCGATCAGCGGCCGTACTACATAACATGGTTCTAGTTAGCATTAGGGTTGCTGAGGATTCCTCTTCCGCTTCCTCATAATGCGGAAGTTCCGCAATATTTTGAGTTCCTCAACTGTTACCGCATCCTAATAAATAAAAATAAAAAAATCCTCCTCCGCTATCGCTTCCTCAAAATTTAAGAGGAAATATAAATACTAGCGGACCCGACAGACGTTGTCCTGTACACACACATTTTTTTTATTTTTTTTCCATTTAAAATCTTAATTTAAACAATTTCGTATACAGTCGCACATTAAAACCAAAAGGTTTGTGATGGGACCTGTGAGGATATAAATTTTGTTAATAATTAAAAGTTTTCCAGTGGACCATAAAATTATATTATATATTTCATATAATCCTCTTCCTCATCCGCATCCTCCTCCTCAAAAAATATCCTCATCCTCATCCGCATCCTCTAAATTTGTGCTTGACACTTCCTCCTCCTCCTCCTCCTCCTCTTCCTCATAATCACTTCCTCAACAACCCTAGTTAGCATGCCGTAATATACACTATTCATTGCGCGCGTCTTAAGGACTGCGAAGCGATGAAAGTTAAGCACAGCCGCAAAGGAGATCGGTCAAATCGCTGAGTTACGTATTCACTTGACTTTATCGGAAGGCGAAGTGGCGGAAATGTATGCCCACAGGGCATACACTTGTCACAAGTTAAACGCCGGTTTGGCCTATCTCTTTGTATTATTAAATCTGTGGTGGCTGCAGTGCGGGCCGCGCCCGCCGTCTCGGTGTGATCGCGCGTTTTTATGTCATTGCACATTCGCTCGCCGCTCCTTCCCGCCCGACACATTTAGGTACGATCGCAGCCAATGCTTTAGTTTTTAGCGAAATTGATATTAAAATGACTTCGTACAAAGGAACAAAAATGTTGCAGTGTCTTTGGGTGCCTCATTAAGGACTCCTTAAACCCGGATTTGTCATTCTATAGCATACCTACTGAACAAGAACAGTAAGTACAGTCAGCTTCATAAATATCTGAGTGTCAAGACTGATCAAAATTATCTAACAGACAAAAATTCAATATTACATGCGCTGCTAAAGTATCTTATTGTTGTAACCATCCAGGGCCCCGATCACGGTAAATCATTTCAAGATGAAGCGCGGAACACGAACGAAACTCAACTATTTAATGTTTTCGTATCGCGGTGTTGATTTAACAGATGGTCCGAACGCATGTCGGACACAGATGAAACATAAACGCTGTCAAAGTCACGTTTAAATTACATTTCAAACTTAGACAAAGAATATTTCAAAGGACGCTACTTTTTCTCAAACGTTGCACGAACGTTAACGGATTTTTGGTACTTTACTTAAAAATGTCTTATAAGTAAATATGACGTATTTAGAGTTTTTAGAATGTGCTGTGCCGCGACTTTACCGCGAATAGGATTTTCACATTGACTGGAACTCAAATGGAAAGCAAACGCAGCTGGAACACAAACGAAACGAAGATAATTATTTTTCTATTATATTACCGCGATCGGGGCCCAGAGTAGTCAATATTATCTAAACAACACAATTCCAATATTATGTAATGTGTTAAGATGACCAATAATATATTCGCGAATAACTATTCAATGGTATCTAAGCACTCAAAGTTATCAAAAATATCTTGGTAGTAAAGAAAAGTAAACGCTAATCTGGGGTATTACGGTCCATATACTCCCTTCCTGTAAACAAAGGTAAACTAAGCAGAGCTGTCATATGCACATGTCATAACGACGCCGTCGTGGTGGAGTGGTCAGGACAGCTGGCTACACATCAAGCGGTCCGGGTTCGAATCCTGGTAGCGGCAAATGTTTGTGCGACGAACACGAATGTTTGTTTGCGAGTCATGGTTGTTTATATATTTATTTAAATTTATAAAAATATCTAAAATATTATTATGTATATAAAAAAAAAATGTCCGTTATCTAGTATCCGTAACACAAGTTCTTAATGATACTTACTTCGGGCTAGATAATTGGTGTGAGCGTGGAAATATATTATTATATTATTACTAGATGACCCGTTGTACTTCGTATCACCTATTCACACCGAGTACTAAACGTCTTTGCACCTATCCTAACGACATTAAAACTCTTCCTTTGCTAAAATGGCGGAAAATCAAATGTTTGACAGGCAAGCAGGCAGAACAGTTTATATGGGAAAATGAAAATGTTGTTTTTACTATCTTCCTCGCAATTTCTCCATATTTTCTCACCGTTTAAACCTTCCCTAGACCTCCACGAACATTTCAAGACCAAGATAAGATAAATCCGTTCAGCCGTTCTCGAGTTATAGCGTCAGGAAGGAAAACCCGACTTATTTTTATATAGTAGATATGACAAATGCAGGGGCTCTAAATCTAAGGTATTAATTTAACCAAATTCTAAAAATCATTATATTTTTCAATATAAATTAATTGCTAAAAAGCTGAAATTAAATGCTGATTAAAATATCAATCAATGAAAAGAAAATATTTTGAACCAATGATTATCATTGGTCTGAGGTGCAAACGGTCAAAAGTCAATTAATACAGTTGTCAGTCAAAAAGTAAAAATCGCAATATATGTAATTAGAACATGTGTGCTCTGAGCCATCGATGTAAAGAAAATACAGTGCTGCTCATAATACACGAATAGGTATTTACCTAAAAAATAAAGTGACAACCCTAGCGGCAACGCAAGCGTAGGCTAATAAATCGCCGACAGCCCGCAAATAAACTACTGTTCTTGGTATACTGTGTCAAAAGTCAAACAAAAATAAAGATTCGGGAGCTTTCGGGAATAAAGAACGCACGTAAAAACGCGTACAGGGATGTTCATTATATGACCGCCATTATGGCGCGACGTCTTCGGGCCTTCGGTCATATTATGATCATTTAGATTCACGTCTGCAATGGAATCTTCATATTACTACCCTATCAGAAAGACTTAGATCTGCTGCTTTTGCTGTTAAAAAAATTAGATTACTGTCCGATGTTGAGACGGCAAGGCTTATATATTTTAGTTACTTCTATAGTGTTATGTCATATGGTATATTGCTGTGGGGATCAGCAGCTGATATTCAGGACATTTTTGAGTTACAAAAAAGAGCCGTACGCGCCATTTATAGATTAAGACCTCGTGACTCGCTTAGAGAGTTAAAGAAATCAATATATTGACTTCCCAATATACTGGGTGTAAAAGACATGACCAGTCAAATGAGAACCATGTATTCTATACATCAAAATAAGACATATTTAAAAAAAAATTGCTGGGAAATGATTTTTATTTTTTGGTGTTAAAAAAAATTGCAAATTGTACCGCGCAATCTAATGGGGTCAACTCGCACACAACTCGCAAAACATGGGGAAATGTATACAATACAAATATATAATAAACTCCCACATCATGTAATCTTTAACAAACATTAATTAAATTCAATTCACTTAATTTTCAATTATTCAATTGTTAATATTTTTGATGATGTACTTATAACTATATTTTTAATTAGCTAACTACTTAAATGTTATGTCTTACTACAATTAATCATTATGAAATATTATTTTAACAGGCTCACTGTCCAAACATAAAAGTGGAAATACCCCTCACATCCAGTTGCGTTTTTATAAAAAGGAGTTTCCTTTGAGGTTCAAATGAAAGCCTATATGACAGATTTTTTTATTAGTTCATGTTGTTTTTTTTATTGCAGACCATATACGGTCTGTGGATGTCTTAGGCAAAAAAAAAGTAAAAAATGGCTTCATGAGTCTACAGACCACATGTGGTACACCTGATTATTCCTTTTTTTTCTTGCTATTTACAGCAGCTGGCTACACTAAATATTAACAGACTGATATTGTACCTCACTCTTCACTCAGAAAGTTCATTCACTCACTCCCATTTTGATACCTGTCATATCACTGTTTTGCTCTTTTTTTCGTGGGCTGGTGCCATGCAGCTTCATGGTTGGTGCGAATTTGTTTTTTTTTTGTTTTGTTGCATTTTTTGTGCAAAATGAGTTTCAGACGGCTAGTTGTATTCGTGTTAATTTTTTCTTATACCAATTATAGCTGAATAGTCTAAAAGAGAATGAAAAATAAGGCATAAAAAAATATTGACCAATTTTGACACATTGTTTTTATAAAAAAAGTTTACCCCTACATCCCAGCACTTTTTAGGTCCTCAGTTATATGTCCTGTCAAGTCTGTGCAACATATGGAACTATCCCTGTAAGTTCACAGCTCCAAAAAGACTATAAGTTGAACCGGCAAGCAGACCATATGTGGACTGTGAAGGTGTAGAGCTATCCACCTAGAGACCACATATGGTCTGTGGACAGTTGACCTGTTTTTATAATTGCTGTGCACTTGCAGGGTTCATGTTTGTGTACTTAAAAATGTAACTACTGAATGTACAACATGAAAATACAATAAAAAATACTGAATGACTATTGTTAATTTTAACAATAGAAAAAATATGTTGAAACAATGCATTTCTTTTTAACTATTTGTCGGTAACTATTTGTTACTTGACCAGTAGTTATATTAACTAATAGTAATATTTAACTGTCTTTCAAACAACAGGCCATAAGAGGTTTCCATAATATTAGGTTTATATATAATACTCTTTATTGCACTTGAAAATAACAACCACCATTCATTAAAGAAAAGTTCATTGAATTCAAAAGGAAAAGTTCATTGAAGGTCAAATTAAACATATTTATTGAATCCATTGATCTAATTAAAGAAATCTGTTAATTTTTATAATATATAAGTAGGTGATGCCCATTTTGCTACAGTCAAAAATGGCCAACATTATCTACATAAATTTTATTTAATTGAGTTACTAAACTAACAGCACAACGTAAAAAATCTAACCTGATCAGCAGCAGTGTCTGTAATCACAGCTTCATTATTGTAAGCTTCCCTCAAAATATCGGAACAACATCTTATACGATTATCCATGATTTTAATTTCACCTTTCCCAGGCCAATGAACGACGTAATCGACCGGCTCTGTGATGCAGTGTGCTAGTAACCTAGCAGTTACCTAGATAATTATTAATAAACACCTGGTGGTAACATTAAAAACAGAACATGAATAAATATTGTTATAGATCCATTCACCAATAGTTTTGTCAGCGATTGATAACACACATTTGTTAACAAAGAAATAAAATAACTTTATAACAATGTGATTTGAAAAATAAATCTACCAAGAATATTAAAATGGATATAGGTAGTTAACTATATCCATACAGCTCAACAGTATGTAATTTATTTAAAATTAAAATAAAATTGAAACTGCTGTTCTTTCAATTTTTTTCTTAAATTTTCCCTATTACGGGACGGCAAAGGGATCTAGCCCATACTGCCAAGTCTTCAGTTATGTATCTTCTTTCTTGATTTTCACAATAAAATGTGGGTGTCACACATTTTAATACATCTAGCTAGGGAGTGCTTGACGTGAAATGCATGGTACAGGGTACATGGTACAGGGTTCACTAATGTTTCGCACACAATTGATTAGCAAATTACTATTTCACAAGCAACATTTGTCAATGTTTCATTACGCAAACTAATGCTTTAACAAGGACATCAAAACCAATGACGTAGGAATTCTATGGACCCGGCCTATTGTCTGTAGCCATAGTTATTTATATATATATTTTGCGGCCAGGCAGCCATATTGTGTGACATAACTGTCAGTTACTGTTTGGTACTTCATGTGTCAACGATTTGTAAACATTATCAAAATTAATATTTATCTTTCTTTTTCTGGAGATTTCTTCATTGAAATTACGCGAAGTTGTAAAAGATCACACCGTCATAATGCCTAAGTGTAGTGTAATAGGGTGTGGGTCAAGGAAAGACGAAAATCAACAAAGATTAACGTTGCACCGGTAAGTCTTAAAATTTACAAGTAAATAGTAATTAGTTTTAGCATTTATGAGTACTCTGAATGTTTTAAATTTTTTATTCATCCATGTGATTCCATTCATGTGGATTTCAATTAAAGATTAGGCTTTATTTTGAATATTTTCAAGCTAAGAAAATGTTGAATTTGACAACTAGTGTTGTTCTCAAATTATCGAAAGTAAATGACGATAATACATAATCATGACAATATTATATTGGAGAGGCCTTTGGGGCAGATGGAGTACATATGCCTTCAAAATAGCATCTATACATATAATATCGGATCATTATTCTTATACGATTTAAAAAAGAGGATTTATAAAAAAAATACTGGTGTCCATAAGGTTGGTTACTCTTACAACTTGGAAAGTGTTTATTTTTTTATAATTATTTATGTCTTCTTTTAACCTTATCAATTGTAATGGATTCATACAGCTAAAGAACACCAATATAAATGAAAATAAAATTGCCTATCCCATACCCAACCCAAATTATTTAAGATTCCAATTTTCATCTCCAATATATCTTATAGGTTTTTGTTTTTTTAGGTTCCAAGAAGTGAATATAGGAAGAAAATGTGGTTGGAAGCAGTAGGAGTGGAAAAAGCTCTTTCCAAAGCTGAGTTTATTGCCGGTTCTTCTCAGAACAAGGCCTCTTGGTAGACTCTTAAGCCGATGGCATCAAACTTCACTTTGGCATCAAAATTGTACCTAAATGAATAAAGAAATTTGAGTTTGAGTTTGTTTAGTCAAATTAAAAATGGTACTACATGTAAATAAATAACATATTGATTTACGTTCTAGTATTTCGTTTTAATATTTTAGCAAAATAATAATATAATAATATAATATATTTTTCACGCTCACACCAATTATCTAGCCCGAAGTAAGTATCATTAAGAACTTGTGTTACGGATACTAGATAACGGACATTTTTTTTTTAATATACATAATAATTTTTAGATATTTTTATAAATAAATTTAAATAAATATATAAACAACCATGACTCGCAAACAAACATTCGTGTTCGTCACACAAACATTTGCCGCTACCAGGATTCGAACCCGGACCGCTTGATGTGAAGCCAGCTATACTGACCACTCCACCACGACGGCGTCGATATAATATAATATATTAATAATAATATATTTCCACGCTCACACCAATTATCTAGCCCGAAGTAAGTATCATTGAGAACTTGTATTACGGATACTAGGTAACGGACTTTTTTTTTTAATATACATAATAATATTAGATATTTTTATAAATAAACATAAATAAATATATAAACAACCATGACTCGCAAACAAACATTCGTGTTCGTCACACAAACATTTGCCGCTACCAGGATTCGAACCCGGACCGCTTGATGTGAAGCCAGCTATACTGACCACTCCACCACGACGGCGTCAATATATCTTTGGTGTGTTTAACTTTAACCTATGTTTTAGATATTCGCTTCCCCCAGCCAAGCTTACAACTAGCCACCAGCTACGTGCCTTCCGAAGCACAGAGGAAGTTTCACCCGATATCTTATAGCAATAAGGGAGATATTATAGAAAGCGCACCGGGCGGCGGGCGGGCGCCGTGAAAATATATGGCGTGTGAGCGTGCGCACGCGAGGCAAAGTATATTTCCTTCATAATTAGGGCGCCATACATTTTATCGTCATCCTCTCGGCGCTTTCTATATAATATCTCCCTAAAAGGTGTTGTGAGGCTCTATTTTAATATTTTGTCATCGTTACGTAGAACTCTCGACCGCGGCACTATCGAACCCTCCGTGAGAGTTGAGAGTGTATAAACCCCATGAGTCATTAATACAATTTGAACTATCTAAGGGTGTAATGATAGCTTTATAATTACTGATGTTTATAGCTTGCCAAGAAATCGTGTTCGGTATTAAAGGCGAGACCAAAAAATGCACCAGCGTGAGAAATGCGCACGTGTCCGTGAAAAATAGTACTGCAGTCTGAAAGTTGCTGTTTTTTCTACGTGACTGACAGGCCGACCTAGGCCGCCTGCGTATACGTGAAATGGTCTCGTCTGTCTATCTCATTCTATTATACGTGTGAGGATACTCTTTCTCTTTTACTTTGCCCATCTACAGTTTCCTATATCTATGCATTCATTTCATATTGATAAGCTAACTTTATGACACAATAAAATAATTTCACAAAATAATTTATTTCACAAAATAATTTTATCGATATAGCAAGATACTACCGAACAGCACTATAACAGCTGTCAGTCCGCCATTTTATGCGCTCAACCGGCACGGTTTTTTTGTTGTTAGGGCACGTCCATTGAATTCCTACGTCATTGATCAAAACGCAAACATGCATATGACAAGCAGGCATTTCAAAAATGCAAGGAGTTTATATTTTACCTATTATCTTCGTACAAAAATGCATTATTAAATAAATTTTTAAAAGACATACCGACATATCAACAATTTACACAAACCAAGAACAATATTTCACAAATAATTTGTTTGACTAAATTTCAATTACAAACTAAATAACTATTTTTCAAATTAAATATTATTAATTTATAAAGTACCATTAAAATATAATAATTTTCGCAATGCGCGTCCAATCATTTAAACTAAAGTAAAACGTGATTCATGCGTTGTTCAGCATGCAAGCAAATATGCAGCGTGCAAGCATGCAGCGTGCAAGCAAGCATGGAGCGTGCAAGCAAGCATGCAGCGTGCAAGCAAGCATGCAGCATGCAAGCAAACATGCAGCAAAGCAAGCATGCAACAAGCAATATAATATGTACTATGCGTGGTCACAAGTCTAACCTAACCTAACCAATATTTATTTTCGTCCTTATGGTTATGGCCCCCCTGCACCCCCCCGGCAAGCATCGCGCAGGCAGGCATACAGCATGCAGTGCACTAGCACTCATTTGCAAACATTGCATGCTGTATGAATACTTATTCACATACAGCATACAATGCAAACATGCATACACCATGCAATGCAAGCATGCATATATCATGCAATGCAAGCAAGCATACAGCATGCAATGCAAGTATTATAGTACTCGATATTATGACATTATAGTTTTAGAAATAAAAATAATTACCTATGTAAAACAACATTTTCGAATTTTTGAACATTACTTATGGTTACTGAATTTTATAACAAACGAGTTATGGATAATGATTTTCGGACAAAAAATTTTACGAGATATAAGAGAGTACCAACCTAACCTGCTCGTCGCTTCGCTCCTCGCTAACCTAAGAACAACCTTTCTTTGTGTTTTTATAATTCTTATATTTTTAGTATGAAAATTTAAAAAATGGTACGGTGCCATACCATAAATTGCCTAATGTCTTTAGACTAAGTAACCATATTATTAAAGAAAAATTGGTCAATAGATCTTTGTCGTTTAACGTATTTGTGTTAGGAAAAATTGACTAATATTCTTTTGCAAAATGGCAATATATGAAACAATTACTTGATGAGATGTAAAGTTTGTGAAACATAAATAAATGGAACGTTGATTTGCGAAATGATAACTTTGAATTTCGTTGCTTGTCATCTGTAAATTTGTTTAATAACTGTTGATCAACCAAAGGGGAACCATGGTACATACAGACTTCATAATGGTGACTGAAGAGGTGGAAATCCCACTATAAAATCCTCAATGTCATACACACCACAAAACCTTTATTTCAATGATTTCTCATAACTGAGGCTTTAGACAACATGCATTTCGACAATCGCTCTCGCTATCGCTAAGTAAAAAAATGTATGGGATTGACATAAGCAATCGATCACTTTTCGATTGCTTATGTCAATCCCATACATTTTTTTACTTAGCGATAGCGAGAGCGATTGCCGAAATGCATGTTGTCTAAAGCCTCTGTTCGTCAACACAGATGCTTATTATACTACTAGTATAGTATTATATTATCTGTGCTTATACCACGAAACGATATCACTTTCACTACACAAAATCCACTTCGAAGCAATTTTGAATTATTGAAACAAAATGCATTTGACCTCCCCGACAAAAAAAAAGGATAGGATAGGATAGAATAGATGTGCCGGCAGGCGGCGCGGCGCCGAGCTTTTGCGGGAACTATGGTGCCGTAATGCACGTAGAGTGTGGCTCTGGTGCCGCGGGACGGGAGGGGACCCCGCATTACCAAACAGAAAGAGCCAAAGACGACGCGACACGTTCTGCCACATAGAGGGAGATTAGGACACAGAAATGCGCTGGAGATTGGGTCCGGATGCGGACGAAGCGACGGTTACGGGACAGTCAGAGACATGGTTTGCTCTCGCTCATGTGGTGCGTCGGTGTGATTAAATAAAATGAAGTCCCTATAAACTTATATTATTTAGGCCTACATGTTTAATTTCTCGGAAAATAAGTTGATCCAAGAAGTTAATATACTTGAGGATAGTTCGTATGACTTTAAAATGACCCGACGTGTGACTATGATGTTGCTATTTGCAAACAAAATACCCCAAACTTTTAACATAATAGAATAATCTTAAAAAATCATGAATTGCTCTATTAATATTAAGTACTTACTATACTCGGAGACACTGGTAATTGCCCAATAATGACGCTAGCGTGCTCCTGATATAAAATGTCATGGTATGAAAGGGAGGCAGATAAGTCTTGAGAATAGAAACATATGCATTACGGGAATGTCGTCAGGATTTAGCTCCAATCACGATCTAACAAATGAATGCCGAGTCCATTTATCACAAAGAAGAAAACCAGAGTAGTGCCTGGGACTTGTGACCCAGTGTCTCAATAGTTTTTATTACAACAAGAACTCGGGAGAAACTCTCTAATGTGGTAACCCAGGAGCCCTACGAAAGGTCATTTGAGTTCATACCTACCAAGCCTCATTTTTTCAGTACTGGGTGTGGCCTCCAGTTTTACCTATAGCTTCATGTGTACAATTAATTTACTCTACGAAAACGTCATACTTTATTGACAGGATTGCAAAAATAGTGTTGTACGCGATGTACGACTAAATGAATAACTCTGAAATAATATTTAGAGAAAACGGTGTTAAATTTAGTGTAGGTACACTACATAAAATCATAATAAAATGTGTGACCTATATTTTCACTAGCATAAGAACAGTGTTGTTAAACAATATTTCTAGCGCCAGTCGTCCCGCGCCACCAGTAAAGAAACACGTTCGGTAACTAATCTTTTATTTAATCCCGACACACACGCACTTACATTGGTGACCCCGAACGTTTTAATTTTGGACAGTATAAATTAACCTAAGTGAATTAAAGGAAATAGTGTATCTAAAGCAAGTGAAGTTTGTAAAAGTTGAAAAATGTATTCCGATCAACAAATATCAGGACTTGCCGCCGGTAGTGTTACGACGCCGCCACACGACGTCATGGCAGTATCCGTCTTGTCACGGATTCCCGATTTTTGGGCAGACCAGCCGCGAGTCTGGTTCATTAGAACTGAAGCAGTTTTGGCACCACAAAAACTGGGAGACGACTCACGTTTCGATCTGGTAGTTTCAAAACTACCAAAAGAAGTCATCACGCAGTTGAGCGATTTCTTAGCCAGACCGCCCGAGACTAATAAATACGACGCGTTGAAGACAAAGCTTTTGGCGCTATACGAAGACTCGAAGACCAGGCAGATCGAGAAGCTCATTGGCGAAATGGAGCTCGGGGACCAAAAGCCCTCGCAGCTCCTCCACCGTATGAGAAACCTGGCTCGAGATAAAATCCCGGACGACACTCTACGTGTGCTCTGGCAAGGTCATTTGCCATCTACAGTTCGAGCAGTTCTCGCCGTCACCGACACAACGGACCTAGACCGTTTAGCAACGGTAGCAGACAACGTCGCAGAGGTAGCCCGCCCAGGTCAGGTTGCCGAAGTATCCCACCCTAGCTCATCGAGTGACACAGCACTCATCATGGCGGAGATCGCAAATATTTTCCGTTTTGCCTGTTACGCGTAAAAAGTGTTATTCACAGTGTGACGATTATAAACTTTTCGCCGCGAACGGTACGGAAATTAAAACTTATGGTGTTAAGACGCTCGAGCTGAACTTAAAATTGCGTAGGCCATACCGTTGGGACTTTGTGATAGCCGACGTGAAGCAGCCGATCTTAGGAGCAGACTTTCTTACCTACCATAAGTTAGTTGTGGACCTTAGTGCGCGTCAACTTCGAGACCAGGTGACAGACTTAAATATTATTGGTTCGGTAGTCAGTGTTAACCAATCCAGTATTAAAACCATTAGTGATGTGCATCCCTATAGTAAGCTATTAAATAAGTTTAGGGAGATTACGAAACCAATGTCATTCCAGGAAACTACGACACCGCATAATGTATTGCATTATATTGAAACGTCAGGTCCTCCGGTGCACGCCCGGGCGCGCCCTTTGCCGCCCGACAGATATAAATTAGCTAAAAAGGGGTCATCCATAAATTACGTCACACATTAAAGGGGGGGGGGGGGGGGGAGGGTATCACCAGAATGTGACATTGTGTGACATGGGGCAGGGGGAGGTCAAAAGCTTTGTGACGTTACATGTTAAAATTTAAAGTACTAAAACGCGAAATTTATATGTGAATAAGAAAATCTAAAAATTTTCGAAATCGATCTATATTTTTAATACTTTAGCACTCTCGCTATGAGATTATCTCTAACAATCAAATTCTAGAGCGGCGTTGTAATGCAAGATAGACACAAAATTCACGAGAGTTCTGGTAAGGGTTTGAGTAGGTTTAAGAAAAAAAAAAATTAAAATAACTGTTTTCTTTTGATTATTTCTAAATACATGCATAAAATTAAAAAATGTGTGACGTCACATCAGGGGGGAGGGGTTCTAAAAATGTGACAACCTGTGACAAGGACGGGGGGAGGGGTTAAAAAGTCCTAAAATTCGTGTGACGTAATTTATGGATGGCCCCAAATGAATTCCGCATCATGCAAGACGCTGGTATATGTCGTCCTTCTAATAGCCCTTGGGCTAGTCCACTCCACTTAGTCCCAAAGAAAAATGGCGACATTAGGCCGTGTGGAGACTATCGGCAATTAAATTATATTACAAAGCCGGATAGGTACCCAATCCCGCGTTTGCATGATTTCACATTTATTTTAGCCGGAAAAAAGATATTTTCAAAAATCGACATAAATAGAGCGTACCATTGTATACCCATAGCACCAGAAGATATTTCGAAAACTGCGATAATTACGCCATTTGGCTTGTTTGAATTTCCTAGAATGATATTCGGTTTACGTAATGCAGCACAAACATTTCAGCGATTCATGAATAACGTGTTACAAGGCTTAGATTTCGTTTATTGTTACCTAGACGATGTGATTTTGGCAAGTGATGATCAAAATCAGGATAAAATCAACTTAGAATTAGTATTTCAACGTTTTAAAAAATTTGGATTAACTATTAATCTTTCTAAGTGCTCTTTTGGACAAACTAAAGTAGAATTTTTGGGTCACGAAGTCAGCGCCGAGGGTATAAAACCCCTGCAAGACAAAGTAGACGCCATTGTAAATTATCCTAAACCTAAAACAGTGCAAGAATTACGACGCTTCTTAGGTATGGTCAACTTTTATCGCTCCCATTTGCCTAACACCGCGTACTATCAATCAGAACTTAACAAATATTTAATTAACACAAAGAAAAAAGATAAAACTATAATCGCATGGGACGAAAAAGCTGACCATGCGTTCGAGCTGTGTAAAACAGCACTTCAAAACGCTGTTACATTATCGCACCCTTATTCTGATGCGACCTTGGCCTTGATGACGGACGCATCGGATAATTGTGTCGGTGCCGTCTTGCAACAAAAAACAGGTACTTCATGGCAACCGTTAGGGTACTATTCTAAAAAATTGACTGAAGCACAACAGAAGTACAGCACTTACGATCGTGAGTTATTAGCCATTTATATGTCATTAAAACACTTTCGTAAGTTGCACGAAGGTCGACCTCTGACCGTGTATACAGATCATAAGCCATTATGTCACGCTTTTAGTAAATCTGGTAAAGATGATAAAGAAACTCCAAGACGTACAAGACAGTTACTTTTCATCAACGAATTTACGACCGACATACAGCATATTAGCGGGTCCGATAATATTGTAGCCGATACGTTATCTCGCGTGGAAACAGTTTACTGCCCAACTGTACTCAATTACGATAAGCTTGCTGACTCGCAAGCGAAAGATGAGAACTTGTTGCTGTTGGTTAGTATAAACAACAGTCAGGCACGTCTAAAGAAACTTTTCGTTCCCACGGGAAACAAATCTGTTTACTGTGAGGTTTCTACTAATGAAATAAGACCCTATCTGACCGACGAATTTCGAAAGCTTGCATTTTTCAGTATCCATAATTTAAGTCATCCCGGAGTACGAACAACAAGAAAATTAATTTGCAAGAAGTTCTTTTGGCCCGGTATGAATAAGGATGTAGGACAATGGGCTAAGGCGTGTATACAATGTCAGAAGTCGAAAATCAGTAGACATACAATTTCGCAACTTGGTCAATTCCCGGCAGCTAACCGTTTTGAGCACATCCACGTGGATATAGTTGGGCCGCTACCCACTTCTCCACAAGGATATAGATATTGCTTAACTGTCATAGACAGATGTACACGGTGGCCGGAAGCTTTTCCTCTCAAGGAAATTTCTGCTGATGTTGTGGCTAAGACAATTTATGACGAATGGATTTCGCGTTACGGCTTACCGGTAAAGCTTACTAGCGACCAAGGACGCCAGTTCGAAAGCAGCCTTTTTACGAACTTAATGAAATTATTAGGGGTTAATAAAATACGTACTACGCCATATCACCCCCAAAGTAACGGCGCTGTCGAACGGTGGCACCGGTCGCTGAAAGCATCATTGTTGGCACGCTTGGATAATAATTGCTGGGTCGATGAACTGTCTACCGCGTTGTTAGGGCTGCGCGCTGCTTGTCGCAGCGATAGCGGAGTGAGCGCGGCTGAGTTGACTTTCGGGCGAACATTACGTTTGCCTGGAGAATTTTATGATGTCACTCAAGAACGCGACCACAGTGATCCCGTTAGTCTAGTAAGTAAAATCAGCGAAACAATCAATCGCTATGCTCCATGTAACCAGAATTCACGTTGTTCGCGAAAATTCTTCGTACATCCTAATTTAGAGAAATGTGACTACGTTTTCATTAGGGATGATACGGTACATAAATCATTAAAGCCACTGTACGATGGTCCATATAAAGTTCTAGACCGAGATCCTAAAACATTTTTAGTTCAATTACCTAACCGTCAAGTTCGCATTTCAATTGATAGGTTGAAGCCAGCTTACGTGTTAAATGAACAAGATTGTAATGCAAATAAGATTAGCCAAAATATGGACAATTCTCTTCCTATGCAATTATCGAACGAGTGCAGCCGTAACGTAAACGACAACCCTAGCGATTCTCATGCGAGGAACTTTGTAACACGTTATGGCCGGATGATCAAACCACCAGTGCGCTTTAGTTAAAAAAATAGCGTAAGTATATGAGGTGGGTTGGCAAGGTGAACATAAATAATTAAATCGATCTAGATAATATATTGTCATTATAAATCATTTAAGAAATTGTAAAATTAATGTATGACATTTCCTGATTTTTATGTAAGAAGCCTAGATAAATACTCATTCGATTTAAGCCAACCCATCTACAGTCGTGGTCAACAAGATAGAGACCGTGTCGGGCCCAGCAGCCCGCCGCACCAGCATCAGCACAGACACCCGCGCACAATTACATGTGTCAAAGAAAGTTTGTGCTATAGATAAGCTACATTCAATTATATAAGGTAATACTAGTTATTTTTATGAGTTTTTCTCCCGAGTTCTTGTTGTAAAGATTGTGAGACTCCATTTTTAACTCTAATAACCTAACCATACAATTTTTGTTACTTTAATTATATTTTCACTTAACATTGGCAAAATGCGTACGTATAAGTATCGTGACGCCTTTAATTAAGAATAGAATAGTTATTTTTTTTATTGTTTAACTTAAAAACATATCTACTAAAGAAATGCTCGTAAAAACTAATGTACTTAATGTCAGTATCATTTGTATACTTCAATTATCTCTATATTTTTTTTATACATACTTATTTTACTTTAGTAGATAGATACCTATTATACATTTTATATACATTTTTTTTCGATTTGTAATTTTTGAATTTCAATTGTAATTTTTTTGAAATTGTTACTTTCTCATAGGGGAGGAATGATGTGGGAACATTACATGTTGACCTATATTTTCAATAGCATAAGAACAGTGTTGTTAAACAATATTTCTAGCGCCAGTCGTCCCGCGCCACCAGTAAAGAAACACGTTCGGTAACTAATCTTTTATTTAATCCCGACACACAAGCACTTACAGTGTTACTTACCTAGATCTAAACAAATCGGTTCATTTTGCTTAAATTTAATTATAGAACAATTTTATATTTAATTCGCTTTTTTGTAACAATAACATGACATACGAATTTTATGTAATTTTAATAAAAATGTCACGTTATTTTCGAAAAGAATCGAATTATAGCCTGTTGAAATTATACAAACAAAAGCCACATAACAATAATCGATACCTAATTAATCGAATTGATTCGATAAATATTTTCATCTATCAACATTGTCCCAGCCCTAGGAATGTGACTTTGACATCTGTCGCAGAGATCAAGCTAAATAAATTCTTTGGAAATGATGGAAACTTGTAATTTTGCAAAAAGTGACGAATGTTCAGATATTTCGGCCAGAACTTGGAATCGATCTGCCGATACTTTAGCGAAGGTACGTTTAGTACACAATACACAGGCAAACCTAACTTCGAACTTACACAAACGTCAGCCGCTTTGTTATAAAAAACAAAGACTTACAGCTGCACACTAGAAAAGTATCTATTTATAAAAGGTGAAGAAAAATAACTGCATTTGCTTTCAGCTCGGGTATATGGATGGAGCGTCTGATGGACAAACTGCAGCATTTCAGACAAGTTTTGATACAGGATATGATCAAGGAATAAACTTTGGGTTACAGATAGGATTCTATGACGCATTAAACAGGTAATCATGTTTCTGGATTATTAATAAAACTTCTTTGGAAAGCTTATTATTACTAAAATAAAACTTAAAATTAAAACAAAAACTTATTAAGACAATCAAAATGTTTATTCTTGTCTTCACTATTCACATAAGTAAAAAGTAAACAAAAAATAATTGTAATCAATACTATTTCTTAATTACCTAGATGTTTCCCCCCTCAATTTCATAAAGTAAGTTCAATCTACTTTGAATAAAATTTTATTTATTTGTTTCAGTTTAAAAGAAGCTAAGAAAGATAGCGGCATAGAAACTTTGGTTGATTCAAGAAAAATTAACTGTTTGATTTGTTTGAATATAAATACAGAAGAAAATATTGATAATTTATTTAATGCGCAAGAAAAAAAGAATCTAGAATTCTTAAAAAGATTTTGCACAGACAAATGATTTCAATTGTACCTCTATATAATGTAATATCTACCTCGATATTTAAATATATTTATAATTAATAGTGTTCATAATTTTGTTCTCTCTAAAGAACTCTAGGCTTTTTTTCTGGAGGTGGCTTCATATTCTCCTGCTTTATTTCAGTTTTGATTTCTATATGACCTGTTGTGTTGCCATTAGCAGTCTCAGAGCTAGTCGGGTCCACCGGTTCTTGTTTTATTGTAACATTACCTACAGAATTACTGTCTGATGCTTTGTCTGCATTTTTATCACTTGAATTTTCTGTTTTTACTGTTACTCCATTAGTCTGAAAATTGTACACAATTAATATAGGCCACATTCATATTTACACATATTGTTATCAAAATCCATAGTCTATTGTATCAACATTTGAACGTTCGGCAGACTAAAGCACATAAGTCAGTATGGGCTCCATAATGACTTATGTGCTTTAGTCTGCCGACCAAAGATTTATATCTGAATAATTGTAATGTAAATAATTATAATTATTACATTCATGGTTAGTTTTTTCTATAGTACATAGTAGGGTCTCATAGCAGCAATTTGGTGTTGTACTTCCTGGCACAACCATGGAAGTTTTTCTAATATCTTTAGACAGTAAAAAACAGTCAGTATATTTGCCAGAAGCGACTTTTGGGCGTATTAATAGGCATCACAGAAACACAAGAAGGTGTTTGCATGAAAAGCTTTGTAAATCGCAAGTAAAAGGTTTTATAAATCAAAATTAAATTAATCACGGTACGATGAATGTTGGACATTTTGCAAACTGGATATTCTGCAAATTGCACATTATACGAACTGGACATTTTGCGACTGTTAGACATTTTGCGAATTGGACATTCTGTGCCTAAACGATACAATGTTCTTGCTAAGAATAATACCTCCTAGCACGACCTACAGTTTGGAAATATGAGAAAAAATTTGTAGATATTCCAAATAATTTTATACCGTGTTAAAATTTCCAGAAAAACAGAGTTTGGGTGTGGTTATGCTATAAAGTAGTTTCTAACCCGACAGTCATATTTCTACGATCTAGACTAGATAATAGGATATTCCAAAATCGGCGAAAAAAATAGTAAATTTTCTAAGCTATTTAATACCGTTTTAAAAAATATATAATAACACAGGTTTCTGTGTGATCGTGCTAGCAAGTATTCTTCTCAGCACAACCATGGTATTTCCTAGATCTAGTAGGTAAAAAAATTCAATAAAGTGGTGAAAAAAAATGACTATTTTTTACTGTCTAAAGATATTAGAATAACCTCCATAGTCGTTGTTAAACAGACTATGGACTTTTCAAAAAACAGTACTTTGGTAAACCATACTGAGCTACTGTAGTAACTACCATAGTAGATCTTACTTGATTGGATGTTGCTTGTGTTACAGGTGGTGGAAATTGGCGGACCAATTCTGCCAATAACATATCCACTCTTTGGCGCTGAAATAATGTTGATGGCTCTTCTTTTGGAGTACTAGATGTGTCCTTTGGAGTACTTTGAGTATTATTAAATGGACTCAAACCTAAAATATATGTATAATAACTATCATTGGGATATGAATAGTATCAAATAAAATAAACTTCTAAACACAAATTTAATTCTTTGGTTCTCATTCAAGTTTCTTCTAAGATTTTTACTTTCTCTAATTTCTCTATTCTCTAATTTGTCAACAGCCGACCAAATTTTAAAGGTTGCGTAAAAGCGACCACATAAGGCTAACCATTTTAAATGAATGGTTTAACAAAAATGTTTCATTAGTATAGTTGCGAAAAAAAGGGTTCTGTGTTCGGTCAGGTAAGTAAAAATAATTAAGTCTTAGGTTATAATAGAAATGAAAATATAACGTGTACAATAAATTACAAAAAAATTGTTAATATAAATAACAGTAAATAAGTACTAAGTACCTAACCTTGTTTTATAACGTCCACTGGATTCTATTACATACACCACATAACTAGTGACAATTGGTCACTCTGCACAAAGTTAAAAAAAACAGGCGAAAGTCGTCGTAAGTCCAAGAAACAAATCCTGGGCCCCGATCGCGGTAATATTATACAAAAATAATTTATCTTCGTTTCGTTGGTGTTCTAGCTGCGTTTGCGTTCCATTTGAGTTCCAGTCAATGTGAAATTCCTTATCGCGGTAAAGTCGCGGCACAGCACATTCTAAAAACTCCAAATACGTCATATTATTTACTTATAAGAAAATTTTAAGTAAAGTAAGTACCAAAAATCCGTTAACTTTCGTGCGGTGCAACGTTTGAGAAAAAGTAGAGTCCTTTGAAATGAAATCTAAACGTGACTTTGACAGCGATTGTGGTTCATCTGCGTTCGACATGCGTTCGGACCATCTGTCAAATCAACACCGCGATACGAAAACATTGAAAAGTTGAGTTTCGTTCGTGTTCCACTCGCACTTCATCTTGAAATTATTTACCGCGATCGGGGCCCTGGATGCATAAAACAGTTGATCCGTGAGAACTACTGTTTTCGCTGTAAAAAGTTGTAATTGAAAATTCTTATAGGCCCTCCAGACTCACGCGAGAAGTCTCGGCGAGAAGTCTCGCCGAGACTTGACCTGAGAAACGAGAAGGTATCCACAATCTCGCGACCTTCTCACTTGCGTTCTCGACCGTCATGCGAAATGGACGACTGACAGTGCAGTGGCTTTGGTATTTACAGTAAACTACAGCAGTTTGTAGGATCGAAAAAGCGAAGGAGTGATATTATAAAAATTAGTACAACCTAACATTATAATTATATCATCCGTTTTTACTAGGATATTGGTTGTTTTAATGTTGGCATTGAGCTGTTTTAGAATATTTTATAGAGGATACCAAATTAAATAGAATAGAAAAAAACCTGGGATGTAATGGATAAGTGCTGAGACGGGACTTAAACCTGAACGAATTGCTATGAATTTCGATCTTAACTAAATAAAAAAAAATTAGAAGCAAAATCAATGTTTTAAACAGAAGATTTAAAGCATGAGTGTAGAGAAAATTAATTATTTAGACAGGCCCTGTTTCAAAGTTCAGATTAATAAAATAATACATGCAAAGCACACACAGGTGATGGAAATCACTTCCTACGTCGCAGTGAGGCCGAACGAGAACAAACGAGAGTGTGATATAGGCCCTCCAGACTCACGCGAGAAGTCTCGCCGAGACTTGACCCGAGAAACGAGAAGGTATCCACACTCACGCGACCTTCTCACTTGCGTTCTCGACCGTCATGCGAAATGGATGACTGACAGTGCAGTGGCTTTGGTATTTACAGTAAACTACAGCAGTTTGTAGGATCGAAAAAGCGAAGGAGTGATATTATAAAAATTAGTACAACAACATTATAATTATATCATCCGTTTTTACTAGGATATTGGTTGTTTTAATGTTGGCAATGAGCTGTTTTAGAATATTTTATAGAGGATACCAAATTAAATAGAATAGAAAAAAAACTGGGATGGAATGGATAAGTGCTGAGACGGGACTTAAACCTGAACGAATTGCTATGAATTTCGATCTTAACTAAATAAAAAAAAAATTAGAAGCAAAATCAATGTTAGATATCTACACTCATGCTTCAAATAGAATATTTGAAGCATTAGTGTAGATAAAATTAATTATTTAGACAGGCCCTGTTTCAAAGCTCAGATTAATAAAATAATAAATGCAAAGCACGCACATGCGATGGAAATCACTTCCTACGTCGCAGTGAGTTCGACCGAACGAGAACAAACGACAGTGTGATACGGTTCTCTTTTCTCGCCCGAGAAACCCTTTGAAGCGGGCCAAAAAACCGACACCGAGCCGAGAACAGGCGAGCCCGAGAACGAGACCGCGAGAAACTAATCACATTCTCGCTTCTCGGGTGTTCTCGGGGGTTCTCGGCGAGAGTGTGGAGGGCGCATTACGGTTCTCTTTTCTCGCCCGAGAAACCCTTTGAAGCGGGCCAAAAAACCGACACCGAGCCGAGAACAGGCGAGCCCGAGAACGAGAACGCGAGAAACTAATCATACTCTCGCTTCTCCATACTCTCGCTTCTCGGGTGTTCTCGGCGAGAGTGTGGAGGCCGCATTACAGTTATGAGGAATTATTCTACTTTGTATTTAAATAAATGTCAAAATATGACAGTTTTAGTCAGTCTTCTTAAAAATGATTTAACTCCCCTTTTAAGACATTGAGTGATGGATGAATTTACAATTTATCTAATAATATTTAAAAAAAAAATATCATGCATGCTATTTGCAAATGTTTTTATTATACCAAAAACCACAAAATTGAATGGGTCCATATTGGCTCACATTATATTCTAAATCCTATTCTTTCTCTTACTACAGATTTGTGTGTTCATAATAATCACTCTTCATAATTTTATTTTTCATACTTTTTTTATTCATACATTTTTATTACTACCAACGGAGCGCATAACAGTTAGTGATCATAATTTTTTTATTAATACTGTTACTACCTGCTTACAAAAACTATATTGCTTACAAAAACAGTGCACTCCGCCAGCCAATCCAGCCATGTAGGTGCATAAAACACTAGATTCGCCCTAAAATGTATGATTAATGATATTATGAATTTCAATAATTATGTTTTATGAAGTTATGAAGAATGATTTGTTATGGAGAATGATCATTGTGGTTTTAAATGGTATGAGAAATATTTTCGGACCTCCAATGATATGAATTGAAAAGTTATGTAAGAAAATGCGCACCCAAATTGAATATTTTATGTAACCTCCGACATAAATTTATAGCTAAGAACCGTCTCGATCACGTCAGCTTTCAAACTAAAAAAACCGCATCAAAATTAGTTAATTCTTTTAGGAGCTACGATGCCACAGACATACAGACACATAGACCGGTCAAACTTATAACACCCCTCTTTTTGCGTCGGGGGTTAAAAAATACTGAGATAATTATCGATCTTTTTAATGTTACTCTGGTTTTGAATATTTAAAAATAAATAAACTATTTAGGTAATACCACTGTTGATTTGCATGATTGTAATTTATAAAAAAAAAAAACTAGCAGAAATATTTAAAAGCCAGCTGCACGAACTACGATATTCTGCTTAACTGTACAAAACATCAGTACCCCTAGTATGAGTTTATTAGTTTTCGAGCTCGATCAAACGTATCGTCTCTTTTCATACATTGCCCACTAGCGCCTCTAGCGTAAACTATCAGAAACAGTGGGCAATGTATGAAAAGAGACGATACGTTTGATCGAGCTCGAAAACTATCAAAACTCATACTAAGGGTACAGATACTATGCTGCTATTTTGCGAAGTATACAAGTATGTATGATGCGGTCGCTTTTACGTAACCTTTATAATTTGTTCGGCTTATAGAAGAATAGCTGACAAATTGTTTTTTTTTATATAACTTTTATAATAGTCGTAATTTGAAGCTGAAATTACCAGGATTGTTTATTGATGGAACATTTTAATTAGTTTATAGTACGCCAATAGTATGCCACGTTTCCTTGTTTTATGGGAACTGCGTATTCGATTACAAATAAGACCAAATTAAATTTATTTTTATCTTTTTATTGTGTTAAGTTATATAATCCAAATTTACTGTCGTTATAAAGGTGTACTAAGGGTACAGGTTATTATTTGCTTGTATGTGTATTGGTTTACTTGCAAATTCGTTTTTTTTTTTTTTGCTATTTATAAACTATCGATTCGTGTACTTGATCACGATCTGAAACAATTTTATTAAAAAATAAAATTGCTAGGGTCACGTTTCAAAAATTACTCCAGCAAAATCTGTTTTTCCCGAATAACTTTAAAACGACAATTCAAACAAATTTTGCTATTCGTGAACAAATTATTCTTGATGATGAACTAATTATCTGTTATACTCTCACCTCTCTAAAGCACAACATTTTGCTGGGGAAATGCACACGTTAAAAAGTGTCATATACATATCTAAATTCACTCATAACTGTTGAATTATTCGCCTACAATTCAAATACAAGTATTACAAAATGAAGATAAAGAATTTGCGCATTGATTAAACTGTTACTTCCTTGAAATAATTACGCAACAAAGTATGGTCTGAGGGGTCACCTATAAAGTATTGTATCTTTTTTAATATCTACACTACCGAGCTCAGATTATCAGATCACCAAACATTTAGATTGAGGTGCCACATATACAACATGTAAACTAAATAACCAACACCCTGAATACAGGTGGTTTGGGATCGGCTTCCGAGTTAATTTCAACAATTTTTAAAAAAAAAAAGATTTAAAAAAAAAAAAAAAAAAAACAAAAAGTACCCAAAAAATATTGTACAACATTTTCTGGGTACTTCTTGTTTTTTTTTAAATCGTTTTTTTTTCAAAAAAAATTTGTTGAAATCAACTCGGAAGCCGATCCCAAACCACCTGTATTCAGGGTGTTGGTTATTTAGTTTACATCTATACTAATAATAAAGCTGAAGAGTTTGTTTGTTTGTTTGTTTGTTTGTTTGGTTGAACCCTAAGATCTCAGCAACTACTAACTCAAATTGAAAAATTCTTTTTCCGTTGGATAGTCCATTTATCTAGGAAGGCTATAGGCTATATAACATCACGGTACGTCCAATAGGAGCTGAGCATTAATGAAGAATGTTGCAAAAACGGGAGAAAAATATTTCATTTCATAGCTTTCCCTGCGTGCGCTGCGTAAACGGTTAAAGTTACGGAAAAATTATGTATGACAGAATTATTCTCCATTAAATTTTCTAAAAAAAAGTCCGCGATAGCATATGTTTATCTTTTATGGTTGACTCACTATAACCTTTCTTTTTGTTAATCAAATTTTTTTTTAATCAAAAGTTTATCTGCGATGGTGTTTTTGTATGCATGATATTATTCCTTATCAAAATAAATACATTATTTATCACAAGCATTTAATTTTGGACAAAATTGTTAATGACCTCATTTGATTTCAATGAATATCTTAAGATATATCATAGTTTGAAATAAACGGAAAATAATAAATTTTGATTTTCAGAGCTTTTGTTGTGTGCGCTGGGTAAACGGTTAAAGTTACGCAAAAATCATGTATCACGGAATTATTTTCCTTTAAAAGTTCTAAAAAAAAATTCTAGACAGCATTTATCTATCTCTTAAGGTTAACTCGCTATAACCTATTTTAGTTAATAAAATTTGTTCTAAAATAATACATTAGATGCGAAGGTATTTTTGTCAAAATCATATTATTCCTTATCAAAATTTATACTTTATTCATCACAAGTATTTAATTTTGTACATAATTGTTCTTTACATCATTAGATTTCAATGAATATCTTCAGAGATATTATAGTCTAAGATCCGAACCTAAATCGACCTTCACCGAGCTGATAATAGAATGAAACATATTTTATTATTAATTTAGTATATTAGAAAATATATTAAAAATGGGTTGTCTAAAAAAATGCTGGACAGACTATTTTTAATTATTTTTTGAAAAATGATTTTTAATAAAATATTGAAACATCAAGATAATAAGAAAATTTTGTCGCGCGCTTATGATGATATAATTTTTTTTCTATTATCCAATCGAGTGAAAGTAACTGATATCGACATACCTGTTCATACCTGACAACCCAGTAGTTCGCGCAGGTAAATAATAGACAACCCAATGGCTGCACATTCTATACGGTTTCTACTATCAGTCAAGACAAAATTTTCTTATTATCTTGATGTTGCAATATTTTATTAAAAATCATTTTTCAAAAAATAATTAAAAATAGTCTGTCCAGGATTTTTTTAGACAACCCATTTTTAATATATTTTCTAATATACTAAATTAATAATAAAATATGTTTCATTCTATTATCAGCTCGGTGAAGGTCGATTTAGGTTCGGATCTTCTACTATTACAGTTTTAACATAACTCCGCAGCTAAATAATGATCAAGTACTACGCACGCATCTATACTGAGTTGTTTTTTTGTTTAGTTGAACGCGCTTATCTTAGGAACTACTGATCCCGTCAGATTCGGACGCATTAGAGACTAATGGTTCAGAGACTCCTCCGAGGGAGATGTTCACCGGTCAGGAATCCTCTTTGAGAGTGATTCGATCAGAGATAGCCTGCAAAAAAAACCACCTAGAAGGAGTCGAACGCGCGAACGAAGGGTTCCGTGCCATAGATTTTATCAAAAATCTCCAAAAATTATTTGAAATTTAAATTTAATATTTTGTTAATATTTCAAGTTTCTACCTGTTATTATCGTTAATAAGACCGAGAAACAAAACACGTTCGTTGTTGTATTTTAAAAGTGACTAATATAACTAAATATTCTGTGAATACTTCAAGCGTCTATCTGTTGCCATTATCAAAATCGACCAAAAAAAAGTCATGCTTATTTTATGGTAGCCCCATTAATATTTATTTTATTCTATTTATTAGTATTTATTTTATTCTATTTATGAGTCTTAGTAATAGGATCCCGTTTTACCCTTTGGGTACAGAATCCTACAAAGGGGAACTACTGATCTGAAAAATTCTATGATTGTCTATTTATCGAGGAACACTATAGGCCAGAGCTTCCCAAACTTATTTTCATAGTGACGCCCTTAGAAATTTTCTAATTTTTACGAGCCCTCCCCCCGTCATAGTAACAGCCAAGTTAAGTACATACCTACAAAAACAAAAACATAGCTTTTTTGAATTATTTAGGCGTTAACGAATGCGCAAATATTTTAAAATAAGAAAGACTGAAAAAAAATTACCATAAAAACATAAAGTAGCACAGACAAATTTCGACGGCGAAAGCAATATCCCGGTAGCGTAAAGATGCTTATTCGATTTTTTCGCCCGCGCTGGACGGTGCGGTGAAAAACAGAGCATCTCAAAACAGGGTTTAAGTTTAGAAATCGCGACTTACACTTCTTTGTCTACATTTATTTTCGTTTGACTAGATCGCTAAGCTAGCTAGACAGCCATTCTATGTGGATCGTCTCACGACGACCGCCCCCGGGATAGAACCGCGACACCCCAGGGCGTCACGACGCACAGTTTAGGAAACCGTGATATATGCTTATATACCTCCATAACATCACTCTACGACTAATAGGAGTTCAGCATCAATGAAAAATGTTGCAAAAACGGGAAATCCACGCGGACGAAGTCGCGCGGGCACAGCTAGTGTTGTATATGGCTATAACTTTTGAAGCATTCCACTACAAAATCCATGATCGGTCGTACAAAACTTTCTCAACTACTACTAAACAACTGAATACAGTTAATCACGATAGAAGATGTGGCACCTCAATCTAAACACTCATTTCCAAAAATACCGTTTTTGGAATTGTGTGTGTGTGAGTCTGTGCGTTAGCACGATAACTCGAGCGAGTATGCTTTAAACTCTTGCAACCAAACTGAACATGCTCGTATGACATCAAAATATGGTTTCTATCAACTTTTGAGTCGTTTCCGGTATACGAAAAAGTCAAGGGTAGATCACTCCCGATTTGTTTATTCAGTTTGAAATTTAACTATTTTTGTCATATTTAAAATGTTATTATAGATAGTGCTAAGTTTACAATACTTACCTGGTTTGCTAGCTTTGAAATCCCACCAGTACCCTTTACTTGGATGATATCTTGAATATGACATTGTTTCTTCAAAGGAGCATTGCAAGTGGTGCACTGATGACAGCTGAACAAAATGTAAAAAATATTAACCATAAATCAATGTGAAAAAAATTCCTCAATCAGGATTATTATTCTTTTTTTGAAGACTGACTTTTTTACTTTCTCGCATACGTAGTATAGAGGAAGTCTTGTAATCGTCAAAAAATTCGACCTCGAGATTTTGACAGATTTAGGTACACGTTTTGGACCTCCCTGAAAAATAACTTGGAACTTTCATATTTCAGAAATATGAAAGTTATTTATTCCATTACTTGATAAATAACTGATTCACTGCAATGATGGCATGTTACAGTGGAACAGGACGGCATTTTGAAAGAAAAACGGATATTTCTTTCTGACATACGTACTATTCACTCGACATTATCGGACGGCGAACTGTATGCCCGCTGGGCATACACTTGTCACAAGTTAAACGCCGGCTCGGCCTATTTCCTTGTTTATTAAATCTGTGACTCCAGCAAAATCTGTGTTTCCCGAATAACTTTAAAACTACAATTCAAACCAAATTTTGCTATTCGTGAACAAATTAGTCTTGATGATGAACTAATTACCTATCTGTTATACTCTCACCTCTCTAAAGCACAATATTTTGCTGGGGTAATGCACACCAATAAGAAACATTCATCTACAGCGGTGCACAACCCCACTCTACACTGCTTGAGGTTGAGTTCTGCAACATACGCGCCCTCCATAGTAAACTCAATACTGCCCACCAACACCTTGAGTCAGCACGACCTGCCTTGTTGTTTTTGATGGAGACGCAAACATTGGCGCCCGCTGACACAATTTGAATTATTCCGGCTACATGCTTGAAGAGTCCTTCAAAGCAAAAGCCGGAATATGCAGTATGCTTGTATGTTCGGACGGATGTTTGCTGTCGCCGTTTGTGCTGTCTGGAAGACCCATCCTTCTTCATGCTGGGCCATAGTCCACGTGTACCCACGTGGACTATGGCCCTTCGATCAAAGTGTATGTGTGTCTCTACAGACCCCACACCGGTGACGCGGAGACAAGTCGACTCTTTGACCATCTTTGTCGGGTTGCAGATGACGCGCAGTAGCAATTTCCCGATGCAGAACTGGTGACTTTGGCGAATCCTTAAAATCGCTATTTTTGAACATTCATACTCGTGAATTTTGCAACAAGTGGTCCGACCCACTCGTTTCCGATATTCTACCAGTAGAAAATCAAATGACTGACAGTGACATTATAACTTTATAATTTACGTTTAGTTCCCAGTAACTCATTACGGGTTTTAAAAGCATATTCTCGGCCCATCTACCGTAGTGACGAAAGTCTTTATTCGTGTGTCCCAGCGATGACCTATGGAACCGAAACGGGTCTCATAGGAAGGCTCAAGGTCACCCAAAGGGCAATGGAGAGGGCTATGCTCGGAGTTTCTCTGCGTGATCACATCAAAAATTATGACATCCGCAGGAGAACCAAGGTCATCGACATAGCCCAAAGAATTGGTAGTTGGCAGGGCACATTGTGAGGAGGACTGACAGCCGCTGGTGCGGTCCTCTAGTGGCGACCACGCACCGGGAAACGCAGCGTAGGCCCCCCACAAGGTGGACTGACGATCTGGTAAAGGTCGCGGGAATCCGCTGGATGCGGGCAGCGTAGGACCGACCGGTTTGGAGATCCTTGGGAAGGCCCATGTCCAAGAGTGGGCGTCTCTTGGCTGAAATGATGATGATGATAATCGAAGGTGACCTTCTAGCGCAGTGTACCGCAAACTTTTTGAGTTCAAGATACACCTAGGAAATAAAAAAATTTTGGAGGTGCACCTCAGTGGCGGCGTAGGCTAGATGTAATGAAAAATGTAGCATTCTGTAATTGTAAGTAGTCACCCCTTTGGTGCGTCGTTTTTGAAAGCGTCTCTTTATTTAAATGGACTTTGCTAAGTACTTTTAAATCGTCAAAAGCCCTACCACCATTTCGACGAAATAATTATTTTACTTAAATAATTATTAGTATGCTGAGACGGAGAAGAAATGGCGAAAGAAACTCCGCAGCTTACAATTTCGTAATGATTTCAAAACATCATTACATGTCCATAGATATATCAATATGAATGAATAAATTACAATTTTAAATGCGTAAATTTGGGCAGATTTTACTGTATGTGTGTATAGTGCGTAAGAGCGTCGTCTTCCACCCGGGAGGCACTGGTTCGATCCCCGCCACGTACCAATGTGTTTTTAAATTTTGAATTCATATGTACGTTTAATCGACGCATCGTGAAGGAAAACATCGTGAGGAAACCTGCACACACCTATGAAGAAATTCTTAGGTTGTGTGTGAAGTGGACCAACCTGCACTTGGCCAGCGTGGTTGATTAAGGCCTAATCGCCCCTAATGTGGGTAGGCTCGAGCCCCTCGGTGGGGACATTGTATGAGCTGATGATGATGATGATGACCCCTTTGGTGCTGTCATTGGCACTCCTTAGTGCTTGACACCCAGGGCGGACCACCCCCTCCTCTCCTTACGCCGCCACTGCTACCTTAATGATTTTTCTTCCATCTGTCTGTTTAACTGTAAGATAACCTTTTTTTTTCGAGGCACACCAACTAATGAGCAAGGTACACCAGTATGCCGCGGCACACACTTTGCGGAACACTCTTCTAGCGTACATGAGTGACGCATGTATGGGGGTGAAGCTATATACAAGCGTGGCGAGTCATTGGCTAATACTCTTGATATCACCAAAGCTTTTGATAGTGTCTGGCACATAAGTCTTCTCTCCAAGCTTCCAGCGTATGGTCTGCTTGTTCAGCTCTGTACTTGGGTGGCCAACTTCCTGCATGAGCGTAGAATTTGTGTTCTCTCTGACGGATGCAGAGCGCGGTTCATGTCAATGAATTCCGGTGTTCCACAGGGCTTCGTTTTATCCCCTACACTGTTTTTTCTGCATATCAATGATATCATTCCTCTTGCGTACATCCATTGCTATGCAGACGATAAATACAGTGCATGCGGGCTATTTTGGACACGCAAAGGCTGGACGAGCAGCAACCGTTGAGAGTCGTGAGAATCTTGTCATTGAACTCAACCGGGAGCTGGACCTTGTTTCTAAATGGGGTACAGAAAAGGAGAATGGGCACTTTGGTACTCGCTCCAATAGCAATCAATGTTGTATCATTGGACAGGTCTTTTAATATGGAAAAATATTTACTATGGCGACTTGTCCCAAATCCTTGTTGAAAACCACGGGAAACCCCCAAAGTTCCTGTATTAGTTGACATCGTGATTGAAAAAATACGCATAATACACACTAACTGCACATTACATAGGTACCTATGGTTGAAAATACGAAAAATAACAATTTAAAACAACATTACTTAAAACGATAAATTTACTGTGTTAATAATGGTGATGACTTTTGAAAATATGTTTTTTTTTACATAAAAAAGTAGTATTACTTTAAAGATTTCTATTTTGTTACTGCAGTGACATTAGACCTCGGTGATAGGGAACCAGCCGCGGGGTGGGTGGGTTGAGCGGTGCGCGGGGAACCGGCCGCGGGGTGGGGTGTGCAGTGCGCGCTCGCAGTGCCAGTGGACAGCCTTTTGTGTCGCGTAATTCAACAGTAGGGATGTGACTTACATTATAAAAAAAAATATTTTTTAATAATTGATAAATTGTATACTATGTAGTTGAAAAATAATCGATTTATAAAAATGTATTATTAGCAATAAAACAATTTATTTTTAGTGAAATAGCCGAAGAGCGGATTTTCAAAGAATAAAAAGTCATGCAATACAGATGTCCCACACTACTGATGTAGGAACAGATTATTTTACTTTCTTTAGGCACCTATCAACTAAAGCTAGCCCGATCCTACTGCAGCGAGCATTTATCAAATGGACTACCTATACAATTTAGAAATATGAGAGAGACCACTTCAAGATTTAAATGAATATGGCATAAACGAAAATACTTGGCTTTTACGCAGACGCATACAGTCGCGTCACGTACTGTCAAGAACTTATTATTGTTATGTATTGGTAAAAAACAATGCGAATGAAAACCAAACCATTTTATGCCATTATTACTGCAGTTTGACCGGAAGACGGACAATCGGCACTTGTGCTCATACAGTTTCAATCGTGTTTTATCTAGGATATGCCGGATATGAAGGCTTCACTGCTCCTGCAGCGTTCCTCAACGATGTGATTATTGACAATGATTTAAAAAAATGTTTCTTGCTTTTTCTATGTATTTTTTTATTCCTGAAATTTTATTCATTTTAGTGCCTATTAATCAACAGACACATGATTATACATAAGATAACAATAAATATCACCATTATCATAACAAAATCAAACAAAAACAAAAAAGTCTTAAAAATATATTAAATACTTAACACAAAATAATAAATAAAGTTTCTTACTTTTTCTATATTTTTTTGTTTTTATTCATTTAAGTGCCTATTAATCAACAGACACATGATTCTATACAAGATAACGATATAACATCACCAATCTCGTAACAAAAACAAACAAAAACAAAAAAAGTCTTAAAAATATATTAAATAGGTACTTAACACAAAATAACTCCGTTCCGACAGCAATTGGAGACCAGCGACTCAGTTATTATTAATCCTTGTAAAAAATCCTTTCCAATGATATACATATTATGGTTATTGGGCCGAGTACTAGGCTTCATACATTTTTGCCCATGATCCTTTGGTTGAGTTCAATGCCAAGAAAACTCAGGTGCGCACATTTACGGCCAAAACGTCGCCATTCCTTTCCCTTCCCTCTCTTCGCGGCACAACACTGACACTACAGAGCAGTATGCTCGGTATGGAGGTTCGCAGTGACTTGAATGCGAAGGATTAGGTACATCGAAACCGTGATAAAAATAGCTTCACGGAATCTCGGGAGTCCTGAGCAAGGTGCGGCGTTTCTTAACGCCTAATCAATTGTGCTTGCTATACATGACGCAAGTATCTACGGTCCTGCGTGGAATATTGCTCGCATCTGTGGGATCACTCTGCTTTGGATAGGTTGCAGCGTCGCGCGATGCGCATCATCGGCAACGAAGAAGTGTCCAATCATCTTGGATAGGTTGCAGCATCGCGCGATGCGCATCATCGGCAACGAAGAAGTGTCCAATCATCTTGGATAGGTTGCAGCGTCGCGCGATGCGCATCATCGGCAACGAAGAAGTGTCCAATCATCTTGGATAGGTTGCAGCGATGCGCATCATTGGCAACGAAGAAGTGTCCAATCATCTTGACCCTCTCCAATTACGCAGCGATGTTGCATTATTGAGCGCGTTCTACCGTCTAAACCACGACGATTGCTCTGAGGATCTTTTTTTCCTAATCCCCATCTCCCTTCCTTTTAATGAATACGCATGCTGGTGTGCGATGTTACCGACAAACTGTGGCTACCATTCTAAAGATGAATGGAGTCATGCTTGAAAAAGAATCCGCCTTCAAGACTAAAAACGGAGAAATAAGTTTTGATTATAAAAATCTGGTTGGTTGGTTGGCTTTGCTCCGCGCGCGCGTGCGCGCTTTTAGTTTTGAAGGTGGTTTTTTTATTTAATAATAATTTATTTTTTGCTTTTTAGTGTTTTATAAATAAGTTGTTATAGAATTTTTTAGGAAACTTTCTCGAGATCTTTTAGACAAACAAGGAATAGAACTATTACGATATTATCGACGTCAATTAAATAGTCATTATTAGGGATAACTCAAAAACTACTCATCAGAGATGTCGATCAAATTTAAATAGGACAAAGCACCAGCTTCAAAAGGTTGAAAGAATCTTCAAAATCGGTACATCCAGTACAAACATAAAAAAACACTAGTCAAATTGAGAACCTCCTCCTTTTTTTAAGTCGGTTAAAAGAATGGTGTCTACTTACTACCAGTAGGCTGTGTGCTTGTCTGGCAACCATTTAACATAAAAAAGTGTTCTTAACTTAACACTATAAGTTTACTAACAATACTTAATTTATGCTCTACCATGTAAATTATCACCAACAGTTGTTTTGCTATTAAAAACAATATGCTTATTTAAAAATGTCTTACCAATCTTGAATTTAAAACACTGGCTAAATCTGGTGCTTGATACACAATACCAGCAATAATATAGTAATCTGCCAAAGGTGTTGCTTGAGAAGGGCTATGTCGATGTTGTTTTCTTATTACATACAATATTGGATCTTGAACATGCAACAATATATATTCTAATCCTGTCATATTTCTGAAACAATAAATCACAGGTAAACCAAAATTTTTTTTATTAGCAAATGAAATAATGGAAGCACTTTTAAAAGGAGTACCAAATTCAGCACATTTGTAGGAGGGGAGGTTGGTAACATATAGTTTATATTAGATGAATTGCATAGGCTTTGAAAAGAAAAGAAAATTGTAAGTTAAAAATATTATTAATTCATCAAGGAACAACATCACAGGCCAGGTGATGCTGGCAGAGCAAAATAGTATCATCCCATATCCTCCAATGGCTGTCGTAGAAGGCGACTAATATATCAGCAAAATTCTTATTCCAGTCTTCTCTAAAATTTTCGAAAAAGTTATTTTTAATAGTATAAATAGTTATGTACTTCGAAAAAAAATATTCTTGCAAAAAAACAAGCTGGCTTTTGGAAAAATAAATCAGTAAACATGGCCATACATGAATTTCTTGAACAAGTTCTTAAAGCACTTGATAATAAAATGAGAGTTCTTCGAGTTATTATTGCTCTGCCTCAGTTCACACGTTGGGCGCCATATGTGAACTGAGGCGGAGCAATAATAACTCCAAGATCAGGGCAGAGCGTGTAATTCAGAATAAAACATTATCTTATATATAAAATCCTCGTGTCACAATGTTCGTTCCCGTACTCCTCCGAAACGGCTTGACCGATTCTCATGAAATTTTGTGAGCAAATTGAGTAGGTCTGAGAATCGGCCAACATCTATTTTTCATACCCCTTAGTGATAAGGGTTGTCCACCCTTAATTTTGTTTTTTATTTATAAGGCAAAACAACGTTTGCGGAGTCAGCCAGTAAAAATATAAAATTGTCTTAAAATTAAAATCTACCATACAAACACTCGCGTTGCTAGGCAACTCAATTCCGACATTTTTCTTTTCTTTATAGACCACAAATACAAACTTGTTTGGCCTCATTTGACACCTAGCATTAGACAAAAGATGATAAAATAACCCAGTTATTTTTTTTCCTTGTTTATATTATATTATATTGTATGTATATATTGTATTGTAGCTATGTACTATGTATTAAGTATATATGTGTATTTAGTATAATCTTAGGTATTAGAGGTATTTAGTTTGTTTTCATTATTTTTAATATTCATTTATTTACTTGCCAGTCTTGCCACACCAACAGCTTCTTTTAGTAATTAAAAGTTAATCTTTTCTGTCCATCCTAAGGTTGTCTGGAAGAGATCGCTCATATAGCGATAAGACCGCCCATTGTACATTACAATATTAATATTGTTTTACTGATATTCTTTGTTAAGGTGTACAATAAAGATTATTCTATTCTATTCTATATTTCTTTGAAAGACAAAGTAGCCTTTTTTAATCACAAATTAACAATATTTAGAAACTATGACTTAACCTCTAAAAATTTGGGGGATTGAAATTAACTACGTACAAAATATTAAATAATAAATTAGTTATATTATTTAGCTTCAACATAGTATAAAATTACCTTATAACATTCTAATATTTTATTTTACTCATCACTATAAAACTACTCCTTTTCAAAGCAGTTTTCGCAAAAAAAAAGTGCATGCTCCATATATATGGGCTTTTGTAAAGATGCAAGAATGCTTTTTTTTTTTGTCTGTGACTGTAGGGCAGTCCCTACATCCGATGTACTTTCTCACTTTACGGAAGGCACATTGAAGATGGTTCTCCCAAAAACAGAGATATTTCCTTAGGAAGACAAATTGCTCTGTCTTTGGCGGAATCAATTTGCTATCAAACACAAATAAGGCAGTTTGGAGTTAACACACCTAAAAAAAGACAATTTAACTATTATATGCATAAAATTAAAACATAATCAAAACACAAAATAGTTACATTGACTATGAGTTTGGGTATTACGTACCCGCTCTATGTTTGTGCATGTGTAGTTTACTCTGTTGCTGGCACAGCACTGTTATTGTCGCTTAAAATCACTCCCCACACCCACCCCCTACAGCTACTGAGTCAGCCAAGTTCGAGGAATCGCACAGCAATATTTAGTGTTTTTCAAATTGGTGGGTATGAGATACCCGACCTCATTCACGCCAGGTTAAAATTTATTATTATCTAAGTTAAAGCTATAATTATGTTTGCACACCATCAATGGTAAAATATTGCACTCTGATAGCTTTTCAGACCTACATTTTTGTACCCATATTTCGCAAATAAAGTGATATGGTGTTATTTGATTTGGTATTGATCACCTTATATGCCGTCCACCAATCCACATTGGGCAAGTGTGGTGGACTACTGCCTAGACCTCCTTCGATGACAAGGAGAGGCCTTGTGTCCCGGCAGTGGGTCGAATTATAAAGGCTGTTATGATGATCAACAAACAAAAAACGTTTTACCTCCCAACTTCTACAAAATTGACAACAAATAAGTAAAATAAATCCAAATTGCATCATAAAACCCAAAAGACCTGTAATAGTTCTTCAGTGAAATGCAAAAAAGTAATTTCTGACGCTTCACCGGCCGCTGCCGCGGCACAATCACTCAGCTCGTGCATATAGGTCTCAAGTATAACCTAACCTAACCCATTATATGTAATGTAATATATCTGGGAGTAAAAAATTCCAAATTTGTTGTGTGATGCTGGTTTATGACCTTCTTTTGTAATCAAAGCTACACTTTAAATTTTGAATTATATCATGATATTCTTTTTATGTTTGTCATGTTGTGATGTTTTCTGTCTAAGCTACAAAAAAAATAAACAGTTTGTTTTCTACATGAACATTTAATAGTTTATTTACAAAAAATATAACAAAATTGCATTATATAAACCTAAAAGACTTGCATTAGCCCTTCAGTAAAACATAAAAAAGTTATTTCTGGCGCTTCGCCGGCTAATGTTTCAATCTATACTTAGTGTGTCTATCCGCACAAAAATTATGAACTTGATATATTAGGGAAGTAGCTCTTTTAAAAGCTGAGGCCAATTATTAAATAGTCACAGATACTCACTGCAGTTGATCCATACTTAGACGTTGCATTTTTACCACTTCATTATTACAAGTGCGGTCAAAAAACGGGTTTGATCGTTCAGAAAAGTAATCCATTATGTTTGAAGGATTCAAAATAGGAATCCACGCTGAATCATGCCATGAGAGACCTAGAGGATTTTCAGTGGCCAGTGGTAAATTACCAATCCTACCAGGCATCATTTTGTAAGTTCGTTATTACAAGAAATATGTACATAAAGAAACTTAGAATAAAATAATTAAAGTAATTAAATCGCTCAGCTTGATTAATTCAACCTAATGAAGTATAGTTTCAAAACCTCAGTTCAATCAAACAAAACAGAATAAAATTATTTATATTGGTATCGCACAGTCTTCCTCGCATTTGACTAACTTGACCACAGACTAATTAAGGATACTTACGTGACTTGACACTTGACATTGACTTTTTTTTTGTTTCCTTTTTTTTTTGTTAAATTTTCATCAACTATAGTCTGTGGTACTCACTGATTGTGATTTGATTGATTGATTGTTTTGGAATTTATCAGATTCATTACGATACTTACGATAGTATCAATCAGTATTCTACCTACTTAATTCATTGTATAGAGAATTTAAATATGTTTAGTTAGATGAGCTAAGATGGAGGAAATAAAACCCTTAAAACTAGAGGTTTACAATGCTTTAATAGATGATTTTAATAAAATGACTTCTTTCAGCCGCAAAGAAGAAAAAGAGCTAAGGAAGAAATACAAATGGTACGTGACACAAGCTGCAAATTAACCTATTAAGATTGATTAAAATTAATACTCATTTTATGAATTATTCTATTATTAGTTTGGCACCTACTACTCTGGGAAGTATTATATCTTTGTTAGTTCAAAGAGCAATGAAAATGAATTATAGGAAGTCTCCAATAATATCCAGCAGATACCATAATCTTTATGAGGAACTTATGAAAGACAAGAATCAAGGAACAATTATTTTGCAGTGAGTATTGCAGTTGAGGATTTGTGAACTTTGATTTATTGTTCCTAGGTATCCATAAAACCAGTACCCACATTCGCTGCCTTTAAAATACATTGGCTTTCAGATCAAAGGTGCAAATTCAGTATACTTATGGTATAAGAACTCAGTACTTATACATAGTATACCTACTGAATTTGCTGTCTAGTTTACTGGTTGAGGGTATTCTTGGAATCCATTTTTATGTAAACGAATTTTAAATATCAATTGGTTTTTAGGTTAGCAGAAAGTCAAGGTATAAGTCCAGCTTTATTTGCTAGATCACTATTACTAAATGTCTATAGTGACTCCACAATGACCAAGAAATGTATGAAAGACACAACACTTATTGAAGACAAGGATTTAGCATATCAAGTGTTTCTGGTAATACTTAAAAGTCCATCTTAACTGCCACATACTTTTTTATTTACTACACACCGGCATGGAATCTTAGCCAAGCCCTTATTTCGCGGCGGCAAAAATGTTCAAGTGTTTTTAACAAATTATGCTAATGTAGTAGAGGTAGGTCAAAAATGTTTAGCTTTATGTTAAGAGGATAATTTATAATGTTGGAGAGTGTTATGGGGTCAGTTTTTAAGTTTCATTCACATCAAGACATTTGAACAAACAAGTTTAAGTTTTCAAGTTGGTACTGTAAAAGTGTAGCTCAGTGGTACTGAACTTTTGTGAGTTTGTGGATTCAATTTAGCATTTGACTTTTCATTTAAAACCAAAAAGATGGCTTTAGGACCTGTCTAACTTGCACAAGCCGTAGCTTTAATCAATCAGGGTGTGACAAAACTTGAGATGCCTATTTCACTCAATATTCTGCATTAATTAATGTAATATGCTTTGAAAAGATACTAGGAGACAGGTAGCTACATTCACTGGCCAGGTAGTGGAGTGTAACATGCACATTAGCTCGAGATGATAGGTTTATCTTCTTAGAATTTTTAAGAAACCGCTACCTCACTGGAGTTAAAATCCGCCAGCGGCTCCAAAACATGAGAGTTGTGAATGTTAGTGAGCGTACAATAAGAAGAAGAATGGAAGAGGTAAATTCAAAGGCACTCAAGTCAGCCTGCGATCAATCTTTTGCAAGTAGATGTATGTTACATTGTCCAAAGCATGCCAGAACGCATGTAGGCTGTTTAAAAGGCACGAGGAAACACCAGATATTAAAATGCATAATAATGACAAAGAAATTCAAAAGACATTTAATTATGCTGTGTTTGATAACAGAGTGTTAATTTTCGTGTAAATGAGTGATTTTGAATTAATATTATAATATTAACAAATATTAGATTGGGGAAAAAGTCTTTTCGCATTATAGTATGTATAAACTTGTAATAAAATCTCTTTGGCTATACTATTTGTATCTGGCTGGTTTTGGTATCATTGAAAGTTTAAATTTTAAAGAACATAATTCCAAATTCAAATTAGGAAAATGTGTGATTTTCATTTGTGTTTCGTACCGCCAAGATGAGTGAATCTAATGAAGAAAATCGATACATTTTAAAATTTTACTACAAAAAAGGTAAAAATGCAACCCAAGCCGCGAAAAAAATTTGCGATGTTTATGGACCTAGTGCAGTGTCTGTGAGAGAAGCACAAATTTGGTTTAAGCGTTTTCAATCCGGAAATTTTGATGTCAAAGATGCACGTCGCTCTGGTCGCCCTATTACAGATAAAATGGATGCCATTTTTGAAAAAGTGGAGCAAGATCGGCATGTCAGTAGTTACGACGTAGCTGAAGAACTGGGAATTGACCACAAAACAGTTTTGGCGCATTTGAAAAAAACTGGGTACACAAAAAAGCTCGACATTTGGGTACCTCACGAGCTCACTGAAAGAAACCTAATGAACCGTGTACTCATTTGTGATTCTTTATTACGACGTAATGAAACCGAACCATTTTTGAAGAAGCTGATAACTGGTGATGAAAAGTGGATCACGTACGACAAGAACGTGCGAAAAAGGTCGTGGTCAAAGGCCGGTCAGGCTTCACAGACTGTGGCGAAACCCGGGTTAACTCGCAACAAGGTGATGCTGTGTGTGTGGTGGGATTGGAAGGGCATTATTCATTATGAGCTGTTACCGGGAACCCATCACTTTATCGCAATTAACTTCATCGATTTTCATTTCCCATAAAACTATTCGCAGATCTTTTTATACAATACTTAACAACTCCTAGAATCAGGTTACATCGCAATTTCATTTCCTCGAATAGTTGTTATCTACAAGCTCATTCCATCGTAAATTCTTTTCCTATTTTATTTATTTTATCGAAATAATGTTAAATCGATGTTTTGTTACCCATAATTTTGTTTCCACGTAAGTTTCAGTTTGCAGAATAGTTGAAACATCAATTTTTACTCCACTAAAGTTAGTGTATATCGAAAATACTTTTTTTATGTAATTACATGTAATCATTTTTGTTTCCCTGTAAAGAAAACCTATGGATTAAGTTAGGTTAGATTTAAAACAACAGGCAGTCAGCAGCAGTGCAACCGAAGCTAACGGAGATTGCTTGTTGTATTCTGGCATGCATGTAGCATGCCAGCATGCTTGCATTGCATGCTGTATGCATGTTTGCATTGCATGATGTATGCATGCTTGCATTGCATGCTGTATGCATGCCTGCAAGATGCTTGCCGTGGGGTGCAGGGGGGCCGGTCGGGGGGCCTGAGGCCCCCCGCTATAAAGAAAAACCATTAATACGAAAATAAACCTAGGTTAGGTTAGGTTAGACTTGTGACCAAGCATAGCGGAGCGAGCGAAGCGAGCGGAGCATTATATTGCTTGCTGCATGTTTGCTTGCATGTTGCATGCTTGTTTGCATGCTGCATGCTTGCTTGCATGCTGCATGCTTGCTTGCATGCTGCATGCTTGCTTGCATGCTGCATGCTTGCTTGCATGCTGCATGCTTGCTTGCATGCTGCATGCTTGCTTGCATGCTGCGTGCTTGCTTGCATGCTGCATGCTTGCTTGCATGCTGCATGCTTGCTTGCATGCTGCATGCTTGCTTGCATACTGTATGTTTGCTTGCATGGTGTGTACCTACTTGCAAATTAAGAATTAATTTTTGAATTAAGAACTAACCTCAACAGTTTTTATCGTCAAACGTCAACAGGCAAATGTATCGTTCGATGAAACGTTACTGCGATGGAAAGTTGTTAAACGAAACATTACAATGTGTAACGTTAAATATTGAAACATGTTTTTATAAATAGTGTTATCGATAACTTAATAGTTTATATGAAACGTTAGTTCGATAGACCGTTATTCTGGTAAGTAACACAACTTTTAAACATTTTTTTTATGAAAGTTTATTCGATAATATGAAACGGTGATCATTAGCTAGCCGATCAATCAAGAAAAATAGATGTTGAAAATCGTGGAATAGTTTACGGTGAAATGAAATTCGATGACAAAAAAATCTGTATTTTGATAGGTACCCTAATTTAAGTAATTAAAACAATATTAAACATGAACCATATCGAAAACTTAGCTTGGCCAAGTTTGCGTGCCGGTGATTGTATAAAGCTGGGTCGGCAGTGCCAATTTTCTTACAAAACATGTTAGCAAAACAGCCTGTCCGCTGCGCCTCTTTTTAAAGTGTTATTGTTTCAAAAACAAGCTCCAACAATTAAGATGTGGCTGCTGTTCTGTCAATGGTAAATCTAGTTTTCCAAAGAAGAAACAGGAATATATTCCGGGTTCGACCCCATCTATATTCACATTCATTCAATATTTATCAAGAACTAAAAATTGAAGATCGCGGGAAACATGTTATTGTATTTTTGCTAACAAAACTGTTAGGCCACGCCCTAATCGGGTAGCAAACAATGTTAGGGTATTAGTAAACACGAAAACACGGCGCAGCGGACCCGGCTTAATACAGTGCTCATTGCCACGGTAATTTACCGTGTCATTGCTTACACACTATTAACATATTGAGTTACACACTATGAACAATTAGGTACTCAAATACTATTTTATTTTTTAGGGAGTCATGAATGATAATCAATATGGTCCTTATGCAGATATAATAAAACAGTGAGTATAAAGTATTGACTCATTGTTAAATATCTGTTTTAGAAAGTAATAAGTATAATATATTGAGATTAATATTATTTCCAGGTCAATAGGTCTTGAATACGAATTGAGGCTAGAAAGGGAATTGAGACTATTGAATATTACATTTTCTGACGAAAATATATTACGGTCTAGAGGATATGATAAAACACCTGATTTTAAGCTTGATGTTCCTATAGCTATTGATGGATTCATAGTAAACTGGATTGAAAGTAAGGCTTTATTTGGTGATGAAGAGAATCATTCCGGATATCTAAAGGAGCAGCTGTTGTGCTACTGGAATAGGTTTGGTCCAGGATTAGTCATATATTGGTTTGGTTATTTGGAGACATTAAATTCAACACCAGAAGTAAACAACATGTTTATATTAAGAACTTCATTTCCAGATAAAGCAAGTATTACACAGTACAAATTCAATGTATAATAGTACCAAAATCTGTTTAATTTATGTACTATTGGGAACTCGGAAAACTTATCACGTTAAGGGTCGTTTTTGTATCACACTGTCAATGACTATCCTTAGCATATTGACCAATAAACTTTAGGGGTGTGTGATCCAATACAATTGTCTTGGCAAACTTTGTCATAAAGACCTCTGATTGGCAGTCGTCGAGTTGCGGAGACAGCCAGGGCTGCCAGGTGTTCGGTATTTTATAGCACTGTGCAGGGCACATCTAGCCATTTCACTGCTCTCTGGGCAAAAGCGTTTTTTATCACTGTTCGGTATTTTTTTGGAAAAGACCTGGCAACCCTGGAGACAGCCCGTACGACGAAGAAGAAGAAGACCTCTGATTGAATTTTATTTAATTTGGGGGACTTACATAGAGAAATATACTCTGCAAATACATTACAAAAAGCCAGTAACAAACCTCCACGACGGTAGACGGTAGGAATAAAAATTTACTCAAACAATGACCTTTTTTAATGAATTGCAACGATGTCTCACAAAATAAAATAGGGTCTCTTTTGGTCAACTGTAATAGAATGCGGGGTTAACAAAAAAAGCTCACTTTAAACGAAAATTTGAAATTTGAAAATGATCAGTTGCCCGACTCCCCGATAGTACAGTACTTACAGACTGCTGCACGCACACTGCTGCACATCCAGCTAGCTACCCAAAACTATCAAGTTTCTTCAATACACTTTTTGTCATATCATAGTTCTTATTACTTTTGAAATTAATAGCGTCAAGATATTCAAATGGTTCGCATTTTGCAAATGTCACATGGGCAACCATAAATTAAAAATGTCACACTCTGATGTGACTCAACTACGGAAACGACATTTTTTAACGATTGTGGTAGCCTAATATTAGCAGTCTATACTTATAATTTTTAAGCCAAATATCACCTTTTGGTGAATACACACAGAAGTTGCGCGTGGCTATAGTGTAACGCGATCAGGAGACGACACGAACACCAACCTAACAGCATTGAGACGCTGTAAAGCCGAAATCGGCGGCGTGTCAAGCCAATCTTACCTCAATTATTTACAAAATACGTCGCGGCCCGCCCTTTGAAAATATAAAGACGCTCGTAAGCCGTTGTTTTAGTGCCCGCGCCCTTTCTCTAGCAAGCCTGCTATTGTAGGAAAAGGCGCTGATTTCTAATACTTCTACTGCTACTCTCGTTTGTACGTAGGCATATCTACGCCTTTTGTCACGCGCTTTTTCTGTGTCTTGCACTTCACAGATTGTTTAATTGTTCAATTTTATTATTAGTTCAATGGAAAGAAAGAGCATGTTTAAACCGTTGCTTTTTGTTGGTATCAAACATTAAAAGAATGAATGTTAACAATAGTTTTTATCATTTATTTTACTCTTCTTCAAATTAATGTCTTTCTTGACCATCTCGTGGACATATAGACCAGAGGCTTTAGACAACATGCATTTCGACAATCGCTAAGTAAAAAAATGTATGGGATTGACATAAGCAATCGATCACTTTTCGATTGCTTATGTCAATCCCATACATTTTTTTACTTAGCGATAGCGAGAGCGATTGCCGAAATGCATGTTGTCTAAAGCCTCAGGGTCGATAATTTTTGAGACCAAAAAAATTATAGTAGGATGAAATCCATTGGAAAAGGTAGAGAATATAACAATAATGAAAGGAAAAATAAATTACGGGCGATCTGAGGTCAGGCAGTGGGAGGGGCTGAGTTTTTAAGGGTAAAAACGGTCTCGATTTCCGGTAAACTGCAAGTCCTATGAAAAAAGTTAAATGACAAAGTTGTAGGTAGTAAAAAGATCTACAACTTTTGTCGACAAAGAATTAAGAACATACTCTTATTCTAAGGTATCGACACTTTTTTCACATAACCTCAAAATTTATGTGAAAATTTTGAATAACCGAGTCTGGTTTTTTTTTCTTTTGCAGAAAAAATATTTTTCACGAAATTTTGTGAAAACACCTTTGTATGTCCCAAACATACAGTATTTTTTTTTTATTTAAAATATTCATAATTTTACCCTAATTTGACTTAATATCGAAAAAGCTCCCTAATTTTCAATCGAAAATTCTCACGTCAAAATATCTGCTTTTTTAAAATAGTTGGTGTGTTTTTTGTTCGTCGAAATCTCTACTTTCTGATGGTATAAAAAAAATATACACTACTCATGCTACGGCCGCACACATCGCGATAACATTCGTGCGATAATCTTAGTCTTCGGCCTACCGCGCGAATGTGCATGGCCACACATTGCGCGCTGTAAAGTCTGTCGCGATGTGATCGCGATGTTGCGCAAGAAACAAAATGGACGCCGCTGTCGGTCTTTATATTTTATGGCAGCAAATAACTATTTTTTATTGTGTCAGGAGTTTGTCTAATGCTACGGCCGCACACATCGCGATAACATTCGTGCGATAATCTTCGCCTTTGGCCTACCGCGAATGTCCATGGCCATACATTGCGCGCTGTAAAGTCTGTCGCGATCTTAGACAAAGAATTGTCTAAGGTCGCGATGTTACGCAAATAACAAAATGGACGCCGCGGTCGGCCTATATTTTAGGGCAATTATTTTTTATTCTGTCAGGAATTACTGTTTAAGAAAAAAGCAAGGCTAAACAATATTGACTCACACTCCTAATTGCTAATAAGTTCTAATTTAAACCAATACGTCCGATGTGCACGATGTCTATGCGCCGACTGAAGACTAGCGATGGGCGATTGTTAGTAAAAACAATCGAATTATTCGAATAATCTGTTTATTCGAATGCATTCGATAACAAGTCATATTATTCGATAAATTGTCGATTGTTATTGCAGTCGCATCGGGTCAATCTGTGTCCATCGACTTGCATGCGTACGCTGCGCGCTACGGTAGCGCGTAAACGAATAACAATCGACGTGTCAATTGATGGTTCTTTCGATTGCTGCGATTTGTGCTTGCGCCCAAATTGTTACACGCGTCATCAAACATATCGATACATGTTCACCGATATCTCCGTCAATTGTGTACCGATTTAGGAAATTCTTTTTTTGCTTGAAACAGTATAGTCCTGAGCACAAGGTCATTGTCACCAAGGTAGGATCTGATGATGAGAACCCAGGTGCACCGAGGGAACTCCACAAATATTATGGGCACGTCTTTTATGCTTTACTTATTCATATGTTATGTTATGTTCTTAGTTATTGCGTATCCAGGAAGTCATCATCTCATGGTGCTAAGCTGATGATGGAAAGCACAGAATTCCTTAACGGTTAGGAGTAGGTATGAAGATTTTTTATAGCAGCAACTAAACAGTAAAATGGGATTCGTCGAGCGAAATGACGTTAGTGTAGGTACAGTCAGCAACAAAAATTGTAGAACATTTTAACTAACAGCACGTAATTTTTTTTTGCTGCACTATCTATTCAATTGATTCCAAGGAGCAAAGCGACAACCAGATTAGATGTCGGTACAGTCAGCAAAAAAGTTTCATACAAATAATCACGCTCGTAATCCCAAAAGAGGTTGAGCAAAGCTTTATAGGTAACATTTAGTTACACACAAACCCACATCTGGCATTATGGGCCATACAGTAGAAATTCTTAAGTAATGTAACAAAAATACCAAATACCAAGGCAGTGACCAAAATCCCCCCCCCCCCCCCCCCCCCCCCCTCTAAACGCGTCCTTTCGCAGGAGCAACTACGTAGGTACTTTTCTCGCTAGTAGATCCGTCGATTGTTATTCGAACGTCGATTTTTTATCGAATAATTTGTTGAAAGAACGAATAAATCGACATTCGAATATTTGATTTATCAATTGTCGATTCATTCGATAACTTTTATTGGAACAATCGCCCATCGCTACTGAAGACCACGAAGTGTGGCCACGCAAGCGAAGGACATCGCGATAAAAACGCTTTGTTTGCGCCATAATATTATGTATTTCATTTTAAAAAGGATCAGGAACTTTTCATATCTTTATAATCCTGAAAATAAAATCATGAAACTCCTTCTGCCGTTCTAGGTCTACAAACTTCAACTAGAGACTTTGCTATGAACCTTTGCTAGGCGTTCACACCGATTGCTGTTCACATGTCCTGTGATTGGTAGGTATGTATTGATATTTACATATCTGGTAGTCCCGAGTTCGAATTTCTATAGGTGCCAATGCTTGTATACATTAGTAATGATAAATCTTCAATACAGTAATGGGTTTCAATCATCGAGCACATAACCAATAGAGGAGAAATGTCACTTATTTTGTTCTAAAATAATTCCGCCAAACATTTGCACAGGCATGCAAATGTTTTTATCGATACCTATGATTGTGAACATTAGTCTCTAAGTAATAATGAATACATGTAATTAATAACTATGTATTCATTTTACTAGGTATGTATTTCGATGCGCAAAAGAAATAAAAATAAGCTAAGCTTGGCGTCACCGCAGGGTGAATGCGTCGTAAAGGCGGGTATTACCACTCCCAGAACATAGTTCCAGAAAACATCCTACGTACTCAGAAAAATAAAAAATAAGAATTAATGACAAACAAAGATTGACATTGTCAGTCAATTATGTAAACAAAAAATTTGGAAATAATAGCGCGTAGCTTTCTGGATTATTTTGAATTATACAAAATAATACAGAAAGTAATAGATATAAAAATCAATTAAAAGTAAAAAAAAATACAAATAAATGTTACTTACAACGAAAAATAAATCAAAGCGATAAATTGCCATATCATACCGTGTTTCGGTGGTCTTGCTAGGCGGGCAGGTGCATTTGCGTTAGTGATTTGTTGGAAAATTGCAATGACGTAGGAATTCAATGGACGTGCCCTAACAACAAAAAAACCGTGCCGGTTGAGCGCATAAAATGGCGGACTGACAGCTGTTATAGTGCTGTTCGGTAGTATCTTGCTATATCGATAAAATTATTTTGTGAAATTATTTTATTGTGTCATAAAGTTAGCTTATCAATATGAAATGAATGCATAGATATAGGAAACTGTAGATGGGCAAAGTAAAGGAGAAAGAGTATCCTCACACGTATATTAGAATGAGATAGACATACGAGACCATTTCACGTATACGCAGGCGGTCTAGGTCGGCCTGTCAGTCACGTAGAAAAACAGCAACTTTCAGACTGCAGTACTATTTTTCACGGACACGTGCGCATTTCTCACACTGGTGCATTTTTTGGTCTCGCCTTTAATACCGAACACGATTTCTTGGCAAGCTATAAACATCAGTAATTATAAAGCTATCATTACACCCTTAGATAGTTCAAATTGTATTAATGACTCATGGGGTTTATACACTCTCAACTCTCACGGAGGGGTCGATAGTGCCGCGGTCGAGAGTTCTACGTAACGATGACAAAATATTAAAATAGAGCCTCACAACGCCTGTTAGGGAAAAATATCTAAAATTATTATGTATATTAAAAAAAAAGTCCGTTATCTAGTATCCGTAATACAAGTTCTCAATGATTACTACGTTAAGTTCTAATGTTATTCATTGAAATACTTCGGGCTAGATAATTGGTGTGAGCGTGGAAATATATTATTATTAATATATTATATTATTATTTTGCTAAAATATTAAAACGAAATACTAGAACGTAAATCAATATGTTTATTATTTACATGTAGTACCATTATTAATTTGACTATACAAACTCAAACTCAAATTTCTTTATTCATTTAGGTACAATTGTGATGCCAAAGTGAAGTTTGATGCCATCGGCTTAAGAGTCTACCAAGAGGCCTTGTTCTGAGAAAAACCGGCAATAAACTCAGCTTTAGAAAGAGCTTTTTCCACTCCTACTGCTTCCAACCACATTTTCTTCCTATATTTACTTCTTGGAATCTAAAAAAAACAAAAACCTATAAGATATATTGCAGATGAAAATTGGAACCTTAAATAATTTGGGTTGGGTATGGGATAGGCAATTTTATTTTCATTTATATTGGTGTTCTTTAGCTGTATGAATCTATTACAATTGATAAGGTTAAAAGAAGACATAAATAATAATAAAAATTTTTTTTTTTTTTTTTTTTTTTTATAGCTTGCACGGTTTGTGCATTAGCCACAGACAAAGGTAAGGAAACGGATACATATTATTAATCGGATCAGGAACGGAATAAGATCAGGAAAGTATTAAATAAGGAAAGGGTATTAAATTTTAATGTTATTCTCACTTATAAACTTACATATAATATTATATATATTTATATCATTACTATATAATAAATCTGTTATGGAAGTTGGTAGTGGGACATTAATGGAAGTTAGGGATTCTACAAATGAGGAGTTATCATATAAGGCACAAGAAAAGAAAAGATGATTTACATTGCCTTCATCATTTCCACACTCACACGTGCTAGTAGGCACTATATTTAATTTAGCAAGATGAGCAGGACAACAAGTGTGGCCCATTCTCATGCGAGAAATAATCGATGAACACCGTTTACCAAGCTTCATAGTAGAAAACCAGGGTTTAACTGGGATATATGGTTGAATTCGTTTATAATACGTTCCCTTTACTTGGCTGCTGTGCTGCCAATCTTCAATCCAAGAGTCGCGGAAGTCTATCTTTGGGACAGCAATTAAATCAAAGCAAAAGTTTTTGTAGTAGAAAATATCACCATCATCAACCGCAGCTTTGGCCAATTTGTCAGCTTTTTCATTACCGAAAATATTATGATGGCTAGGAATCCATGCAAAACATACATACAAATTATTCTTTATGAAATTTTGAATTAATTTTCTACACTCGAAAATCAAAGGATGAAGAATATTACTTTTAAAGGGAAATTTATTCAGAGCCTGCAATGAACTTTTCGAGTCAGTGAAAATAACAGATTTTTTTAATTTCAGCAAAAGAATATATTCTAAACATTTAAAAAGGCCCAAGCATTCGCCAGTAAAAATTGATGATTCAGGGGGTAATTTGATTTTCTGAACAATATTGTATTGCAAATGAAAGACTCCTACGCCAACACAAGAATTATCAATACCTTTGGACGCATCACTAAAAATATAATGGCAATCTTTGAAAGAAATGTCACTGTCTAGTGTGAAATTAAAGATTTGTCTGGCATTAACGTCACCTTTGTTTACATTCATATCAAAATGTATGTCAGGAGTAAGTATTAATGATTCAAAGTTAATTGAAAATATTGGAAGGTAAAGAGATCTATGGGTTGGAGATTGAAAGGATTTAAATTTGCGGAAACTTTTAATTAGCAGCGGTATAGATTTGTGAGCCCAATAGGGAGAAGTATCTATATAATCTGATAGTGTTTGCAACTTACAGTAAAGGGGGTGCTTTGAAAATTGAAAAGCTCTAAATATAAATCTATCGCATAACAATTGTCGGCGAATATACAGAGGAGATTCTACACATTCAATTTGCATCGCGTTAATAGGACTCGATTTCATTGCACCCAAAATTAGACGGAGAGCCTTGTGTTGGATATTATCCAATTTTGCAAACCCAACCTTACTGCAAGGTTCCAAAATAAAAGTTCCATAGTCCATAATACTTCTTATTAAAGCATTATACAGTAATTTTAATGAAGTTGGATGAGCACCCCACCAAACCCCTGATAAACATCGAAGTATATTTAAAGCTTTTTCACATTTAGCAAATATATTATAACAATGGGAGAGTCCTGTCAACTTTGAATCTAAAATAATGCCAAGGAACTTGGCCTCATTGTTTACTGGGACAGCCTGATTGTTATAATAAACTGTAATAGGAGGTAATATGCGCTTTCTAGAAAAAAGTACAATGGAGCTTTTAGGCACTGACAAACTTAATCCGTTTTTATCTAGCCAACCATTCAACTTTTTTAGCGAATAGGATAACAAAGAGCATAACTTATCTTCACATTTACCATCAACATATAAAAGTAAATCATCAGCATATTGTAATACACTGCAGTTATCTATCAGAACACCTTCTAGATCATAAGTATAAATATTATATAAAAGAGGACTAAGCACTGAACCCTGTGGTAAGCCTTTCCATATTAGTCTTGACTTTGAATTTAAATTATCTATAAAAATATGAATAGAGCGTTCTGATAAAATATTAATTATAAAGTTAATTAGAATAGGAGGAACATGTAGTTCTTGCAATTTAATTTTTAGAATATGTAGCTCAACATTATCATATGCTGCAGTAATGTCTAGAAAAGCTGCAAGCAATGATTTATTACATGAAAAGGCAATACGAATATCAGTCGAAAAAATGCTCAAACTGTCAATAGTGCTCCTTCCTTTCCTAAAGCCATATTGGGAATTGGCCAATAAACCATTGCTTTCAATGAACCACTCTAATCGATTTTTTACTAAATGCTCTGCAATTTTTAGTAAAACAGAAGACAGGGCTATTGGTCTGTATGAGTTAGGATCAGTTGCGGGTTTTTTGGGCTTAAGGATAGGAATGATTTCCTGTGACTTCCAACTAGAGGGGATAATACCAGAGGTAAAGGAAAAGTTTATCAGAGAAAGAAAATACTGAAGACTAGGGTCCCCTAAATGAGATAAGAAGGAATATGGGATCCCATCCAAACCAGGAGCGGAGTCTTTAACATAGGACAGGACACCCTTTAACTCAGAAAAGAGAAAGGGAGAACTGAGTGCTGGATTATTATTTAATGTAGAACTTGACAGATTTATAGATAAATGGTTTAAGGGCACTAAAGGAGGGGCTAATTTATCTAGGAAATCCTCAACTAACTGTTCATCTAAAACAGAAGGTTTAGAATCCTTGAAGGCCGATCGAAATCTTCTTATTTTAGACCAGACAACAGAGGGAGCAACATCAGGAGAAACAGAGGAGCAAAAACTTTTCCATCCCTCCCATTTTTTCTTCTTGAAGAGTTTTCGGGTTTGCGAAATGACACTACTTAATATATTAAAATTATCTATTGTACTCTCAGCTGTATAATTCATTTCAGCAACTTTTCGTCTTTTCACAGCTTGGGAGCATTCATTATCCCACCAAGGGGGAGAAGGAATTTTTGTATTATTAATAGATTTCTTAGGAAAAATACTATCAGCAGCCTCAATTAATAGTTGAGCAAATGAGTCAGAACTTAAAGTATGGTTGTTTGAAGATATTAAAGGTAGGGATGAGATTTTTTCATCAACGTGATCTTTAAAAAGTCTCCAATCTGCATTTTCTAATCTATATTTCAAACGGGGAGATCTTCTAGTACGGTTCCCATTTTGATTTGGGAAAGTAATTATAATAGGAAAATGATCACTTCCAAATGTTGATACATATGTTTCCCAGAGTAAGGAGGAAGCTAAATTGGGAGAACAAATAGATAAATCAGGGCAACTATTGCCCTCATGAGGCAGGGTACGTCGAGTAGGTGTCCCATTATTTAAAATACACAAATTTTCAATGTCAAGCATATCTAAAATTCTATTTCCATAATAATTGGATGATGAACTACCCCATGATTCATGCTGAGCATTAAAATCCCCCATAATTAATATAGGTTTAGGAAGAGTAGAGCAGATACTAACTATTTCATCACTAATAGAAGAAGATGGGTGAGGTATGTATACAGATACTAGACAATAATTATTCACCATGGCAGCTATAATTTGGAAGTTAGAGCTATGAGAATTTATAGGAATATGAAAAGATGGTATAGAATGACTAACTAGGAGGGCTGCTCCACAGTAGCCATCACTTCTATCCTCTCTATAACAAACAAAACCGGGAACTTTAAAAATAGTTTCTGGTTTCAACCACGTCTCTTGAAGAGAGACAGCAAATGGTCTGAATTTATTTATTAAATAAAATAAATCAGATTTTTTACTATTTATACTGCGGCAATTCCACTGAATCACTATGGAATTGTGCTCCACTGGGAGTACTTATATTACTATTAGATACATTATTAATGGCAGCGTTGGACGGTAGCTTAGAGAAATCAGTTTGATTCAATGTAATAATTAAGGTTTGAATTAATTCTTTAATAGAAATATTAGCCAAATTAGGATTTTCTGTATATACAGGAGTAGTAGAAGGAAGATTCATATTATAATTCTTAATTAAATTTGAATGGGCTTGGCGATCATATTCATAATAAGGTTTATGGGAAACTTTTTTATTGACTAACACTGTTTTCCTGTATGATAAACTAGGGTTTTTATTTTCAGGTGACTTAGAACTTGAGAAATTTATTTGAGGAGATGAAAAATTAGGTGAAGAAGTTAGAACATCGGCATAGGATCTGTTAATTGGTGGATGTAGCTTTAAAGCCTCAGAGTATGAAATGCAACTTTTAGCCATGGATTCCTTAATGCTTTTTTGTCTGTTATACTCTGGGCAGATTTTGCTAGTGGCATGATGAGAGCCAGAACATAGGCAACACAGTACAGATTCCTCATCAAAAGTACAAGAGTCACCAGTGTGACCTAAGCCGCATTTATAACACCTGGGTGTAGATCTACACTGTCCTTTAATATGGCCATATCTACAACAGTTGAAGCATTGAATTGTTGGATATATGTATAAATCTACTGGAAGAGAATTATAAAATAAAAACACTCTTTTGGGCAAAACTTGGCCATCAAAAGTTAAAACTACAGTCTCAATAGGAACAAATTCACTTTTTCCATTAATAATGGTTTTACGATTAAGTCTCCTAACTTTAATAATATTTCCACAACCAATGGGAACTGATATATTTTTCAATACTTCATCTTCAGACCAATCTGCAGGAACTCCCCTAACAACTCCCATTCTTGTGATACTAAAAGATGGTATAAAAGCCTTATATTGAGATGCCTTTAAAAGTCCACTTTCTACAAACTCATTTGCATCTTGATGGTTGCAAAAAGAAAGGGACACCCGGTTTCTACCAATTTTTTTAAGGCTGCCGTTTACAACATTTTTAAAAGAATTTTTCTTTAAGAAAAAACCAAAAGTTACAGGATGGATGGTGACATTTTCATTAGGTTCAGATTCTTTTTGAACATGGACAACATATGGAGCTACATCCGAAGACTGGTAAAAGATCCTATTTATTGAAGGTTTAGGTATACTAGCATTATCTGACTGTGGAATTGAAGGGGGAGGCATAGAGGAGACTATATTAGATTGTTTCTGGATTGTATCTTGCGTATCATAGTGACAATTACAATCATTGTTTGAAAACGTAGAGGATTTATGTGATCTTCTCTTATTGTTACAATGTTTACATATTTTGCGTGACGACGTTCGCCTACGCTTACTAGCAAAACTTTTTATGCTTGCAGAGCCATCGGTATCATTAAGAGATCCATCTGTTTCCATATCAGACCTATTACTTATAGTTACAAAGTTAGACACCTGGAGGGCAGAGCCCCCAGGGTCATCTTGGACACTCATATAATTGAAATAGAAAAAACTTACCAATTCATAGAAGAAATGTCACAAATATTAATAGATAAATATCAAATAAACTTAAATAACAAATATAACTACTTATCTGATCTTAATTATTAAAAATTTAATTAAAAATTTACAAATCTTAAAAAACACGCCCGCCAAATTCGACCGTTTCCCGCGCTTCCTAATAAAAAATTAAACACTTTCCAAGTTGTAAGAGTAACCAACCTTATGGACACCAGTATTTTTTTTTTATAAATCCTCTTTTTTAAATCGTATAAGAATAATGATCTGATATTATATGTATAGATTGTAACGTTGCAAGTATTATTTTAATTACATATTCATAATAATAGAATTATTTATAAATTTTACATAATTATCAATAAAATACACACTAATTAACCTTATAATATAATTAAACTATAACTAAACCTATACTAAATATTCTAATTGTCTATTACTAAAACACGCGCAAGCCAAAACTTATTCAAACTTTCTTAACAAAACTTAAATACAACACAACTTGTCTATTTTGATGTGTGGTCTTCTGTACCAGTAAGTATGTCTTTTGTTTCGGAACCGGCCGTGATACGATGATCTCCGAGTAGCTGCGCGGGCGCTGCCGCCGAGACCTCGAATAGCTAGCCATTGAGCAAGTCCATCGTCGTTCCTCTCTTAGAGAATTTTATAATAATTTAGATTATCAAAATCAATTGCAATATTACATTAATCGCAAGTTTTTATAATACGCTGGTTGCGTGCATTTTGTTGTGAGTGTATTTATCTCCCCGAAAAGGGGATCAAGGTTGGGTTTCCAACATCGGCGCGGTCACGTTTTGACTCGCTGCCGTTTTGCTACGCCACCGTCACGCCTGCTGGGGACTGGTCTCCGCCTGAGGAGTGTCACCGAGCCGACCGCCTTCCATCTTCGGCAAACCAGGGGAGTCTGTCTCTGCGTAGGCAAGTTATCAGTCGGGCCTTTTGACCCCCCCAATAAATTTGTGTACGCTAGCCGGTTGTTTTTTTATAACACAACCCGTAGTTGCGACAAGATGCTATTTTGAAGGCATATGTACTCCATCTGCCCTTAGGGGCAATATTATATTGAAGAGGCCTTAGGGCCTCTTCAATATAATATTGTCATGATTATGTATTATCGTCATTTACTTTCGATAATTTGAGAACAACACTAGTTGTCAAATTCAACATTTTCTTAGCTTGAAAATATTCAAAATAAAGCCTAATCTTTAATTGAAATCCACATGAATGGAATCACATGGATGAATAAAAAATTTAAAACATTCAGAGTACCCATAAATGCTAAAACTAATTACTATTTACTTGTAAATTTTAAGACTTACCGGTGCAAAGTTAATCTTTGTTGATTTTCGTCTTTCCTTGACCCACACCCTATTACACTACACTTAGGCATTATGACGGTGTGATCTTTCACAACTTCGCGTAATTTCAATGAAGAAATCTCCAGAAAAAGAAAGATAAATATTAATTTTGATAATGTTTACAAATCGTTGACACATGAAGTACCAAACAGTAACTGACAGTTATGTCACACAATATGGCTGCCTGGCCGCAAAATATATATTAAAATAACTATGGCTACAGACAATAGGCCGGGTCCATAGAATTCCTACGTCATTGGAAAATTGTGACTTAGTCGCCGATGTATCGATCTCGTCAATACATCGTTATTTTTTAAACATCGATGTATCGTTTGCATCCCTACGTCAGTACTGTCATGTTTTTGTAAGTCATAATAGCGCATGATAAAACAATCTAAAAACTTTTAATTATTAGATTTGTTCACGAAAGTTGTACGAGCTTATTAAACTTGTAATAATTAATTAATTAATATTTAAATATTACCAGTACGTGACAAATTTATATACATGTCTGTTGGTCTGGGGCAGTCGTTTAGCCATGTCTTTTACATTTGCATACTTGTCAGAACGCGTTTTTGGCGACACGGCGCGGTGCCTGCGGTATCTTTTTGGTAAATAGTAACTGGATTAACGATTAACGGACTTAGGATAATTTAAGGGAAGTTAACGAGTCCGTTTACATTTTTTAAAGTTAACTTAAAAGTTAATCCGTTAATAGAAATGTTAACTTCGTTAATTAACGATTAACGGATTAACGAGCTAATAGCGCGAGTGAGATGGCCGCACCGGATGGGCACCACTGGTCATTTGCACCAATGAGAGAGTCAATCAATAGATAATTATCAGACTGTTATTATCACGATAATTATCCATTCGAACTCTGTGGTTGAGTGATGGGTAGGTTAGGGTTAATTTTTTTTATAACCAGGCGGAGTGCACAGTATTTGGGAGAGTCTAGTGTTTTATGCACCTATGTGGCTGATTGATGAGTAGGTTTCTTATGTATAATTATGAATCTTTACCCTACTCCTACGCTACCCTACTCATATCCCTACCCGATCCTTACCCCAAAGATGGCAAGTTTATGTAGGTAGCTATATTTTAATGATCAAACGATATTGTATGAATTATAAATTTACGAGGTTTCACTTTATTTTTAATCACAAGTTATAAAATTCGATGTCACTAACAGTATTTTTTTGGTGTCAATTTGCAGATTTTTTTGATACTATTGCTTGAATATTAAGTCATAAATTCAGATGCTTAATAGTAGTTTATGCAACTGTCATATAATGAAGGGTATTAAAACACGAGTGTGAGTTTATGAAACGAGCGCAGCGAGTTTCATAATAGTAACGAGTGTTTTAATACCCGTGTTATATGCAGTTGCATACACTACTTTATCTACACTCATACATAAATTCAAATAAAACAACAGAAAAGACAAATGTATGGGTTAGATCCCTTTGCCTTCCCGAGTATTTAAGAAAAATAACTGTATCATAATGAGTCGAACCGGTGATAAAATGGGGTCATTATGTTACAGGTTTTTTTTTTAATTTTAATTTTGATTATCTGTATTAAAAAGTATGTCATTTTATGTTCACCTTTGATATCGTAATTCGAATATTATGACATGAGTGTAGATAAAAATTAATATCAAACAAAAAAAAATATATAAAGTAATTTTTATAGAAGATAAAATCTATGATATTTGCGGCTAATATAGAAATTTTTAGAAGCGCATGAATTGTGGCCGACTAATTAATTTAGAAAGCAGCTCCGATTTTAGAGGAAAATATTGATAATTATTAGAAGTTCGATTAATTACATGCCCTTGTTAAATAATAGTAAGTATTTACCTACCTACTTTTAGAAAAATCACATAAGCCAATGTTTTTAAATTATCTACTCAAGTAATTTGAAAAAGTCGAAAGATTAACGTACTTATAGTATTTTCACCTCAGGAACGCGGGTGAGTGTTGTGTACAGTCAGCTTCATAAATATCTGAGTGTCAAGACTGATCAAAATTATCTAACAGACAAAAATTCAATATTATATGCGCTGCTAGAGTATCTTATTGTTGTATGTAACCATCCAGAGTAGTCAATATTATCTAAACAACACAATTCCATTAATATGTAATGTGATAAGATGACCAATAATATAATTTATGTGTATATATTTATGCCGTCTGTGGAGTACCATTGGTTATGTGTTTATTATTAGTATTTTCTTATTGTGCCAACTTCCCTCTAAGTTAATTGTTCCATGCAGATCCTGTCCATCCTAAGGTTGCCTGGAAGAGAACGCACTCAGCGATAAGGCCGCCTATTGTACCTAATTAATTTAGCATAAGTTATATGTTGTGTAGTTTAAATTTTGTTGGTGTAGAATAAAGTATAAATAAATAAATAAACAGCAAAATGACAAGAACAAAACCGGTAGGTATCCAAAATCGACAGAAAACAAAAAGCCACTAGGTCCCTGGTTGTCACCTCGTCGTGTAGGCTCGTCGTGGAGGGGAAAATACTACGAAAATTTTCCCGGGTTAAATCCAACGAATTAGGAATGATTTCCTAATTCGTTGGTTAAATCCATGTTATTGTAGACACGCAATTTTTAAAATGGCGCCACAATGTAAAAGCAATTGACAGTCAGATGAAACCTACAACCTTCTTGGATGAAACAAACTGCATGCATTCTACAGCCAGACTTCTTCTTCTTCTTCTTTGTGAATGGCATTAAGGCTAGTGTTGCCATTTGCCATATGCAAGTTTGGAGGTAAACTTGATCAGTAGTTTTTTAGGGATTTTTTTAAGGATAAAAAGCAGGAAACGATTCTTTTACACAACTTTTAAACAACGAAAAGGAATTTGGAAAGGAATCAGGTGAGTAGGTAGGTAATAGGTATACAATATGAGATGAAAGGATAAGATGGGTAGTGATGAAATAATAATATAAATAATTTAAGATATGAAGAATAGTGTAAGCAATAATAGTAATGTAAGTAATCAAATCTTGATATCATTTTTCCTGATAAATAACGCTAAAAGTTTGTAAATATCTGGATTATTATCATGTAAAAGGATGGAAATGGAAGTAGGAAAAGGAACATTCAATTCGATAAGAGATTTTAGGAAAGAATCTCTTTCGAAACGCGGGCAAACAAAGAAGATGTGATTTGTGTCACTATCAACATGACCACATTCACAAGTAGGGTCAGTGATGATTCCAAATCTAGCTAGACGCTCAGGCGTACAAACATGACCCAAACGCATACGGATTAAGATTGATGTGACTCTCTTACTAAACCTCAGTTTAGCAAACCAAGGTTTGGTAAGAACAAATGGTTGAATGTTTCTATAGTATTTTGCTATTGCAATACCACCTTCTGTCCACAACTTTGTCCAAGATAAATGAAGCTCTGACTTAGACAGACTAACCAAATCAATACTGAAGTTTTTATAAAAGTCAATGTCACCACATCGAACGGCATCCCGGGCTAAATGATCAGCGAATTCATTACCGGTTACACCACAATGGCTAGGCACCCAAGCAAATGATACTGAATAGCCCTTGGCTGAACATTCTAACAATAAATTACGTATTTTTAATATCAATGGATACATTTTAAGTTTAAAAGGAAATTTTTCTAAGGCATATAATGCACTCAATGAGTCAGTAAAAATTACTGTTTTATTTAACTTTGCTAAAAGGATAAATTCAACTGCTTTGAAAAGTCCAAGGCATTCTCCAGTAAAAATAGAAGACTGAGGAGGAAGTCGCATTTTTTGTTGAATCTTATAGTTGCTGTGATAAACACCCACACCCACATCAAGTAAATCGCTTTTAGATGCATCAGTGAAAATTTTGTGCCAACCATACCAATATTCATCAACAGCCATATTAAAACAACTATTGGCATTTGCCTTATCTATTCTTAGATTAAAAGTTATGTTAGGTATCAATGTTATGGAGTCATAGTCTGAAGTATACAAAGGGAGAATTGGGCATTGATACGTTGGGGCAGCCATATTTAAATATTTATTATAACTTTTAATCAAAGGCGGCAGAGATTTGTTATTCCAATACATTGATGTTATTTTGTTCGCCAATTGTTAAATTTTTTGCATAACTATATTATGATTACTTATTTGCGTTGATTTGTAAAAGAATCTGTCAGCTAGGTATTGTCGCCGTAAATGGAAAGGAGGATCATTACATTCCACTTGTAATGCACATATTGGACTCGATTTCATGGCACCACTAATGATTCTTAGGGCCTTAGCTTGTATACTATCTAACTTCCTGTAGTTTGCTACATTACAAGGCTCTAGCAGGAATATCCCATAGTCTAGAACACTCCGTACAAGAGCGATGTAAAGCAGCCTCAACGTAACGGGATGACTACCCCACCAGACTCCAGCTAGACATCTCAAGATGTTAAGACTGCGCTCACATTTATTAACGATGTATTCACAATGCGAGTTACCAGTAAGTTTAGAGTCAAGAATCATACCCAAATATTTTGCTTCCCGCTTTTGCGGAAGACAATCTTGACCAAAATTAACATTTACTATATTCTGTGACCGCATTCTCGTAAACAAAACAATTGATGTTTTAGAGACTGATAACTCTAGGCCGTTCTTTTCAAGCCATGTTTTAAAAGTAATCAAAGAATTATTTAAGGTTTTTGCAATATTGGGTATCGAATGACTTATACAGTACAATACGACATCATCGGCGTATTGAATAATAGCACATGAGTTGTTGAGAGAGCTTTCAAGATCATAGGTATACAAATTATAAAGTAGTGGACTTAGTACTGACCCTTGAGGCAAACCTTTAGACATACGCCTTTGAATCACAGTGTCCCCAATAGACAGCATCAGATACCTTTCGGAAAATAAATTAATAATAAAATTACAAAGCATAATTGGGATTTTCAAAATGTCCAACTTCTCTCGCAAAAGCGTTATATTAACATTGTCATAGGCCGCTTTTATATCAATAAAAATGGCACCAACTGACGCATTATCAGAAAAAGCTATTCGAATATCAGACACTAGAATGGAAATGCAATCGTAAGTACTTTTCCCGCGTCTAAAACCGAACTGACTTTTCGAGAGAAGGCCCTTGCTTTCGACGTACCATTCCAAACGATTTTTAACTAAGTGTTCGGCAATCTTTACTAGAACTGTTGAAAGAACAATGGGTCTGTAGGATGTTACATCTGATGGTAGTTTATTCGGTTTTAGTATCGGCAACACTATCTGCTGTCTCCATGTTGAAGGAATATTACCTGTCAACATGACATTGTTTATCAAATGTAAATAATAGCTTAGTACTTTATCCCCAAGGTTCGTAATGAAAGAATATGGAATGCCATCTATACCCGGAGCAGAGTCTACTAGGTGATTTAGGATTCCTTTTAATTCGGAGAGTGAAAATGGTGAATTTAAACCGGAATTATCAACAGGAACCGGAGAGAGTATAACCGGCTCTGCAACCGATAACAGCACTAAATTATTCATAAACTCTTGAGCCATGTGAAATGTTTTATATTACTACTTAATTTCCTAAGATATAGCAATTAAAATATCACATTGCAGAAATAATGTTTTTTACTTGATTTCTTACAAGACATTGACATTTACAAGGCATTGCATTGACATAAACATAAACTTCAATTTGAAAGGAGTTTATTATATTCGTCCTCCGCCAAGTTGTTCAAATTTCCGCAATGAGTCGCCGGGGTGGTCTTATAGTCCGCTGGCTTCGGCGTGGCAGCACATTTACCGGTTCTCGACCAGGCGTGGGCCAGTTAGGGGTGCCAGGAGAAGAGCATGTTACTGGCGCAGACAATGATGTAGGTAATGCTGTAGCTTCTGGACTGACCGGTAGTGTTGGTGATATTTGTGCATCTCTGGTGGTTGCCTCTGCGGTTGATGGAGTGCGGTGGTTTAGTCTCGGTTCCAGTGTAGTACAGTCAGAGTTTACCGAAGGTGGTTCCATTGTAGGTGTCGGGACTCTAGGACGTATGTGATCCGCATGTCGCCGCATTTCTCTTCCTCGCGGCGTAGTGACAACATAGGAATATCTTCCCTTACGAGCAGTTACAGAAGCAGTTTGCCAGTTTTTCTCTTGGCGTGTTCTGACGTAAACTGGATCGCCTGGAGCAAAAGTAGGTGTGTTTGGTGACAATAGCGCGATGTTTTCCTGTATTTGCTTATGTTGTAATTCTTTGCGCTTGTCTGGTCTTATATTCGACAGAAGACAATTCAGCTGGCGTCCAAACATCATTTGGGCAGGCGATTTGCTCGTGGTATTGTGCGGAGTGTTCCTATAGGTGAACAGGAATTCTAGCAAATGACGTTTAGAAGTGTCATCTTCGTTCGATGCCATTCTAGACTTAAACGTCCTGACAAACCTCTCAGCCAGACCGTTTGTTCTGGGGTGGTACGGCGAAGAGGTCACGTGTAAGATACCTTGACTCTCACAATATTCCTTGAACTCAGCAGAAACGAATTGTGGCCCGTTATCGGAGACTATCATGCGAGGTAAGCCAAATGTGCAAAATATATCATCTAAAACATTACATAGATTTCTTGTCGTTGTTCGTTTCATTGGTTTTACTTCTACCCATTTCGATAGCGCGTCACACAGCACTAACCAATACGTATCTTTAAAGGGTCCGGCAAAATCAATATGGATCCTTTCCCAAATTTGCTCAGGAATCGACCAAGAATACACAGGGAGTTCAGCATTGTGAGAACGGTTTCTTTGGCATCCAGTGCACAATTTAACATAATTGTCTATATCATCCTCAAGTGATGGCCACCATACATAAAAACGAGCCAGTGCTTTCATAGCGGCGATTCCAGGATGTCCTCGATGTAGGTATTTAAGAATTTGCAACCGCAAGCATTCTGGGATGATCATTCGGCCCTGCCATAGTAAGATATTATTTTCGCTTGAAATTTCGTCCCTTTTCCTAAAGTAGCTTTTTAATTCATTGTTACATTCAAAATCACGCCACCCTGTTTTAAGGTATTGCGCCACTTTTGATAAATTGGAGTCCATTGCTGTACCCCTTTTTAACAGATTTTCGGTAATGTGTAAGTCTGTTAATCGGGTTCCTAGTATACGCGATTCGATTCTGCCTACGATGCGCTCTGTAGTAGAACTCTCACCATCAGCATTAGGCAGGCGTGAGAGGCAGTCAGCTAGAACATTCTGTTCTCCTTTGCGGTAGCAAATGTCGTAGTTATAGCTTCCAATTATTAAAGCCCATCTAACGAGACGGTTATTGGCTAGTTTTGGAAGATTACGTCGAGTACCCAGTATGTGTATCAAGGGTTTATGGTCCGTTACTAAATTAAATTTTGTTCCGCGGAGGTATTGATCGAATTTTTTAACTCCGAATAGTATAGCAAGAGCTTCTCGGTCGATCACTGAGTATTGACTTTCAGCCGGTCGAAGTTTACGTGATGCAAACGCTATAGGCTCTTCGGAATCATCTTTGTGGTAAAGTACTGCTCCTACCCCTTTCTCTGATGCGTCACATGCTAGGAAAATAGGTCGGTCCTCATTAAAGGCTACCAACGGTTTTGACTTGGCTATGCATGTTTTTGTTGCTTCGAAGGTCTTGCTTTCGTGTGTAGTCCACCGCCATCGTTGTTTACCGCTAGTTAATGCATGTAAGTCTGCACAAAGTCCATGTAAGTTAGGGATAAAGCGTTCGTAGAAATTCACAAGGCCAAGGAAAGATCGTAATTCTTTCGAATTGGAAGGCTCAGTAGCTTTCAAAATCGCATCCATCTTTTTTTTTGTCGGGCGTATCCCCTTATGGTCTATTGTGTGTCCAAGATACTCAATTTCTCGTTGTAGAAATGAGCATTTCTTTAAGTTGACCTTAAGTCCAGTTTTTTGTAAACGTTCGAATACAAGACACAATGTACGAAGATGTGTATCCTTGTCACCTCCCGCTATGGCGATGTCATCAAAATAAACGGCTACATTTGGAATGTCACCTAGCAATTTATCCAGAAAATGTTGAAAAGTTGAAGGTGCAGTTGAGATACCAAATGGCATCCTGTTATATTGAAAATATCCTTTGTGTGTTGCTAGTGTTAAGAATTTTTTTGATTCGGCAGCAATTTCAAATTGAAGGTACGCATCCTTGAGATCAATCTTGGAGAATATTTTACCTCGTGCTAGTTTCTGACGTAATTGGTCGAATAGGGGCACCGGATGTAAATGTTTAATTAAAACAGGATTGAGTGTGCTTCTATAATCGCCACAGATTCTTATGTCACCGTTCGGCTTAACGATGTTAACAGTGGGAGTGGCCCACTCGACAGGTGTTAGGTTGGGATCTATTTCTTCTATGATACCTTGAGAGACAAGACGGTCTAATTCTAGTTCAATGTTTCTTTTTATGCCAAACTTAATGGGGCGTGCTGGTAAATGTATGGGCTCTGCACCTGGCTTGACATGAATGTTCACTTGATAATCTTTAACTTTGCCTAATTTGCCATCAAAGAGTTGCGCATGTTTGTCGAGTATTTGTTGCAGCGAAATCGAAGCATTGTTTTTAATAGAGTAGACGGCTTTAGGAAATTGCATGTCAAATGATTCGCTCCATTGTAGCCCAAAAAGCATTGGATTAGCATGCTTCATTACAACTGCTGGTAAAATTTTCTGCTTACCTTCAAATTCCACAGTGACATCTGTTAGACCTTTAGATTTGAGTTTGTAATTGCAATATGCCTTAAGCTTAGGTGCTTTTGTCAAATTTGGAGCTCCAATTTTCCTCCAAAATTGAGTGCTTATGATAGAGTATGCGGAGCCCGGATCCCAATCCATTGTGCAGTTTTGTCCATTGATGACGACATCAATCCTTTTGCAGTCTTTATTCGAGTTTTGCGTTACATTGCACACAAGGTCATCTTCTTCGTCACTGTTTCCTGAGGTTGAGGATGACGAAACACTCTTGGTTACCCTTTGTAATCTGTGTCTCGGAGTTCTAGCAATATGTGCTCGTCCAGTTTTTATGCAACAACTCTCGTAATGACCCTTGATGTTACATTCTTTGCATACGTGATGATAGGCAGGGCAATTTGTGGCGAAATCATGTCTGTCCTTACCACAACGATAGCATTGGTTTGGTTGTATCGAACGGACGTTCTTATTCGAGGGGTGCTGAAAGGTTTTTGTTCGTGACTGTTTGTTGAGTTTATTTACACTGGTTGTTGGTATGTCTTGTTCGGCTTGTTCTCGTGATTGAGCAACAGCGAATATTTGTGAAAATGTGACCTCGCGGGTGAGTCCTTCGTAAGTTTCCATCAGATCTGGCCATTTTTGTTTAAGGTCAGTTTCAAGCTCTGTGTGGTTGAGGCCTGTCGCAAAACGATCTCTAATTTGTCGTTCTAATAAGCTGTCACTGTATCCACAATCCTTGCTCAAGTCTCGTAGTCGGTTTGCATAATGTTCCATCGTCTCGTTTTTCCCTCTAATGCAAGTCCAGAACTCTGTTAATGCTCGGTATCTAGTTTTTTTGATGCGGTAAATGTCTAAAAGTTTCTTGCTTACTTCCATATAGGTGCTCGATTCAAAATTTGGTGTTAACCCTACTTTTACCTCTCTGAAAATTTCTGGCGTTAAATAATTAAGCAGGAGGTCCTTTTTTAGGTTTTCATCCGTAATGTTGTGCATAATACACTTTGTTTCGAAGAAATCAATATAATCTTGTATTCGGTAGCTATCTGGATTGAATTTGTCCATGGTAAAATGTTTGAAAATACTCATCCTGTTTGATGTTGTTGCGCTCGTCACGCTGTTGTTTAATGGAGAGGTGCTCCCGAGACATCCTGGTGTTGTTGTTCCGTCTGTTGTTGCAGATGGTACTAACAGTGTAAGAATTTGTGCTATCTGCGCTTGTTGTGCTTGTTGAACGCTCATGAATTGAGCAAACTGTTCGGCGTCCATCTCGTCGCCAATGAAATGTTTTATATTACTACTTAATTTCCTAAGATATAGCAATTAAAATATCACATTGCAGAAATAATGTTTTTTACTTGATTTCTTACAAGACATTGACATTTACAAGGCATTGCATTGACATAAACATAAACTTCAATTTGAAAGGAGTTTATTATACCATGTCTAAGGAAAGACTGGAGGGAGAAGGCTGAAGAAAAGCTGAACGAAATCTTCGAATATTACTCCATACTAATGAAGGAGGAGTCTGTGGAGAGATTGAGCTACAGAATCTTTTCCAAGCATCACACTTTTTTTTCTTTAGAAATGTTTTTACTGTTGAATTGATTCCTATGAGGATATTAAAGTTTTCTAGAGTCATATTTTCGCGATACTGCCGTTCAGCATTCTTCCTCCGAGCAATTTCTACAGTGCAGTCTTGGTCCCACCATGGCGGAGAAGGGATTGAATAACGGGTTGTTTTTTTTATTGGAAAAAGTTCATCAGCTACACCAATCATACATTTAGCCAAAGCTTCGGAACATTGTTCCTCATTACCATTACTAATGATTGGGAGAGTAGAAACTTTATGCTCTAATTTATTTTTATATAAATTCCAATCTGCATTTTGTAATTTATACTTTAAGCTAATTCTTTTCCGTATATTTGGTTTAGTAATAAAAGGGAATGTTATAATTATAGGGAAATGGTCACTGCCATATGTAGAATCAAGAGTGTGCCATAAAAGTGAGAGAGCAAGACTAGGAGTACAGATAGAGAGGTCAACAGCACTGACACATTCATTGGGACTAGTTAGCCGTGTAGCAACACCAGTATTTAGTATACATAGGTTGTTGCGGTCTAAAATTTCAAGTAAATGTTCCCCACAGCTGTTTGTAAATGAACTACCCCAGGACTGGTGATGACTATTGAAGTCACCAAGAATTATAAAAGGTTTGGGAAAGTGACATACAATATTACTTATTTCACAAAGAATAGAAACAGTTGGATGTGGTACATAAATTGAAATAAATAAAATGTTATTAACTATAGCTCTACAATAGTCATCACTAGAGGGCAATGAAAAAATATTGTATTGATAGTTATTTTTAATCAGGAGAGCCACACCACCATGGCCATCTGATCTATCTTGTCTTAGACAAAAATATCCAGAGATTTTAAAATTATAACCTGGTTTAAGCCAGGTTTCTGAAAGAGATATGATAAAAGGGTTATATTTATTAATTAAATATATAATATCTGATTTTTTATTATTTATGCTCCTACAGTTCCACTGTACCACTTTGGCCAACTGGTCCATTGTGGTGAGTAAGGTTTTGCACAGCGTTAATTAGTGAGGCAGCGTCGGACGGTAAAAAATTATTATTTTGGGTAAAATGATTAATAAGATATATAATGATGTTAGCTATTGTTGTATCTTGAGAGTTACTCGTATTATAATTAATCATACTACCATTGCCACTACTACTAGGCATGTCATAGTCTCTAATCATGTTATTGTGTTCTACCTGATTGTAACCTTTACTAAAATTGCTTGGTGAAAATTGCTTAGGCTTACTATATACAGTTTTTTTGATTGAGTGACCAATATTTTGTGAGTTTTGTCTTGTTGGAGATGATGTAAAATTTATAGTAGGTTTTGATGGCTTAGATATTAGTACATCAGAAAAGGATTTTCCAACTGTAGGATGTAACTTCGCTGCCTCGAAATAAGAGATGTTGTTATTTGCCATAGACATTTTAATGTTTCTCTGCCTTTCATATTCTGGGCAGGAACGTTTAATAGCAGAATGTAGTCCATCACAATTACAGCAATTTGCCTTTTCCTCCTCTATAGAACAGTTATCACCTGAATGTTCTTGTGCACATTTATAGCAACGCGGCTTAGACCGACATTGTAACTTAGTATGACCGAAGCGACAACAGTTATAACACTGCACAGTGGGAAATATATACCGGTCAACCGGCAAGGAATTGTAGCAAAGATATACTCTGGAAGGGAGCATTTGTCCATCAAAAGTTACTACAATTGATTGAGTAGGCTTCCAAGTGACAGTGCCATCTACAAAAGTTTTGTAATTCAAGCGCCTAATTTTAATAATTTCACCACAACCTGAAGGTAGAGATATTTTTTCTTTTAATTCTTCTGGTGACCAGTCCTGGGGGACTCCACGAATCAGACCCATGCGAGTTACATTGAAAGTTGGAATAAAAGCTTTATACTTATTATCTAACAATTTTTTATCATTAATAAAACTGTTTGCCATCTCAAATTTAGAAAAAGATAATGTTATTCTGTTTCTGCCTATTTTTTTCACACTTCCGTCAACAATATTATAATAATTATTTTTCTTAAGAAAATTACCAAAGCTAACAGGATGTAACGATGTGGCGTCATTAAAAGAAGTCTGCTCACGTTGGACGTGTACGACATAAGGTGGTAAATCGTTACTGTTGTAGAATTTTCGACCTGGGATATCTGTGGCAGATTGAGAGTGCAACAAATCATTCTTCATTGTAGGTTCTGGTGGAGCTAAAAATGCAGAGTCTGGACTAGGTTCTTTGACTGTTACATTTGTAGTACAGATTTGTTTTCAGTGGAAATATTATCAGTCGACTCGGAACATCCACAGCCTGCATTTTTTCCCGCCATTTTACTGCGTTTTTTCTGATTGCATTGCTTGCACACTTTGGTCATCTTTCCTCTTTTCCTATTCTGAATGGTAGACCACTCAGCCTGGTCAGTGTCGAAACTTGACTCATCTTGGCTCATAATAGTTACATTGTAACCAACTGAGGGAATCGATCCACCTGGGTCAGGTGGATCGTTCATGATGATGCCTCAGACCAAATAAAAAGTATTTTTTTATTTGGTCTGAGGAAGATGCATGAATGGTGAAATTATTAACTACTTACCTCTAAATGATGTTAAAAATATACAAATATACAAACACTAATTATATAAATACAAATACTAATCAACTGATCCAGAATATTAATGAATTACAATAAAGAAAACAATTCAAAGCAAAAAACACTCCCGCCTACTTCAACGTTTCCCGCCTTTTTCCAAGCCAGACTTCAACTTTTAAATGTAATTACTTTTTTTTAATTTTCCCTGTTACGGGACCGCAAAGGGATCTATCCCATACAGCCAAGTCTTCAGTTTTATTATCTTCTTTCTTGATGTTTGCATTAAAATATGGGTGTCACACATTTTAATGCATCTAGAGAGTGCTTGTTTTAAAAAGTATAAAAATAACATATTATTAAAATGTGTGCTGGGTACCTCCTGTACTGTTTGAAGTCTGTGCCAAGCCAACTAAGTATTCTATAGGTCTGCCTGCAACATCGCATTCATTGATTAAAACATCCCACGATTGCGACTGAACGCACCAGCTTGGGTGATGAAAGGTTCATGGTTCTGAACTATTTGCATGGTTTGGCACCGACTTCGAACAATACAGGAGGTACCTAGCACACATTTTAATAATATGTTATTTTTATACTTTTTGAAGTCGGGTTGACTTTTTTTTAAAGGTTGTTTTACATTTAGTAGTGACAAACTCTCGCGCAGGTCATTCTGATTGAGAACACGATATACGCACAGCAGCAATCCCTAATGTTGTGTCTTCAATCGAAAAAATGATGATTGGGATCAAGCTAAGGCACAGGCACGAATCAGCGTTGATCACTCTCAAAAGAAATATAAGCATTACATTGTTGAGTGATTTGCTATATTAACTAATATTAACACTGACTATGTTCTAACATGAATTGACCCTTACCTAGTGGGAACAATAAAAAGGATTAAATTATAAACCTGTGTAGTTGACACAAAAAGGTATGTGTAATTGAATATACTAATTTCCACCATGTTGCCTACTAAACACATTTAGAAAAGCATTGTTCTAAAAAAAATGTGATTCACAGGTCATATATTTATAACAAAAACAAATAACTATAAATGTGTACAATGTTCCTACTAGCTACAAAATTATATATTAAATGAATATTTACATTGTGTACAGGTTACTTGTCCCATCCCTCAATAGTAAGATTTATTTAAGACTAGTGTGTAGGTTAACACAACATTAAATAGCAACCAACCAATTGTAATCTTTTACCTTGTTTTCCTCTATCAAATAAGGTTCAACAAGGTAAATACACATCTCTGTTAACTACCTTTAAATATAAGTATGTCACAATTAATTAACAGCTAATTTTAAAACAAACTTCTGAAGTTATTTTCTAAATTACATAAAGTTTCTGACAAGAGAGCTGGCTCACGTCTGTGCTGTTGTGGCATTGTTTCTTCTGTTGGCTGAGATGTTTTTACATATTCTTCAGGAAACAATGAACTTAACACATCCATTTGTATGTAATTTAGAGATTGTAAAATTATGCCCTTGTTAGGATATGGTGTATGAGATTGATAAGATGCCATAGGATTGTCATCAGTATTTTTAACACAGTTCATGTTCTGAGACGTGGGGCTAACTGGAGGATTAGTTGTTGGTGGTGGCTGCGTTGGTTCACTTGGAGCAGGTGCTTTTATCATAGGACTTTTGGTGCCATCTGAAAATAATTATTAATTTTATCATACAAATGAGACTAACATATCATTGAAAGTATGCACTGCTTTTCTTATATTTAAAAATAGAAGATGAGATTGAAACATACTTATTGAGTGAATAACTCTTTCCATCTCCCTAAGTTGGGTTTGTTGCTGTTGTACAGTAAAGTATAGATCTGTTATGGTGCTGGTAATGTGATTCATTTCTTCAGCTCGCTTGGCTTCCTTAAGTGTTTCTTTATTACTTTGTCTGAAATAATTACAATTTATTAATAAAAAAAAGCCCATATGAGCCACTTTAAACTATACAAATACATTAATATGGTAACATAGGTACCTATTATATTCAACCACTAGTAATCCCGCACCTATCACAAAAATAAAAGTTTCACCAAGTAGGTTAGCACCAAGCTCAATAGCCATTTCCTGACTCAGAACAGGAATATTCACAGGTTTTCCTAGATTTAAAATCCACATTTTTGCCTTCACTTCGCACCAGTTATAGACTGAAATGATATAACATAGTGTGGGTAAAGTGCGATGAGAAATAAGCGGTAATATTAATTATTATAAATTCATACATACATTGAGCTGGAGGCATACAAACGTAGGTTCTAAAAAATGGACTGTCTTTGGCCCGCGATTTAATAGCATTGGCTATAGGTTTACTAATTTGCTTTACTAGTAACACAGACAATTTAGCAATTGGAAATGCGCCGACAACCATTTTGACGAAATTTCGCGAAGGACTTTATTTTATTTTGAGAAATTCGCATCACTCGTATTAACAAGACGTAATACCTACTCTCCATTCCATTCACAGATTAGAAAGATAATCCTTTTTTTTTTTTTTTGGTATAATTTTCCCTGTTACGGGACGGCAAAGGGATCTAGCCCATACAGCCAAGTCTTCAGTTTCATCTTCATTCTTGATTTTTGCATTAAAATGTGGGTGCCACACTTTTTAATGCATCTCGGGAGTGTTTGGCGAGAAATGCATGGTACAGACCTCATGATGGTGACTGATGAGAATTGTATAGTGGGATTTCCAACCACTATACAATTCTCAACGCCACATACACATAACCTTTATTTCAATGATTCCTCATAACTGTTCGTCAACACGGATGCTTATGCAACAAAACGACACCACTTTCACTGCACAAAATCCACTCCGAAGCAATTTTTAATTATCGAAATAAAGATCGACATCCAGACGCCATTGTTTCCCGCCAAACACTCCTTTTTTTTTTTTTTTTGGTTAATTTTTCCCTGTTACGGGACGGCAAAGGGATCTAGCCCATACAGCCAAGTCTTCAGTTTCATCTTCTTTCTTGATTTTTGCATTAAAATGTGGATGCCACACTTTTTAATGCATCTAGGGAGTGCTTGGCGAGAAATGCATGGTACAGACCTCATGATGGTGACTGATGAGAATTGTATAGTGGGATTTCCAACCATTATACAATTCTCAACGCCACATACACGAAACCTTTATTTCAATGATTCCTCTTAACTGTTCGTCAACACGGATGCTTATGCAACAAAACGACACCACTTTCACTGCACAAAATCCACTCCGAAGCAATTTTGAACTATCGAAATAAAGATCGACATCCAGACGCCATGATTACCCGCCAAACACTACCTTTTTTTTTTTTGGTAAAATTTTCCTTGTTACGGGACGGCAAAGGGATCTAGCCCATACAGCCAAGTCTTAAGTTTCATCTTCTTTCTTGATTTTTGCATTAAAATGTGGGTACCACACTTTTTAATGCATCTAAGGAGTGCTTGGCGAGAAATGCATGGTACAGACCTCATGATGGTGACTGATGAGAATTGTATAGTGGGATTTCCAACCACTATACAATTCTCAACGCCACATACACAAAACCTTTATTTCAATGATTCCTCATAACTGTTCGTCAACACGGATGCTTATGCAACAAAACGACACCACTTTTACTGCACAAATCCACTCCGAAGCAATTTTGAATTTTCGAAATAAAGATCGACATCCAGACGCCATGATTTCCCCCCAAACACTCCTTTTTTTTTTTTTTTTTTTTTGGTAAAATTTTCCCTGTTACGGGACGGCAAAGGGATCTAGCCCATACAGCCAAGTCTTCAGTTTCATCTTCTTTGTTGAATTTTGCATTAAAATGTGGGTGCCACACTTTTTAATGCATCTAGGGAGTGCTTGGAAAGAAATGCATGGCAACAGACCTCATGACTGTGACTGATGAGAATTGTATAGTGGCATTTCCGACCACTATACAATTCTCAACGCCACCTACACAAAACCTTTATTTCAATGATACCTTATAACTGTTCGTCAACACGGATGCTTATGCAACAAAACGACACCACTTTCACTGCACAAAATCCACTCCGAAGCAATTTTGAATTATCGAAATAAAGATCGACATCCAGACGACATGGTTTCCCGCCAAACACTCTTCCTTTTTTTTTGTTGGGTAATTTTTCCCTGTTAAGGGACGGCAAAGGGATCTAGCCCATACAGCCAAGTCTTTAGTTTCATCTTCTTTCTTGATTTTTGCATTAAAATGTGGGTGCCACACTTTTTAATGCATCTAGGGAGTGCTTGGCGAGAAATGCATGGTACAGACATGCATTTCAGCCATGGTACAGACCTCATGATGGTGACTGATGAGAGTTGTATAGTGGGATTTCTAACCACTATATAGTTCTCAACGCCAAATACACAAAATCTTTATTTCAATGATTCCTTATAACTGTTCGTCAACACGGATGCTTATGCAACAAAACGACAGCACTTTCACTGCACAAAATCCACTCCGAAGCAATTTTGAATTATCGAAATAAAGATCGACATCCAGACGCCATAGTTTCCCGCTAAACACTCGTCTTTTTTTTGTAAAAATTTTCCCTATTACGGGACGGCAAAGGGATCTAGCCCATACAGCCAAGTCTTCAGTTTTATTATCTTCTTTATTGATGTTTGTATTAAAATATGGGCGTCACACATTTTAATGCATCTAGGGAGTGCTTGGAAAGAAATGCATGGTAACAGACCTCATGATTGTGACTGATGAGAATTGTATAGTGGGATTTCCAACCACTATACAATTTTCAACGCCACGTACACAAAACCATTATTTCAATGATTCCTCATAACTGTTCGTCAACACGAATGCTTATGCAACGAAACGACACCACTTTCACTGCACAAAATCCACTCCGAAGCAATTTTGAACTATCGAAATAAAGATCGACATCCAGACGCCATAGTTTCCCGCCAAACACTCGTCTTTTTTTATGTATTTGGCTTGGCTTCTAGGCCTTTGAGCCATCTCTCCATAGTCTACCTCCCATGACCACAGATTAGTAAAGAGTCTTTAGACTCTGTCTACGCTTTAGACCATGCTTCAGACCAAGAAGTTTGTAGGTAAAAATGGAGTGTACGGTGTCAAAAGGTACTTGAGGATAAAATCCTATGACCTTAAAATGACCCGACTTGTGACCCGATGTTGCCATCTGAAAACAAAATACCCCAAACTTTTAGCAGATAATATTAATAGAATAATCTAACATTTGCTTTATTAATATTATGTAGGTACCTACTACTTACGTTGTGTAATTGATGAAACATAAGGTGTATAATTTTTTACGTCAATCTATGCTAAATATTAAAGCGTGTAATAGCTATTAGGGGTTTCAATATGAATTTGCTGTTTAATAGTAAAAGACTAGATTTTGGGTGCGCGGGTCAGTAGTCTGTTGTAGTGGTTGCGGACTTGTTCAAACATACATAAAGTAACGGGTTTGGCAAAGATCACCTGTTTCCACTTGCTACGATCATTACATATTTCTTTCGCTTCATTTACTTTCATCACAGCCCTCATACATGCTCAGTGGTTTCGAGTACTTTTGATCTGGCCCTTTTTTAAGACTTCAATTTGATCGATTAACTTCGCCTAGGTCGTCGTCTTTTCGCATCTCCGTTCAATTCCGATTCATAAATCCTTTTCGTCAATCTATTTTAATACATTCTTTCTACATGACCAAAACAATTGAGCATTTCTATCTCAATTCTTGTCGCTGTATCTTCTTTCACACAACACATCTCTCTTACCACGTCATTTTATAACATACTACTAAAATACTCCTCAAGGCTTTCATTTTAACCGCATTTATTCTGCTTTCGGTTTTGCTCCCATACGCAACTTTCGCACTCAGTGTTGGGACCAGTAGGCCTATTCGGTAACTTTTTTTGACAGTTAAAAGTGACTGAGTGAATTACATATCTATTGCTGTTGTTACACGACAATTGCCATTATAGCGTGTCGTGTAAAACAGCAATCGATATGTAATTCACTCAGTGATGATCACTTTTAACTGTCTAAAAAAGTTAGTGAATAGCCCTCCAGGACATCGTCATGCACAGCCAGTTCTGCCTTTTCCAAACCTACTGACTGCTCAAAAAAGCGTGCAAAGCCACATTCATCATGTTCCCAGCTTTCGCTCGATTCTCAATATCACTATCACACTTTCCCTCTCTCGTAAATACAGATCTCAAATACACAAAGTCGTTTACCTTTTAATCTCCAATCGAAATATCACACCTAGTCAGGCATTAATTCGTGTGTGTTGCCGAATTGTGATGACTTATGGAACCGAAACGAGGCCGCTTACAATGGGCTTCATAAGAAGGCTCAAGGTCACCCAAACGGCAATGGAGAGGGCTATGCTCAGAGTTTCTTTACGTGATCATATCTATCGTGACGATTTTATATGAACCGATGATGCGCGTAATGATTCACGACATAAGTACTAATGGATTACACTTTGGCGGTCAGGAAATAATATAGTATAGATAGATGGAAAGCGCCTAAAACCCGGCCTATGCTTCGAACGGGAATCCGAGAGGTTACACACTACTGGGGACAACCCCCACAGACCTCCAACCTCCCCTAACAGTCTGCCCATGCCTCGCAAGCTGCAACTAACTCTCTCTCCTCTCTTGGCGGTCAAACCGCCCCCAACTTGTCAGCAGCGTTAGCCACTGAGAAGTTGTGGTCCCCAACTCCAACCACTTCTCGTGGTCCCAAACCTCCAACCACTTCACGTGGTCCCAAACCTCCAACCACTTCTCGTGGTCCCAAACCTCCAACCACTTCGCGTGGTCCCAAACCTCCAACCACTTCTCGTGGTTCCAAACCTCCAACCACTTCGCGTGGTCCCAAACCTCCAACCACTTCGCGTGGTCCCAAACCTCCAACCACTTCACGTGGTCCCAAACATCCAACAACGTAGCGCGTCCGCCACGCCGGCGTCTACATCGCCTTATCCTATCCTAACGACACGTAGTGCGTCCACTACGTCAACCACGCGTACGAATTCACTACTCCCTCTCGGCTATTCCCGTTCTACGCATTAGACTACCGAGAACATTGTATATATCACGCACTAGAAAGACCATACTTCATGAGCTTTTACTATCTCTTAACTAGGCCATCAGGACTTACCATTATCCTTCATTCGTGTCATACTGCAACTCTCCGTTCGTCCGTCCTACCCGCGCACTCGACTTGTTCATGCCACGTTCCCGCTCGAACTGTGCCTGCCTTAGCCGGCCACAGAAAACGAAAACTATTATCTGCACTCGACTTGCTCGCGCCACGTTCCCGCTCGGACTGTGCCTGTCTAAGCAGACCACAGATAACGAAAACTATTATCCCCACGCGACTTGCCCGCGCCAAGTTCCCGCTCGAATTGTGTCTGTCAGAGCCGACCACAGATAACGAAAACTTATCATAGATAACGAAACTATATTACAGTGTTGCCATTTCATAAATACAATTTTACTACTAAAGAAATAAACAACCACTCACAGGAAATTTGTAATTCGTGGAACTCCACGACAATATCAGAAATGATGAGATCCGCAGGAGAACCAAGAACCGACATAGCCAAAGAATTGGGAACCTTAAGTGGCAGTGGGCAGGGCACATTGCGAGGAGGACTGACGGCCATTAAGGCGGAAAGGTCCTTGAGTGGCGACCACGTACTGGGAAACGCAGCGTTGATAGGCCTCCCACAAGGTGGACTGAAGATCTAGTAAAGGTCACGGGAAGCCGCTGGATGCGGGCAGCGCAGGACCGACCGGTTTGGAGATCCTTGGGGGAGGCCTATGTCCAACAGTGGGCGTCTCTCGGCTGAAATGATGATGTATTTACCAAGAAGCTTATAGGATTTCTCTATAGCTTGATGGTAGTTACACACGTATAGTCGGAGGCACTGGTAATTGCCCAATAAAGACGCTCTTGATATTAAATGTCATTGTATGAAAGGGAGGCAGATAAGTTTTGAGAAAAGTAACATATGCATTACGGGGATGTCGTCAGGATTTAGCTCGATTCACGATCGTACATACGAATGCAGAGTCCATTTATCACAAAGAGGAAAACCAGAGTAGTGCCTGTGACCCACTGCGTAGGTTTACCCACAGACTCACCTCCACTACCTTTAACTATTATCGCACAATGTCAAAATCTGAACGTCAAATCCATTTATGTATTAATATTTTTAACAGATATATGTAGGTTCCTAAATGTTTATCAATTAGTGAAAATTTTATAGATTTGACGAATAAAATATTGTTCTTGCTCATGTGGTGCATCGGTGGGTTTAAATAAAACGAAGTCCCTATACATTAATGTTATTTAAGTCTACATGTTCTATTTCTGAGAAAATAAGTTGATCTAAATAAAAAACAATAGTAGGAAAAATATTTTTTTATTGACATTAACATAAATTGCTAAAAAACATGTAAGATGTTACATAACTAATTAATTGATATAATGAACTTAAAAGGAAAGGAAAGAAAGGAGTCAAACCGAGGCTTTACTGGTCATTTAAACTATACTGGGTGTAAAAGACATGAACAGTCAAACGAGAACCATATATTCTCTAAGATCTTAGTATATTCTATACATCAAAATAAGACATATTTCAAAAAAAAATTGCTGGGAAATGATTTTTATTTTTTGGTGTTAAAAAAAATTGCAAATTGTACCGCGCAATGTAAAGGGCTCAACTCGCAGGCGACTCGCAAAACCGCGATAATTTTGCCAGACGGCAGCCCCGTTCGTTAGTGTCCGTGCGCATTGAGTGAGCTACATTGAGCGCTAATATTTAGAAACCATTTTTTGTTATGAAATACTAAAAAAATGATAATGTTTCTTTGGACAGTAATTAAGAAATAACGTATAGAATACGTTTTCATAAAAAAATGAAGAAAAAAAATTATGACTCTGACCTTCAATAAAATCGTAACTATCAATTTCCCAGGTTATAATTATGTAGTCTAAAGGAAGAAAAACGTTATGATGGTGAGCAGAATACATGGTTCTCGTTTGACTGTTTATGTCTTTTACACCCTGTATAAAAAATCCTTTCCAATGATATATTGCACGTTGTTATTGGTTCCTAGGCAAAAATGCCTGTCCTTCTTTGCTGAATAATTATTACAGTTAACTTTAATTTCTAAATTCAATTGAATAAGCTACCAATATATTTTTAAGTTCGTAACCACTGAGACATATTTGCCCATTGTTGTGCAAATAGGCATCCTTAAATTACGGCAACACTGAATGCCTACGTTACAGAATTCCCCGCCATATTTAATTTTACTGTATATGTGACTAGGATTTCCGGAATTATAAGGAAATAATATTCCTTTCTATCCATTCCTTTTATAAATATCATATATCGATTCCATTGTCAAAAAAGCGTCAAAATCCTTGGGTTTTATAATTAGAAACACCAAATCGATTGCTTATGTCAATCCCATACATTTTTTTACTTAGCGATAGCGAGAGCGATTGCCGAAATGCATGTTGTCTAAAGCCTCAGAAGTAGTTTTTAGTATATTGAATTCATTCTAAAATATCATAAAGATCAGACAAGAATTAGGGGTAGTAAAACGTTTTCTCCGGGGTACTGAAACCGCCGGGCCTGAAGGCGCCGGTTAGTACGCAAAGCGTACAGAGGCTTTAGACAATATGCATTTCGACAATCGCTCTCGCTATCGCTAAGTAAAAAAATGTATGGGATTGACATAAGCAATCGATCACTTTTCGATTGCTTATGTCAATCCCATACATTTTTTTACTTAGCGATAGCGAGAGCGATTGCCGAAATGCATGTTGTCTAAAGCCTCAGGACTAGCGGCACTAAAATACGGTTTGTTATAGTGAATGCTTTACGAATTTTTAATAACCAAAGAAAACTTTCCCGGAATTTAGGTGTGACTCCGATCACCTGTATATTTAACTCTATGACTAAATTAACACAACAACACATAAAAGAGTCGAGAGATCTCATAGTAATGTTTGTGAATACGGGTGTTAATCCTTTGGGTGGTCCTAGGGTTGTCATATACGGGTTTTTTGAAGATTTGATGAAACAATGTTTACCATAAAAACATAAGCACCAAGCACTGACAAATTTCGACAGCAAAAAGCAGTGTCTCGGTGGCGTAATCGGTCAACGCAGCCGCCCGGATTGAGGAAGATGCGGGTTCGAGTCCCGCCTGAGGCAAGTCGATTTTTTCAGTGCATTTTTCTAGTATTAATATTTACGCGTTTGTAAACGCAAAAATAAAATTATTCCATGTAAGGTAGTCTGAAGCGTCGGTGGCGTAGTGCGTAAGAGCGTCGACTCCCACCCGGGAGGCACTGGTTCGATCCCCGCTACGTACCAATGTGTTTTCAAATTTTGAATTCATATGTACGTTTAATCGACACTTTAAGAAAACATCGTGAGGAAACCTGCACACACCTATGAAGAAATTCCTAGGTTGTGTGTGAAGTCGACCAAACCGCACTTGGCCAGCGTGGTTGACTAAGGCCTAATCGCCCCTAATGTGGGGTAGGCTTCGAGCCCCTCGGTGGGGACATTATATGAGCTGTTGATGATGAAGGTAGTTTCATCTTAACTGGGCGTCAAATATTTGCAAAAATATTTCGTTCGGGTCTTAGAAGTGCAAATTTCCAAGATTTTATTAAAATAAATAATAAAAATATGTTTATTTCAGTTTCTCAATCATTGTATACAATATTGTTTTATGACAGCTCCTTTTAAGTTTAAGAAAAAACTTGTGTTAGGAGCTATCACTCTTCCTTAAGCATAATACGATGGATTGAGTTTTTAACTTAACAGGTAGCTATTTTCTTTAATTAATAATTATCTTAAATCTTATCAACTACTTAAATTGTGTGTGTGTGTGTGTGTGTGTATGTATGTGTGTGTGTATGTATGCGCGCGCATTTGTGTTTATTACATTATTATAATTTTTAATAAACATTTACTTTATAATTTCCAGAAGGGATTCAGTATCTTCATAAGTTAACTGTTTAAGCCAGCTCTGTACAGCCTCTTTACAGTCGCGAAGCTTCATTTGATAGATGTTCAGTTTACCGTTTATTACGTTGTACATCCGAGCTGATTACATATTGATACATTATGAAACAATCCTTACTAATATTATAAATGCGAAAGTAACTCTGTCTGTCTGTCTGTCTGTTAAGCTTTCACGTCTAAACCACTGAACCGATTTTGATGAAAATTGGTACAACTATAGATTAGATCTCGGGGAAGGACATAGGCTACTTTTTATCGCGAAAAAAAAGTTGTATGGGTTGAAATAGGGGATGAAAGTTTGTATGGAAGTTCGTCATTTTTGAAGATAGAACCATGAAACTTTGAATTTAGGCACTTAATAAGACAGAAAGAAATATTTGTTCTAAGATTTTTGAAATTTTGACCTGTATGGGGGTGAAATAGTGGATGAAAGTTTGTATGGGACTTCGTCATTGTTAAAGATAAAACCATGATACTTTGAAATTAGGGACTTAATAAGAAAGAAAGAAATATTAGTTCTAGGCTTTTTGACATTTAGACCCGTGTGGGGATGAAAATTTGTATGGAAGTTCGTCATGGTTAAAGATAAAACCATGAAACTTTGAATTTAGACACTTGATAAGATATAAAAATCCAATCCAAGATGGCGGTTGTGACTTTTTATTATAATATAGATATGGGTATCATTTTCGTGGTTTTCGGAGATCCCGATTCCTAATACACCATCCATTTTGAGATCCAAGATGGCGGACGCGACTTTTTAACATAATGTCAATATGAGTATCGTTTTCGTGGTTTTTGAGGGTCCCGATTCCGAATACGACATCTATTTCGAGATCCAAGATGGCGGTCGCGACTTTTTAATATAAAATCGATATGGGTGTCACTTTTGTGGTTTTCTGAGGTTCCGATTGCTAATACACCATCCATTTTGAGATCCAAGATGGCGGACGCGAATTTTTAACATAATGTCAATATGGGTATCGTTTTCGTGATTTTTGGGGGTCCGGATTACGAATAATATATCTATTTCGAGATCCAAGATGGCGGACGCGACTTTTTGACAAAATGTCAATATGGGTGTCATTTTCGTGGTTTTTGGGGGTCCCGATTTCGAATACGACATCTATTTCGAGATCCAAGATGGCGGTTGCGACTTTTTAATATAAAATCGATATGGGTGTAATTTTTGTGGTTTTCTGAGGTCCCGATTGCTAATACACCATCCATTTTGAGATCCAAGATGGCGGACGCGAATTTTTCACATAATGTCAATATGGGTATCGTTTTCGTGGTTTTTGGGGTCCGGATTACGAATAAAACATCTATTTCGAGATCCAAGATGGCGGACGCGACTTTTTGACAAAATGTCAATATGGGTGTCATTTTCGTGGTTTTCGGGGGTCCCTATTCTGAATACGACATCTATTTCGAGATCCAAGATGGCGGTTGCGACTATTTAATATAAAATCGATATGGGTGTAATTTTTGTGGTTTTCTGAGGTCCCGATTGCTAATACACCATCCATTTTGAGATCCAAGATGGCGGACGCGAATTTTTAACATAATGTCAATATGGGTATCGTTTTCGTGGTTTTTGGGGTCCGGATTACGAATAAAACATCTATTTCGAGATCCAAGATGGCGGACGCGACTTTTTGACAAAATGTCAATATGGGTGTCATTTTCGTGGTTTTCGGGGGTCCCTATTCTGAATACGACATCTATTTCGAGATCCAAGATGGCGGTTGCGACTATTTAATGTAAAATCGATATGGGTATCATTTTCGAGATTTTTGGGGGTTCTGACTCCGAATAACACATCGATTTTGAGATCCAAGATGGCGGACGTGACTTTTTGACAAAATGTCAATATGGGTGTCATTTTCGTGGTTTTCGGGGGTCCCTATTCTGAATACGACATCTATTTCGAGATCCAAGATGGCGGTTGCGACTATTTAATGTAAAATCGATATGGGTATCATTTTCGAGATTTTTGGGGGTTCTGACTCCGAATAACACATCGATTTTGAGATCCAAGATGGCGGACGTGACTTTTTGACAAAATGTCAATATGGGTATCATTTTCGTGGTTTTTGAGGGTCCCGATTCCGAATACGACATCTATTTCGAGATCCAAGATGGCGGTTGCGACTATTTAATGTAAAATCGATATGGGTATCATTTTCAAGATTTTTGGGGGTTCTGACTCCGAATAAAACATCGATTTTGAGATCCAAGATGGCGGACGTGACTTTTTAACTTAATAGGAATATGGGTATCATTTTCGAGGTTTTCAGGGGTCCTGATTCCAAATAAATCATCTACGTCGGGATCCAAGATGGCAGATGGGACTTTTTATCATCTACGTCGAGATCCAAGATGGCAGATGGGACTTTTTAACATAAAAGCGATTTGGGTATCAATTTCGTAGTTTGCGGGGGTCGCGATTCCAATTACGTCATCAATTTCTAGATCCAAGATGGTGGACGCTACTTAACTTATTATTAATATGGATATCATTTTCGTGGTTTACAGGGTTCCATTTTGAGATCCAAGATGGCGGATGCGAATTTGAAACTTGATATGGGTATCAGTTTTGTAGTTTTCGGAGGTCTCAAAATGGATGCTGTATTCGGAGTCAGGATTCAGAATACAGCATCCATTTTGAGATCCAAGATGGTGGACGTGACTTTTTAGCTTAATCTCTTTCACGCCTAAAACCTGAACCGAATTTATTGAAATTTGGTATAAAAATAGACTAAACCTCGAAATGGAATAAAAGCTACCTTTTTGTGAAAAAGGGAATGAAGGGGCTGAAATATGAGATGAAATTTTTTATGCGATTCCTCATTACCGAAGATAAAACCATGAAGCGCAAATATTGTTCTAGCGTTTATGAAATATTGACCCATGTGGGGATGAAAGGTTACGTGTAAGTAGCAAAGGATGGAAAAACTTAAAATGGTAGATTGTAAAAATGCCATTTACTGTAGTGCACTGCAGTTTGTATGTGTGTTTTTTGCATAATAAGTACCTACACAAAAAATGCTGCCTAAAGTAACTATTCCACTAGTGTTTACCATAAAAACATAAGCACCAAGCACTGACAAATTTCGACAGCGAAAAGCAGTGTCTCGGTGGCGTAATTGGTCAACGCAGCCGCCCGGATTGCGGAAGATGCGGGTTCGAGTCCCGCCTGAAGCAAGTCGATTTTTTTCAGTACATTTTTCTAGTATTAATATTTACCCATTTGTAAACGCAAAAATAAAATTATTCCATGCTCAGGTTCACAGAACATATCATGTTCTGTGCTCAGGTTGTCCCTGTTGAGCTTCAGTAGCTCGTCAGTGCGCTTACGAGAGAACGGTTCGATTAGTGCCTTTGAGTGTGTTAACCCAGGCGTTCTTTGCCAGTCCACTTTTGCCTCTTAGAGGTGGTGGGTTTTTAAGTATTGCATGGCCCGGTTCTTTCAGATACCACAGAAAGTTCTAGGCCAAACTGTAGACCTTGAGTCCCAGCCCTTACTAGCTCATTGGCCTTTTTGCTACCGATGATTCCAGAATGACGCAGTACCCACTTGAGGGTGATTTTGCAGCATATATGCCACATGCTACGTCAGAGCCCATTTTGCCATCGGTGACACTAGGCTTCCAAACGTCCAAGGGATCACTATTACGGCGTTGTGACCAGTCCTCCCTTTTAGTCAGTTCTTGTGGAAATCCATACAAACTTTCATGTTTATATTAGTAGGATAGATTAAAGTTATTTTGTTCATGTTTAGTTTGGCGGCGCCATCGTCTCATACTTAGAGAAATCGCCACTTATAAAGTCCTACCACCAACCAAACAGTACATATTTGTACTCCCCTGAGGATCGGACCCAAACCTCTGGATCTAATTCCGGTGGATGACCCACTAGACCACGGAGGCGGTTAAAATATTGTTCAGCTAATATTGTGTACTTACAAAAGTTTCCTGCGCCGATTACCGCCATTTTCTGAATTATCACAGAAAGATTGGCCCACCAATAGAATAAATGAAAAACTCCAATATCAATAGAATTTAAAGATGAATAACTAAATATCAATAGAATTTAAAGATGAATAACTACAAATAAAATTACTATAAATTTATTCAAGCCAATCTGTCATATATGTACATTCTTGTGGGGTAATAAGTCCAGTGGAATAACATTTGAGTATTAGTGGACATACACCACATGGTACTTGTACTAGTCCTGGAGCAGGTATAAGAGCTTCTATGGCACGATACACTTTGCTGCCATCTGGATATACACTACTTTCTGCTTTCCCATCATAAACAAGAGTATTCAATATTGTGATAACATCTTCAACTTCCAACTGAACCTGAAATATTTTATTGATATTAGAAAGTTTATCATTTTTCTGTTTAAGGAAATGTAAATAATACCGGTATTCTACTGTATGAGCTATATCATTGTCAAGTTTCATTAAAAACCGTTCAATAGTTTTTGTGTGAAAGAGTAACAAACACACATCCAGACATCCATATATACATCTATAGATCCATACAAACTTTCATGTTTATAAATTAGTAGGATAACAGTAATACTCACATTACTAATTCCTAAATCAGTGATATATTTCTGAACCTCTGCAGCAGTTGCATAAGACTGGTTCCTGCCTACTATAGGCCCACGGGGGTTATTTTTTATTTTATCAGCTCTTTGCTGTAGAAATTTCAAACACTGTCGATTTAAGATATCTACAAACTCTGATTCAAAGTCTTGATCTTGGTACCAAGCACCTCCAGATATGGACCGATCTGGTTCTAAATTATACAACATATATACTTTCTTCTTTGATGCCTGAAATAAATAAAGATTTTAGCATATGTGATCAATATAAAAAAAAAATCATCCATCATCATAACAGCCTTTAAAATGTGACACACTGCTGGGACACAAGGCCTCTCCTTGTCGTTGAAGGAGGTTTAGGCAGTAGTCCACCAAGCTTGCCCAATGCGAATTGGTGGATAGAGTATAAGGATATCAAGAGCTAAATTTTGTAATAATAAACATTTGATTTTAATCATAGGGAAATATTATAGTTTGAACTGATAAACTATGTGAAGGGAATTTTATATGTTTAAAGTTTTACTAGGTGGTTGAACAATATGTAGGGTCGTCTGGGTACTTGGGTAGCTGTGTTTCGGATTGAAGGGAACGGCAGCCAGTGTAATTACTGGGCATGGAAGGCATATCATCTTAATCCGTAGGATGGCAACGCATTTGGCAGTGATAAGTCTCTCTGTTTTCAGATAAGCCCTAGAGGCTTGAGAGTAACAACCTCATTGTAAATTGTATGTATACTCGTAATGTATTGAACAAATATTTTTTTTCTTTTGTAAATCTGCAATCAGTCCTTAGACTATAATCAGATACGTTCTGTATTTAGGCTTTGCAGAGCACCTCCCCATTGGGAGGTGACTCTTCTCAATTTCATACAGTTATATCTGCTGATTGAAGTGGTCAAAGACTGTAGATCGCTTCAGTCTTTTGCTGCATGTTGGTTTGGTTGAGAGCATTTGCTAAGGGATTAGGATGCTTTTCCAGTCGCGATTTGTATCTTTCAGTCAATAATTTTATCTCCTGAAGCACAGTGTTCTGTTTCAGATGCTCATGTAGCTCAGAGATAACCCATGGCGCATTGGATATTTTCTTCAAGATTGAATTTTGCATTCTTTGTATGATATTGATGTTGGAGTAGCTCGCAGTTCCCTAAAGTTGTATACCATATCAACTGAGAGGACAGAGTTTCTGTCTAGTTGCCAATGTAGATTCCTATATTTCAGGCCTGTATGTGCTTTTTCCATGTGAGCCGAGCCTTGTGGGACAAATAAATAAAGAAAGTGATTCACCCTTAATGTTACAAGTGTCTACTTATAGGCGATGGTAACCTCTTGACACCAGGTAGGCCGCAAGCTTGTTTGTCATTTCGTACTATAAAAAAGTATTTAACTTGATTTATGTTTAATTTTGTTATATTATTTATGCATGTATTTTGATTGTTATCTGTTTTGTTGTCTATAAAATATATAGATAATTTTACTACCAAATATTTTACACAGGTCAAGCTTAATACAATGCAACCTCAATATAACAAATCAGAAGGGAACAAGTAAATATTTGTTACTTATATCAAGTAAATTCGTTGAACTGAGGTTTGTTATGTTGAGTTTAGGTTGGTCTAAAATTCGTTATAAAGAGGTAAAAAAATAGTTTTATTCACCTCAACATTACGTACTTATCATGTTATAGCGAACAACTTCTACTAATAAATGATAGCACATTTTTATCAAATTACTGTATGTATTTTCTATTTTCTAACCAAGTAATGTATTTACATTACTTTCCACCAAACAACAATGATTGTTTTACAAACAAAAGCATGTCAAAACCTGTCGCGACATGAATCCATGAAACACATACTATGAGATTAAACACCCGTATTCACAAACATTACTATGAGATTACTCGACACTTGGATAAGAAACGAACCAATCACAGAGATCTATTCAACGCAATGGTCTTGTATAGAGAGCTTTGTGATTGGTTAGTTTCTTATCCAAGTGTGGAGTGATCTCATAGTAATGTTTGTGAATACGGGTGTAAGAGTCATACATTGGTGGGAATTTTACAGAATTGTATATAAAGGTATTTGGTTGACAAAATTTGTTAATTAGAAGTTTATATACTTTTTTTTGATAGTTGAAAATTTGTTATAAAAATGTTCATAATGTAAAGGGATATTTTACATTGGCTCTTATGGAAAATTCAAGGCTATTACAAAGAATAATGAGGTACGTTATATTAAGGTTGCACTGTAGTTACTTATAAATGGTTCATGCATGAAACATATTTACTATAATTTGTCTGGTGTTTATAGTCCACATTTCAAGTAATTTATTATATTTCATACTAACATTGACACATTTCACAGCTTTTATCAGCTTTTTACTTTCAAGACTTTTTAAAACTTTGGTCAATTGTGTATTTGCAAGATTTGAACGAATTCTGATATCTCTAATCCATATGCCTTTATTGCCTGCTTCAGAGATTAAGTTAAATACTACTTTTTCCTCATTGTCAGCTCCCTTTACTGCTTGTTTGGTTGCTTGCGTTTTTAATCTGTTAAAGATAAAAATTACTTTAAAGATGCTTAATGAACGGCTGTTCACAAGAAGGCACAAAAGTATGAGAAGTGCATTACAAACCTATATATAAGAGATCCTCCTTGATTGTAAATATCAAAACATCCTTGTTGTAGAAGTTTATTTATTGTGGCAACTAGTTCGGAAGAAGTAAGTTCAGGTATAGCAGAGGTTATGTCCTTATCCGATATTCCTTTTGGGTTTTTTTTAGCAATACTAAGTATTTTCTCTTTAATTTCATCATCAAATAGTTCAGTCATAATTTAAACTTTTCCTGAAATTAATTATTTTAGTCAATTCCAAATGTACCTACCTACTCTGGCCCGTTTTGACACATAGATACGTCAGTAGAATGTAACTGGACCGCATTCAAAACAGACGCAAGCAAAAAATAAAAATACATTATTGCATTTTTCAGTAATACAAATACAATCATATTTTAGCAAAATAAACAATACGTCATAATAAAAGTAAAAACTATTTTTTCTCGCTTAATATTTAAAGTAATATGTAATTTTCTAATGTTCCGAAATTTCATAAAAACAGTTACATTCTTAATCTTTTTTTTCTTTAGTGATAATGCAGTGACTTAAATTGATCGTTAATTTCATGAATATATTCGATGCAGTATACGAATATATTAAATCGAAATTGAAAAACAAGATTTCTAGGTTTCTAAATTAAATTAGAGTTAAATCATAAATTTAAATTTTCAAAAATAGCGAATTGAATGTTTTTGATGCAAGTGTATATGATGAAAACAGGGAAATGTTAAAATACCAACGTGATTTTATTTTATTTTTTCTAAATGAATGTCTATACGTAGGTATGTAGGATTTTTGTTACGTATGACCACGTGAAGTGGAATATTTATAAAAGAGTCTCGGACCAAAATTCAGAAGAAAAAATTGACGACCTCGTTTGGTTATAGTTATAGTTATGTAGGCTAGGCGTTCTTTCATTATTATGTTTGTGCGTGTAAGCGTGTAAGTAACTCTGTACTGTGGGGGCTGTACACAGGGCCAGATTTAAAGGTCTGGAGGCCTCGGGGCAACAAAGGAGTGGAGGCCCCTTAGCCCCAAATAATTTTCCAAATAAAATGAAAAATTTTTTTTCAATCGAGTTTTCGGTTAAAAAATAGGCATACTTCTTTACGATCTTTAATCAACGAACAAAATAGAAAGATATTATAATTATTATTATTATTATTCATGTAATCATGTTTGTACAAAGTACCGTAGGTAAAGGTAAAACGCGAAATAAAATATGAAAGGAAAAGTTGTTTACTGGTGTTTACTAGTCTGAATTTGATTTTTTTTTTCCGTAGTCTCTATTGTGGGGGCTCCTCTTTTGTGGAGGCCCTGGGGCTGTAGCCCCGCTTGCCCTCCCCTAAATCCGGCGCTGGCTGTACACAGGCGACGGTATAGGCGTAGTTTTAATTTATTGGCCCTAGTTCCAGCTCGTTTTTAGCAGAACTCCGTCTTCACTTTTTATTTGGTCTAAGGGGAAGGCAAAAATTTCGTTATTTTTTGTTAGTGATTGCGAGTAATTTTCTTCAAATTATGATAAGTTGAAATTCCATACTAAATCCGTTGAATTTCTTTAAGTCCTGTACCTTTTTGCTAAACAGTTGAAAAAAAGAGATTTTTTTTTTTTTAAGTCACTTGATATTCTACTTTTATTAATTTTTTTAAGTATCTCTTTTTGATAGTAAATATTTTGGCGCCAATTATTTAATGTCTTCTTATTTCAAAAATTTCGTCATTTTTTGTAAGTAATTGCAAGTAATTTTCTTCAAATTATGCTAAGTTGAAGTTCCATAATAACTCAATAATATCCTAAGTCCTGGTTCCATACTAAATCCGTTGAATTTCTTTAAGTCCTGTACCCCTTTGCTAAACAGGTGAAAATGAAATGAAAATGAATGAAAATGGAATGAAATGCAATGAAATGAAAAGTTATTATTTTGGCGCCAATTTGAGAAGAAAAAGTTAGCGCGTATTTATGATGAGCAGCCCTTTTGCGTGATCCAGGTACTAAAGTGAATAAAATAACAGTGTGTGCAATTCACACACGGCAGAAGTGATACTTCAGAAAAGTGGCAAAAGTGATTACAGTAGCAATAGATCTTTATGTTGATGTCATAATATTGAACTACAAACCGTCAAAATTTTCAAGTTATAATTCACAAGGGTGCTAAAGTTTCATCAAATTTTCAAATCACTATTAACATCGGTGCTAAAGCAGTTTCACTCCAAAATATTTAGAAGCGTATTCATAAATGATTTTTTTTATTCATACATCATATCCTTATTGCTATTTTTACCCGAGTTTTATTTTGTTCTTATTATTATATTATATTCTCAAATTACCAACATTGAATAGTTACGATTACAAAGCTCATATAATTGTGACTCGTATTCTCATGTTAGTAAATAATCGATTATTTTGGTTACATCACCACTAACGATATTTTGACATGTGTCAAATCGGGCCTATTATGGGTGCGTTCCAAAACGATCTCAATTTACTCGGGGTAGAGTAAATGGTAGCTCACTATTGGTCGTTATTAAGAAGCGCTTTCACCATTGGTTAGTTTTGTTAAACTATAGTTAATTTACACCAATTAGAAAGCTATCTTACGCTGTCTACTTGGCTTCACCTGGTTTTGGAACGCACTCTATATTGCGCGGACTATAGCACAGACTACTGGACTATAGTCTGTGTGTACAAAACTACAAACAAAACGTTTGATTTTTGCAAAGAAAGAGAGGTGAACATCTTATTTCCTTCATGATTTAACAATTAACACCGACTATATAAATTACCAAAGTAGTAGGTAAATAAACATTATATCACAAACACATTCCAAATATTGATAAAAATGAGGAGATTAAGCCAATGTAAATGTTTACTCGCACTATTTGTTATCATTGTGTTTGTTTATATATATACTAAGTTTAATACAGATACATATTATGTGAAAAAGAATGAAAATTATACAGCGGAAATAAAGTAAGTTTGTTTCTGTTTTGTAATAAAACTGCTCATTGAATTCTAAAATATTGATTATATATTTTTTTTCATTCTAGAGAGGATAAAAAAGAGAGGATTGTGGTGTCATTTGTGGTGTGTGACTCCAGGTTTGATGAATCTTTGAATGTTGTTAAATCTGTGCTGTTATTTACAAGAACACCTGTATATTTCGTAATATTTAGTGATGATAAATTAAGACCAAAGTTTAACAAAACATTAACTAACTGGAAAGATGTTTATAAAAATAGACTTGATTTTGAATTACAAAGAATACATTTCCCTGAAGCTCATGAAGAAGATTGGTTGAATTTATTTAGTAAATGTGCTGCTCAACGTTTGTTCATACCTGTATGTAATTTTTTTTAAATTAAATTTCATTCTTATCCGAGATAGAGAATATTTAGTGTAATAATTTTCTACATAATATTTTGTTTTCAGAAATTGATCCCACATGTAGACTCAATGATATATGTGGATACAGACACATTATTCCTAGGCCCAGTTGACGAATTGTGGGCATACTTCTCAAGGTTTAACAGTTCGCAGATCTCTGCAATGACACTTGAAGATGATAATCCTAATGTATCTTGGTACCCACGATTTGCTAAACACCCATTTTATGGAAAATATGGTAATGTCTATCTTTCTGAGTTCAATTCTTTGAAGTAGGCTTTAATAATTGTTACAATAACAAACAATGCAGCAAGGATGAATCATGATCTCCCTTAAATTATTACAAGATTCTGCCTTATCTTAATGACAAAGGAATTGACATAACAGGGCTCAGCTTTGCATTAGTTGTGGTTGAGTTGCGAGCTGAAATTTTTGTCACGTAAAGTGTTCATTATTAGAAACACATACACAAAATCTTATATGGCGGAAATGAATAGAACCCGAGAAAAAAAATATTGAAAATTAATATTTTCTATTCTCCCTTTCTCCTTCTACCCCGAAATTCCACCACAGTTAATGTAAAAGTACCTTTTCGCTTGATATTGGCAAAATGTGTGATCTTTAAGTGTTGCGACGCCAACAATAGAATAGAATAGAGCTGACTGATGATGCATCATACCATGGTGACTCGGCACCCGCACTCTTAATCAATAAAATTTTCTTATTAGTTCTTCTAACCCAAGTGCCATATACCTACAAATTTTCGTGGATTTTATTTAAAAAATCGTCATTTGAGTAAAATCCATGAAAATTTGTAGGTAATTTCCATACAAACTTTCATCCCCTATTTTAGCCCCTTAGGGATTGAATTTCCAAAAATCCTAAACATCTTTCTTAATTTGTAACTGAAAGGCCATGTACCAATTTTTATGGATTTCTTTAAAAATGATGGATTTCCATACTAACTTTTCACCCCTTTAGAGGGTGAATTTCCAAAAATCCTTTCTTAGTGCACCCCTGGACCTCATAAGGAACCTACATACCAAATTTGGAATCTCTAGACCCAGCAGTTTGGGCTGTGCGTTGATATGTCAGTCAGATAATCAGTCAGTATTCATTTTTATATAGTAGGTTGGAGAAAAAGTCTTTTCGCATTATAGTATGTATAAACTTGTAATAAAATCTCTTTGGCTATACTATTTGTATCTGGCTGGTTTTGGTATCATTGAAAGTTTAAATTTTAAAGAACATAATTCCAAATTCAAATTAGGAAAATGTGTGATTTTCATTTGTTTTTCGTACCGCCAAGATGAGTGAATCTAATGAAGAAATTCGATACATTTTAAAATTTTACTACAAAAAAGGTAAAAATGCAACGCAAGTCGCGAAAAAAATTTGCGATGTTTATGGACCTAGTGCAGTGTCTGTGAGAGTAGCACAAATTTGGTTTAAGCGTTTTCAATCCGGAAATTTTGATGTCAAAGATGCACGTCGCTCTGGTCGCCCTATTACAGATAAAATGAATGCCATTTTTGAAAAAGTGGAGCAAGATCGGCATGTCAGTAGTTACGACGTAGCTGAAGAACTGGGAATTGACCACAAAGCAGTTTTGGCGCATTTGAAAAAAACTGGGTACACAAAAAAGCTCGACATTTGGGTACCTCACGAGCTCACTGAAAGAAACCTAATGAACCGTGTACTTATTTGTGATTCTTTATTACGACGTAATGAAACCGAACCATTTTTGAAGAAGCTGATAACTGGTGATGATAAAGTGGATCACGTACGACAAGAACGTGCGAAAAAGGTCGTGGTCAAAGGCCGGCCAGGCTTCACTGACTGTGGCGAAACCCGGGTTAACTCGCAAAAAGGTGATGCTGTGTGTGTGGTGGGATTGGAAGGTCATTATTCATTATGAGCTGTTACCACCAGGCAGGACCATCGATTCTGAACTCTACTGCGAACAACTGATGAGATTAAAGCAAGAAGTTGAGAGAAAGCGGCCGGCATTAATCAACAGAAGGGGTGTGGTTTTTCATCATGATAACGCTAGACCTCACACATCTTTAGCCACTCAGCAAAAATTAAGAGAGTTTGGCTGGGAGGTGTTTTTGTGCATCCGCCGTATAGTCCTGACCTTGCACCTTCAGATTTCTACCTGTTTCGGTCTCTTCAGAATTCTTTAGGCAGTGTCAGGTTAACATCACGAGAGGACTGCCAAAACCACTTGTCGCGGTATTTTGACCAGAAGTCCCAAAATTTCTATAGCAATGGGATCATGTCCCTACCTACAAGATGGCAAAAAGTTATCGAACAAAATGGTACCTACATACTTTAGTTAAATGTAAATAAACTATATTAAAAAATGTTTTGAATTTTCTTAAAAAATGCGAAGAAACTTTTTCCCCAACCTATTATATAGATTGAGATGTTTCATGAATACGGTCCTTACTGCATTCTTCAGTTTTCCATGTACTTATTCTAGACATTTTATTTAAAAAATTATTTTGTTTCAATGTATTTTTTTTTGTTTTAATGTTTCAGGCTTAAACTCTGGAGTCATGCTGATGAACCTAACCAGAATGAGAAGTTTTGGATGGGTAGACTATGTGACACCAATCATGCTCAAATGGAAGCTCTACATTCCATGGGGTGACCAGGTGTGCTTATGTTTATTTTTATTGCTAAAAACCTTGTAATCAAATTATAGCTTTTAAGGAGCGTTTCCATTATGCAAGTAACTTGCATACAAGTTGCAAGTTGCATGCAAATTGTATAGTGGAAACAACAACTTGCGTACAAGTTGCAACTTGTATCTAACTTGTAAGTGTAACATATACACGCAACACTCTGTCAGTTCATTTGCATGCAAGTTACAAGCGCATGCATTCGTGTATAGAGGGAAGTGTGCAGGATTACATTGTAAAAATCTCAGAACAAATAGAAAACCGGCCAAGTGCGAGTTGGACTCGCACACCGAGGGTTCCGCCGTACAAACGTAGCGGTTTACAATTTATGACGTATTAAATCAAATTCTGAGTTCACGGGAAGTACCTTGTAGGTTTTGATTCCCTAGCGTGTGACGGAAATTCGTCTAAGGTGTCGGTATAAACTGCTGTATCTTTTGATTGCGTTAACTTAGAAGTTTGATTTTTTCACTACTTAAAGGGACAATAGACCTAGGTATTTGGTATCTATAAATTTCAATTTGATACCTTTATTCGTTCGTGAGAAATAAGGTAGTAAGTTTCAATTTATTAAAATATTTTTATTATATTATATAACTAAAAAAATGTGATTTTCGCAATTTTTCCTATATTTGCATTATATGACAATGCTTCATGCCAAATTTCAAGATTCTGAGTTTACGGGAAGTATCCTGTAGGTTTTGATTCCTTTGCGAGTGTCGGAAATTTGTCTAAGGTGTCGGTATAAACTGCTGTATCTTTTGATCGCGTTAACTTAGAAGTTTGATTTTTTCACTGCTTAAAGGGACAGTAGACCTTGGTATGTGGTATAAATTTCAATTTGATACCTTTATTCGTTCGTGAGAAATAAGGTAGTAAGTTTCATTTTATTAAAATATTTTTATTATATTATATAACTAAAAAATGTTATTTTCGCAATTTTTCCTATATTTGCATTATATGAAAATGCTTCATGCCAAATTTCAAGATTCTGAGTTTACGGGAAGTATCCTGTAGGTTTTGATTCCTTTGCGAGTGTCGGAAATTAGTCTAAGGTGTCGGTATAAACTGCTGTATCTTTTGATCGCGTTAACTTAGAAGTTTGATTTTTTCACTGCTTAAAGGGACAGTAGACCTTGGTATGTGGTATAAATTTCAATTTGATACCTTTATTCGTTCGTGAGAAATAAGGTAGTAAGTTTCATTTTATTAAAATATTTTTATTATATTATATAACTAAAAAAATGTGATTTTCGCAATTTTTCCTATATTTGCATTATATGAAAATGCTTCATGCCAAATTTCAAGATTCTGAGTTTACGGGAAGTATCCTCTAGGTTTTGATTCCTTTGCGAGTGTCGGAAATTTGTTGAAAATATCGACATAATCGGCTGTATCTTTTGATTGGCTTGGCTTAGAAGTTTGATATTTTCACAGCTTAAAGGGACAATAGACCTAGGTATGTGGTATAAATTTCAATTTGATACCTTTATTCGTTCGTGAGAAATAAGGTAGTAAGTTTCATTTTATTAAAATATTTTTATTATATTATATAACTAAAAAAATGTGATTTTCGCAATTTTTCCTATATTTGCATTATATGACAATGCTTCATGCCAAATTTCAAGATTCTGAGTTTACGGGAAGTATCCTGTAGGTTTTGATTCCTTTGCGAGTGTCGGAAATTTGTTGAAAATATCGACATAATCGGCTGTATCTTTTGATTGGCTTGGCTTAGAAGTTTGATATTTTCACAGCTTAAAGGGACAATAGACCTGAGTATTTCATGTGAATTTCAGCTTGATACGTCCACGCGTTCTTGAGATAAAGGGTCTTGACAGACAGACAGACAGACGGACGACAAAGTGATCCTATAAGGGTTCCGTTTTTTCCTTTTGAGGTACGGAACCCTAAAAATGACTGCTAAGTGGGATAATTATTTCGTGTACAACTCTGCATGCAGCGGCAACCACAGGCGGCAACCATTGCACGTCTTCTGCTCATGATGAACACTGTACAACTAACTTGTATGCCACTAAAATCTTGTATGCAAGCTGCAACTTGAACAAAATCGTGTTTCCATTTCAAGTCAGTTGCACACAAGTGTGACCTCCTACATGTATGCAAGCACTTGCAAAATGGAAATGTGGCTTTAGGGAGCTGTAATAAATACAGACTCAATAAAACTTCATACAACATTGAAGCAGTCCATAAATAGCCATTTGCTTATGGTTAAATAATTGTCTGCTATGTTCAGTAGGTACTTATATGAATAGTTATTTTTTTGTAAATTTTGAAAAGAGGACACTGCAGGTTATCTACTAAATTGTAACTTCATTCTAGTTACTACACATTTTATTCATGTCATGTTTTGTCCTAAGGTTTCCAGAGCACCGTGGGGTAGGTAGGGGATAAGGTTGACTTGATAGCACATGAATTAAGGCTGGTTACACACTGCATCAAGATGAGCTGCTGTTCATTATTTTTACTTTCTCGTATACGTAGTATAGAGGAAGTCTTGTAAACGTCAAAAAATTCGACTTCGAGATTTGGACGTATTTACACGTTTTGGACCTCCCCAAGTCCAAAAATTTTTTTTGGAATTATGTTTGTGTGTCTGTGCGTTAGCACGATAACTCAAGTATGCTTTAACTTTTTGCAACCAAATTTAACATGCATGTATGACATCAAAATATAAGGTTTCTATCAACTTTTGAGTCGTCGATCACGAAAGCAAAGTGCGTGGTCGGTACTCGGATGGGTGACCAATCAAGGAGAGACCACTCCCGATTTTTTGTATGAAATTCCATACTGTAACTTAAATCGCAACTGCACCGCCTGGCGGCGCGTGACCAACTAGGGGCGCCGCGCTTATATCGGGTTGGTGCGGCGTTTGCGCCTCGCCGTGTTCCACTCAAGGGCACCCTGCTGCTTGTCTCTCGGTAGTGTAGCTCACATATTAATTGTGTGTATTTGCCATATGTGGCTCAGGCTGTCTGGACAAATCTTCAAAATAGCTTACATTTAAGTAGGTCAATAGGGCATTTTATGTGACGGCTAACCACCCTTACTTCAGAAGAGGTGACGCTACAGAATCTTAGATAATCGATCGAAACCGTGTCCAGCCAGCTTGAAAAACCACTTTTCGCTGGTCTCTCAATCTCGGTAACGGAAGTGGTTTTGAAGACTTTTTGCATATCAACGGGCGTCACATAAATTTGTGACGGGCATCGAGCTAAAAGTTTTGTGATACGTACAGCGGTTTATTAGAAAAATGCAAAAATCTGTGTCCAGCCAGCTTGAATTTACGTATAAAACTTCTGGCTGGCACTTCTGAATCTCGATAACGGGAACGTTTTCGAATATGGTTCCTCTTACTAACAAAATGTGACGCAAGTTGTGACGGTAATAACGTTTGATTTATGGCGTCACGTGTAATGGTTTACGAGAAATCAATTAAAAACTGGTGTCCAGCCAGCTTGAACTTCAAGCTGGCTGGACACATGTATCTCCGCTGCCTGATGGTCTACGGCCTTCGAAATATGTTCAAGTTTTTGTGACGGGGACGATAATGATAATCTGAAGTTGTGACGGAGAAAGTTTACGTAGTTTCAAAGATATTAATCATATAATTTTTTCCATACAAACATCTATTAATAATGTTAGGTGACCATAATTTTACACAAATATAGGATTTCTTTTTAATCGACTTATCGGCCGGTTGTGGCCACACCTGCATTGTATTTGATTTTTTCCGTGAGAATAGGTTTTCCCGCAGTAAAAAAAAATTAAATAAAAAAAACCGCCCTCAAAACTAAAAACGGGAGAAATAAAAGTTTTGTTTATAAAAATCTAAATGTTTTTAGAGGTCGGTCCCGAATACAAGTGACAACGTTTATTACAAATATTGAGGTTGGCACCGACCTCAAAAAAATTAGATTTTTATAAACAAAATTTTTATTTTTCCCGTTTTTAGTTTTGAAGGCGGTTTTTTTCTGCTTTTTAGTGTTTTAAGTATAGAAATTTTCAGGAAACTACTTCAAGATCTTTTAGACACACAAGTGATAAAATTATGATATCATCAATGTCAATTAAATAGGCATTATTAGGGATAACTCAAAAACTATTTGTCAGATGTCGATAAAATTTAAATGGGACCCCATGACAAGCACTAGCTTCCAAAGGTCAAAAGAATCTTCAAAATCGGTCCACTCAGTAACGAGTTATGAGGTAAGAAACACTAAAAAAAAACATACAGTCGAATTAATAACCTCCTCCTTTTTTGAATTCGGTTAAAAAAGCGTAAATAAGTGTTAATTCAAAATAATAATTGACTACCAGCGCTGCCTAAAAAGAGCCCCCACTTATTATTTTGTGTTACTTTTTGCCCATCATTAGTTTTTACGAGTTGAATAGTCAGATTGTCAGAATAGTTTTCTTTCCTAATTAAGTCCACCATTTGTATATCTACTGGTAAGAATTTCGAAATAAGTCTCCTTTTTTGGAGGTAGAGGAGGGTGGGGGGAAGGAAGGGAGGGGGGTGGGAGTCGCCCCTCGTAAATTTCGAATGCCGGAAATGCTTATTTTTTTTTATAAAAAATTAACCTCAAAATATATGAAAAAACCCTAACCTACCTATCACCCAGCCATGTAGGTGCATAAAACACTAGACACGAAAACTCGAAAGCAACCAACGGAATGACGCAATTTAACGCTGTCAGAAATGTCAAAACTATTATCAAAATAGTGGATTGGCGTTTCGTTTCACGCGTTTTAGTACTTCAAAAGTTTTAAAATCTTATCATAACCTAAAAAAGTATAGAAATTACATTTTGTTTCACGCAATCACAATACAATAAATACGAATTTTAAAAATTAATTAAAAATATTTAAAGGCAACTCCGGTAGCCGAAATTGTTTTAGGGTGATCTTACGGAGCTTCCTTGAGCCCCCTACACATTCAGTTTCCTCAGATTCAGGCGACTCGTTTCGAAGTCCGACCCTATCTACTTACTCTCCGATTAGGGGCCAGGCTTCCAAGTGAAAGCTTTCGAAATGCAACTGGGGTATTCGCTAGGATGAAGATTTGTACCCACATCTACTATTTTTTGTGCAATAAAGAATAAATAAGGTATGTACCTACCTAATTAAAATAAATGCTTTATCGTCGTTAATTTGTTTTCTGTTTTCCCACCTCAATGAGAAAATATTAACTATCATTTTTTTGAAAAAACTCAGAGTAAGTACCTAGTCGTAGGGCGCGCCATAATCGGCATGCGGGTGATGAAAGAGTCTGATTCAGAGGAAGAGAACATAATTATGATTCGAACAGTTGTCCTAGTAGTACCAACTTTAAGCAACAGATGGCGACACCAACATCAACTACCTACCTATTGAACCCAAGTCGGTCTGCGGCAGCGTATGAGCACGTTCAGAAATTGTTCAGTATCTTTTCGTGACCAAGATATTTCCTAAAAAATATTTTTACAGTAAAATATAACTAAATATACTTAAAATATTTTTGACTCTCTTTGCCAGAAAGTATTTACTTTTCATAGAATTTTTAGAAGAAAAAAGAAACCATTGTATCCTGTGTTGCTATAGCATTATTTATGCAATAGCATTAATTATTTATGCTTACCATGAAAAACACCAATACTTACCCACTAAATAGAGTAGTTATCTGCACGTAAATAATCAATATCGCAAAAAATTACCTCCTTTCAACACCTCTACGCTTTTGTCTTCTATCGATTAAAATATGTAGGTACTGTAAATGTAGGTTAGTAGGTAGGTATTAATATCACCAATACACGTATTTTCGTTCATTAAAGCCTTAAAATAATATACTTGTTTCTACATAAAACCTACAATATTGGTAACCCTACTGCAGTGTTTGTATGAAAATAATTTAATGATCAATATCTTTGAAACTACGTAAACTTTCTCCGTCACAACTTCAGATTATCATTATCGTCCCCGTCACAAAAACTTGAACATATTTCGAAGGCCGTAGACCATCAGGCAGCGGAGATACATGTGTCCAGCCAGCTTGAAGTTCAAGCTGGCTGGACACCAGTTTTTAATTGATTTCTCGTAAACCATTACACGTGACGCCATAAATCAAACGTTATTACCGTCACAACTTGCGTCACATTTTGTTAGTAAGAGGAACCATATTCGAAAACGTTCCCGTTATCGAGATTCAGAAGTGCCAGCCAGAAGTTTTATACGTAAATTCAAGCTGGCTGGACACAGATTTTTGCATTTTTCTAATAAACCGCTGTACGTATCACAAAACTTTTAGCTCGATGCCCGTCACAAATTTATGTGATGCCCGTTGATATGCAAAAAGTCTTCAAAACCACTTCCGTTACCGAGATTGAGACACCAGCGAAAAGTGGTTTTTCAAGCTGGCTGGACACGGTTTCGATCGATTATCTAAGATTCTGTAGCGTCACCTCTTCTGAAGTAAGGGTGGTTAGCCGTCACATAAAATGCCCTATTGACCTACTTAAATGTAAGCTATTTTGAAGATTTGTCCAGACAGCCTGAGCCACATTTTGCCATTTCAAACAAAATAATCGCTCACGGATAGGCGACGTCGTTCGCCTCTCCGTAAGCGCGAAAACTCCAAGTCTTAGCTGCGTTGACGTCTCGGGGGTGTTTTTCGTTACCTATGCGTGCTTATACATTTGGTTGACTACGTGTTGATAAGATGCGGCGATGCCGATCCCGTGTCGAGTTAATATATAAGTGTTATTACGTCAGGCAGGTAGTACGGTTGTTTACCGCCCTTATAGTGTAAATAATAAACATCTCTATGTCTTATTGACTTTCAGGATATAATAAATATAATATTTCATTACCACGAGCAAGCAGTGTATGTGTTGTCTTGCCGCTACAACTACAGAGCGGATCAGTGCATGTATGGCGACGCGTGCGCCGACGCTACGGCAAATGGTGTCTTGTTACTGCATGGCAGTAGGAAAGCGTTCCATAATAATAAGCAACCTGCACTTCAGGTATTGTTATTGCAATTTATAAAATGGATCAAGTTGTCAACTGCAGTAAAACAGTTTAAATCTCATTAGATAAGCAAGCAACTTATCTATATTTAGTTATCTTTACACAGCATCATTTAGAAATAACCATAATTTTTATTTATTTTTCAGGCAATATATAGAGCAATTGACGAGTATCAAGTAGGTACAGATCCCTCAGAGAACTTAATAAATAACATGGACCGATATATCTCTGAGGCACCTACGTCTAACTGTGGTAATTTAAAGGATGCATTTCTAAGATTACCTATTAAGACTATTAATGAATTATACAGTGTACCCACAAGATAGTGGTTAGCAATATTTTCATGGTAGGTATAGGTACATGACAACTTAGTGTTTTAAATAGGTACATTATCAGAAAAACGCAACAATTAAATTGTAATCTATCTATAGTGGTTATTTACATTCCAAATAGTTTTAAAAATATTTACAATACTAGAAAAATGCACTGAAAAAATCGACTTGCCTCAGGCGGGACTCGAACCCGCATCTTCCGCAATCCGGGCAGCTGCGTTGTCCAATTACGCCACCGAGACACTTTTTCGCTGTCGAAATTTGTCAGTGCTTGGTGCGAAATAACGGACTTGCAACGAAATATTTTTATACGATTTTTTTTTCAGTGTATTTTTCTAGTATTAATATTTACGCGTTTGTAAACGCAAAAGTAAAATTATCCCATAATGTAAGGTAGTTTCATCTTAACTGAGCGTCAAATATTTGCAAAAATATTTCGTTCGGGTCTTAGAAGTGCAAATTTCAAAGATTTGATGAAACAATGTTTACCATAAAAACATAAGCACCAAGCACTGACAAATTTCGACAGCGAATAGCAGTGTCTTGGTGGCGTAATGGTCAACGCGTCCGCCCGGATTGTGGAAGATGCGGGTTCGAGTCCCGCCTGAGGCAAGTCGATTTTTTTCAGTGCATTTTTCTAGTATTAATACTTGTATTTTGTTGGTTGGTGGTTATCAAAATCTGTCGCCATAATAATAATGTTAACAGGATTATTGTGATAAAATAGCCATTCACTCTGTTGGTGAGGGTTCCAGGTGAAGTTTGATTCCATCTTCGGCCTTATCGTCACTTACCATAAGATGAATGCTCTTGGCCTTCATGGTAATGGTAATCCCATTACCATGAAGGCCAAGAGCATTCATTCTTATCAAGAAAAAAAATGCTCCTCCTAATCATAGACTGCAATTTCAGCTTATTTATGTTTGGTTGGTCTTACGTGTATTTTAATCTATGTATTTGTAGGTATATTAAGTAGCCAAATTTTTACTCCATGGAGAAAGTTTAAAAAATAATCTTATTTGTTACCATTTATAGAATCTCAATATATTTTAATAATTATGTTTCAATTTTTCATATTCTGATATGAATACGTTAATAACGAATAATTTTCCTTTTCGTTTGTTATATAGGCGGCGATATTTCTTTTCGGGACCTACATTAATTAAGGTGTAGCAGCATGTGCAGTGCCGCTCTGACATATAGGTACTTACAGCGAAAACGCAACGGCTGGCCGTGAGTGGCATGCCGCACTAAAAATTTTATATGATACTACATGATATAAACCATTATATTAGATCGGCAATGTAAAAGAGAAACAGCATACTAACGCGTATATTAGAGTGAGATAGATAGACGAGACCATTTCACGTATACGACGGGGGCCTAAGGAGGCCTGTCAGTCACGTAGAGAAGACAGGAATGAAAAAGTAAAGTATTATAATCTGCCTCAATTATACTTAGTATTGTAAGTTTTATAATTTTGTCATAAAATAAAAGTTTCTAAATTTACAATTTGTTACATTTTAATTCAGATACCCTACACAATAAAAGAAGTAATGAACCTATAGACAAGAAGAGGTTGGTAATTTGAAAATCTACAGTTAACAGCACATCAGGCTATACAAACTGTAAAATTTCTGCAATCGATTTTCAACCTAAACCTATTTGATACACATTGAAAATTGAAAATTACAGCCGAGGCGATATTGCTAGCCTGAGCCGTAGGCGAGGGCTACAAGAAGGCAGAGGCTGTAATTATCAAAGCGCACGTATGTCATACGACATTTTATAACATATTTGCGAGGAAATAACTAATATTAGGTCCTTACCTATGAAATTGGCGTTTTATTATCTTGTACCTAAACTTGCAATTTCTTTAATTCAATAGTTGTTTTAGGTTATTATTATTATTATTTTTTGAAACTACACTCTGCAAGATTTTTGTCTGTAATTAAATTATATTTCAATTGTTAAATTCTGAAAAGAAAGTGAAAATGACTCTTCAATCTCTTCATCGGAATTGACTATTTGATGCCTACTAACTCATGGACAGACTGGATTTTTTCATAATTTATTGATGCTAGACTTAGCCGAGGGTTGTTAGATTATTTCCTCCAAATTTTGTAACATCAGGATTTATAGTAAAAAAAATATAGACATAGTAGGGAACAACGCCAATTTTTATGTAGAATTTAAAAAAAATATTTATTTTCATACTAACGTTATTTAAAATTTCTCAAAAACTCCGTTGCCAAATGTTTTGAAAATTGGAGCGTATAATAGGGCAAGACTTAGTTACTTAAATATTGCATCAATAATTAAGACAAAAATTAATCCCGTCAATAAATTACAACGAAAAAACAGCCACTTTATTTTTATTTTTTTTAGTTAAAGATTTAAATAATCATAATTTCACTACATGCAAATTCGTAACAGTATAGTCCTTATTCATAATAAAAATTTGAAAACTTCTTTGATTAAGTCGCTGTTTAAATCGCGTTTTTAAGAAAAAAACGCCAATTTCATAGGTAAAGACCTAATAAATCCATCACTACTTGACGTCATTTTCAAATAAAAAAAATACAGCGAAAGGAAAAAGCGCGCGGAATATTTTTTTTTTTTTTTTTTTTTTTTTTTGGGCTCGCACGGTTTGTGCATTTGCCAGTGTCAAAGTTAGGGAAACAAAACAATGGATAAGGAGTTTAGGAGAACGAATTGGTATAGGATCAGGAAAGTATTTTTGGAAGATACATTATTAAAATAATATTATATATAATATTATTTAAGTAATATAAAATAATAAAAAAAAGGTAATAGAAAACAATAATAACGACAAATCTATATACAATAAAAATTATATACATAACTTATAGTTTAATATTATTTAGCGAAATAAATGAAGCTATACAAGTATACACAGGGAAGTCAATAGTAGCTAATAATGTGGCTATACATGTGGGAAGAGGTACATTAAGGGAGATCAAATTTGATAGGAAGGATGAACGGTCAAATCGGTTGCAATGAAAGAAAATGTGATCCACAGTACCTATGTCCAGTCCACATTCGCATGTGGGATCGTTAACAATACCAAGCCTGGCAAGATGAGCAGGAGAACAAACGTGGCCAAGTCTCAGACGAATTATAATACTTGTAACAATCTTGCCAAACTTGGCTTTGCGGTACCAAGGTTCTTTTGGTATTATTGTCTGGATTTGTGAATAGTATTTCCCCTTAAGGGCACGACTTTCTATCCAGAGTGCATCCCACGCGTCCTTCATATAAACTTTCGGCAATGATAATAAGTCTTGAGAGTAATTTTTGTAAGGAAACATGTCACCGCAATAAACAGCTTCCTTGGCTAATTGGTCAGATACTTCGTTACCTTCTATATTACAGTGTCCTGGTATCCACGCAAAGACGATTGTATAACTTTTCATTTTACATTTATATAACCAACTTCGGATATCAAAGATTATTGGAAGAGGTGCTCTCATTTGGAATGGAAATTTACTCAAGGCCTGCAAAGCACACAGAGAATCTGACAAAATTATGGAATGTTTCAATTTCATCAGATGAATATATTCGATGGCTTTAAAGAGGCCAAAACACTCACCAGTGAAAACAGAAGTTTCCGGAGGAAGCTTTATTTTTTGTACAATACTAGACTGTAAATCATAGACGCCTACACCAACACAATCCGACGCAGTAGGTTTGGAGGAATCGGTGTAAATTTGGTGATAATTATTGTATTTAACATCAATTTTATTTTTGAAATTAGATGTAGAGTTCGGTTCAGTTTTATCGTATAAATTAAAATTAATAACAGGAGATAATAACAATGCATCTAAAGGACAATTAAATATGGGAAGGCAGTTAGAGCGGTGTATAGGGGATTGCAAACTTAAATACTTATTATAACTCACTATTAAGCAGGGTAAGGTCTTGTGAGACCAATAATTAGAAGTTTCTATTTCTTCAGAAAGAGATTGGAGTAAAGAGAGAAGAGGGTGTTTAGTAAACTGTAGACATCGGAATAAAAATCTGTCTGATAAAAATTGGCGTCTTAAATGTAAGGGAGGTTCACAACACTCTACTTGTAATGCATTAATAGGGCTGGATTTCATAGACCCATTTAAAATTGGGAGTGCCTTTGATTGGATCATATCCAGCTTCTTTAATGAACCAATATTTCCAGGCTGTAGAAGAAAGGTGCCATAGTCTAATACGCTACGAATTAAGGCATTATATACAAGCTTTAAGCTTTGCGGGTGAGCACCCCACCACACACCTGAGAGACATCTCATCATGTTTAGCAAACGTTCACATTTGCTAACAACGTAATCACAATGAGCCTTGCCAGAGAGTTTAGAGTCCAAAATAACACCTAAAAATTTACATTGAGCTACAATAGGCATACTAATATTATCATAGAATATTTCAAGGCTAGGAGGAATTCTCATCCGCGTAAACAAGACGACAGAACTTTTTGGGGCAGATAAATCTAACCCATTGGTATTCATCCATTCCTTTAACTTATTGAGAGCTGACGATATATTTACTGAAGCAGTATCAATAGACCTGTTAGTAGAATATAATAATAAGTCATCAGCGTATTGTAAAACTTTCACATTATTTTCAATTGAAGAGTCAAGATCGTAGGTATAAACATTGTATAACATGGGACTAAGAACCGACCCCTGCGGCAGGCCTTTGTTAACACATCTTTTAATTTGTAAGTCTGGAGAAGGAGATAGAATAAGTTGCCGATCTGATAAGATATTAAATATAAAATTAATTAATACATTTGGTACCTTTAACTTATATAACTTTGATTTCAGTACTGATAAAAGTACGTTATCATATGCTGAGCTTACATCTAAAAAAGCTGCAATAACTGACTCATTAAATGTAAAGGCCAGGCGAACATCGGTTATTAGTATGCTAATATTATCTAATGTGCTCTTGCCTTTCCTAAATCCAAACTGCGAGCTAGCCAGAAGTCTACTACTTTCTAAATGCCATTCTAAGCGGTTCTTAATTAGATATTCCGCAAGCTTTAATAAAACAGAAGATAGAACTATTGGACGGAATGAAGCCACATTAGACGGATTTTTATTTGGTTTGAGAATAGGCAACACCACATGCGACTTCCATGACAGAGGAATGTTTCCTGTCAACATGACAGTATTTATTAAATGTAAATAGTATGAAAGGGTCTCGTCAGTACTGTTTTCCAGAAATAAATAGGGAATACCATCTACTCCTGGGGCAGAGTCTTTTCTGTCTTTTACTACACCCTTCAATTCGTACAGAGAAAAAGGCGAGCTAAGAGTCGACGGGTTTTGCGTGAAATACGTATCGGAACAATCAATGTTAGGTGATGGTACCCATGGGGGAGCTAATTTGTCTGCAAATTTATTAGCCAAAGAAGGTGTAATTAAACTATTATTAGAAGCATTGAAGGCACACTTGAATTTTTTAATATTTCTCCATACAATTGTCGAGTGAGTATCAGGAGATATAGATTCGCAAAATCTACGCCAGCCTTCAAATTTTTTCTTTTTAAACAATTTTTTAACCTCTGCATTGATGTCTACAAGTGCCTGGTAATTGCAAACAGACATATTTATTTTATAATCGGCTTCTGCCACCTTCCTTCTCCTTATAGCATCTGTACAATCCTTGTCCCACCAAGGTGGGGATGGAATTTTAGAGGGTGAGTTATCTTTTACAGGAAATACTTCCATAGCAGCTTCAGCCAAAACTGACGCCAATGCATTTGAACAAATATCTTCATTACCAGAAACTATAGCAGGCAGATTTGAAGTTTTACTATCTACAATATTCTTAAACCTAAGCCAATCATTAGATGATTTTTCGGGCAATCTAAATTTCCTTGTTGATACCCTACACTGTTTCTTAAATTTATGGCAAGGCAACGAAATAATTATTGGGTAATGATCACTCCCATGTGTAGATGGAAGTGTATGCCAATTTAACGAAGAAGCTAGATTAGGAGTACAGATGGACAAGTTTACCACACTAATGTTCTGGTTGGGTTCAGTGAAGCGAGTGGGTGAACCTGTATTTAAAATACACAAGTTATACAAGTCAATAATTTCAATGAGTTCATCTCCCCAAGTGTTAGAGATAGAGCTCCCCCATGATTGGTGCTGGGAATTAAAGTCTCCTAGTAATAAGAAAGGCTTAGGTAACAAAGGAATAATATTCTTGATTTCACTAAAAATGGATGATGTAGGATGAGCAATATATACAGAAATTATACATACATTATTTACAGTTACAGCTACTATAGAGAAGTCATCACTGTGTGAAGGAAGACTAATCTGATTATAGGGAATACAGTTCTTGATGAGTATGGCTACACCACCATAACCATCAGACCTATCCTCTCTAATGGTATTATAACCACTGATTTTAAAATTGTTGTTACAACTAAGCCATGTCTCTGACAAGGCAATAGCAACAGGATCATATTTATTCACTAAGTATATTACTTCACTTTTTTTACTTATTACACTCCTGCAATTCCACTGGATTATCTTGTCCATGTTTGGAATATTGAGTTTTATTATCATTTAAAATGGCATCGTTGGGCGGTAATACTATATTAAATTGAGATAACAGATTTAAAAATGCATTCACAAATTCTTTGGGTAGTTCTTGTTCTAAATGTTGAGATGATTGATTGTGATTAAGCGCACAGCCATTCTCACAACTAAATGATGGCATGGAAAACTCCTTTACAACTGCATCATGCGCTTCTTTATCATAACCTTTTGGTAGAGGTGAGTGAGGTTTACGCTTCAAGAAAACTGTTTTTCTATAAGAAGTTGTAGGATGAGAACTGGTGGAGACATAATTGTTACTTGTCGGTGCTACTTTAATAGGAGAGGAAGAAAGAACGTCAGCAAAGGACTTAGATACTGCAGGATGCAGTTTACTAGCCTCTACATATGAAACGCAATTTTGTGCCATATAGGACTTAATTTGAGTTTGTCTTATATACTCGGGACATGCTTTATCGTTAGCAAAATGATAACCTGAACATAAACAACAAGAAGCACTCTCTTTTAACACTTCGCAAGACTCACCAGTATGGTCTTGACCGCATTTAAAGCAACGGGGTTTTGACCTACATTGTAATTTGGTATGCCCAAAACGACAACAGTTATAACATTGTATGGTTGGGTATATGTATAAGTCAACATTAAGAGAATTATAACAACAGAATACACGTTTTGGTAATATTTGGCCATCAAATGTTACAACTATTGTCTGTGAGGGCTTCCAAGTAGGAGTACCATCTACAAAAGTTTTAAAATTCAATCGTCTTACTTTTATTATATTGCCACAACCTAAGGGTACAGAAATATTGTCTTTTATTTCCTCTGGAGACCACTCTGAAGGAACACCTCTGACCAAGCCCATCCTCGTTATATTAAAGGTAGGAATAAATGCACGCAAATTATTGGATTCAAGACTCTTATGCTCAATAAAAGTATTAGCATCACTGTAGTTAGAGAAGGAAAGGGATATCTTATTACGACCAATCTTTTTTACACTACCATTTACAATATTTTTGAAGGAGTATTTTATTAAAAACTTTCCGAATGTTATGGGATGCATTGTGGATGCATCGTCTTGTGATAACATATTTTTTTGCACATGAATAATATATGGTGCAGCATCAGTTTTCTCATATAATTTCCTACCCACAGGAGTAGGAATGGACACAGGTAAAGTTTTTTCTTCATTAGGCAACTGACTATCTATTTTATGTTGAGAAACTTGAGGCACTTGTGAGTTTGCTTCAACATGACCTAATTCATTGCAACTACAATCTGTTAAACGCAATTCTGAGCTACTATGATGTTTGCTCTTTTTGTTGCAATGTTTGCGAGTATGCTTTCGACCTCTTTTTAATGAACGTATTGATGGTGTCGTTGAGGCATCAGTATCCATCCCAGACTCATTAGATATAGTAACATAACTGGCTACCGGAGGGATGAAGCCCCCCGGGTCGGGGGGCTCATTCATGTTAAAAATAAATTTTACTTACCAATATACAGCAAAATTATATATACAATAGTTTATATACACACTATACAATAAAATCTACTTATCTGATCACTATATTTTTGAATAATTAAATTTAAAAAGAATTAGGAAGAAAAACGCGCCCGCCAAATCAAACGTTTCCCGCCCTTTCGGAATATTTTTTAGTTGCTCGCAAATTAGCGATGCGCGCGCATCAGCGCTTTTTTTTTTTAGGCAAAGGCACAAAAAACAGCCAGTATTACTAATAAAGTCAATTAATATTTTTGTGTTTTATTTTTACAGATAATTGTTGTAATTTATTGTCAAAATTAATTAAATTAAAATTAAATGTTTATTTATTATATCTCCAATGTTAATTTTATTCATAAAATGTTGACCACTTTTCCGACATATAAACTCTTAGCTAAGATTTAAAAAAGTACCGTTCGTTTTTAGACGGAGCTTCTTGATAAACCGTGCGTTTTGCCCTACAATATCGCACAAGTGCGTAATGAGATACAATACGAAATTGAAATTGGTGAAATAAGAGACCCTTTACGAGCAAATGTGTTATAAATATATACTACATGTAGTATATAAAAAATATATAGATACTACATGTTTTCACGCTCGTAATCCCTTATTAAGGGGGGGGGGGGGGTTGAGCAGAGCTTTAGGTATAACATAGCCACATTTGGCTATATAGGCCATGCAGGCAGTGCCTCCTATAGTGACAGGTTGACTAGGCGTCAACCTGTTACTATAGGAGGCACTGTCATTGATACAAAGTACATTTATTGCACTCAAAATCATCTGTACCCGTAGTGTAAGTTTTTTAGTATACAAAACGCACCGATTGTAGTTGCGTTACGAGCTCAATTTGTATGGGAAACATGATTTGCGCTTCTCTCCGCTAGGGGCGCTGTTCACGTTTCACAAATTGAGCTCTTACTTAACGCAAGTAAAGTAGTTGCGATTTTTACACTAAAAAACTTACACTACGGGTACTGAGCAGTGACGAAACAGGCTACCCAAAACTGGCAATTTACTTTTATATTTACTGTATTAGAAGGTACAGTCAACAGCACAAATGTGCTGTTGACTGTACCTGTAGGATTACCACAAACTGTCTTTTCTCAATCGATTTTGTTCTTTATAGGTAACACGCGTTGAAGGTTGCAATTAATTAGACTATTTTCGGTAGTCTGATCTTATGTCGTTCGTACCTTACAGGTTTTTATTAGAGATGAAACGGATAGTTGTTAGGCCGGATACCGGATATCCGGCGAGCTGCGAGATAGGATGGCCGGATATTTTGGCCCATTGTCTCGTTAGATGTCGTGGTGACGAGTTTTACGCTGTACAGATGCGGCGAACGCGATCAGATCAATTCGTGCAGTTTCCCTATTTTTTTACTAAAATTTTTTAATTTAGCTATTTATTAATTAAGTATTTAATATATGTGAAGAAAACTTTAGTTTTTTAGAAGGCTAATGGCTTTCTTGTAAATTTTCCGACTAAATAAAAGCCGTCATAATTATAAGCAATTTTATTCATATTTACCTCACAAAGATTAATGTATTGCATTTTATTTATTACGGGAAATTATCGTAGTTTTTTAATATCCGGTATCCGGCCGGATATTGAATTACTATCCGATATCCGGCTGGATGTTTAAATGTAGGCCGGATACCGGATAGTTACCGGATATCCGTTTCATCTCTAGTTTTTATGCATTTACTAAACTATTTATTCTATAATAAGATGTTATAATTTAAATGCAAAGAGTGGAAAAATCATTCATATAGGTAGTAGTAGGTGAATAGTAGATACCTATAAGGTGCAGACAACAGCACTTCTAAGTTTCCACAAGCTGTCAAATTTTCATATATTGTCAACGACACCACGAAACCGCACCACTATGGTGTCGTTTACAATTTTTTTTAGGTAACTACACCACAGTAATGAGATGAAACGTATAGTTGTTTGGCCGAATACCGGATAATCGGCGAGCTGCGAGGCCGGGTGGCCGGATATTTGACCCTTTGTCTCGTTGCATGTCATGACGAGTTTAGCGCCGCAAACGCAATTAGATCAAGCGTGGCGCCACACTAGCCGGTCGTTCTTTGCTACCTAGAAAAGACCATAAAAACGGGTTTATCGTGCCGAGAGAGCTACTCGTGTACCTTTGTAATAATACGTAAAAAATCGTAAAGGACGATGATGAACTCCTTTTTATTAATGTGTAAAAAACGACGTACTGCATATCCCATAAACACGGGAATATTTGGATATGTAAAATAAGAGATTCTGTCGATCCCGCCATTTTTAGCAACTCTGCAACGAGTCCACTTCCGGTTTTATGGTCTTTTCTAGGTAGCAAGAACGACTGGCTACTGTGGCGTCACGCCAAATCGGGCGGTTTCGCTAAGTTTTTGCTAAAAAAATTCAAATATTTATTAGGTCTTCCCTTTCCGAGCTGACCGTTATGCTTCTTGTTAGTTGTTCGGGTTGACTGATAGCAGCCTGTAGATGCACTCCATAAAAAAAATTGGAAACAAAATCAAACAGAATTTTAATATGCAATTATTTATTAAAATTAAAATAAAATTGTAGCAAACATTATACCTACTTAATAAAAATACAAATAGATATCGACATTGTGTTAACCTAGATTTAGCCACGGTAATATTATATAGTTATTATATTACCGTGATTTAGCTTAGCTTGATCTGTATTACTTCATGAATAAGTATGTATAATTATATTAATCTGAATTACAAATACTAAGATCATTTTAAAGGTCATTTTATAAATAGCACATTGGTTCTTATAATTGAGATTGAAATAATTTAGATATTGCGAGTCATTTGGTATTATTAGATACTAATATATTAAGTAATTTAATCACATAATTTTAATATTATTTTACCTAGGTATTATCTGTCACCTCAATATTATTGAATAAACGAAATTATAAATAATAATAATAAAAAATAATAAAACGTTTATTTCCAAAAATGTGCAACAATAACATATTATCAATAGCTCCCAAACTAGGTAATCCTGTCTTATGGGGGCTATAAAGAGTTTAGCAAAACAATTGATTTCCATTAGTGTTGTGTGCGTTGTTAGCATTTACGCGGACAGTATGCCAAAGGTTAACAAAAGTTTTATCACTTATAAAGAATGTGTTTACTGTCCTGCGGTGTAAAACGGTATAACTATAATATCTATCTATTTATGTAATTATTTAACTCAATTGAGTACCTATTTCTATTAGGTCTAGAATTTTAACTTATTTAAAACGAGAATCTTATCTTATTTATTTATTTTACATTATTATTATGGCGGAATTACATGTTTATGAGTTATGTAAGTATGGAATTAATGAGTGTGCTGTGTGTGTGTTGGTGTGTGTGTTGGTGTGTGTTGGTGTGTGTGTTGGTGTGTGTTGGTGTGTGTGTATGTGTGTGGGTGTGAAGGTGATGTTGTTCGTCTAGTTATGTATAACCACTTAATAACAGTTCTATATCAATGTAATTTTGTGTTAGGAGCCATTTTATAATCTTCGTTTTAGCAGAGGTCGGTTATAGTAGTACCTTTGAGTTATTCGTGTATTAAGTACTTATATTTACGTAGATTGATATTTGTAGATCAAAGTAGGTTCTAATTTGAATTTAGGTATACCTACCTACAAGTGGGTCCCATATGTGAGTTCGAAGTATTATACCTACTTCGAAACTCATTATATTGATAACTATAAATAATCCGACGACTTGATAGTGCGAGATATCTTGTTTCTGCGACGTACTTTTGTTCGCGGCTACATAACATCGATAACTTTATATCGATGCTTTGTTTATTTGAAGTTTCGTTTTTCCGACGATGTAGGTAACGTTAGTTCGAAAAATTTTTATATGACAATTTTCTGAGAAGTTATGTCGAGTCCAAACCTGGGATGGGAATAAAAAATCCAAATTAATATTTAGCGCCATAGTTTCCCCTATTTCGTAGAAATAACGCATCAGTATAAAATTATCGGCTAAGAAACGTTGTAAAGTCTCGCACTATCAAGTCGTCTCGGTTTATAGCTATCGTGTAAATGAGTTTCGCAGTATAGTGCTTCGAAGACACATAGGGACCCGTTACAAAACTTATTTTGTGTATTTCTTAATAATAGCCTTTGACCAATAAAAAAGTTACAGGTCTTGAGTAATATGCAAATTTAAATTTTAAAAAGATTTTTTTAGATGATAGTTTTAATATTAAACAGTGAAGAACGGTTTATTTTTAGGAAATTCGTGCCGGTACTTCAAAGCACACGATGTCCTTGTCATTTTTTCCCAATAAGGACCAATGAACTCTCACGCTGATTGAAGGGTAGTAGGGCAAAACGGGGAAGGAATCTTTGTAGACATATTTGGTGCCAGCCTTCAGCGGACAAGACACCTTCTCGTCGTTTTCTGAGAATATTTTATCACAGATGGAGTTGCCATCCACGCCAACGAATGGTAGAGGAATGCCAGCGACGATAGCACGCACACTATTTCTCACGTCATCCACGTCGTTCTCTGCAAGAAGATATTTTCTAATTAGCGTTCAATAGTACATTTAGGTATTAACTAGGGCGGTAAAACAAAGAATGTCTCATGGAATACTTTTTGGGTTTACAAACGCATAATTTTTTTTTAACTAGAAAGTACCTACACTCCTGAACCCAGCATCTTACGCAGCCGCCTGGATTGCGGAGGATGCTGGATTCGATTCACGCCTGCCTGCCTAGCATGACCATAGACCACGATATACATATCTATAGCCATTTATCGTTTTGAACTGTCAAAAATCATTGGATGTACCTGTACCTAACCTTGACCTAACCGCAATCTTAAAATTTTATTGATAGGTACCTACTACGAACACGTATTTATAAATGCTCACAATTTCGATAAAATTTCAAGTTGCGATTATCCATGGTATACTGGGTGTAAAAGACATGAACAGTCAAACGAGAACCATGTATTCTATACATCAAAATAAGACATATTTCAAAAAAAATATTGCTGGGAAATGATTTTTATTTTGTAAAGGGCACAACTCGCACGCAACTCGCAAAACCGCGATAGTTTTGCCAGACGGCGGCCTCGTTCGTTAGTGTCCGTGCGCATTGAGTGAGCTACATTGAACACTAACGTTTTGAAGCCATTTTTGTTATGAAATACTAAAAACAATTATAATGTTTCTTTGGACAATAATTAAGAAATAATGTATAGAACAAGTTTTCATAAAAAAATGAAAAAAAAAAGAAATTATGACTTTGATCTTCAATAAAATCGTAACTATCAATTTCCCAGGTACCTATAGTCTAAAGGAAAATAAATGTTATGATGGTGAGCAGAATACATGGTTCTCGTTTGACTGTTCATGTCTTTTACACCCTGTATAGTCTATGCGATTATCTAATGATTTTTGACAGTTCAAGGCGATAAATGATGGCTATATCATATCACAGTCTATAGAAGTCTTACTGTGATCATATCGTGTTTCGGCGGGATAGCGCAGGTAAATTTTATTTCAGTGTATTTTTTAGTTTTAAACGACTATTCTTAACTTATATTCCTTATTATAAGGTTACTAAGTAGATGTGCCCGCGCTTCGTCCGCGTGAATTTCCCGTTTTTGCAACATTTTTCATTAATGCTCAACTCCTATTAGTCATAGAGTGATGTTATGGAGGTATATTGGCCTATATCATGGTTTCCCAAACTACGCGTCGCGACGCCCTGGGGTGTCGCGGTGCTATCCCATGGGGCGCGCGTCATGAGACGATCTACATAGAATTGCTGTCTAGCTAGCTATGCGAGCTAGTAGAACGAAATTAAATGTAGAGAAAGAAATGAAAGTCGCGATTTCAAAACTTGAGCCCGGTTTTGAGAAGCTATGTTTTTAAAATACGAAAATACACTGAAAAATATCGACTGTCCAGGGCGGGCAAAAAAATCGAACACAGCATCTTCCGCAATCCGGGCGGCGTCAACCACTACGCTACCGGGACATTGCTTTCGCCGTAGATTGAGAATAGAGTATAGATGAGCTACTAAAGAATAATAATTATTAGAGTGAGAAAGCTTATATGTCTGATATATACGGGAGAGCAGGACAAAACATTTTTTTTGTCATATTTTTTGTCTCTGTTTGCGTATCGGATTTTTATGTTTGCCACCATTGCTTTGGTGGCAGACAAGTGCGTGGTGCTTTGATATTTCTCATCATTTTATGTTAGTTTTAACAATCTAATCATTCTAATACGTAGTATTTTGTGTGATTTCGTTTGTAGTAATGTTGAATTGTTGTATAATTGTCTGTAAAAGCCAATACTTAGCCTATTGTTGTAGCTATAGGTATAGTATGTAGATGCATTGCTATCTCGCTTAGGTGTACGCTGATGACTTATCTATACTCTATTCTCAATCTACGGCTTTCGCCGACGATTTTTGGTTAGTGCTACTTATGTTTTTATGGTAACATTTTTCAGTCTTTCTAATTTAATATTTGCGCATTCGTTGACGCCTAAATAATTCCAAAAAAGCTATTTTTTTGTTTATGTGGGTACTTAACTTGGTTGTTACTATAACGGGGGGAGGGCTCGTAAAAATTGGAAAATAATTCCTAAGGGCTTTCCTAAAATAAGTTTGGGAAGCCCTGGCCTATAGTCTTCTTCGATAAATAGACAATCGAAGAAATTTTCAATTTGAATCAGTAGTTCCCCTTTTTAGGGTTCTGTATTACCCAAAGGGTAAAACGGGATCCTATTACTAAGACTCCGCTGTCCGTCCGTCTGTCCATCTGTCACCAGGCTGTATATCATGAACCATGATAGTTAGACAGTTGAAATTTTCTCCGATGACGAAGTTCTGGTGCCGCTATAACAACAAATACTAATAAATAGAATAAAATAAATATTGAAGGGGCTCGGCTCCCATATATAAACGGGACTTTTTTTTTTGGTCGATTTTGATAACGGCAGCAGATAGCCGCTTGAAATATTCACAGAATATTTAGTTATATTATTCACTTTAAAAATAAATAATTAAATTAAAATATAATTAATATTTAAGGGGGCTCAACAAAAAGCGTGATTTATTTCTTGGTCTTAATAACGATAACAGGTAGAAACTTGAAATATTAACAAAATATTTAATTTAAAATTCAAATAATTTTCGGACAGTTTTGATAAAATCTATGGCTCGGAACCAAGGAGCTTATATTATCTATCTTCGTGCTCGGAACCCTTCGTTCGCACGTCCGACTCCAAGGAGCTTATACTAAGAATAAAATATAAGCTCCTTGTCCGACTCCTTCTAGGCGCTTTTTTTTTTACTATTTTTGGAGGATGTCTCTGATGACCTTCTTTGAGTCACCAGAGCTTCCAGTAAAGGAGAGGACCCACCGAGGTCAACCTTCAGAAATATTAGAACTTTTAAAGGAAAATAATTCCGTCATACATGATTTTTGCGTAACTTTAACGATATGATATGATATAGCCATTTATCGCGTTGAACTGTCAAAAATTATTGGATATAACCCAGATATAACCGCAATCTTGAAAATTTATCGAAACTGCGAACATCTATAAGGCTTATACATGTTCGCAGTTTCGATATAATTTCAAGTTGACGGTTATATCCAATAATTTTTGACAGTTCAACGCGATAAATGGCTATATTATATCATATCATATCGTGTTTCGGTGGTCATGCTAGGCGGGCTGGTGACAGACGGACGGACAGCGGAGTCTAGGATCCCGTTTTACCCTTTGGGTACAGAACTATAAAAAGGGGAACTACTGATTCAAATTGAAAAATTCCTTGATAATCCATTTATTGAGGAAGACAGGCCAGGGCTTCCCAAACTTATTTTCATAGTGACGCCCTTAGGAATTTGCCAATTTTTACGAGCCCTCCCCCCGTTATAGTAACAGCCAAGTTAAGTACCTACAAAATAAAATATAGCTTTTTTTGGAATTATTTTAGCGTTAACGAACTCGCAAATATTTTAAAATTAGAAAATGGACTGAAAAAATGTTACCATAAAAACATAAGTACCAAGCACCGATAAATTTCGACGGCGAAAGCAATGTCCCGGTAGCGTAGTGGTTTATGCAGCCGCCCAGATTGCGGAAGATGGTGTGTTCGATTCCCTCGACTGGACAGTCGATTTATTTCAGTGTGTTTTCTTATTTTGAAAACATAACTTCTCAAAACCGGGCTCAGGTTTTGAAATCGCGACTGTCATTTCTTTCTCTGCATTTATTTTCGTTCGACTAGCTCGCATAGCTAGCTAGACAGCCATTCTATGTGGATCGTCTCACGACGCCTCCGGGATAGCGCCGCGACACCCCAGGGCATCGCGACGCACAGTTTGGGAAACCCTGATATAGGCTATACCTACATAACATCACGAATAGGAGTTGAGCATCAATAAAAAATGTTGCAAAAACGGAAAATCCACGCGGACGAAGTCGCGGGCACAGCTAGTCAGTCTATACAACTACTGTAGAGCTTGCTTAAAGAGTCAATGCCGTATTTAAAAACGTCTATCTGGCTAGTGTAGCGCTCGTTATAGAGCTTGTGTGCTAGTACCCACTCCTAGCACAAGCTAAGATGTGTGCACCTCAGCAAAATGTTGTGCTTTAGAGAGGTGAGAGTAGGTATAGCAGATAATTAGTTCATCATCAAGACTAATTTGTTCACGAATAGCAAAATTTGTTTGAATTGTAATTTTAAAGTTATTCGGGAAAAACAGATTTTGCTGGAGTAATTTTTGATGCTGGCACTTTACATGGCCGTATTTGGCAAACATGCACACACTTCAGATGACTGTAGTTTTTACGTGAAAGAGTAACAAACACACAACCATACAAATTTTCGCCTTTACCTATTAGTAGAATAAATAAAATATTTTCTTACCTGGAACAAATTTGATAGTTACGTGCTGATCCTTGCCCTTTTTAAGTCGACATGGTGGCATTTTACACGAAGTCAACTGTACGTTGTCTCTCAGGTCTTTGAATGATTTTTCTGTAAGTAAATAAAATATTGGTGAACAACTATTATTTCTCAGTTTACAAAAAATACCTACTCCATATCTACACACAAACGCACTGAAAACATTTGTTTATGGCATGTGTTTATTCAGTTTATTCTATTCTATTCTTTGTCAATGGTGTCGCGATAATCGTAGACAGTTTTCTCTGTCTACGCGATACATGAACGCTGAGCAATGACGTTCCTACGTCATTGACGCTGAGCATGAAAACGTCAGAACTCTGCGTCAGAACGTTACGCATTTTGCCAATGTCAAGTGAAAATTTAATCAAAGTTACAATAATTGTAGGTACCTACAGTAGATTTGAGTTTTAAAAATGGAGTGTCTTAACACGTGTTTTTACAACAAGATCTCAGGAGAAACTCCTGTGTTTATTCAAGTTATAGGTACTTAGAGCATTAAAAGGGTGTAGGATTGATGGTCCGAGACACAAACTGGTACCTACCTAGTTCGGACATATCCTATCCATTATGGTGAAAAATAAAATTAATTATTGTGATAAGTACCTAATCTTTTTGGTTATAAAGTGGGTACAGACTTTGTGGAGAACTTGGAAAAAAGTAAAAGAAAATTTATAAAATAAGTCACTAAGTAGCCTCAGACCAATAAAAATGGTCTGAGGTAGCCTCAGACCATAAGTAGCAAACAATTTATAGATGGTTACGATTGTTTTGATTAACGTTCTTATATAAGCTTCACCTGTATGTTTGCTTGCTTGTATGTTTATTGGTCTGAGGTTTGTAACCGACTTCTTTGTACGCAATATAGACCCACTTGAAACGGACCGATGATATTACAATAATTTGATAAGAATATCCCTTTATCCTGATTAGAATCTCCAGGACTAATAATTTTCCACATTTGTAACGTTAGTTAAGTTGTTCGTCACTAGATGGCATAGTCATTGTTTTGATATTCTAGTTGGCGGTGTTAAGAGTTATTTAATACTAGCTGTGTCCGCGCGACTTCGTCCGCGTGGATTTCCCGTTTTTGCAACATTTTTCATTGATGCTCAACTCCTATTAGTCGTAGAGTGATGTTATGATGACCGTGATATAGGCCTAGGTATATAGGCCTATATCACGGTTTCCTAAACCACGGTAATATTATAGATAATATTACCGTGCCTAAACTGTGCGTCGCGACGCTCTGGGGTGTCGCGTTTTTATCCCGGGGGCGGGCGTCGTAAGACGATCAACATAGAATGGCTGTCTAGCTAGCTATGCGAGCTAGTCGAACGAAAATATATGTAGACAAAGAAATAAAAGTCGCGATTTCAAAACTTGAACCCGGTTTTGAGATGCTCTGTTTTTAAAATAAGAAAATACACTGAAAAAAATCGACCGTCCAGCGCGGGCGAAAATATCGAATAAGCATCTTTACGCTAACGGGACATTGCTTTCGCCGTCGAAATTTGTCGGTGCTTTATGTTTTTATGGTCTTTTTTTTCAGTCTACTTTCTTATTTTAAAATATTTACGCCTCAATAATTCCAAAAAAGCTATGTTTTTGTTTTTGTAGGTATGTACTTAACTTGGCTGTTACTATAACGGGGGGAGGGCTCGTAAAAATGGGAAAATTCCTAAGGGCGTCACTATGAAATAAGTTTCGGAAGTCTTAATAAAGATAACAGATAGAAACTTGAAATATTTAATAAGTATAAATTTCAAACAATTTTCGGTCAGTTTTGATAAAATCTATGGAACGGAACCCTTCGTTCGCGCGTCCGATTCCTTCTAGGCGGTTTTTTTTACTATTTTTGCAGAATGTCTCTGATGACCTTCTTGGAGTCACCAGGGCTTTTAGTAAAGGAGAGGACCTCGATGGGTCCTCAAGCTTTAAGGTCGAATCACTCCAGAGAGGATTCCGGACCGGTGAGCATCTCCCTCGGAGGAGTCTCTGAACCTATTAGTCTCTAAGGCTCCATTAAATTTTCTAAAGAAAAGTCCGCGACAGCATGTCTATCTTTTATGGTTGGCTCACTATAACCTTTCTTTTTGGTAATCAAATTTGTTTTAAAATAATGCATTATCTGCGATGGTGTTTTTGTATGCATGATATTATTCCTTATCAAATAGCTATGTCCCGGTAGCGTAGCGGTTGACGCAGCCGCCCAGATATAGTTGACGCAGCCGCCCAGATTGCGGAAGATGGTGTGTTCGATTCCCTCGACTGGACAGTCGATTTTATTTAGTGTATTTTCTTATTTTGAAAACATAACTTCTCAAAACCGGGCTCAAGTTTTGAAATCGCGACTTTGTTTCTCTGCATTTATTTTCGTTCGACTAGCTCCCATAGCTAGCTAGACAGCCATTCTATGTTGATCGTCTCACGACGCCTCCGGGATAGAGCCGCGACACCCCAGGGCATCGCGACGCACAGTTTGGGAAACCCTGATATAGTCTATACCTCCATAACATCACGACTAATAGGAGTTGAGCATCAATAAAAAATGTTGCAAAAACGGAAAATCTACGCGGACGAAGTCGCGGGCACAGCTAGTTATTAGTATAGATATGTGTGCAGGTAAGTAAGTACTTAGGGTTAATATAGACAGGGGTCCAGTTTACATAGGATAATAAAATTAATGACAACGCGGTATTTAAAGCCACTTGTAATTAGAAGTCAAGTCAGGTAACACGATTACTGGAAGGCGATCAACGCTTGCTACGCAGGCGCCCGTGACCATGGCATGTGATACCGAACCGGCTACGACTTGCTAATTGCTATGTGCGCGCGTATAAATGCAAGTTTTTGTAAGTCATCGTTCCTTTGAACATCTAAGTGGAGCTATTGGCCTTTGAAATCTATACTGATAATAAAGCTGAAGAGTTTGTTTAGTTGTTTGTTTGGTTGGTTGAACCCTAAGATCTCAGCAACTACTGATTCAAATTTAAAAAAATCTTTTTGTGTTGGATAGTCCATTTATCGAGGAAGGCTATTGGCTATATAACATCACGCTACGACCAATAGGAGCTGAGCATCAATGAAGAATGTTGCAAAAACGTGACAAAAATATTCCTTTTCAAAGCTTTCACTGCGTGCGCTGCGTAAAGGGTTATAGTTACGGAAAAGTAATGTATAACGGAATTGTTCACCTTTAAAATTTCTAAAAAAAAGTCCGCCATATGTCTTCCAGCATATGTCTATCTTTTAAGGTTGGCTCACTATAGCCTTCCTTTTTGGTCATCAAATTTGTTTTGAAATAATGCATTATCTGCGATGGCGTTTTTGTATGCATGAGTTATTCCTTATCAAAATAACATTATTTATCACAAGTGTTTCATTTTGAACAAAATTGTTTGTAACTTCATTTGATTTCAATGAATATCTTAATATAAGAGATTTCATAGTTTGAAATAAACGGGAAATAATATTTTTTGATTTTCAGAGCTTTCGTTTCATGCGCTGCGTAAACGGTTTAAGTTACGCAAAAATCATGTATGAAAAAATTATTCTCCTTTAAAAGTTCTAAAAAAAGTTCCAGACAGCATTTATCTATCTTTTAAGTCAACCTTAAACTATAACTTATTTTTGGTAATAAAATTTGTTCTAAAATAATGCATTATACCTATGCGAAGGTTTTTTTGTAAACGTAATATTATTCCTTATCAAAATTAATACATTAGTCATCACAAGTATTTAATTTTGTACATACAAAATTGTTCTAGACATCATTAGAAATAACTCCGCAGCAAAATAATGATTAAGTAAGGTGGGTGGACCAGGGAAGGCCATGCTCCATTGAAGGCCAACTATAAAAAATCATAGTTATAGTCACGTGATGACAAATTTCTTCCACTCACACAAAGCACCATCAAACTCAAGGACACAGACGCGGCGGCGAGTCGCTTGCGTTGCTATTTTGTCAGTACAGCCCAGAGCATTTTAAGTTACTGCCTCGCTTCGTATCGACTTCGGTCGGCGGCGTTAAAATTGTAATTCGCGTGCTCAGCTATAGGTAAGTTTTTATGTGATTAACCTATTATTATCGTATTCTTTTAACTGCAAATTGTTACATAAGGATTTATTGTGGTACTAAAGAAATAAAACAATAATTTTGCTTCGATTTTAGTTAAAATATCGGTAGTGTTCCTATGAAAGCCGGTGGTTCCTTATAAAGCCAAATAAAAATGTTACGTTTGGCCTTGCTAGGGTACACGACACGGACCTTACTAGGAACATTAGGTACTAATAATGAAAATTTGGTTGATATGAAATATTTTTAACTACAAAACTGATTATGTGCCATTATAAGCTCGTAATAATTAGAGAACTTAGTCTGAATTAGGTATTTCATTAAATATAAAAAATGATGTCATAGATGATAATTGTTAGTTTGGCCTTCTTAGGAACATTTTGGCCTTACAAAGAACAGACCCATAAGAAGGCCATTATAAGTAAAAAAATATATTTATAATTTCATTGTTAAACGCATTGGAAACTTATTTGTTATTGATATAATACTCATCACTTTATTTTTTATATAATTACCATTATTATATCCTTAGTTATACAATGGTGTTATGGAATATTCGTTGAATATTTAAAAACAGATAATAATTATGTTAAGCATTTAATTTTTAATTCAAATAAAAGAGCTTTTTCTGTGGTTTTAGTAAAAACGGATATTTTGATTATTATAATTCTATTTTTAAGTTGAACGACTGATTTATAATATTGGCCTTCTATGGAGCCTTGTTCCTTACAAGGCCGTTTAGAAGAGCTTTATAAAACTTATGTTTAAGAAAAAGTGATTACATCTAGAATAAAAGAAAGTAATGATACACAATAAAACAAAGCGTTAATCAATGGTTTGTTTCTTTTATTCATCCAGTAAATGAACTACTTAATAAAAACTATTTATTCGTTAGAGTGGCCTTCCATGGTCTACCCACCTTACTACGCACGCATCTACATAATATTTTAAAGACGAGGTGTTGTTTTTTTGTTTGGTTGAACGCACTAATCTCAGGAACTACTGAACCCGGTAGATTCGGACGCCTTAGAGACTCTAATAGGTTCAGAGACTCCTCCAAGGAGGGAGATGCTCACCGGTCAGGAATCCTCTCTGGAGTGATTCGACCTTAAAGCTTGAGATGCCTCAAGCTTTAAGGTCGAATCACACCAGAGTGGAGCATTCCGGACCACACCAACGGCAGCCATAGAAAATATCCTTCGATTAACACCGCCGCACATAGTCATCGAATCACTAGCACTAACGCTACTAAAGTACTTAGTTGCGTTTTTCATACTAAAAAACTTACACTACGGGTACAGAAGGCGAACTGGCGGCAATGTATGCCCACTGGGCATACTCTTGTCACAAATTAAACGCCGGCTTAGCCTATCTCCTTGTATTATTAAATCTGTAGTAGGTATGTTATTTTTGATGATTTTGGTTTACCGATTTTGCTTTCGATAAGTAAGTATGTATTTTTTTTTGATGAATGTAATTTAGTACCTATGACTGTATCTATGTAAGGTACTTATGACAAAATAACACAAATATAATAAAAAAAATAAAAACTGAATACTTAAATCAAGAGAGTGACGTCAACGTTTGAGAAGGTCGTTTATTATTAAAATATACAGCTGAGTGCAAGACTAGTTTTTGCGACTTAGTAAAGAAAAAATTAAGTAGGTACCCTATATGCATTAATCTATACGTTAATTTATTTTTATAACACTACGAACGGTGATAGTGATCAAATCAGTCAAGCAAGTAAATAGTTGATTTACACAAATAATGCAAATAAAAGCAGTATGTCTATAATAACAATGACCTTTGGTTTTAGCTTAGTATTTGAGTCTACAAGGATAAAGTAATATTAACAATCTCTTTTCACGATACCATCTAAAAATAGCACACTAGCAGTCATTATTTTATTATTTCTCTCAATGTTTTAGTGCAAGGGTACTAATATAACATTAATAAATAATATAAGTAGGTAATTATTTTCACGCTCACACCAAATATCTAGCCCGAAGTAAGTATCATTAAGAACTTGTGTTACGGATACTAGATAACATTTTTTTTTTATCCATAATATGTTCTTTAGATATTTTTATAAACAAACTTAAATAAATATTTAAACAACCATGACTCGCAAACAAATATTCGTGTTCGTCACCCAAATATTTGTCGCTACCAGGATTCGAACTCTGACCGCTTGATGTGTAGGCAGCTATACTGACCACTCCACCGCGAGAGCGTCGTATAAGTTTGACATAGACAGATTTCAGCTAGAATAAATACTCATTTATTTATTATCAAGTGTCTAAATTCAAAGTTGCATTGTTTTATCTTCAATATCGACGACAGAATCATCATATTGATTTTTAGACTTTATCACCCTCCTTTTGATAGTTGAATTCGTAAAAACCTGGAATATTGTTTATTCATTTAACGACAGAAGTAGCTACTTGTGTGAAGTTTCGAATAAAATGTTCTAACTAAAGCTTGTTTCCCCATACAAACTTCGGACCCCGTTTCTACACCATAGGGGTGAATTATTTTGAAAAATCTTCTTAGTCTTTCGACCTCATATGGAACCTATTCTTCGTGCCAAATTTCGAATCTCTAGACCAAGAAGCTTATATTTTACCTATGTTCGTGCTCTAGACCCAGCGGTTTGGGCCGTGCGTACGCTGATACATTCAGTCAAAAAAATTTTAAATAAAAAAAAACCGCCTTCAAAAAACGGGAGTAATAAAAATTTTGTTTATAAAAATCTAAATGTTTTTTGAGGTCGGTCCCAAATACAAGTAACAACGTTTATTACAAATATTGAGGTTGGGACCGACCTCAAAAAACATTTAGATTTTTATAAACAAAATTTTTATTTCTCCCGTTTTTTGAAGGCGGTTTTTTTTTATTTAAAATTTTTTTTTTTCTGCTTTTTAGTGTTCTAAGTATAGAAATTTTCAGGAAACTACCTCAAGATCTTTTAGACACACAAGTGATAAAATTACGATATCGTCAATGTCAATTAAATAGGCATTATTAGGGATAACTCAAAAACTACTTGTCCGATGTCGATAAAATTTAAATGGGACCCCATGACAAGCACTAGCTTCCAAAGGTCAACAGAATCTTAAAAATCGGTCCACCCAGTAACGAGTTATGAGGTAACAAAAATTAAAAAAAAAAAAAAAAAAAAACATACAGTCGAATTGATAACCTCCTCCTTTTTTGAAGTCGGTTAAAAAAGTATCGGGAATGGATGATTTGCTTATGGTTCCAAATTCATTTTTTTTGTATTTTTTAACCCCCGACGCAAAAAGAGGGGTGTTATAAGTAGACCCCGTTATCTCGGTGCACTGACGTCACGATAGAGTGCTGTGGGTACAAAATGGCACACATTTGTATCCCTATTCTATTCTTAATTAATGGCATTCGCGAATCTTAAAGATTACGCATTTTGCCAATGTCAAGTGAAAATTTAATTATAGTTACAAAAAATTGTAAGGTATATTTTGGTTAATAATTGAGTCTCTCAACACGTGTTTTTACAACAAGAACTCGGGAGAAACTCGCACATATTGGTATTAATATTCACAGGATGCTACTGATATAAATAACACTACACAACAAAATTGCAATTTTTTTCTGACGATTATAGGTTTGACGTGTCTGTGTATCTGTGGGTCTGTAGGTCTGCGTGTCTGTATGTGGCATCGTAGCTCCCTAAGAGGTAGCTCCTTAACGAATAGATAGATTTTGATGCGGTTTATTTTTGTAGGAATGCTGACGTGATCGGAATGGTTCTAAGTTACAATTCTTGAAAAGCTGTTCAGACGTTTACAGGTCATCAGCTCTATCTGAATAATATCCAAAAAAAATGTAATTTAAGTACCTAGCTTTCTTTAAGTAAGTAACCCCTGGCACAAAAAAATATAAAAAGAAAAGAAATCTCTAGGCCTTTTATTTTTGCCCTTAACTTCATTAAAATAACCTTTTATCTGAATATTTTTAAGATGAATGTCGCTGCGTTGGGGGAGCGCTAAGTACCTATATAAAATGAAACCAAATTCAAATAAAATGAATTGACAATGCTAACTTGCTAAAGTACCGACCTATGCCCTTAGTAGTTTGCGAGTTCCGAATGAATCTTGACTTTATAATCATATCAGTAGAGATGAAATAAGGTCTTAACCTGTCCTTTTCCAAGAGAAAAAATGTCCTGCCTGATAGTGAAAATTAATTTTGTGCCAGAGTGACAGAGACAAACAATTTGTAAATCTCTAATAAATTCAATTGATTTTATAAATAGGGGATGATTATTAAAAAATTGCAAGCAGTATTTAAGCATTTAAGCGGTCATTGAAACCTATAGATTCTAGCATGAATGGGGTGTCAGTCGTGTCCACAGAAATAATACTCGTGTCACTATGTTAACTGGCTGACTAGCAAAATTATCAATTAAGCTCTGTACCTATACTACAGAGCTCCTTCTTTGTTTACTGGACGCACGAAACAACCTGTGGGAACAACAGAGATGAGATGTGGTAGGTACCTAGTGTAATATAAAATGTACCTTAACTTACCGAATATGAAAGTACGAATTATATTTCGAAGCCGTTGTTGCTCATAGCATGTTGTAGTGGGGTACAAGGTACAAGTGGTAGTTACAACTATGCTATCATCAAAAATTACCTACCTAATTTATTTTTAAATTATTCTACTATGAGATTATCTACAATTAGATAAACACTAAAACACTTAATTTAATGGTGCTATCGTGATAATGATGATGATACATAAAGAAATCATTGGTTTTAAAGTTTTAAACGGTAATAGAGCGAGTCTTCCGTTGTTATTGTTCAATAAATGATCTCGTCATTGATTCTACAATTATGCTAAAACATGGTAAGATCTCGCGTGCATTGTATATAAATGTATTCAGCTATGAAGGGGCTTCTCGATTACTGTTTTTATGTAAGTAAATAGGTTTTTATAGTCAGATACTTAGAACAATAGTTACCAATACAATAGTTACGTGCTTGCTGACCTATTTAGGTTAAAGGTCAAATAACTTTGTTGTCACCTACAATACATTAATAGGCATTTGGGTTAAAATTTCAAACATTTTGGAACACTTTGGAAATAAACAAATTTATACTTACCTACTTACTTATTATGATATATGTATAATGGAAGGAATCAGGATTATATAATGCTATCTTTTGCTAATGAGTATTATGTAATAATTAAAAAAAACAATATAGGGAATAAATTAGGAGCGTCCAGTCTGTTGTCTTTTGTGAACGAACTGTTGGTAACATAACTTTTCAGGCATCAATAAAGCCGACCTATTTACTCACAGTCCAATTTTCAAAAATGAGGAATCTTTCAATCAATAAGCTTAAGTATATTTTATAACTTCGTGCTTATACCTATTTAATTCAATCAATTCTGTTAACGTCAGACGTCAGCTACCTACTTAAATAAATAAAAAACATCGAAAAAATAATAAATTTTTCAATTTATGAGAAGGAAATATTTTAAAGTGAAGACAAACGAAACTTTGTAAAGAACTGTTCTGTCCCGTCTGTTGATGAGTGAATGAGCAATCCTATAACTTGACAGGCAGGCATCAATGAGTTACACCAGTTATCTACGTAAAATGAGACGAAAGCGGGTCGACAGGCTTACATAAAGACTGAACCTACTTTTATGATTTCAAAACTGTTTGTATTGTAACCGCTCACTTTGTATTATTTTCCACATAATTAAACATAAATAAGCGAAATTTTTGATGATTACGATTTCATTAGAACTTATTATTACAGGTACTTAAGTATTACTTATTTATTACAAACAAAGTTATGCTCATAGTCGTTATGAACGAAACTATGCTCAATAATTGTTATGTGTCTTAATATCTAATCTTATTTATTATAATTGCACTCACCGGGGCATTGGTCCACATTTGTGGCGGCAGCCACGGCGATCAATGAGAGCACGACCACACAACGTGACACCATGGTGACTTCTGTCTGATTGCACTTGGTTTGGTGCTGCGAATGTGATGCGAGCGTACAGCGCGTAGCGTGCGTGCTATGCTACGAACGTAACTGAACCTCGACTCGACCGCATCTACCAGTCAACCAACACTGTACACTTACATAGGTACTCCTTTTTACAAAGTTCAAAATACGACTGCCGCTTTGCAAACAACAATAATAAATTATGCATTTATCATATAAACTAAAGACTTTACTTAGGCGCCAGCGCCAGATTATAGGCAGGCATAGTTGATAGATACATAGGTAGGTACCTACTTGATTATAATGTAGTCTTTGATACATAGGTACCTACTTAGATTAAGTTAATTATATTATATTCTGTTCTCTGTGCTACAAATTTAATAAAAAAGTGTAAGTTTGTAATGGTTTAAGTAAGTAAGGTAAATTCCTGTCGATTGCAATTAATCGCCCTAAAGCGGGGTTTACACGGGTGACTAAGGTAAGGACGTCCGCTCGGCGTACTGTTCCATGCAAATTCGTAGCACAGTATACCAAGAACAGTAATACGTCTTCATACAAACTGGCCGCTATACATTAGAATGTGTGCGTGCGTACTCGGCGCCGTGTACGCACGCACTGTGACGCACACATGACATAAAACTATGGGGGCATAAGGTGGCCTCGGTGTGATCGTGCGTTTTTATGTCATTGCATATTCGCTCGCCGCTCGTTTCCGCCCGGCACATTTACGATAGCCCCAGCGTCAACGCAGAGTAGGCTAATAACTCGCCGACAGCCCGCAGATAAACTACTGTTCTTGGTATACTGTGTTCGTAAGCTGGTTTTATGGTCACGTTTTCGCCAGCGCGTGTGGTAAGCTTCGCGGGCCCCGAGAGTGTTCTGCATCGTTACATAGTATGTACTTACCTAAAACCCAACCCACGCGGACGGCTTGCGCTGACTGCATTCAGGCGCGCTTTTCAACCGCGCTCGAGCTAGACTAGGTAGGAGACACTGTGTCTAGTGTGTGATTTTGTTTTTAAAATACTTTAAATTAATAAGTATAAGAAACAAGACTGTTACTAAAGGAAGCGCAACTATTTGACTGATAATTACTAAGAATAAAAGTTTGTAAGTAATTTACAAAATATTTTTTTTAATACTTAACACCAAAACAAAATGGTATTCCATATTTGGTTACTTTCCTCTACTTATTTATTTCTCATCGAGTGTCTAAATTCAAAGTTTCATTGTTTGATGTTCAAAAATGACGCAAAAATACACAGTCATGTTGATTTTTAGACTGTCATTGTCTGTCTGGGTTGAATTCTGAAAAAACCTGAAATGTGTCGTTAACCACTTTTCCAATTGTAACAGGCCTATAATATCCATTAATAATCTTTATAAATTATATTGTAATAACCTAACTACATATGTAAACTTAATCTTCCTTTAAAAATTAGCTAAATGGTAATGTTGATTACTTTTGTTCAGTTCGCGCCTAAATGTTTGTCAGCATAACTTTAATGGCTACTATGAATAACTCCTCATTACTACTTTTATCGTTATTTAATATTATATTCTTTTTATAAATTATTAATATTACTAAAATGTTTATTGATACACATTTTACTAGTACTTGGTTATGTTTAAAGTAAAAAGGAATGTTATTTTAAGTATCTTCTTGAATTCGCGCCAAATGTTAAGACAATATGGCGCCAATCCAGCGGTAGTACCTAGTAGGGAGTGAGGACATTTAAAACGTTCGTTTAAGCGAAAGGTAGTGAGTCTGTTTGAGGTCGCCGGGTCGAAAATAAGTGTAAAGAGGTGTATTGTTGATCTAGTTACAAGTATTGTAATAGAAAGTGTCATAATTTTGTTCGTTTAAATTCCGACACCCGCTATTCCTGAGTTTAAAATAAGGTAACGTCACAAATGCTTGTTTAGGTACCTAGCCTACTTATTTATCGGTAGGAGGAGGTATTTTTGTGAAGTTTCGGATAAAAATAGGCTAAGTAATCTTGTTTCTCATACAAAGTTTGGATTATGAAAAATCGAAGAGGCAGTGAATTATGAAAAATCTTTTCTTAGTGCACCCTTAGACCCCGTAAAGAACAACACGTCATTGGTAAAGAAGGCTTGGGCCGTGCGTTGATATTTTGTCATTCAGTCACTCACTTACCTACCTAGTTTCTTCTTTAAACGGTACCCATGGAGGTGACGGTATTTCACGTCCGCCACGTTGGTTATTTAAATCCATTTTATGTTTGTATTCAGCGACCCGATAATCTATGCAAAAATACCCACGTTGTTTTTCAGACCTTGTCACCTCTTTCCTCCCTTTTAAGGGTTCAATTCTGAAAAACCTAAAATACCTACGTACTCTATTAGAATTTCGAGAAATCCTAAATACCTGTTTCTTTAATTTCCAACCGAAAGGTCATAAGTCATAACCATTTTTTATGGATATTACTTACAAACTTTCATCCTCAATTTTAAATACCCTTAAGGTAAAATTTGGAGAAGTCCTAAAATACACACACCAACAGCGTCTAGGGATATTTTGTATAAAGCTCAGACCAATAAAAAAACTTTATACCTCAGACCAATAAAAACTTTTTTGTTGGTCTGAGGTATAAAGTTCTAAAACTCTAAAAATATTGGCCGCTTTATAAATATTTTAATGAAATTTTTTTTTGTAGACCTATTGAATGATTCTAAATTTGAATAAAAAAAATATCGGGAGTGGTCTCTCGACTTTCTCGTATAGAAAACGAGTCAAAAGTTGATAGAAACCTTATATTTTGATGTCATACATGCATGTTAAATTTTGGTCACCCATCCGAGTACCGACCTCGCACTTGGTTGCTTAACTTTCGTGATCGACGTCTCAAAAGTTGATACAAACTTTGTATTTTGGTGTCATACACGCATGTTAAATTTGATTACACTATGTTATAGCATACTCGAGTTATCGTGCTAACGCACATACACACAGACATACAGACACATAAATAATACACAATATAATTTGACGGATAAATATTTGTCTTTTGGGGTTTCACTGCGTAACATATTTAAATATATTATGTCAAAGTGAGAAAAAATGTCCAGGCCGTCCAACAGAGGGCGTGTCTCGGCTGAAATGATGAAAATAAATATTATAAGTACTTATTCCTCTATTTTTATAACTATTTGAAATAAAAAATTTCCTCACGAATTATACATTATTTAAAAGTATATAATATTTATAAGATTATCAGGAATAAAAGCATGTAAATATCTTTATCAACACGGAAGTTATCTTATACATAAAATTTCCATGTCACAATGTTAGTTACCGTACTCCTCCGAAACGGCTTGACCGATTTTCATGAAACTTTTTATGCGTATTCAGTAGGTCTGCGAATCAGCTACTATCTATTTTTCCATACATCTAAGTGATAAGGGTTGTTCACCCTTAATTTTTTTTTTAATTGTTGTACGAAATTTTTTGTTTTTATTTTTTTATTATGTAGCATTACAAAATACATACAGCCCTAAATTTTTACTTTTTAGGGTTCCGTACCTCAAAAGGAAAAAACAGAACCCTTATCACTCACACCTCACTTTGTTGTCCGTCTGTCTGTCTGTCTGTCAGTCAAGACCCTTTATCTCAAGAACGCGTGGACGTATCAAGCTGAAATTCACATGAAATACTCAAGTCTATTGTCCCTTTAAGCTGTGAAAACATCAAACTTCTAAGCCAAGCCAATCAAAAGATACAGCCGATTATGTCGATATTTTCAACAAATTTCCGACACTCGCAAAGGAATCAAAACCTACAGGATATTTCCCGTAAACTCAGAATCTTGAAATTTGGCATGAAGCATTGTCATATAATGCAAATATAGGAAAAATTGCGAAAATCACATTTTTTTAGTTATATAATATAATAAAAATATTTTAATAAAATGAAACTTACTACCTTATTTCTCACGAACGAATAAAGGTATCAAATTGAAATTTATACCAAATACCTAGGTCTATTGTCCCTTTAAGCAGTGAAAAAATCAAACTTCTAAGTTAACGCGATCAAAAGATACAGCAGTTTATACCGACACCTTAGACGAATTTCCGTCACACGCTAGGGAATCAAAACCTATAAGGTACTTCCCGTGAACTTAGAATCTTGAAATTCGAAGCAACGTTATATAGTACAGACAGAGAACGATATCTAGTAAGTAATTTGATTTAATACGTCATAAATTGTAAACCGCTACGTTTGTACGGCGGAACCCTCGGTGTGCGAGTCCGACTCGCACTTGGCCGGTTTTTTTTTTTATCACCAAGCCCTATTTTTTTATCTAAGCCATTTTAGTAATTTAATCATTTTTGTAAGGCAAAATAACGTTTGCCGGGTCAGCTAGTAAGTCTATAAGACGATGATTAGTAAAGTTTTAGGATGTCAAGGTGAGAAAAAATATTATTTTAAGTTGGTACTTATTCCTCTATTTTTTCTAACTATTAGAAATAAACTGTTACTCACTGAATATACATTATTTAAAAGCATATTTATTCAAGATTATCAAGTAAAAAAATCATGTAAATATCTTTATTAACACGGAAGTTATAAATGAGATGAAAATGAGTCAAAGCACGTTAATATTATTACCGTGGTCAAAGTTTCTAGTGTGCGGCGACTCGAAGCGGGCGGATAGTGCCGGGTGATGTCACAGCCATGCCGTAGAGCGCAGCGGATTAAATAAAATCAGTTGACGCAAATTGCTTTATAATATTGCAAGGGATGGACCGATTTTGATGATTTAAAAACATCTTTATTGTGGAACAAAAAGGAATGTTACTATGTATGTTGTATTAGGAAAAGCCATACAATTACGGGACCTCGAAGAACAGACCTCGTTTGGTTCACAAACAACATGACTGGTGAAAAATACCGTAATGAGGTGCTAGTACCATAATTTATCCCCATTGACTACAAATGGACCGTTTTCACGCTCATGCACGACAACGCCCGTCCACACCCAGCGCGAGTTGCGGAGGTGGCTGCAGGAGCACGATGTGTCGGTTTAAGACTGAATCCCATAAGTCAGTCCAAGTCCATCCCATAAGGCTGTCTAAGATCTGAATCCCATAGAGCATGTGTGGTTGGTTTATGTAACATCTTAAAGCCCTTCTTTGGAGCATAGAAGGGCTTTAAGATGTTACATAAAAAAAACTTGAGTACATTAAGAAAATCAGAATATCCCTAGACAGTGTTGATGTGTGTATGTCATTCTAAATTTTTAATCGAAATGCCATAAACCGTTTATTATGGATTTTACTTTAAAAAATACCGATTTCCATACAAACTGCTGTGCCCGACAGGGTTCATAATGATGTCTGCTTAGCTTTAAGACCTTATATTGCTTGTAACATTATGGATTACAATAAATGATTTAGTATTGAGCATTGAACTGTCATCCCCTATTTTACCCTCTTTGGGGTTGAATTTCGAAAAATCCGGCCTTATCCCTTGGCTACATCATAAAAGGAACCTCTGTGCAAAATTTCAGCTATCTAGTTCCAAGGGTATGGTCTGGGCGTCACTCAGTGAGTCAGGACTTTTTTTTTTATGTAATAGAATTTTATTGTATTATCAATCGCATTTCATCTCTCAGAAAATAAGTAACGTCTGGCTGCTCTGGGATCTTGGACTAATATGAATTGAATATTATTGGTATTCTGCTACATTCACTCACATACATTCTATTCTATTGAGACTTATATTTAGATTAAATCATAGATTTATATTGTAACACTGACGTTATAATTCAATTGATATTCAATCGGGCAATTGTTAATTAGCAGACTTGGGCCCCGTAGAAACTCATTAACTACCAAGTTAAAAAACATTTTTTTAAATAAATATTGTTACTTTACGGCAGAGCAAGAGCAAACTTAGAGCAACTTTATGAGAGAAGACCAAGAAGAAATTACTCCCTCTGTCCACTTCTGGTCCCGCTGGGTTCGAGAGGTCCTCCCGCTGCTCCACATCCACACTTTTCTACCACCGCCAGCGACACTAGCCTCTTCAATGTTGAAGACGTTGTAATTGCGGTCGAAAGATTACCTCGAGGAGTGTGGCCTAAGGGACGTATAACCAGTGTCCACCCAGGTCGAGATGGATCTGTCAGGGTTATCGATGTTGCAACCAGGGGGGCACTTTGCGTAGACCAGTGATAAATATTGTAAATAACTTAGGTCATACCATCGTCACCCAAATTAGCGTATTGCTATACGAGCGGGGAGAATGTGGCAATCTGAACCTCTTTTGTATAGTTTTTAATATTGTTTATGTTTGTACTGCATTTCAATGTTATTCTGCTTTTTACATGTTGTTCTGCCTTTTGTCAACTAACTTTTTTACTTTATAAATTTTACCAGTAAACTCGCTTATAATTCTGATTCCACTCTTTTCCCTGATCTCCCTCGCCGTCGCTAACACATAGCCTAGGTTACCTATTATCTCAGAATACAGAACAAACTGTATTCTGAGCCTATTACCTAAGTATAGAGTATCATAATCTAATAACTTGTAAGTAAACAAAGCACCGAGCACCTGCCTTGATTGCCTAAGCAATTATTTAGTTTAAAAACAACTCTAACGTTGTATGAAAGTTGATTTAAAAAATTCCACGCACATTTTATGTAGGTACCTATGTACCTATAGTCAACAGCACATCACATTTCCACAATCTGTCAAATTTTCTCAATCGATTTTGCGCTTTATACTACATACATTTCTGGTTGAAAATCAATTTGAGAAATTTGACCGTTTACCTACAGGGTTGACAGTTTAGTTTAGGGGTTTAGTCTGATCTGCTGTCATGTGTACCAAAAAAATTGTTTATTCTATGGAGACGAGTACCTAGCAAGCATACCAATAGAACGTAAGTACGACAAGATTACGTTTTCCATAATCCTAGTAGGTGTAGGTACCAACCAACTTAAAGGAATAACTAATTCATTTGATATGAGTGTCACGTTTTTCCGAGAAGTCTTTTATGTTGTTTCGTATATTGAATTAATGTTTTAAATTTAAATTATGATTACCTATGTGTAGGTATTGATGTAGGCATATTGTGTGTTCAAAGACATAAACAAACAAAGTTTACTCTTAAGCCTAGCAATAATTAAGGCTTGTAGATGGGAACTAGCATTGTCGTGGTGCAAGATAATACGGCGCTTACGGTTATTGTTACGGAGTTCGTCAATAATTTCCGGCAAACAAATGGTCGTGTACCAGTACCATTCATGGTACGACGATTCTTTAAAGCAACAGTAGCCACGTGTCCAGTTTTATTAAAAAAAAAGCAATCATCCGCTTAGATGCACTTTTTACGAGCGCCGCTTTGGTTGGTTTCGGCTCATCTTGAAAGACCCATACCACAGATAGATATATCAATCTAAGATCGGTCAAATCGCCGAGTCTATAGGACAAACGAGTGTCGCGATCAGCAGCCGTTAACATAAATGGTTCTAGTTGAGCACGCCGTAAATACCCTATTCATTGCGAGTAATGAAAGTAATGATCTTACCACACGCACATGCTTGACGACAGTTTTGCCTGCGCATGCCGGCTTGTAAACTTCACAGGAGTACTCCTGCCAATATATGAGTAAAGAGGTGTTTCAGGTTTTTTTTTCAGAATTCAACCCCTAAAAAGGGGAAATGGGTGACTGTCTGAAAATCAACATAGGTAGGTATTTTTCGTCATTATCAAAGATAAAACCATGAAACTTTGAATTTAGCCACTTGATAAGATATAAATAAAAATAACATGTGTATGATTAATCAAAAATTAAGTACTACCTAGGTAACCTAAAAAATTAAAATGCTGCTCAAAGTAGTTAACTATTCCACGCGAACGAGGTTGCGGGCAAAAGCCAGTCAATAATATTCGTATTGTATGTAGGTATGCATACATTGAATAAATTTTAGTTTAATAGACATTTGTACATAAGTAGGTCTGTACAAAATCAATGCCAAATTAACACGCACTCTCTTACATAGTAAGTACCTACGTACCTACTCGTACTAGTGTAAAGAGGCAGGTAAGTATTCATCATCATCATCAATTCCACCCACTTCTGGGACACAAGGCGTCACTTCACACCTTACCATCGAAGGATGTTTAGGCAGTAGTCTATACCACAGTACCCAATGCGCATTGGTGGGACGGAGTCTATGGTGATCAATATACCCCTTCGCTGATCCATTAGTCGATTTCTACGACACCCATTGGATAATATGGGGTGATGCTATTCTACTCTGCCGGCATCACATGGCTTTATATGTATGTAATTATACGTACCATGTATTTAATTTTATATTATTATAAGTAAGTACACGTTATTTTTTTACTGGTCCATCCATATCTACATCTACAAACTTTCGCGTTTATAATATTAATTAGTAGGATTAGTAGCCGCACGCGGGTCAGATATTGGTAATTGCGGCAAAATATAGCTTAGTTACTTCCAGAGTACCATCAAACTATCTGAGGGTTTGTCCCCTTAGTTAGGGATACGTAGCATGTGTACCAAATAATCATTTATAAAATAACGTTAGGTAAATTTAAACTTGATCAAGTTAATAGTCTATTACTACATATATTTATTACCATCTTGTTACTTATGGAGTGCAATAAAGATATGAATATGAATCTATTAAACAGGTTGAATTTTTCAAGTGGGCCTTCAGGGCCAAATCCTAAACTGCAAGGAATATCGAAAAATGCTCAAAGAAGTCGCGAGCCCGATTTTGATGAAAATAAAAACTGCATCATTGGATTGATTGATAAAATAATGATCATCGCTTTGATTATCGCATCAAGCAAGGTGGAATAAGAATATTTTATTAAAAATTAACAATTTCCATTAGTTTTTCAAGTATATCTTAGTTCCCAGAAATCAATCCTTATTAACAACACTATCGATTGGTGCAATAATACAGGCTGTGTTTTTTTTTTCAAAATCATTGGATTCGATTCCTGGCTAATGATTTTTCAAAAATCCAATGACATAAACATCTCCTACCTCCTACATAGTTATGGTAGCCTGGTACTTCAGGTTGAAAATATACCTGAACTGATCAACAGACAGAATGATTGTCGGTTATAAAGACGGAAGAAAAAATCGGGAGTGGTCTCCCGTTGACTTTCTCGTATACCGGAAACGACTCAAGTGTTGATAGAAACCTTATATTTTGATGTCATGCATGCGTGTTAAATTTTGGTCACCTATCCAAGTACCGACTGCGCACTTGGTTGCTTAAATTTAACGTAAATATTAATACTAGAAAAATGCACCTGCAATTTTTTTCAGTGCATTTTTCTAGTATTAATAATATTTACGCGTTTGTAAACGAAAAAATAAAATTATTCCATAATGTAAGGTAGTTTCATCTTAACTGGGCGTCAAATATTTGCAAAAATATTTCGTTCGGGTCTTAGAAGTGCAAATTTCAAAGATTTGATGAAACAATGTTCACCATAAAAACATAAGCACCAAGTACCTAGGTACTGACAAATTTCGACATCGAAAAGCAGTGTCTCGGTGGCGTAATTGGTCAACGCGTCCGCCCGGATTGTGGAAGATGCGGGTTCAAGTCCAGCCTGAGGCTAGTCCATTTTTTCCAGTGCATTTTTTTAAATATTTCTCATACACGTATGTTAAATTTAGTTGCAATAAGTTCTTCTTCTTCTTCTTTTTTAATGTATGGCCCCAACTCTTTTTGGAGCCATACATGAACATTCGGTGATTCTGCCAACGTCAGAGGTTGCAATAAGTTAAAGCATGCTGGAGTTATCGTGCTAACGCACAGACACACACACAGACATAATTCCAAAAAAAAATATTTTTGACTCAGGGAGGTCCAAAACGTAGAAATCCGTTAAAATCTCGAGGTTGAATTTTTTGACGATTACAAGACTTTATACTACGCTACGAGAAAGTAAAAATCTTGAGCGTATAACTCAGTCTTTCTCAAAGTGGGCGATAACGCCCCCTTGTGGGCGTTGGAGACCTAGCCGAGGGCGTTAAGTGATCCAGATAAAAATGGGGGGCGTTAGCGTAGTTTAGGGGGGCGTTGATTGATTTGTAATTTCATTTACTTTATATCGTAAAATTCACTGATATTAAAACTTACCTTACCTACTACTCAATATCGAATAATTAGTATATATTTCTGCCCGGTATGATATAAAAACTAAAAATACTTAACATAGATTTCATAGGATAGCCGTACGCAATCAAGTTGTAACAAGTTTTCGTTAAATAACGCTATTGGTGCAATCCGGTTGCAATTGGCGGGTTCATCGAAACTTGTCCTAAATTTCTCAGTACGATTGAGCGTCGAAAGAGATAAACGAGTTTGTGCCTTACTCCTTCTTACTGACTAAACGCCCCCTTATTAGTAAGGCTATCGGAATCGGAAGCAGCCTCAGGAGGAAGGGAGGTGCAGAAGTTTGTGTAATTAAAGCAATGAAATCGTGGTTTTTAAGTTTTAGGTGTATAAAAAATTGGGGGCGGTGAGAAATAATTCATTTTCATAGGGGGCGGTAAAACAAATAAGTTTGATAACCTCTGGTATAACTCGATCCCGAATTACGTTTCGCCGAAAGACCAAAAAGAAAGGTTAGGTTTTTTTTCTATTTCGTTTGACCCTGTACTTATTTACTTTAATTTCTCATATACGTAGTACTTATACCTAGAGGAAGTTTTGTAATCGTCAAAAAATTCGACTTCGAGATTTTGACGGATTTACACGTTTTGGACCTCCCGTTTTTGGGTGTGTGTGTGTATGTGCGTTAGTACGATAACTCGAGTATGCTTTAACTTATTGCAACCAAATTTAACATGCGTGTATGACATCAAAATATAAGGTTTCTATCAACTTTTAAGTCGACGATCACGAAAGTTAAGTAACCAAGTGCGCGGTCGGTACTCGGATGGGTGACCAAAATTTAACATACATGCATGTATGACATCAAAATATAAGGTTTCTATCGACTTTTGAGTAGTTTCCGGTGTACGAGAAAGTCAAGGGCAGACTACTCCCGATTTTCTAATAAAAATAATGTTTAAAAAAATCAAAAAGTAAAATATGGCAACTATTATACATACAACAAAGACAGGTGACAACGTTTAATTCCAAATATTGATGTATCTGATTGATTTTATAAACAGATTTTATCCAAATAATTTATTACTTACATGATTTAACCATTCTCTAGGCGCTAAGACTTATTAATATGTAGGTACAGATACTAAATAATACCGTTAATCAAAGGAATTGTGCGTAATATTTTGAGTGTCTGTTTTGAGTGTCTGTGTTATAAGAGCACGACGGAATGTTTTCTGAAGATATTTTTGAAAGTTGCTCTGCGTCTGAACCAGCACAGAGTAGCAGAGCACCTGCCGCCGCCTCTCGTCGAACACTCTCCATCGCAGGTGTCCGCGTTGGTTCTGTGTGGTTAATTTTACACCAATATTAATAAAATGTAGACAGAAAAATCTTAAAAAAAACGCCTTCGAAACTAAAAACGGAGAAATAAAATTCTGTTTATAAAAATCTAAATGTTTTTTGAGATTTTGAGGGGAATTAAAAAATTTTTTTTTTTTGTTTTTTAGTGTTTTAGGTTTTAAGTAAGTACTTATATAAATTTTCAGGAAATTTTAGACACACAAGTGATAAGATTACGATATCATCGATGTCAACTAAATAGGCATTATTATGAATAACTCAAAAACTACTCGTCAGATGTCGATAAAATTTAAATGGGACCAAATGTCGAGCAAAGACACGAGCATCCAAGGGTCGAAAGAATCTTTAAATTTGGTACATCCAGTAAAGAGTTATGAGAAGTGGCGGATTCAAAAAGGCGCCAATAGGCTGATAAATTTTTTCCTACTTACTTCTGAAATTCGATACCATAGTTTCATCGAGCATATGCCTAGTTCATAGTATTAATTATATTTGCAAGTTTATTTTGCTCTATCTTCTTCATTACTTATATCACAGATAATATAATACTATACTAGTACTTTTTTCCCTTTATTAAAAATATTTTTTTATGGGACTATTTTTTTTTAAATTTTGGTCAATAATGCCGCCTTCTAAAATCTGCCGCCCTAGGCTCCAGCCTACTGGTAAATTCGCCACTGGTTATGAGGTAACAAATATAAAAAAATCATAACCTCCTCCTTTTTGAAGTCGGTTGAAAAGAACTGCAGCTGGCGCTAATGGTTTTTTTCTTTTATCAATTTAAATACAATCTCTCTAATATTTATCTCTCTAACTACCTAGCTGCTAATATTTATTTCTATTATTGCTAAGTATAGTCAGTCTTTGAAGTACTCTATTAAAGCAAAAGGAAGTACCTATGAAAATGAAAATGAAAAAGCTCTTTATTTAAATGGACTTTGCTAAGTACTTTTAAATCGTCAAAAGCCCTACCACCATTTCGACGAAATAATTATTTTACTTAAATTACTATTAATATGCTGACATTGAGAAGAAATGGCGAAAGAAACTCCACAGCTTACAATAACCACAACCTAACAAGGTAGGTAGGTACATACTTCAAAAACTGACTCAAAATTAGTGTTTATCTTAATAAATAATTGTCTAACAATAACAACGTCATGTATAGAGGGAGAGGACCTTTATTACTCATATCAACTGTCAGGACACAATAAAGTGGTTAACGTTACTGTTATGGTGATTATAGAATAATTTTTGCATACATTCTACCATGAAGCTATAGAGTTTCTCTATAGCTTCATGCATTCTACATTATTTATTAGTGTTAGATCAAGTAGGTCTTTAATCATTACTCACCACTGCTATGCTTGTCTGTACTGACATTATGCTGGTGAGATAGGACACAGCATTAGGTACCACCGGGCCGCACGTTACTGACTCGCATCGCTCTGCCAATGTAAAATTGAGACATAAGTACCACGGAATTGATATGTAAGTAAGTACCTACCTACATACAAAGACGCTCATAACACTCATAATCCCAAAAGGGATTGAGCAGAGCTTGAGATAAAACTTGGTTACACCTCAGACCAATTCTACACATAAAACCGCGTCCAGCAATATGAGCCACACATTGCCACAAAATAGTCACAGGTTATCTACCCAAAAAAATAACAAACCGTTACATTCCTTTCTCCAAAGCGGTAGAATCATAGATTAGGAGGTCTATGCTTCCCAGTCACCACCGGTGGCGACTGGGAATAAAGGCACACTACGCACTTCGAACGGCTATTGCTTCTCGCATACCTACTGTTCGCATGCTTCTCGCGAGCTGTTCGCGATATTCGCGATATATTGTTCCAAATAGATTATAGATATGTATTTAATAGTACATACATTATAATACAAGTGAGTAATGTTGAAAATTACGTTCGAGGCTGACATTGAGCACGAGCGCAGCGAGTGCTTAATATTCAGCCGAGAATGTAATTTTTAACTGCTCACGAGTGTTATACGACGTTTTTCAACACCATTGCGAGTAATTAATACATAATGCAAAATATCTACTTGCAAAACAGTACAGAAAATTGAAAAATAGCGCTTTTACTTTTTTTTTTTTGTTTCTTTTGTCCCTAAAGCAGCGTCCCCACTAGGGCCGCGCGGCTCCGTGAGGCTCAGCCGCGCGGCCGAGCCTCGTGAGTGTGTACGTGAGCGAGGCCTGAGCCGCGCGGCCATACGGAGCCGCGCGGCCGGCCTCGCGTGACCCGTCGGTTGTCGGTCTACTTCAAAGAAAGCCGCGCGGCTCTGGGAAGTGAGGACGGGCCGCGCGGCCGATCAGTGAGCTAGTGACAGCCGCCACATCGAGTTGTGTGTCTTTCACGTTAAAATGGAGTGGATAGACGATAAAACTCTTTTATTAATTGATTTATACAGAAAGCGCCTTTATGATGGGACTGTCGGAGTTGTTTTTATAAAAATAAAAACAAAAGAAACGATGCGCTAATCGAGATCGCTACAATCTAAATATGTTAAGCCTTGGCTGACTGTATTTCCATAGAAGCGCCTATAATGGCTAATGTGATTTATGTGATAATTAATGGCTGTGTGATTATGGATCTTCTTATCAACTTGGCCTTTGTCTACTTCTAGAATCTCGATCAGCGCATCGTTTCTTTTGTTTTTATTTTTATAAAATCTAAGTGGAAATGAAGTATATTTTATTGAAAATGAATAGGCCTACTAAGCGCTCATTAAAACTTAACGGAAACTTTAACTAAAACGTTTTTTTTCTTGTTATTAATGATTTGTTCAAAAAGAGTCGAATTTATATAGATACAATTTATACGGGCCATCTCTGGTCTTGACGTACCTAAAAATAGAATCATTATTTTTGTGTTCGTGGATGATATCATTATTTAATCCCCAATGAAATTACCATTTCAACAAAAAAGTACTGATCCAATTTCGGTATAATTTATACGGGACCACCTCTGAAGTATGACCTTCCTAACGAAAAAAGAATCACCAAAATCGATTCATAATTGACGGAGTAATCGCGGAACATACATACAAAAACAAAACAAAAAAAACATTCAGTCGAATAGAGAACCTCCTCTTTTTTTGAAGTCGGTTAAAAATAAAAACAAAAAAAACAATGCGCTGATAGAGATTGCTACAATTCTTGAAGTAGACAAAGGCTAAGTCGATAAGAAGATTCACAATCTTATAAGTCACGTCTTCTTCTTCGTACATCTCGAAAACAACTGCGCATGGCGGGCCGCGAGGCTCTTTATAGTGAGGACGCCGAAAAAGCCGCACGGGACGGGCGGCTTTTACTTTTTCATTGACGGCTTTGTGCGCGAAAGACTAAGGTATCGACGCTTATACAGCCAAAACAGCAAATTATATAATTTTTACAAAATAAATATATTCTTTTAATATTTATGTATGACTTCTATTTAATAGTTGTAATTTTAAATAAGGTTTTTATAATTGTATATCTTTAAGCAGAGTGTTTCTAAACGCCAAACTTATTTAATTTACAAAAATGTTTCAGCATTTTGCATATAAATTCTCTTTGGTTCCTATTTTTTTTTCTTATAAATAAAAGCGTGACTTTTCTTTACGAAACTTTTGATTACCAAACTGTGCGGTAATCGAATTTGAAATTCGAAAGATATTATAAGTTGGTAATATTATTATGATACATTGTGAAACTAAAATTGGTGTAGTTACATACCAATTACGAGCAATGGTGTTGAAAAATGTATTTATCTTATTATTATTGAAATATTGTTTTCTTTTTGTTTTGGCAAGTTTAGTTATGATTTAAATTTATACCAAATTAAATAGAAAACGAAAACACATGGAAAAAAATCCTGTCATGGATGAGTGCTGAGACGGGACTTAAACCCGCGACCTTCCGTTATCTGGGCGACTGCTCTTCCAACTGAGCTACACAGGACTGTTTGGCCATCACGAATTTAGCCATGTCTTTCGTTTTTTTTATTACGTCATCAAGCTGACGTATGCCTAATCGTATATCTCATGCATGCGGCAGTTTCGAGTTCAGTACCCGTAGTTTAAGTTTTTAGTATAAAAGACGCAACTACTTTAGTTGCGTTAAGAGCTCAATTTGTATAGGAAACGTGAATAGCGCCCCTAGTGGAATTAAGCGTAAATCATGTTTCCCATACAAATTGAGCTCTTAACTCACCTACAATCGTTGTGTTTTGTAAACTAAAAAACATACACTACGGGTACAGATTCGTCGTGGTGATTTCTTGCACACGAACCATTTACAAACATGTCCAGAAGTGTCTAAACCTCAGATCATAATATAAGTACTTATATCATCTGAGGTCTAACTAAACTATGTAACTATATTATAAAGTAGGTACTAACTATATTTCAACGTTGTCCACATAAACGCTCAAAGCATTCCGGCTCACCACTCTGATTTACTTGCCAATTTTGATTGTAAGAACATTCATGCTATATTAGTTTCTGAGTCTTGGCTCAAGCCCTGTCTCCCTTCTACTTCTTATTCCTTGCCTGGCTTCAGGTTGATAAGAAATGATCGTGCGAAAGGCGGCGGTGGCGGTGTCGCGATATACCTTAGAGCTCATATCCCTTTCTCCGTCATAGACATGTCGCCACAACCCCCTCCGATAAACGCCGGTGAGCACATCTTTCTTGAATTGACCTTGAACCACAGCAAAGTTCTATTAGGTGTGTACTATTCACCATCTTCTCATGTTAATTACTTTTCTTCTTTTGAATCTCTCTTAGAAAACCTAATTCCTCTGTATAGTCATTCCATAATCATGGGTGACTTCAATACTTGCCTCATTAAAAACGATTATCGTTCTTCCTTGCTCAAGTCCCTCTTACAATCAAACAATTTATACATTCCTACCCTTAATGCTACGCATCATTTCCCAAACTGTACTCCTTCTCTCCTGGACCTTATTTTTGTTTCTTCCTCCAACAGTATCGCTAAGCATGGTCAGTTCCCAGCAGATGCCTTTTCATACCATGACCTAATCTTCCTTTCCTACAAAGTGCGCCCTCCTAAAATTAAGCCCAGAATCCTTCTACAGCGCAATTTTGGGGGCATGAATATAGACAAACTTCGTGCAGATGCTCAGGGTATTGACTGGTCGCCAGTTTTCATGTCCAACTGTATCGATGTGAAACTTGAAATCTTTAATACCAGTATAACAGCATTATATGATAAGCACGCACCTGTTCGTGCGGTCAAACTCAAACATCTTCCATCTCCATGGCTTAATGAGGAAATAAAAACATTGTTACTGAAGAAAGCTGCCACAAAAACAAAATATAAACTTCGTCCTACGTCATCGAATTGGGAGAAATATACGGCTATACGTAATAACTGCAATAAGGTGTGTAGAAATGCTCAACGCCGTTTCTTTCATACTTCTATCGAGAATGGAGATCCAGCTAAAGTCTGGAAATTTTTAAAATCAATGGGGATTGGAAAACAACGTTCTACACCTCCTTCTAATACGCTAGATATCAACTCCTTAAATAAACATTTCGTTTCTGTGCCTAGTTATGATGGCGCAATAAAATGTGAGACCTTAGATTATCTGTCATCGCTACCAATCCCCGATCACTCTGAATTTAGTTTTAATCAATTCTCCGACTGTGATGTTAAAAAGAGCGTGATGTCTATTACTTCTAATGCAGTAGGCTGTGACTCTGTTAGCCGAAAGATGATACTACCTATCCTGGATGAAATTATCCCCATCATTTCCCATCTCCTAAATTACTCCATTACAAGCAGTGTTTTTCCAAATATTTGGAAAGACGCTCAAGTCATTCCTTTACCGAAAAAGTCCAATCCAACGTCCTTTTCTGAATACCGACCTATATCAATCCTTCCATTCCTCTCCAAAGTGCTTGAGCGCCTTGTCCATAATCAAGTCAATCTTTTCCTTTGTAAAAATAATCTCCTCAATTCCTTTCAGTCAGGCTTTCGTCCAGGTCACAGTACTACAACAGCATTGGTCAAAATTACTGACGATATTAGATCCGGTATGGACAAGGGTACTGTAACCTTGTTAACATTACTTGATTTCAGTAATGCCTTTAACACGGTCGATTTTGATATCTTGTTGGGCATCCTTGGCTCTATTAACATATCTCCTACGGCAATTGATTGGTTTCGTAGTTACCTGTTTGGACGCCGACAGCGGATATGTATCGAAGACTCTTTTTCGTCTTGGTGCGACACTTCCGCTGGGGTACCGCAGGGCGGCGTTTTATCTCCTCTTCTTTTCACGATTTTTATAAAATCCATTACAAATCAACTACTATCGTTCTACCACCTTTATGCAGATGATTTACAAATTTATACGCAAGCTCCGGTTGATCAACTTCATAGTGCTGTAAGTACAATAAATTCTGATTTGGAACGTATTAGTCATTGGGGTAAATCGTTTGGGCTTACAGTTAATCCTAATAAGACCCAAATCATAGTAGTAGGTAGTAACAAAATGCGGTCCAAAATTGACTGGTCGCTTGTGCCAAATGTTATATTTAATGGGGTTGCCTTAAAATTTTGTGACCAAGTTAAGAGCCTGGGACTTTATATTGACGCAAACCTATCCTGGGGTGTTCAATTGGAGAAGGTAAGTCGAAAACTATTTATGTCTGCTGGGTCTTTAAAAAGACTCCGTAATTTTCTACCCACTGCGACCAAAATTGCGCTAGCCCAATCCCTCCTTCTACCTATCCTTGACTATGCTGATACTAGTTATCCTGACCTAACTGAAGAGCAACTTGATAAGCTTGAGCGTCTTCAAAATTTTTGTATTAGATTTATATTTGGCTTACGCAAATATGATCACGTATCAGATTTCCGCCGTAAACTCAAGTGGTTGCCTATCCGACTTCGCCGGAATGTACATGTCCTTTCCCTGCTTTACAATATCCTTTTTAACCCTGCAACTCCTGTCTACCTCAAGGAACGTTTTGTGTTCGTGAATGATACTCATTCGCGAATCCTGAGATCATCGGAGAACTTGAGATTAGCAGTTCCAATACACTCCACTAGGTTTTATGGTAAATCGTTTACGGTACAGGCAGTTCTGTTATGGAATGCATTACCTACTCATATAAGACAGGCGCAGTCGCGGCCGGTTTTCATAAGCAGAGTGAAAGAACACTATCTCGCAATGTGATTTTACGAATGTATCTATATCTAAAGTATAATGTCTTTATAGCTAGAATAGAATAGAATAGAATAGAATATAACTTTATTGTACATCAACCAGTTAACATAAAGGTACATAAAATAAAAACAAAAACAGATTTGTACAAAGGGCGACCTTATCGCTAAGAGCGATCTCTTCCAGGTAACCTTAGGATGGACAGGATTTCAAAAAAAATAGAACCCGAGGGAAGATGGCGATGTATTATTCGACAGATATACTAACTATACTAAATATATAGTAAGATATACTAAATATATAAATTTCATAAAATATACACAAATATTTACACATACTAATATATACAATAGATATATAAATACATATAGTATGGGTATACATATACATACATACTTAAATATACATACTTATTCATGAATGAGTTATTGCAGTGCCAAGTAGTACTCTTCCACCTGCTTTTTAAAACTGCTCAAGGACTGTGCTTGCCGTATGCGAATAGGCAAGGCGTTCCACAGAATAACAGCCTGAACAGTAAACGACTTATTATAGAACCTGGTGAAGTGTACCGGCGTTTCTAACCTAAGATTCTCTGACGATCTCAAAACTTGTGGGTGTGTGTTACGAAGGAATTTGAATTTATCTTTCAGGTAAAAGGGAGTGTTGGGATGAAATAGGACAGTATAAAGAAGTGAAACAATATGTGCATTCCGGCGAAGGCGAATGGGCAACCACTTGAGTTTAGTACGAAATTCAGAAACGTGGTCATATTTGCGCAAGCCAAATATGAACCGTATGCAGAAGTTTTGAAGTCGCTCAAGTTTATTCAGTTGTTCTTCAGTTATGTTGGTAAAACTGGAGTCAGCATAATCAAGGATTGGAAGAAGGAGAGATTGAGCAAGCGCAATTTTAGTAGTAGTAGGCAGGAAATTACGAAGTCTCCGAAGAGACCTCGCTGAAGCAAAAACCTTTCTGCTGAGCTCTTGCAGGTGTGAAGACCAAGACAAATTCACATCAAAATGTAGACCTAAATTCTTAACCGTATTACTAAAAGGTATGTGGGCATCATTGAAAACAACTTTAGGCGCTACAGACCAGTCTATTCTTGATGTCATTCGAGGACTACCAACTACAATGACTTGTGTTTTAGTGGGGTTGACAAGGAGGCCGTAACGTTTACTCCACTGACAAATAAGAGCTAGATCTCTATTTAATTTCATGATTGCTTCCGAAAATTTATCCGGAGGCGCTTGACAATAAATTTGCAAATCATCTGCATAAAGGTGGTAGGAAGAAGAAAGTTGTTTAGAAATAGAATTAATAAAAATAGAGAAGAGTAAAGGGGATAAAACGCCACCCTGAGGAACCCCAGCGGACGTACAGCACCAAGAAGATACTGAGTCTTCGGTGAAAATTCTCTGCCGGCGTCCAAACAGGTAACTATGAAACCAGTCAATTGCCGTTGGAGATATGTTAATAGAGCGTAAAATACCCAGGAGCACATCAAAATCTACGGTATTGAAAGCATTGCTAAAATCAAGGAGAGCGAGTATTGTTAACAAGCCTTTCTCCATGCCCCATCTTATATCATCACTGATTTTGATGAGAGCAGTGGTAGTGCTGTGACCCGAACGGAAACCGGATTGGAAGGGATTGAGGAGGTGGTTACGGCATAGGAATGTGGTAAGTTGATCATGGACTAACCGCTCTAGAACTTTTGACAGAAATGGAAGGATAGAAATAGGGCGGTAGTCGGAAAAGGAAACAGGATTAGATTTCTTAGGTAAGGGAGTAATTTGAGCATCTTTCCAAGCAGATGGAAAAACACCACTTTCTACGGAAAAATTAAGGACATGGGAAATAACAGGAAGGATGTCATCTAGGATGGGTATTATCATCTTTCGACTTAACGAGTCACAGCCCACTGCAGACGATGTGATGGACAATATGCTCTTTTTAACATCACAATCCGGGAATTGACTAAAGAAAAATGAAGAGTGAGTTGGGGTGGGAAGTGATAGCAAATAATTTAATGAAGCGGTTTTTGTAGATTTATCAAAATCAGATGTTGCAGTAAAATGTACATTTAAAGAATTAAAATCAAGGCCGCCAGGCGTTGCCGCTTGGCGAGACTTCCCAATACCCATAGAACGAAGAAATTTCCACACCTTGGCTGGATCTCCGTTCTCGACAGAACTGTGAAAGTATTGGCGTTGTGCGTTCCTACACACCTTATTGCAGTGATTACGGATTGTTACATATTTTTCCCAATTGGCGACAGTAGGTCGATGTTTATACCTAGTCTTTGAAACTGCTTTCTTTTCCATTAAACGCTTAATCTCTTCCGTTAGCCACGGTGACGGTGTGTGTTTTATTTTCACTTTCCGAACAGGAGCGTGTAAATCGTACAATTCGGTAATTTTCTTGGTAAGTTGGTCCACTTTATCATCAACTGACGCACAAGTAAGTAGCGAAGACCAATCAATGTTGATAGCATCCTCGCGAAGTCTATCGATGTCCATACTACTAAAATTGCGGAGCTGTAGGATTTTAGGCTTGATCTTAGGAGGACGGATCTTATAAGACATATATATCGCATCGTGATAAGAGAAGGAGTCTGCGGGACATTGACCATGGCTAACGACATGATCAAGAGAAGAGACAATAATTAAGTCAAGAAGAGAAGGAGAACAGTTAGGGAAATGATGGGTAGCGTTTAATGGGAGAAGAAATAGGTTTGTGGCATGGAGGATAGAGTGGAGAGATAAGGATCGGGAATCGTCTTTGAGAAGACAGGTATTGAAATCTCCCATGATTATAGTGTGACTGTAAGAAGGAATAAGGTTTTCTAGGATGTTTTCGAAAGAGGAAAAGAAATCTACACGGCAAGAAGGCGAGTAATACACACCAAGCAAAATTTTAGTGCAATGCAGTGAGATCTCCAGAAAGAGATGCTCGCCGGCATTTGACGGAGGCGGCTGTGTTGACATATCTACAATGGAAAACGGAAGATGAGCTCTAAGATATATAGCAACACCACCACCACCACCAACCGAACGATCATTTCTAACCAGAACAAATCCAGGAAGGGAATAAGAAGTTGAGGGAAGGACAGGTTTAAACCAGGATTCGGAAATGAGAATGGCATGGATATTCTTACAGTCAAAGGTAGACAACATATCAGAGTAATGTGCCGGAATGCTTTGGGCATTAATATGGACCACGTTAAAACTTTTGGAACCGTCAGAAAAATTTGCCGCGAGTGTATCCCTCAAAGTAGGAATACTAACGAAACTACCATCAGTATTAGTACTACTCCCACTAATTGATAAAAAATCGCTTAAGTTATCACTTTCACTCATAATAATAGATACGTAACAAATAATAAATAATACTTAAATAAACAAGAAACAATAATACTACTAAAATAAACTTAAATATAAATAGATAGCAATAAAATAAAATAAAAATAAAAACTTTCACAAAATAGATAACTAAAATTGAATTTAAAACTACTACAGAACAACTGCCCACCCGCCAGTTGTTAAAACTAAACAAATAAATTAATATCACAAACCAAGTTCAATCGCTAATGATAAAAGACACTAGAACAGTTTTTACTTAACAAAGAAAAATAAATTAATTGAACCTTTAAAAAATTGCCTATACAATTACATTTCTGCTTAAAAGATGAACCTTAAACTAAATTTATATAATGCTCAACGGCTGAATGAATCAGTATGCCTTTGCCTTGACTTGGAAGAATTTAAAAGTTAAAATGTCATAAAATTTTGTTTTACATTTTTTGTTGGTAATTTTTTTGTCATAGAAAAATACAAATTGATTGAGGGTTAATAAAGATTAATAATAGGCAAACCGAGAACAAAAAAGCTACTGCCATTAATATGTTATGAGAAACTGTAATAGTGCTATAGAACTATATATCGTATGAAATAATTGCCTAGATGAAACACTATGCGCAATGACAGCTAAGAAATTAAATTACAACTATAGCAACCAAGTGATTAACAAATTAACCTGGAAGAGAAACCTACTTTTTAGTCGCTGCCAGACGTTTGGACTTAGCTTGCTTCGTCACTGCCGGTACAGAAATCTTCACAGGCTCGTGCGCAATCTTGTCGAGTTCGGCGATACTTGTTACTCGATGTCGAGTGCCGTCAGGGCCCAGAACATGAACGTTGCCCTCTCTTGACCAACATTTATCCACACCAAATCGATCACGGGCCGCCATAAATGCTTCATGCCTGCGTCGGGTTAGAAACTCGGACAGCGTAACACCTGACCCCTTCAGTTTGGTTTTGGAGAACCATGCCTTATCCCGAACAGACACATCGTGCAACTTGATGATTATTGGCCGCGGCTTATCTGGACCAGCAGTTCGCCCCATTCTGTGGCACCTTTTAATGTGACTAGGTGTGAAATCTGGCATTTTGAGACGTTCCGTGATAACAGAGGTGACAACTTTTGAAATGTCTTCGTTCTTGTTCTCCTGGACTCCATGCAATAGAAGAATTTTGCGACGGCTTTGTGTTTCCAACCGATCTATGTTCTTTGCTAGAATCTCTATTTGTTGTTGGAGGGACTTCAATGAGTCTAAGATGAGAGCCTTGAATGTAGTGAAATCACTCACCAGATCTGAGTTGGTGGTGCTAGATTCATCAGGACACTTAATTCCAGCCTCAAATTGAGCCATCCGTGATGTGAAAACTGCTGTCAAATTGGACAAGGACTCTTGAATGTGCTCCATGATAAAGTGAAGTGTTGTGATCACTGTGATAACTATTCAAAGGAGATAACAACTGGGGGGTGAGCTAACTATGTCAGCATCTACTTTTTCTCATAAAATCTTATAAAATTACAATATAATTAAATAAAATACATTAAAAATTAAGAGCTAGTTTAAAATCGACTTTACTCTCCAACTACCCACGAAGAAAAAAAGCTACTAGCTACTTCCACGTTAGTGTATTTAAATCTGATATTTATGATTATTTTTAGTATAACTTATGTAAGTATGTATTATATGTATTATATGTTATGTATGTATTATGTAATATATGTGTATTATATATTATGTATGTATGTGTTATGTAATATATATGTAGTATATATTATGTATGTAGGATTGTAGGTATATTTAGTAGGTAGGTATTTCATAATTGTACGGTACATCAACGACTTCCCTCATTTGTAACACTATTTCTTTCCTGTCCATCCAAAGGTTGTCTGGAAGAGATCGCTCTTATAGCGATAAGACCGCCCATTGTACATTTTATTATTTTATTTCTAGTGTATCTTAAAACTGTATTATTTTGGTGATGTACAATAAAGATTATTCTATTCTATTCTATTCTAACTATATTCTATGAATGAGGCACGCGAACTACACGTACGTTTAGATTAGTTAGATCATCTGCTATCTGAGATCATATTAAGTACTTACTTTATATGGAGTCTGCTATAGTGTGTTGTGTGTGTAGTGTGCAGTGTTGCTGGTGAGTGATTGCGTAGTGCGTTATTTGAATAAAACTATTATCTAATTTTTACTATTTATTTTTTAATAATTAGTTCCATCACATCACACCACGTGTTGTTGTGTGGTGTATTTTGTACCTAGAAAGCTGAAGCGTCTTTGGAAACTAGCTTTGATGGATCACTCTATTAGATAACTTTTTATTTGGTTTTTAGACGATTAGGTATGTAATGTAATAACAGGTACCTAGTATTTACTTACCTGGAGTGACATTAAGTCTCAAATTGATGAAATTTATGTTCAGCACTACATCTTGGTCCAGTAAATTGTATGGTGAATCTGAAGCAAGTATAATAAGTAAGATTACTTATTTAGAGAATAATAAAGTTATGATATGCAGGTAAGTACTTATAAGTAGGTATGTATTATGCACCTACCACACAAAATTTGTTTACAGTTCTGTATAGGTACCTATACGTACCTACTTATACTTACCCATTTTTTATTTGTCGAGGAGGTCAAATGCATTTACGCATCGTCCCTGCAGGGTGGTGCCAACCGCAGGGGATATGTGGAACTCGAGGTAAAGGCGTACCCTCCATATACCCACTAAACATCCTCCCCGGCCTGACCTCCAGTGCGCATTACGGGATTACGGGACGGGTCGGGATCTGCGCACGTGGGCGCAACTACACCGAGACCGTCCCAACGCTGCCCGTCTCGGCACTCCTTGTGCACCAGTTGGTGGCCAGCAGCCCACATGGGCTACCGACTAACGCCAGCCCCTGTGGGCCGCTGGCCGACGTCAGCCTTATAGGCCGTCTCCTCACCGACGCGACGGCTGCTCGACCTGGCGCGTCCTCCTGGCGAGGACACCGGGAGCAGCCATCGGACCGCACCCGGTGGACTTCGGGCGCGGTCGTGGCCCTGAAAAGGGCCGTTCGGAACTAGCCGTGGTGGGAAAACAAAAACAACTCGACGATGGCATGTGACTTTGAATGCCAAGGGGATACCTTGACATCAAAAGCCACACACCCGCCGAGGAAGTTTTCCACCACGTTACCAGAGTCCACCACGAGCAGGCTTCCGGACGTGGACCCAAGTAAGTATATCTATGTACCTATAGTATAGAGGTAGATATCCACAAGTCATGAATACCTACTTGCTGAAAGCAAAGTACCTACATTGTAAGTACCTAGGTACCTAAAGTATTTGCTGTCATTAGGTAGGTACTTAATTACACCAGCAATTAACATAAATATATAATAGGTAAGTATAATAAACCGATAACCGACACTAAGCAATGAGTCACACCAAGAAGGTTGTAACCTTCTTGAGTCACACCAATGTTTTTGGATATCAGCATATCTAAAAAAATTGTATCTCGAGAAAAATTAACTAATCTGTTTTTATTTATTTCCCATCATAAATAGTAACTGAGATATTTAATAATAATAATAATAATAATAATCATTTATTCGCAAAACATGTGTGTACATAATAAAATGCAGATCTTATAGTTAGATAGTCCAACATGTTTCACCTTAATGGTATGCAAATTTTCAAAAAGAATGTCAATTTTCAAAGTTAACGATAGAATCAAATAATTATTTCGTGGTCAAAATCAATTAATAATGTCAAAGATTAAGATGTCAAAAGTTAACATTCGATAATATAATGTAAATTGATGTAAATAAATTAAATCAGTCAAAATAGTAATACATGTCAATTGAACTAGTTATGTCAACTTAAATAGGTAGGTACAGCATACAAAATGTCAAATTATCAATTACAATTAAAATGTAAAGTTAATAAATATCTAGGTATACAGAAATTATCAATGTGATTTTATTTATATATTGTGTTGTCATTTAAAAAGTCTTTTACAGTGTAGTAACATTTTTCTATTAAAAAGTCTATCAATCTCTTTTTGAATTGGCGCATATTAAGATCTTTTATAGATCTTGGCAGCTTATTATAAATTATTGGGCCCATGAAAAAGGTACTTTTTTGTAACAATGCTATATTTACTTTAGGAACTTGGACTCTGTCAATATTTCTTCTAATGCTAATTGAATATTTCTTGAATAGTTCAGGATATGTTTTTATGAATAAGGCAGTTTCATAAATGTAAATTGATGGGAGAGTCAACAATTTATATTTTACAAATATAGGTTGGCAACTTTCTATAGTTTTCATTTTAAACATTGCACGAATACATCTCTTTTGAATCTTAAATGCCATTTCTTTTTCAGTTGAATTACCCCAAAACATGATACCATAACGCAGCCTAGATACAACCATGCTGTGATAAGCTGTAATGAGAGCATCGGAGTTTAGTATAGGGGCTAGTTTGTAAAGTGCATATGAAGATGCACTAACTTTTTTACACATTTCTTCGATATGCAGTTTCCAATTTAATTTTTGATCTATGATTAAACCTAGAAATTTTGTACTATCTGTTTCAGTAATTTTTTTATAGTTGCAGGTAATCTGTAAATCACTAGGCGTGGGAAGCCTCTGACTAAAGTGCATTATTTTAGTTTTATCTATATTTATTTTCAAATTATTTTCATTCATCCATGTTACTACGGAATTTATGGCCATGTTGATATCCCTTTCATAAAGTACATTATTTTTACAGTCAATTATTAGTGTGCTATCATCTGCAAATATAGACATAGCATGATTCGTGACTTTTATCAAATCATTTATTTATTTATTTATTTATTTAATAATTTATTGTACACGGATACAAAAATGGAGAACATATTGGTATAAAAAGTACAAAAGGTGTGGCTTATTTCTAATAGAAATCTCTTCCAACCCACCTACGAAAGGAGAAGTGATGCGAGACGCGAATGTCGTGTGTACATATAAATATACCTACAGATAAAT